>CM056826.1:24561195-25761195 GCA_029853015.1 Chelidonichthys spinosus
AGATGTACGGCACGGAGGGAACTTTTGACAGCCATTACAAACTGTCACAGCACCAGAGTGGGTGAGAGACACAAACTTGTCTGTGTTTATAGCTTAACTGATCCTCTTATTCCTGCTACTCCAGTCTCTCTGCTGTGCCCTAATCTCTCTGGGGGTCTTACTGGCCCAGGATGACAAATGGGAAGGAGAGGCCAGCCAAGCGTGGGCTCTGTGGAGAGGCTCAGGCCGGGGGTCTCGCTAAGCCCCCTCAGCTCCGCCCTGGATCATCTCTGACATGGCCTGCACTAACCCCAAGGATGGAGAGGCCACACACACACACACACACACACACACACACACACTCACCACACATAAACCCAGGTATGTACACAGCACATACAACCACAAACATGTGGTTCCACACGTGTACGCATACACAGAGAAACACAACAGGAGATAAACCTCTGATCATTAAACTGCACCAGATTTCTCTCAGACACTTCTACGCACAACACAAACGCACACACCTACGACATCTCACACTTCCCACAATGCAACGGCGTCATCTCCGAACTGGTGTCACCAGATAAAAACCCAGCCCAGCTCTATTTTAGTACACACACACCGCACACACACGCGGTCCGGCTCAATGAGAGCATGTACTAAATGACTGCGATGTAATGAGTGGCTGTGTGGCTGTACTCGGAGCCGCGACTCTGACAGCGCATGAGAATGTAATGCGTCGAAGCCCCCCCCCCCCGTTCTCTCTCTTTAGCTCCATGCTCCTCTGCGCCCCACTGCCTCTCAGCCACAGGATCAGCTGCAGGCGCTAATGAAACGTCAGTCAGGTAATTGAGGCTCTCTGGCGGTGGCGGGCCAGCCAGGCAAGCAGTCAGCCTGTGTGGGTGATGACACCCGGGACGCTATAGCAGCTACAAGATCCCAGCAACCCCCCCCCACCCTATGAGGCATCACAGGACCTGCTCCAGGACCCAGCGGGGTGGAAAACATTGCACGTCTATGCTGACATTTCGCCATGTTATCCTGTTTGTGAAATCGGAGTGGTAAGGTGTGTAGAGTTGAGTTGTCAACTCAACCAGAGATTGTTAAGCAGCGTGGTAAAAGCCGCTGTTGGCGAGGAGGATATTCTTCCAGCAGCACTAGTGATGGGAGTCAGAGGTTAAAATCCTTTGTTATTGCACCCCAGAGTGATGTTACCATACCTGCCATCCGCTGACCTGCTCAGCACCCCCCAGTGAGTTATGGGTAATGTTTAATTCCACTGCCGTGACAGCTGTGGATCCGCATGGTAAATTGGATTTTTTTTTTCTTCCTTTGTTAGAATTGTGCTTGCGCAGGTAGAAGGGGGCTCCACTGGTTTGTCGAGGTAACTCTGTCACATGTTGTTCAGAGGCCTCTCTATCTCTCGCTGACAAATCAAATCAAACTGGTTTGTTTCTGAGGGGCTGATGGTCCAACCAGAGTGGAGCCGATCCGTCCGACCTGGTCTCGTTCATAGTCAGCAAGCAATCGCAGCTTTGACCCGAGCAGCCCAAGCTCTCCTCATCCCCCCCTTTCTTCATCATGTTAGCTCACGTCGACAATACAATAAAAAAGTCTAAATATATGGATGCACACACAAGCTGAGGAACTGGAACACACACAAGTGTGCTGTAAAGTGCACACTTTCAAGGTTAGCTTTGTGTTATCCGTGACCTGATTTAGAAATCTGATCCGATATACATTTTATTTTTTTACGTTAACGTTTCACATGACTATGAGTTATGTGAAAGAACTTGTAAACCCACATCAGAATTTCGCCCAACTGTGCATTTCCCCTCTTTTGGTGCAGCTGTTTTGATAATGAGTTGTGATCTGCATTTATCATATGACCAGAAATCCAAATATATTCTATTCTATATACCATTGTCTTTTGTACCCTCAGTGTATACGTCTATACAAGGAAATCTCTCCTCCTGAAAATACTTTTTTCAATTTCACCACCATCCTACCCAGTTCCTTCTTTTCAAGGTAGGACACCTTGAAAAAAAAGAAAAAAAAAAAACTCCTGACCGGAGATGTTCAGAGAGCAGCAGAAGTACCGGAGAATCGGAAGTCTAGATTTAGTCCGCTCGACTCCACTCCACTCTCTTCTACCTCCCCGGGGCTTTAATGTGGAGAGTGGACAGTGGGGTTAATGCCTAGCTGTAAGCACTGCTTAGTGCCAGTGATTGGGTTTGTGTTGCAGCAGGCCTACCCCCACCAGCAAAAAAAAATCCACTGGAAATGACTTCCACTGTCCAGCCCTGTGGGCAACTGTGATTTTTCAACCTGCGATTTCAACTCCCCCCCCTCCTCTTTGTTGCAGCTCAGCGTCCCAGAGGGCACAGGTGAATTTGATGTGGAGCAATGATTAAAAGTTTTCTCCCTCAAGGTGACCTAAATAGGAGGAGGAGGGGGTGAAAGTCAAAGTGAGGAACATGGAGATGAGAGAGGGGCATTGAGGTGAAAGTCTTGTTTTGGACATTTGTTATGGCCCATATAGGAAGCACTCAATCCCGAGTTTAGGGAGGAAATTATCCAGACCTCGTCCTTACACTCCCATTGCACCATTCCTGCCTCTTTCCCTTGTAGTAATCAGTGATTGTATGTGACATGATGGGTATAAAGCAGTGTGCCACAGCAAGGAGGCATCGACAATCTAATCATTGTCACATCAGCGATTACCTCAAGGCGTGATGTATTTGAACAGGGCTCTATCACATCTGCTATTACCTGCCTCTTCCTGCCTTATGTCCCTCGGTACACATCTTTTCTCTTAACTGTGTGTTCAATCACCACCACCGGCATTGCCTGCTGGTGCCGCCGAGCGACCCCCTTCGACAGTGACGTATGCCAGCGATTAGCCTGGATACAGTTCAATTATGATAAACAGCCAGCGCACCTCTTAGGCCGTGATTAAAGCCTCAGCCTGGCCTTGATAAAGAGATCCCATCTCAATGCCATCACAGCCACATTATAAGACACTCCGGCGTGGTGTTCTGCCTCATGCTTTTCACATCAGTGTTGCAGAACGTACACTGTAGCCTGGATGGAGCTCATGGCAGATGGAGCAGGATGGGAGCAGCTGGGGGGGGCGGAGGGGTCTTTATCATTCACACATGGCTGGTGATGCATCCCTCCCCACATATTTTCAATTTAGACTAGTATTTATTAATAACCTCCACTTTCTTGAAGCCTATCTTACAAGATACCTGCCATATAACTTAAGATGGGGTTTAGATATTGAGAGAGAGAGAAGGAGAGAGAGAGAGAAGCCCCGGTTTTGATAAATGGATGAGCAGTGATGAAAAGAAGATATCAGAGAAGCATGAAAGGAGAGAGGGGAAGAGAGCAGAGCATTAATCCAACACCGGGCTGGTAGAGAGAGCGAGCGAGAATGAGAGACAGAGAAAGAGGGGGAGAGAGGGGAGAAGGAAGCAAAAGAAAGATAGCCTTTCGGCTGTGTTCTGTCAAGGGAGAAATTACACATTTACGGAGGTTTTTTCAAGCAACGACGGGTTCCATAGATCAAACCGCTGGATTTATGAGCCAATTTTCAACATGAAATATAGACACAGAGAATCCATTTTACCCATGTTTACTTGCCTTTTTCCTCAGTATTTTCCTCTCTCTCAATCAAACGGCCTACAGTGGGTGGATGGGTGGCTTCAATCCGGTGTCTTTAGAGAGCTTATCAGAGACGCAAATGAAGAGGTTTTGATTGTTGGGATGGTACGGCATTCAGTGGACGTCCTAGTGTTTTAAACTATGAGAGTGAAGAAAGAAGCCTTCTGAAGTTGGAGAGGATCAAGATTTTAACAAAGAAAAGGAAGGAAAAGTCAGAAAATGCTTTTGCCAAATCAACAAAAATCATATTCGGATATTAAGTGACCCATTTAAACCTTCATTTAGATCCCAAAAACCTTATTATTGAATGGTAGACTAAAAGATGTGACCAGGACCATAAAAAGACTGAATGAAGTTTGCAGTACCTGAAATACTTGACACATCTGTATGGATATATAAATCCACACAGTATGCCTAAATCAGTCCCGCACTCTTCTGGGCAAACGTATTCACAATTTGCATAGAAATTAATGTCTAAGTAGGCTAAACGACATAATTGACATGCAATTAGCAATATTATGGGCAGGGAACCTAATGAAGTTTCAGTGGCTGTGCCAACCTAAGAATGATCACTGCTTAATTATCATATTAATGAAGTCATTAGGTGTCACTTAACTTAGATGACAGGTAAGGTAGGAATGTCACGATCCTACAATTTCCCCGGCAAATGTGTATTCAACACTAATTAGCTCCAAGTTAAAATCTCATCTGAGAAAGAAATGTGAAATGTGAAAGGGGCCGCTACGGCATAAACATGCATAACAAGCAGGAAGAAAAAAAAAATACAACGAGGTTTATTGAATCACTGACGAAAAGCATCTTCAAGGTCACCTGAGGACAACCACACAAATGAGCCCCGCTAGCTCAAAATAAAGAATGGGCAGCAGATGGAAGGACCATCTATCAGAGAACGAGACACACTCTGGCTTGAGAGGGAGATACAAGGGCTACTAAAGGCTAACACAAAACACATTTCCAGTAAACACTATGGCATGATTAGGCTGCAAAAAAAAAAAAAAACCCTCAGATGGGTCAAATGAGCATCGCGGCTCGAGGTCCTCCCACTCCCAGAGTCTCTCCTTTCATTCCAATTCATTTCAATTACCCAGTCATTCCCACCATCTTCCCCATGTTCTGATTAGCTCAGCTTGGCAATTTACAGTTGATCTTGCCTCATCTAAGGCTGAGCAATGGTGGAGGCGGGGAGACGAGCAGTAATGAAATGAAATGTCACTCAGTTGTTTGCCTTTGTCGCAAAGATGCTGGCCAGGCCAGATGGGGCTGGAGAAGGTCTCGTTGGTAGGTGAGAAGTTGTGTGTGTGTGTGTGTGTGTGTGTGTGTGTGTGGTCAGTGGTGCGTCTACGTAAATGAACAACCATGTTGTGTCCTCCTTCCCCCGTGTCCCTGGTGTGCAATCATAAAAACTTGTGGGTGTTTGCACTGTGACCAGAGTTACATACACGGGCCCTCGTCCTCCACCGTGTACCAGCTGGGGTTCTCGTCCTCATCAAGGCTTCTTCACCTTTTTCACCGAAGACGAGCTTGATGCCGACTCCCTCCGTTTGCGCTGCAATGGAACACACGGCGACAACAATCACATCAGGGTCTAGCGGGGATTTCCTCCTCTTTCCGCAATTCATGAGGGTATTTTAGTAGTTTAACAATAGCCAGTTTCTGAAACTTGGTTGCTATAAATAGTGCTCAATAGTGCAGTGTAAGAAATGGAATATAAACATGAAAATAGGAGTGATCATTAAGTTAAGTTGATCAAGGTTTTCCTTCATGCAGGTCATGGTAATGGACTTGCTATAGGTTTTTGTTTTAAACCCTAAAGCAAGTCAAGTTGTCTACAAGCTTTCAGGGATTGCCTCAACATTTTAAGCTAACTGAAATAGAAAAAAACAGTTAAATCTGGTCATGAGTTTGTCATTTTTACACTTAGCATTGAAAAGCCTAAAAAAAGACTGGTTGAAGGTTTTGTAGCCAATGTTTGGTGATGGTTTGAAAATGTTTGTCTAAAGTGGGCAGCCTTACTGAGTTGGGCGTCAGCGGTGCTCCTACAACATCAATGATTTGCTCTTTGGCCTCCACCTTGATGTCGTCTGCACTGGGCCAGGACGGAGCTTCCCCCCCTGGAGTGGACGCGGTAGTGCTGTTGGTAGCACCGAGTTCTCCCCCTTGTGTAGCGGCGGCTGGTCCGGCTCCTAGCGTCCCACCCAACACGCCTCCGCTGCCGGCCTTCATTAGGGCCTCATAGCGATGACGCAGCATCTGTTGTTCGTATTCACAATTGCTGTGGGCCTGCTTCAGCTCGTACAGCAGCACCAGGTCACTCCGCAGCTCGTTGAACATCTGAACAATCTCCTCCGTGGGCATGGGGTTAAGATCTGGATCCACAGACAGACATAGAGCTTTGATTAAAACACCACAAACTTCTTTACAACTGTGAGGCTATTATGGTAAGTAAAAGATGATGATGTAACAGGTGCGTGTATTGGTCACAGTTTGATTCAGTATTCAGATGGATACTTGGCGTCTGTGTATCGTTAAAATATTGCCACGCAAAATATCGCAATATTATATGGGATCAGCTTTTCCCTGAGTCTCTGGTTAGCTTTGTTGAACATGTTAGGTGGGTACAAATTACACCTTTATCATTCTTATTGGTGGATTAAGATTTGTGATTTAATATTTCAATCAGCCAGAATAACTGAAGAGGCAGAGGCTTTGAATGGTTTTACATTTTTTTGCTTTACTTGCGGTACTAAAAAGACTACAAATACTGTATTTAGGATGCTTATATTGTGAGGCTGTTGCAGAGGAAAGTTCAACATGTAAAAACTATATTTTTGGAATACTTACCCACACCTTGCTCTAGCAGAATCTGCTCAATGGCCTTGATCTTCTTCTGGCCTACTGAGCTTGGCAGTTTCATCTGAATCACACACACACAGAGACAGACATGACAACACACACAAGGGGGTGATTTAAGGTGCCGGGGATATTAGGATAAACAGCTCCACCTCTGGGCTTTTAATACGTATGAAATGCACTTCAGCGAGCCAGATCAAAATGTCTTTATCCACTGAACTCTGTCTGACTGATTAGCTAGAGGGGTACTTCACTCCTTTAGCCATGCTAATGCATTTTCCATAGAGAGCGGCAGCTCCTCATCAGTCTTCAAGATGAATAAGAGTCCCCTTGCTGGGTCTTACAGATATTAGCGAGTCACTAACAGAATTAATCATCACAGTGCTAATGAGAGATAAGTCAGACATTATGGTTTCCCACATGCATCAACTGCAGGGTCAAGCTTCACTAAAAGTGTTTTGATATTAATAGTGGTTCAAACAAAACTAAATTGATGAATAAATGTCAACACAGGTCAGAGAAATACAAGTTTATACAGAGCTGTGAGATTCTTACTGGCTTTTGAAGGTTTGTTCTTTGTTTCAGATTGGTCTTTTAGTTATTTAAGAGCCAAATTTATGTTTTAAGTTGAAGATGTCCTTCAGAGTAGTCCTTTCATAATTGCTATACCTTTAAATAAGCTATACTCACCCTCTGACTGCGCAGTGTGACTCCGGCTGATTTGAAGTCAGGGAATTTGATGCCTGCCGTTTCTGGAACAGCCTAAAGACAGAGAAAGAACAGATAAGAGACCATATATGACACCCTCTGAACTTTGGAAAGACTTGATGTGTAAAAACATTCAAATTATTATTAAGGGATACATTTAGGGGATCATTTCATAAACAGAGACAAAACAATCCCCTCAGTTTCCTGAATAGAGCTCCATTTCCATCTAAATAATATAAAATGATGAATACAGACATCCATTTTCATTTCTGTGTGCCATTGCATTGTTAATTATAAGGTTGACCTCGCGCCTTATCAATAATTACAACTATTTAAGAGTTTTTTCCAACTCTATCGATAGCCGACCATTCATATCTGGCAAATGTTTCTCAGCTCTGAATTGCTGGATTGTGCTTTACCACCTTTGTTATAGTGCATATCTTACCGGTTTTTCTGTTTCTCTTTTTTGTGGGAGCTTCTTCTTGGAAACTCTCTTTTCGGCTCGTCTCAACTCCGTGGTTGTGTCAGCTGCTTTAAAGAGTTTCTGCAAGTCCTGGGCTTTCCTCTCACGCTCTTTCTTCCTACTCTCAATCTTCCTGAGCTCCTGAATTAGATATTCCTCTTCTGCCACCTGCAGGAAAAACAAGAGTAGTGCAATCTTAATATTTAAAAGGCTGGCAAACATCTTGCAAGCCTTCCCCCCTCCACAAAAGACATTATTGCTTATAGATTGCTTAATAACATAACAATCCAAATCAAACTAAGAGTTACAAACTTGTTCAGGTGTGCGGTTGAAGAGCTTGTCCAGTTGTTCTTTACGGCGCCTTTCATGGCCGGCATCAAAGATGTAGATCTTGGGCTCTGTCCCTGAAGCTGCACGGACCTTGGTCAGCTTGCCACAAATACTATAATACCGTTCTTTAAGGTCCTCCACAGAACGTTTCTGAGAAGCATAGATTGTAAATTGTCACTACAAATGTGTGATTTTAATTAAAACATTGGGATTTCTTCAATATATCTTCAGTGAAAGGTAACATGAGTACTGTAGATGAGTGAATGAGTGATTACTCTGTATTGCTGGTGGTCGTAACGGTCATGGACAACTACGAAGCGCAGGTCAAAGCGCTTGCAAAGGTCAAACAGGTGGTCCGTCTCTGCTTTAGTCCAGCCATCGTCATGGAGATGCATCTGGTACTCCTGCTCAGAGTACACTGGTACCTGCACTGTCTATAAAAGCAGAGAGGAGAAATGAAAGAATACAGTGAATCAGGATGAATCACTGAACAAATGAAAGAAATGCATCGATCTGAAGAGGCGGCAATGACTCCTCCTTCGCGTTTGTAGTGAATAAGAGGTTAGGCTGAAGAGGAACCTGTACCTTGTTGAAACGGGCAAAAGGGTAATCCTTGCCCTCCTCTGCCACACGTCTCCAGTGGTGGAATATAGCCCCATCCCTGCGAGCTGGGTTGGTGAAGGGCATCCACTTCCAGGGACGCACCTTTTTACAGCCCAGCTTGGCTTTGACTGTCCTGTAGCCCTGAGTAGTATCACTAGGCAGCAAAGGGGGCGCATCTCTGGAGATTAACAGGAAAAACAAGTCTTTGTTAAAGCAAGTCAGAGACCTCATGGCATTAATTGAATTGGTCTTCATTTCTGATTGACACTAGAAGATAAAGATGACCGAACAATGCTCCCGCTTCTCTTTTTCATCCTGATCCCTTTCTCGTGCAACTTAAAAGCTTTGACAATAAGTAAAGCAGTTATGACACACAGCATTTGAATCACAAAACTAAAAAGGTGGCCATACTTCTTATCTGAATACAGCAGAGCATAGACTTCTCGGTGCATCCCCTCAGGTCTCTTGAAAGTCAGCGTTTCTGTCGTCTTCTTGGATTTTTTCTGAGTCAGGTGGGAAAAAAACATTCATCTCAAGAAAACTGGTAATACTCTCAAATGACAGAACAACACTAGTCTCAATTCCTTGCAGTTGGAAATGCATGTTCTGTGTATCTCTTTGAATGCTGGTTCAAATGTGGGGAATTAACATGGGAAAGGAATCACTGTGGGTATCGTATGTTATTATTATCGCTCACCTTGTCTGAATTGATGAGATCTTTCTTGCTGATGGGACCGTCATTTTCTCCTCCGGTCAACTCCAAAATATCCCTGACATCGGCACCAGTACCCATGACTGGATATATATTGTTTAATAACGCTTCTCACAACCTGTCAAGCGTAAATACAGCACATTCATTCACGGGCTCTCTAAGCGTTACTTTCCGACGAATACGCTCCTAGCTAAAGGCTAACGCTAACTGTCATTTTTAAGCTACGTTAACTTAATACAGAGCCGCAAACAGCCAAGTAATGTTTTTGTAAGATTTAATTTCCTTTATATTACCGCGAACGTCTCTACTATACCTGAAAGCTATAAAGACAGTTATTAAAAATATGCACAGGCTTTTGTTAAGGCTAGCTGTGTCGCGAGTAACTGAACCGACATTACTTCCGTCCCCGTTGATGACGATACTGAGCAACGCTATTATTGAATGTCGCCCCCGTGAGGTCTGGCGGTGCACTGCAGCTTCGTCCTCTTTTTATTTCAAATAAACCATAGCTCCTGAAATACGTCAGCAGGGTTAATAAAAATTGTGAAAAGCTTAATTACACGTGTTGTTTCCAATATCGCCTTCACTTCATGATGAAACATAACTAGAACAGCATATAGATATGATTCTCTAAAAAAAGAAAAGAATGCTTTGAAAATCTACATCATCAAAATGGGAAACATATTTTGTAACAGACTGAAGTAAAGCACAATAGTATAATTAATGCTACGCTATGACTAGTACTTCTATCGATATCAAGGAAGTGTATGGTAAACATTTATGATATAATTTAAAGAAAGTGACAAAGAGGCCAGACATCGAACAATTCGGAGACACGTGTTCACATTGTCAAACATGTTGTATTTGTTCTTTTCTTTCTTGCGATTTTTTTTGTTTTTGTTTTGTTAGAGTAACATTATCTTACAGGTTAATCATCCAACTTCGTCTGAATTTTTAAACTGATAGCTGGTAATGGTAGATTTTTTGTTTTTGTTTTGTTAGAGTAACATTATCTTACAGGTTAATCATTCAACTTCGTCTGAATTTTTAAACTGACAGCTGGCAATGGCAGATAAGGGAAAATGATGCCTCTGCTCGAGCAGGCGGCATCAGTTATATAAAACCATGCATATTAGTGTCCTCTAGGGAATGTATGGCTAACTGGGTTCTACATTGGTGAAAACCCGCTAACTTTTGTGAGCCATCAGGTCTGTATCCAGGTCCTAAAAGTCACTGGTTTTATGTTGTTATTTTTGCTGAGTTATTAACCCAAAATAAATATGATGGTTTCCACTCAGTGATTGACAGTTCAAGGTTTTACAATAAAACTGTCTGAAACAAATCGATTAATTACAAGTTGTACAAAACATGCATTTTAAAACATGCAAAAGAGAGAGCAGAGGGGGGCATTTTATTTTGAATGTTTTATCTGCATTTCGGACTTTTACTTTGAAAATACACCGGATGTAGACCATTCTATCCCGGATTTTAAATTCCCAGCATTCGTTGTTCCTGATCACTGCCCGATCTCTCGCCGCCATTTTCAGTCGCTGGTGTCGCAGAGGCGTTTGGCATTTGTTCCGTTAAGGTCAGTTTACAAGGCGACTCGTTGATATCAACGGAGATTGTCTTCTAATTCAACTTAGCAAGACACTCATTTGCGAAACAAGATGTCGACCGAGCAGGCCGAAAGCCCTAACGTTGCCGAGAAAGTAGGCCAACTACCCCCGCCGCAGCAGCAGCAGCAGCCGCCGCCGCAGCAGCAACAGCAACCAGGGTAAGTCCATTCATCACGAATCCTTTGTTGGCGCTCGCTAGCTAGTGAGCTAGCTACATCGTTAGCTATAATGATTCCGATCCACTTCAGTTCCTCTACTAATCTCTGATTGTTACTTTCAGATGTATTCTTATGAGGCAAATATATAAGGCATCGGGTGGATCGAAAGTTTATCGTTAAACGCGTTTAGTTACCTGCTTTTGGGAGGCGTGTTTGGGACCCGTCTATTTAGAGGGATAATCCATTCTTTTTACGTAACATTAAGGTACTCCGTAAGCAATCCACTTAGCTACTTGTTAGTGTAAAATAGATTCTCACTGTTTTCTATTCGTTAGCAATTTGATCATACGCTCAAATCTGTTTTTTATTATTATTATTTTAAACCTAGAGGCCTGCTAATGTTGAGCGGCCTTGCCATGCGGCTGAAGCGCAATTGTCTCGATTGCAAATTGTTGCTCACTATTGTGTAGTATTTTGTACTCCTCACCATTGTAACTATGTCTAAGGAATACACCTTTTAGTAATATAATAAACTGTATTTTCTCGATATTTAAAATGTTTTCATTTTAATTAATTGTTAATAACGTATCGGCTAATGTGTGCAGTTATGTACGTATCTCTCGTGTCCCCAGTGGCTGCCTTTTCTGGATTTTGAATTTACCTCTCATAATCTAATATTAAATAATTTTAGATCTTTTTTGTTGATTACTATTGATGACCCCTCTTCTCTTTCAAAACCAGCCTAAAAACCAACCTCTTCAAACTTTTTGTATATACACATTTTTTTACTTTAATTTTTTGTTGTTCATTGCTTTGTTTATATGTTTGGTCTGTTTTTGCCTGTTGTGCATCTGTTTTTACATGTATGGTGACATTGAGTGTCTTGTTTGTTTATGTATCTCCTCCATGTAGAGAAGTGAATGGCAAAGCCAAGCAGGATCTCAATTCAAGCAGGAAGGAGAGGCCCCAGAAGAGAGGTGGAGCTGGACGCTACGAACCCTATGGGAACGTCAACAAACGATACCGCGTTTTTGTCAGCAACATCCCATACGATGTCAAATGGCAAGCTCTCAAAGACCTGATGAAAGAGAAAGGTAAGGTGTTTGGATCAGGGATTGACTCGGTCAGCTTTGGACATGACAAAAAATATGCAACCAATCCAGGGTCATTTGGTTTGACCACCGCAGCAATGAGGGGCTTTTTTGTGAGCTTTTGCAGAAACATAAGTTGTACAAGGTTGCTTGAGATCTCGTGCGTTATCTGGAACAAAGGTTTTGGAAGAGGCTCGTCAACAACGGACTTGCTGCAGACTTGCACACGTGCTGTGAACCTGGATGTTGGACTGAGCATTTATTCTCCATCGAGATTACGAAAACCTATTGTGGTTTTTGTGAAGTGGGGTTTGTACACGTGTTAAGGAGGTTCACCTCTGAAAATCCAATGGCTTGGGATCCTGAGTGGCATATTGAGATGCTTTTCCCCAAGAAATCAATTGAAAAACATACAACACATTCCTCTAACATAATGACTTTGCCCAGGGAAAAGTTGCAACATGTAATTACCGATAAAACCTGAGCTCTCACGATTTATCAAGTCAACATTTTGGAGACTTGTCACATGAATTTATTAGTTTTGCAGCAACTTTCAGCAGGGATTTCTCAAAGAGTTCTCTCTCAAATGTGCAAAATGGATTGTGAAATGTGAACGTACTTGTAGTTATGGAGTATTGGAAAAGCGTTAGATGTATTATAAGTAATGCACTAAATATGCATTTACTTGAAGTTTTAAGCATGTCAAGGTACAATCCTTTTTCAGAAGGTGTGCCTGGTATTCGTTTTATGACAACTGACTGTGGCGTTAAATTGCATTTTCTCTTTTAGGTGTGACCTTGACGAGCAAATGTTTTCGCAGCAGATCTCCATGTTGTGCCAAACACGGCTATGCGTTGGAGTTTTCTTTGGGGTACAGGTCTACAAAATAAAGCAACTTCTTATGCACTGTCCTTGTCTCTAGAGGTTTGGTCACGGATGTCCATTCGCTGAACAGACACGTGATCTGGAACGACGGCGTGGCTGTGCTCGACACTGAATCAAAATTCTGATATTGTGCGTTTTAAGGAAAAGGTCCACTTTAGAAGCACGTTTGCCGTTGGAGGAGTTCATTTTCCCCGAGGGCTTGCCTTCATTAAGATTATGGCTAGTTTTCTTTTAGGGTCCTTTTTAAGTTGATGGGCAAATGTATTGATGCATTGACCTGATGTTTAAAATGGCAACATTTGACAAAGTATGCACAGGTTTGCAATGAAGTGGAAGTGATTATTGGGTCAATTATCTTCAGGTAGAAGGTGGTGTTCACGGCATTATATCCAAATAGGCAGGCTGATGGCCATTTCAACAGTTGTTGTCCTCAGTCTATTGCTTTTGGTGCTTCGGGAGAATTCCAACAAGGACAGGCTAAGAAGTCTTATTTGTTTTTAAAGAGTCTAGCTTGCTTTTTGTAGACCTGTACCATATTGTGCTGCTGCTGAGGTGCTGGGGAGAGGCGCAGGACTGGCAGTCTGAGCTATCCGTCACCGGCCACCCTACTTGTGTGTCTGCTCTAAACCCCCATTGTTCTCTCGGCTTCTCTCCCCTTGGTGTGTGTCGTCTCTGGAATCTGATTTGTAGTGGGTGAGGTAACGTACGTGGAACACTTAATGGACGCAGAAGGCAAATCCAGGGTAAGTGCAAATACATACAAATAAACCATGAATAACCCTAGACAAACTTGTGTTTGTCAGCTTTGGTGTCTTTATTTTCATTGTTGGGAATTGTGCAGCTTCAGAAACCTGGTGGAGTGTGTGAGATGGTGACATGCTGGAGGCGTGTTTTTACTTGGTGTCGTTTGTGGCACTGACTTGAGGTCATCCTGAGGGTTGATGATCTTATAAAAGGACTTCAGCTTTCTTTGTAGACAATCCTGTGGGATTGCAGTATCTGAGTCCCTTTGGTTGCTGGATTTGCTCCTCATGAACTAAAGGGGTCTCGTCTGCAAGAGGTTGTTACACGGCTGTTAGATGGTTGTTAAATATAACTCATTCCGTACAACTGCTTTACTGGAACGTTACCTCCAACATCTTAGTACTGGGGAATCCTACCTCACTGTGGATTTTCTGCCCTTTGGATGTTGGGGGGGAAAAATATTATTTTAACAGTCATCAGACTCTCCTGCATTGTGTTAGTGACTGGGTAAAGAGCTTCAAATTGTAACTTTATTTGGAAATACAGAATTGTGGCCAAGTCTTTAGGCTTTTGTTGATGATCAACTGTCCGTGCATGAAATTCTCTTTTTGCATACATTTTTTTGTCAATTAAAATATCTATTTTAACCATTGCTTTTACTAATTTAAATTATTCTTTACTCCTTTTTGATGCGGCCTGTTCTGTCTTCAATCAACAAAGGGTTGTGCGTAAGTAGTCTTTATCATTTTACCATCATCAATTTTGTGCGTCGCAGACTGACGAAAAAGAAATATTATTACGTTAGCCAAATGGAAACCCATGCACCATGTTGTGTAAATGCTTTTTGGAGAGTGTAGTTGTTCAAACTACCAGTTTCTTGACGTACTGTATCTCTCTGTCAGTGTTGTTGAGTTTAGGACAGAGGAGCTTATGAAGAAAGCAGTGGAGAAAGTCAACAAGCACAACCTCAATGGAAGACCCTTAAAAGTGAAGGAGGTAGGCCACAGCAAGCATAATCAGAAAAACAAAGTGCATGTAAGAGCTCAAAATGTTGGTTGCTGATTTGTCTTCTTCCCCCACCCCATGCTTTTTTTTTTGTCAGGACCCAGATGGTGTGATTGCTCAGAGAGAAATCAACAAGACTCAAGGTGGAGGACACCCGGGAGGCCATGGTGGGATGGGTGGAATGGGAGGAATGGGGGACATGGGTCGTATGAACATGGAACGAATGGGACCTGGACCAAACGGCTCCATGGTCAACATTCCTCCGAGCCTGATGAACAACCCAAACATCCCCAACGAGATTATCCATGGTCTCCAGGCTGGCAGGATTGGCAGCACTGTCTTTGTGGCTAATGTGAGTCTTCCAAAGTTGTCCTCATCATTGTTTGAAAAGATTTGACTGATAAATGGGATTCATTCATTATAATAATTAATTATTATTATTAAATGTCCTTTTGTGCCTACAGCTTGACTACAAAGTGGGCTGGAAGAAGCTTAAAGAGGTATTCACCATGGCCGGCATGGTGGTGAGGGCTGACATCCTCGAGGACAAAGATGGGAAAAGCAGAGGGATGGGCACAGTAACATTTGATATGCCCATTGAAGCAGTCCAAGCTGTCTGTATCCTTTTTGAAAAATGTCAGATTGGGATCCCTGTGTGTATGCATAGAATGTTTAATCACATTGTCTCTGGTTCATTTCCTTAATGATTTTACAGCTATGTTTAATGGTCAGCTGTTGTTCAACAGAGTCATGCACGTCAAACTGGTATGTAACCTAAGCCGGACTGTACACTGCATCACATTATGATCAGAGTGCATATTCTGAATGCATTTGTTTGCTTTTGCTAGGATGAGAAATCCCTGCCCAAAGATTTTGGTCCACCTGACAGAGCTGCTTCTGCTCTTCCCCGTAAGTATAGATGCTTTCTTGACTGGGATGTGCACACAATGGTGCTTCCACTGCAGTTTTGAGACCAAAATGTATTAATACTGTGGATATGCTCATTGTAATCCAGTTTATTTCTACACAGAGAATTTTGAGATGTCTTGATACATGATTAATTTTCTCTACTCAGGTGGCCTAAGTGGTATTGGTTTGGGCCTGGGACCTGGTGGCCAGCCCATTGATGCTACCCAACTCAACAGAGGAGGAGGAGGAGGTGGTGGTGGAGGTGGTGGAGGAGGAGGAGGAATGGGCAACATGGGCCCTGGAGGTAACTAGCACTAATGTTTTTCTTCTTCTGTAAACTTTGTCGCAATAGTGATGATAGAAACTATTTTAATGGGTCAAAAAAGCTCTTAGAGTAGGAACATTTTAGTGTAGGTACCGTGAAAGGGCCTGTCTGTTTTTTACTCTGAAAACACTTGTAGATAGCTTATTACAATTACATTAAGGGCATTTATCAGATGCTTTTATCCAAAGTGGCTTACAATATGTTCATTGGTTGGAAGACAGTGCAACAGTATATCAGTACAGTATGGATTTCACAAGAACAAGTTTCCAGCATGCCCAATTGCCAAGTTAACCCGTAGCTAGTATATGCTTTAAGGCATGGGGCCTCCTAAGACATGGGACCTCAGAGGTCACCGTGGATGCTAAAGTCGCAAAAATACTGAGACCCCTAAAGCTCTAACATAAACAGAACACTAAAATCATGTGGTTAGACAAAATTCTTATAACACTTATCACCTGTCTTATTTGTAGGAATGGATGGAATGGGCTTTGGCAACATGGGAGGTCGTATGGGAGGAGGAGGAGGAGGTGGTGGTGGTGGTGGTAACGGCGGTGGTGGCGGCGGAGGAGGAGGTATGATCTCATGGATGAGCCTTAACTTTAGCATACGCAACACTTTGTTTATCTTTACTTTGTTTACGATGTCTCAAAAAGACGTCCATACCCAGCCTGTCCATCTGTCTCTGGTTGTGTCTTCGGGCATTAACGCGTTCTTTTCTCCTGTTCAAGGAATGGACAACTTTGGAGGAATGAACAACATGGAGCGTTTTGGTTCTTCAGGGATGGGCAGAATGAACGGTAAGGAGACGTGTTGGTTACTCCGAAGCAGGCGTGGAACACTTTCACGTTTTGCGGGAAGTTTTCTAATGGTTTCATCTCTTGCATTGTCAGAGATGGACCGTGGGATTGGTGGTGCTTTTGACAGGGAGTTTGGGCGAAATGAAATGGGAATGTCTCGCAATAATTTTGGTGACTCCTTTGAAAGAGGAATGGGTTAGTATTTACAGGATTTTGTTTGAAAGTACTCCGATAAGCCTCATCAGACATGATGCTCACCTCAGTTTAGACCGTCGATCTAACCGTTGTTTGGTTTTGTTTAATCGCTTTCATAGGAAACTCCCTGGGTATGGACCGCATGAGCTCTGGAATGGACCGCCTTGGAACCAGCATGGACCGTATGGCAGGGATGGACCGGATGGGCATGGACAGGATGGAACGCGGGTCTGACCTGGACAGAATCGGCTCTGGGTTCGACCGGATGGGTTCGGGGATGGACCGGCTGGGGCCCAGTATGGACAGGCTTGGACCTGGTCTGGACCGTATGAGCTCCAGCATGGACCGCCTCGGCCCAGCTGGGTTTGACCGCTTGGGCCCGTCTGGTTTGGATCGCATGGGTTCTGGCATCGACTTCGGCTCCCCAATGGGTATGGATCGCATGGGCAACACCGGGCTCGACAGAATGGCCAGCACCTTTGACCGCATCGGCTCCACTGGAGGACTTGACCGCTTCCCCTCTGGTGGCCTCGACCGCATGAGCTCTGGCATGGATCGGATGGGGTCCGGAGGCGTTGGTGGTCAGTTTGATCGCTCTGGTGACATGGATCGTGGATTCAGTGGGAATTCCTTCGGAGGAGCTGGAGGGCCCGGAGCTGGGGGAAGCAATGTCAGGAAGGGATGCCAGATCTTTGTCAGAAATGTAAGTTTTAATCTGTAGGCTGTTTTTTCAGCTTTAACTAATTTGATCAGTATTTTCTTGAATATGAAAATCAATTTTGAATGGGTTCTTTTTCAGCTGCCATTTGACTTCAACTGGAAGATGCTGAAGGATACCTTCAACACATGCGGTAAGAGCAGTCATGGTTTGTAAATGAAGAGTATCAAATGTTTCGCTATTCAAGATTATGATTTCTTACATTGGTGTTCCTCCCTCTGCAGGCATGGTTCAGTATGCTGATATCAAGATGGAGAACGGCAAGTCCAAGGGCTGTGGCGTGGTTCGCTTCGACACCCCTGAAACTGCTGAGCGCGTCTGCCGGACCATGAATGGCTACCGGCTGAATGGAAGAGAGATTGATGTTAGGATTGATAGAAATGCATAAGCGATATGTCTGTCCTACATCTGACATTTCATTTGGCTCCTCAATGTCCAAATTCTGTGTCCTCTGAATTCCCCATAGGATATCCATATTATATTCACTTGGTTTGTTTAAATATTTGTAATAGTGAAAATGTTATTTTAGTTAGTAATAATGTCACAGTGAAACTGTTTTAGTTTTTCTTTTGCTTCAATTTTACTTTTTTTAGAGACCAAATTTTAATTTTCTTTTGTCACGCTCCACCTCTCATTGCCTTTTGCTCTATAAGGTGTTTTGATAAATAAACCTCAGTATTTGAAAATGTTTTGGATTGTTTTGTGTTCTTGCATCGTGTGTGGACTTGTCAATAGTTGATGATCAATATTTACCTTTCTATTGACATAACTAAGACTGATAAGTCGCATATAAACATTAGATAGTTTTACTTGTTTACTATAGGAACATGCTAGTGTAACGGTGCAGTGAAATGATGCCGATATGAGCGACGTATGGAGGTTTTTTTAAGGCGTCTGTTGATGACGCGCCCCCCAGACCCCTCGTGGATGCAGAAGGTAATCGCCGGAAGAAGGTCACAGGCATTACATTCAAGATGGCGGCCCCCTTGTGTCAGTGTTACCAGGTGAGTGCGAGGGACTTTCAAAAAAGGGAAATGTTAACATTTAAACACCATTAAACAATAAGGGGAAAAAGCAGTATTTTGAACTTCCAATATCACAACTTGGCAGTTTGGAGTATTCCCGCCTCGCTGACGAGGTTGCTAACGTAGCGCTAGCTAGCTAAGTAAGCTAGCTCTCATACGTCCAGCCGGTGTTTGAACTCCAGGACAAACTCTTTGTACAATTAAAACGTCAACTTTGCTATCTAGCTAGCTGCTTGTTCCGACTTTCCACCATGCCTTGTGATGAACAAAGTGTCCGTCTATTGACGATAAGTGCGAGCACTTTATTTACTTTATTTCCAACACTAAATGACACCTCATTCTCGACTTGTGTGCCGACGTTTGCCTCCAGGGTGGTTGTCAGCAGCGGCTTTGGCTATCGACTAGTCTTAACTAAAGTTTGACTTCGTATGTGTGTCTCCAGATATGTGTAAGAAGAGGCTTGGTGGCTTTCCCTTCCTCTTACCTGCTGCTTCACAACAGAACCAACGTCTACAAGATACGTGGGCTCCTCCTCACGTACTCTTCACAGGTACGAACACTGTGTTACTTACACACACCTTGCTGGGTCACCTGAAGAAAGCACAACCATAGCTGAAACATCAGCATTGATCTATTACTGTGCATATCATCAATCTTATGATGCTGCAAGTTACAGTACTTGTTTTCCTGCCTAAAGTATCATTATCATACGTGTTTCTTTTAATTTGTGCCATCTAGGTGCCTCAGTCACCCCTTCTACAGGTACGCTATTTGTCGGGGCAGAGAGGTGGTGGCAGGAAAGGTTTCCTTGGGGAGTTACTGGAAAACATCAAGCAGGAGCTGAGCAAGAACAAAGAAATGAAAGACAACATCAAGAAGTTCCGAGAAGAGGCCAAAAAACTGGAGGAGTCGGATGCATTGAAACAAGCTCGAAGAAAATATGTAAGTGTTTGGCCGCACAGCGTTCCCATTCATTTTATTATGACAAATGAATTGTTTGCCAATGCCCCCTTGTCTATTTCCCAGAAAACGATAGAGTCTGAAACAGTGAAGACCTCCGATGTTCTCAGGAAGAAGTTGGGAAACATCTCTGAGACGGTGAAAGAGGTAAACGTGATAAGTGTATCAATAACATGCAGCCTCTCATTTGTTTATCATATGATGGATATGTAAATTCACGCTGATCCAGCCACCCTTACAAGGCGTTTGTCTGTGTGCATGAACAGGGGCTAGAGGAGGTCAGTCGTACAGAAATTGGGAAGAAAATCAAGGATGGAATGGAGGAAGCAGCCAAAACCGCCAAGACCTCCGCAGAGTCCGTCTCTAAAAGTGGAGAGATGTTGGGGAAGACTGGTGCATTCAGAGCAATATCTCAGGTATGGAGTCTCTGTCATTGTTTGTTGTTTCTTTTGATTAAATTAAACGCATACATAGAAACATAAACTTGAGTTGTTTTTTAACGGCTTGTCTGAGAAGTGTCTTGTTGTAAAATTGGAGATGGATTTTGAGATGACGACAAAGATACAACAAATGGGAACAGTGCTCTTGATCGTTATTCAGTGATATTTCACTTAAATACAAATTGCGTATACTTCAATCCGTTCGGGAAATCATTTGTCACATTACATTCAAAAAAGCTCAAGGTTGAGGATAAAGCTAGGAGAATAGCAATGCTCCTTTTTAGACATTAATTAAGATAAAAGGAACTCTCAAATTCCTGAAAATGATCTCGTCTGCTCCGTGTGAACTGGTTTTTCAGGGCATGGAGAGTGTGAAGAAAGAGATTGATGACTTGGGTCACACCGGCCCTTATCGGCCTCCTGCCAGACTCAGGAAGAGGAGTGAGTTCTCTTCCAAGGGGGGAGGGGATGACAGCAAGGTCTTCGAAGCCAACGAGTACGTGAGTGCCCTCTGCTTTGCCCTGATAATGATCAGGAAGGCCTCCCGTGTTCAGAGATAGGCAACGCCACTTAAATGGCCTCGGACAGTCTTATTATTACTATTATTACAAATACGTTACATGAAATGGTCTGAAAACTGAGAGACAGATACCGTCAGGTACTAAGAGGCTGAGACTAAGAGGCTGTTTGACCGTTGTTTCATGTTGTTTCCCAGAAAATAATCTACTGAGTGGTCATACTGTTTGGAATAAGCGTAAAGATTCTCAAAGCCGAACCCTGATTACCAATGTTTCCTTTATATTTAGTTTATTGTTCTTGCTGTAAATTCTGCTGTGTTCTCCTTTCTGGGTTAATGTGGTTAAATGTGATTTGATTGAAGGTTTACTTTGTGTGTGTTGCTTCAGGGAAGCGATGGGAGTGGTGCTCCACAAAGACTCAAAATGGTACCAGCAGTGGAAGGACTTCAAAGACAACAACATGGTCTTCAACCGTAAGGACCAAATTATCCGTTTGCATTCTTGTTTTGTTTACTTAAAGTTAACTTTTAATGAGTGAACCAGCAATTCTCCATGTACAGTAAGTGATTGAGTCCAGGGTTAAATTGCATAAAGGCACCGGCCTAAATATGCAATTATGTGCAGGAATAGAGTCATAAATGAAATGGCCCCTTATTTAGTTGCTGAGTTATGAAGTTAAAGCACCTGGTGGGCCAAGTTTTTGTCATTTTCAATTTGAGGGTTTTACACAGCTGTGGTGAGATAAATTAATCTACAGCAGACTTGTCCGAGTGATAAAACTCCTAGAATATATATTTATGCCTGGGCCTGGATGGCTTGGAACACTTAACTAGCCTTCAAGCTTATGAGGCTTCACTAATAAGCATTTGCTAAAATGGCCAGTTAATACAAGGCACTGCTAAGGGATTAGGTGTTTTAAAAATGTACATTACTGTGCTGATTTAGTCGATATTATGCACATTAGTAACGCTCATGATTAATAATGTCTGGACAGTTAGGCTACATTGTGCACAGTGAACAAATTTCCAGCTATGCGGATGTCCATAGCAGCAACATTATTTACTTTACCTTAAATATCGTGAAGTACTGTGAACCAGTACATCAGTTTTCAGTAATACGGTCCATCTATCTGCTTTTTTTAATAACTTATGTAAGTCAGCAAAATAATTGCCCTCCTGTAGCTCCAGTTGAATTGGTAATATGGGAATTAATTCATTGATTATCTCTGCCGGAACAATATCTCACACAGCATGAAACCAACCCACCAGGCTGCTGCACTTCACTGTGGCTGCTGAGCATCACACGTTATATTATAAGTGTGTGTGTGAGTGTGTTTATTTATCAGGACATGTATTGGAGTCATACTTCATCAATAACCCAGCAGCGATACACAGCAGCCTTTTGCTGAGCCTCAGTTTTTAGCGTTTTAATACCTCACGTTGTCCAACCAGCAGGCCCTGTAGGATGTCATACTGTTGACAGGAAAAATGATGTCTCCTCATATATATGTATATGTATATAACCTTACGATGAATTTTGAAGGATTCGCCGATCTGAGAGGATATTGTTATTCCCCCAGCCTCCATGTGTTTTTCATTTCATTTCATCCACTGCAGGGTTCTTTGAGATGAAGATGAAGTACGACGAGAGTGAGAATACTCTCATCAGAGCATCCAGGGCCGTCACCGATAAGATGACCGACATCATAGGTGAGAGACCTCTGGTTTGATAATCTGCATTAATCGCAACGAGAGGTCAAATCGAGCTCTAACAGAGAAGATACAGAGCTTTTGTGTATTTCAGGGTATTTAAAATGATTTTTGAAAATCATATATACATTATATTCTACAGCAGTTTTCTAAATGTTTTTATATCATGGCAGATTAAGTTTTCACCATAGCAACATAACATAGTTAATGGCATAGATTGTGTAGCCTATAAGACGCGTAATGAGCCCAGCAGTGGATTATTTGATATCAGCAACTTCCGTTTAGCTACAAATGCTTTAATACATGTAACTACTTAGCCATATGCTGTTCTACCGCTCATTAATGGTTAGCTTAATGCTACGTTTCCTGTATGCCTTCACGTGTGTTTAGGCGGGCTGTTTTCTAAGACGGAGATGTCTGAAGTACTAACAGAGATTTTAAAGGCGGACCCATCCTTTGACAAAGATTCGTTTCTCAAGCAGTGTGAGCGAGATATCATCCCCAATATTCTGGAGGTACGTAAACAACGCTGGAACATTACCCGTTTCTGTGTGATGGAATAATAGTAGAACAAGTTAGGACGAACGCCTCATTATATGATTTTTTTTCCTATCCTACATAGAATAAAACATTGGACTACAGTCGATGTAGTAAAACAATTGTATTGCATCTACTGTAGTCTAATGACCTCTGTCATTAGGTCTTGATGTATCCAGGACGGTTTTTTAAAATGATGTGTGCTCTTGTCTCCATGCAGGCGATGATCCGTGGCGAGCTGGAGGTGCTGAAGGACTGGTGTTATGAAGCGGTATGACCTTTCTCACACGCCGACTCTTGAAGTGCTGAAATACCACAGGCTTCTTTAGTTACCGATATGTGCAGACAGCAGATTGTCCACAGATCACATGGGTGACATTGGTTCACATAGTGGACATGCAGCTCTTTATCAAGTGTTCAATCATAATGCCATCTTCTTTTTTTCTCTATTTTGGGTGTGAAGACATACAGCCAGCTGGCACACCCAATACAGCAAGCCAAGGCCATGGGACTCCAGTTCCACTCTAAGATCCTGGACATCGACAATATTGATGTAAGTCTCTCCAGACCAGGGTTGGGATCATATAGGATTTTATTGTGCATCGTAGAGGATAAAAATTTCCCATTATCGGGATAATCATATATTTGTCACGAGTGACTTGAAAAAGATGTCTTGTACAAAAAAAATACAGGATACAAAAATATAATTTCCAAATGTATTTTTCCTTTGTTTATGCAGGGAGACCATATCATTCATGATTATCTTATTTAATATTGTTTGATTGTTTTTTCACTAAATAGGATGTTCACTAAGAGGTTGTGTGTATCTGTGATGCAAAAACAATATTTGTTTTTAACTAAATATAAAGTGATTCCAGTATGTTTTAGTTCCATTTAAGAGTTTTAAGCACATTATGATGATAATCGTGAATTGCAATTATTTTGGCCAAGATAACTGTGATATGAAATGTTCATATTGTCCCCTGCCTGCTCCAGACTAGAGTTTGGTTATGTTCATCTGCAGGGACAAAGTTTGTGAATATACATAATGATAACTTCCGCTCCACTTTTTTTAAATCTCTCGAGCCATGATAAACTTCTTTTAATACTTGACCGCTAACTGAAATGACATTTGTTGTCTGTTTTCTTCTTCAGTTGCCGATGGGGAAGATGATGGACCAGGGTCCGGTGCTGATTATCACCTTCCAGGCTCAATTAGTCATGGTGATCCGAAACACCAAAGGAGAGGTGATAGAGGGAGACCCTGTAAGTGGCACACACACACACACACACACACACACACAAAAAACAATACATTTCTAGAACCTGCTTTATGGTAAAAGTAAAGAGCATTTAGAGGCACGTGTTCTAGAAGTAATACAACATGACATGTCATCATTAAATTAACTAAATGAAGGTTTGGAGGATGCCCTGGTGTTGTTGATGCTGCCTCACTGGAACAGCCTACTGGCACACATCGTAAATTTGACCAATTTCACCTGTGAATTTCCTACTATGACGAGACAAAGGCTGTGACAAAGGTCCACACAAAGCAGCAGCTGGCATTTTGTCGTACACGATTGTGTTTGACTCATAAATGATGCATTAAGAGAATGTTATGAGACAATTAAGGCACTTTTTATTGGGGCGCGGCTATTATTTATTTAAACCCACAACCCAGACAAAAACTTTATTGGTTATAAATCAGCCATATTGTCTACTCATGGCTCCTCAGGGACACCTGTGATTGGTTAAAAGGTCAAGTTATCCACTCAATACCAAGCGGTTGGCATCTGCCCAGTTTTCAGATTAAAATTCTACTGCAAGAGGATTAATGGTGGATGTACTGTTTTATCAGCTGGATCCAAATGTCTGGACATCAAATGACAGACTCTGCCCTTATGGACTACTAAGTGTCTCCTGCGCTGACCGTCTCATTGTTACTACCTCGTCTGGCCACACAGCTTTACATGACTTTCCACTTCCAAACTTTCTTGGTCTTCGAGACAAATTGGACATCTGGATATTGACACAGCTAACTGATGAATAATGTGAGCAAGGACATCACTGTCTTTCCTGTTTACAGTGAATAAGGACAATTGAACACTTCAAGGTCACATATCATGCTTCCAGATTTTGATTTCTGTTATTTCTAATCACATTTGAACAGAATCTCATTGCGATGCAATAGTTTGGGTTTATTTCCCATCAGCTGATGTCGTTCACATACACTGCAAACGGAAATCAACTAGGGCACATTCATAATGTTTGTTTAAAACTGTGAAATGGTCTACATATTATATAATCCTGACAAACGATGGCTCATTTGAATACAGGCCGCTTGTATTTCTCCATGGAACGAGCCCTTTGATACTTAAGCAGTATTTATATTGGCGTTATAGTAAAAAAAATACATTTTTACAATATGGGAGCGTTTAAGAATACATGTACCCATCTGTTATTCTCCCTCCAGGAAAAAGTGCTCCGGATGATGTATGTGTGGGCTCTGTGTCGAGACCAGGAGGAGCTCAACCCATATGCTGCCTGGAGACTACTTGACATCTCCGCCTCTAGCACCGAACAGATCCTCTAAGACTCTTTGATACGAACACGACACTAAGCGAGAGAACATACTGTACCTGAACGGGCCCTGGAGCTGGCTGGGAAGAAAGGGGGGGGAGGCGGAGGACGACATGGAGATGATGGACAGCCAACCGGGACATGGACTCACTTCAGAGACAGAAATATTGAGGAGTAGTTTTGCTAAACGCTGAGATGCCTCACATTCTCTTTTTTTAACTGTACAGGCTTTGGGTTCAGTCGCTGCAAACCCTGGGTTTTCTATGAATGCCTGTCGATTCATCTGGCTTACACTAGGGGGCGGTAGATCATCAACTAGTCACTTCGCCATACTTCCTGCAACGACTGTATGGATGTCTATTTAGTGAAATTCAGTCGTACAGCACGTTGTTAGGATTTAAGGGATTTGTGACGTTGTATTACTTGTCTTATGATTTTGAGAAAAATGTGGATATTATTTGGATTTGAGCCGCTCAACTTCTGGTGGATGTCATTACGTCCCTCACACTCTCTCTCTTTCTCTCAGAAGCATCGTTATCTTGGTGGGGTGTTGTAGCCAATCAGTGCTTTCCCTATAGATCCTTGATTGTGTAAAAATTGTCCAATGTAATTGTTAAAATGTGAGAGTCTATATTTATTATGAAAAATAAAGATGACCCCTGTTTTTCACACTAGCAAATTTAAAAGAAAATCTAATTTCTATCAAGTATTTGTAACCTTCTACTCTTCTGATCTGGAGGATATCACATCATTTCTTTTTAAAGTGGGAGTTCAGTGTTTGAAAATGCTTCCTCTGAGCACATTTTTTACAGTTAAAATTCCAGAGCAGCCTTTTTCAAACCGGATGCTGTGAGTTCCAAGTAAACGTGGTTATTCCTTCCTTCCTTGGTCCCGGGGGAACATTACCTTCAGCTTTCAGTCCCGACATCAACACTACTGGCATGTTGTGACATTCATTGTTGCGGAGGGTTATAAATCTCTACATGTGTTCAATGTGCCATGTTATTACCCTGCTCACCGGAGCCATGTGTCCTACAGTCCACAACCCAAACCTCCTCTCTTGGACTTATAAAACTACGGCGGGTGCAAAGGTTAAATGACGTCTCACCGATCCCCTCTCAGCTTTGTGAAATCGTGACTGTGGGCAAACGTATTCCACTGCAACATCTTAGTGTGAATAGCTTTATTGACATGGACAATTAGACCTTTATTACAATAATTACATACAGATTTAATGTTAGTTCTGTGTCGTCAACCAGACCGCTGACCTCAGAGATAAAGGTCAGAGAGTGTAGACTGCAAAGAAAGCTGCATCACATAAACTCATTCTCTTCTCAAGCCAACAGGAAATTCTTTAACTGCAGTTTTTTCTTCTTTTTTACCCCTTTTGGTAAGATTTCACCACCTCTATTAAAATGTGAACTTTATTATGTCCGCTTGGTTCACTCCGTTTGATAATGCCATGTTCTTAAAAGGGCAAATGAAATCTGGGCCGGATCCCTCAGGAGTGTCTCTGTGCTTCATGCAGGTGCTTCCCATGTTGTGTGAGGTGTGTTTGGGTGCAGACGAGAGGGTGCAGATCACACGACAGCAGCCGTCCATCGTCTGTGGCGTCAGTCGGGACGGCTCGGGACAGATGGTTGGATGCAAGGCGACGCCGGCTCACACCCAGCAGGATTGATTACAGCAGCCTTGGGTGAGAAGGTGAGTGGGTGGTTTTAACAACACGCATGTTGGCGTGTGCCTGCATGCGTGCTGCACGTCTCCCTGTACATGTACACCAGCAGCTCCAATGTTCCAAGGCTGTCCCGTGATGATTGATCCCCTCACTTGCAGAGTTGTGCTGAGGTTGCAGTTCCCCCAATGCAGCGCTCATCGCTCAGGATGCACCCCCCGCCACGCTCAATCACACACACAGTCCTCAGCACAGGTATTCAGAGGGGCCACCCTGGAGGATCCACCACAATAATAGTCACCTTTAGCTTTTGTTGGGGTTACAAGTACTATTCCCTGTTGGTACAGTTTAATTAGGAGCTGTTTTCATCTATTCATTGTTGCATTCAAACACTTACGCCCGAGATGTAAAAAGCTGTGTGTTATCTAAATTTAAATGTATTTATTAAAAAAATGTAAATGTCATTAGACCAAAAATCAATCCTGCAAAGCCATGGATTGGAAAATGAGTGGTCGTAAAGTAAAGTATATCTTAATGAGATGAAATATGAACAATATAAGTAACACCACTCTCCCAAATAATCAAATAAAGCAGATTTGAGCATAACCTTCAAATTAATTATCATGCCTAACCTCAATACAAGATGTAACCATAAAACTTTAGCATTCGCACAAGTCTTGTAAAGTTGTTAAGGATACACACATGTACGCATGGGTTCATAACGTATTTGTGACTCACACACACACACAATACAAAGGTCACTGTCTGAAAGAGCAAAGGAGGTATCGGGCATACAGCTGGCCAATAGAGGCACCACACACACACACACACACACACACACACACACACACACACACACACACACACACACACACACACAGTGGTGCCAGGTCAAGTCCCAAGGAAGTAGGGCAGAAGTGTCGCATAGACTCTCTGACTTGACGGCTGAGTGCTGACATCCCACCGCTGGTCTGGGATCCAGGTTGGAAGCTGAAGGAAGGAAAGAAAAACCACACGTCGTAAAAACATCATCGATATGGAAACGACACGTAAAACACTTTAAAATCTTAACAGCATTGCCAGGTGCCTTTTTTTAAAAACCTTACAACAGTAAAGGAAACGAAAAAGCAAGAGGGCACATATCATTGACTGACTGCTGTTGAGTTCACCATCACATTATTATTATTATTATTATTCAGCTTGTCATGTGTTCGCCTGTAAGCTGTTCTTTAACGTCCGCCCCTTTTCCCTTTCATCTGTCTGATGCTGCCCCATTAACTACTCTGTCCTTGAGCTCCCAGTCTCCTTACTGGTGATTTAACCAGCCTTTTTCCCAGTCCTCATTCCATCGTATTAAACACTCACACAGAACAGACTCCTTTCCTGTATCTGATTACAGTGAATAGTAGAAGCAATACCCATCATAGTCTGAGGAAAAAAAATATATATATTTTATGCATCAGGTGTTTACAGATGGGCTTAATGCAACATGACATTATTCTTACTTGATCTGAAGTGGCTGCTGCAGCACATCTGTGATGTGCCCGATGCACAGTAAGTCTTTTGGAAATAGCTCAAATCTGTGTGTGTGTGTGTGTGTGTGTGTGTGTGTGTGTGTGTGTGTGTGTGTGGGGGCCCTCAGTGGGGCACTGTGCCAACATGTCACCTCATGGGGACATGGGAGAGAGAGCACACGCTCATATTCATGCAGGCGGTGAGACCGTGCAGCGGGTAAAGGTCAGCAGGGTCCCCCGGTGGGAGACGGATTATACAGGACAGCCGTGTGTGTCTCGGGGAGCTCGGGTGTAGTTTTATTTACCCCTGATCGACGTGGAGGCAAAAATCTGATCTGCACGGCTAGACAACGTGTCCTTTATCTTTAGACGGACCAACCAAAATCACCTTTTGCTGTGATTGAACAATTCCTTGTTGTTTTTTTATTATCAAGCAGCTTTTGTTTGGGGATATTGCCTCACATTAAAATTAAATTCTTCTTTTAAAGTTTATCCTCTTCATCTTTTCATAAAGCCTTTATTGCAACTCTAACACCTCATATTGAGGAGCCTCTGTGTCTTCCTGTGAAAGTCAGTGGTCAATATATCCGTGTCTCATTTTCATATATTGCTCCAGTCCCATAAGATAAGACAGGACGGAGACGGAGAAGCGTGGTCAGTGAGAAGAGACAGAAAAGGGAGATGATGGCAGACAGACAGACAGACAGACAGACAGACAGACAGGAAATGAGTGGCACAGCAGTAATGGGCAGTGAGAGTGCTCTAACCAATCCCCCGTCTCACCCCACCATGCACGTCCAGAGACGTGGAGGACGTGCCGGGACCCCCGGGCCCGACATTACCATGGAAACGTGGGACGATGGCTCTTACAGCGCGACGGCATCAGATGAGGCTCTGCGTGTCTGCGTGCGTGATAAACTGTCTCTCTGGCTGGATCACACTCTGCGTACAGGCAGACGGGTGGTTCCAGGACAGGAAACGCACTTTACTCCAACAATGGAACGCTTTCATTAGGAGGAGAGTGACATTTCCTGTGGCGCTCATGTGTGAAGGTGTGTTTTTGTGTTCATGCAAGGTCACACAATTCTCACCTAGATAGCAAAAAGAAAAAGGAAAAGGTATGCAGACAAAATATAGGTAATTGGGTATGATCTCTCCTGAACCTGACCACTGATATTGTCCAATTTAAGATTATCCCACAGTGGGGACATTTACAGGGTAACAGCAAAAGGGGATAAATAGGGGTGCAAATAACAAAAGCATCTGTAACAAATGCAAAATACAAAATACATTAACATTAATTATGTACACCTAATCTATTATATTCATATCTATCTACTACACCACTATTTTGATGGGTCTGTAGTGAATAAAAATGCCTTTAGGATGAGTCTAAAACCAGATCCACCACATGAAGACTTAGCAGAAAGTCCTCCTCCTTCTCACGTAAATGAATACAGACGGTGAGAATTGATTCAAAAATGATCCAGAGACGTTAAAGGAGCCGTTAATGTGTGCTCGATCACAACCTTTGATCACAAACCAGCAAAGACACAGGTGAACCCAATCTACCCTCGACCGCTTAGACCTGGGAGCAGAACACATGGCCCTGTTTGCTCTGTGTTTCCTTCAGCTTGTTAAGTGCAACCAAAAGTGATTGATCCTTCTGACTTTATGACGTTCCAAAGAGAATTTGACAAAGTTCATGTCAAAATAAGACTCCAGTCCTCCCCAATTAGGTTACAACTCAAAACAGGCCATGTTGGTTTTAACTCCTCTTCGGCTGCCAGTTCAGTGATTATTGGTAGTAACGTATTATTTCACATTATACAGATGAGTAAATCACCAAATCAGCATCTGATCTCCAATTATCATCAACCTTAACAATCTAATGTATGTAATGTAATATAAATAATGAAATATAGATTTTAATTTGTCCATCTCTCTCTTGCTCAGTTAGAATTCAAGTTTAATCTTGGCGTGAAACTAGAAAACATAGCCGAAGTTGATTAAGTGAGACTACTTCTTGGCTCCCGTCCTCTCATATATTTAAAAGTAACAGACTCCCTGCCAATCACTAATCAGCATGTCCTTTCTAACTCAATTAACTGCATGTGTAGTGCACCGCATGCTGTTTCTCCTGCTGATGCCATCTGACCGCCATCTCCCCCACAACCAACAGAATCGCCCTCTTTCTGATTCAGAGTAATGATGTTGATTTTATTGTTGACAGATTCAAGGGGTTTTATCCCTATAATTAAGCATTAACCTCAGCAGGAAACCTAATCTGCTATCTAGGCTTCTGATGAAGCAATGAAAGCAGTCCAAATCACCAACGCGTTGATTGGAAATAATTAATAAATGATACTTAGATGAAAATATATCCGACTGTGTATCATCATTAGGCAAAGTTCATTCATAATCAAACACAAACACACAAATTTCACTGTCAATATTCCTCCATCTGAGCTCGTTTATCATTCAAAGAGTGCTTCTTCTTACCACTACTACCTGAATCTTTTTGGTTCTGATCATTTTTCATGCTTTCCCATCCTGTTGAATCTCATGCATTAGCCAGTTTCTAACCGTTTCAATTCCATTATCACCTCTCTCCCTCCCCCTCGTTTTTCGAAATCAAATCCCCCGTCCGCCCCAGACACCGTCAGCGAGCCCACCCTAATTGCACGCAGCAGATTCTTTATGAGAATGGGCAATTCTGCTGAGAGGAGGAAAAACAATGGAAAAGCAAATGCTGTTTCTATTGATCAGCCGGCGCGTCTCCTCCTCCCAGCCGGCTGCGTGGGCCGGTTCTGCTCAGAGGTCTGATGTGTCATACGATTAAGTGTCCGTGTTAGCCTCCGGTATAGACGGGCAGAGGAGAGCGCAGCTGTAAATACAGGCTGCTCTCAGCAGACGCACATGGCTCCTTAAGTTGTGCAGCCATTAAAAGAACACGTTTCTGGAGAAATGGATCACCTCTGAACATGGGGAACGAGCAGCTTGTTGGCCCTCTGAGGGGAATAACACAGCAAATCATCAAGTCAAATGGAAGTGGTCGCATCAACAAGTGGAAGTATGTTAGCGAGAGTTCTCAAGGAAGCAGAACAGAATGACTCATTTTCAGCCAGCATAGCGTGACTCATGTTTTTCTTTTACACCCCCCACTCTTTTTCTTTAAAGGTTCCGGTGGTCAGACGCTGTGACAGATAGCCTCACCTCCAGAGACAGCTAATCTATAGGCGTAAATCAGACCGGGGGCTGAGGTCTACAGGTACTGCCCTGCTGGTCTCCACAACCTTTCAATACCTCTAATGAAGACGGAAGACCGATTAGATTAACTTCCCCCTACGAGACGGAGGAATAGCTGGTGGAATCGATGCATTTGCAAACTAGAAATTACAGACTGATAATCACTGAAAATAAGAGGGTACTCTTTGTTCTTTAATGGAATAGGAGAGGTCTTCAAAGTTTTTCCCCTCATACAATACAATTGTCTTGCTTATTAAACCATGTATAAAGGTATGATGTATATATTACAATGCTAAGCCAGTAAAATAAGAATTGTTGACAGATTCATCATATATTTATAGAACATATTGGAGTTATATTGGCATTTCTACACCACGATTTCACAACAATTAACATCTAGATGTTCTCATTCGATGTTATATTAATGTTAATGTGTATTTTTGGACATTTTTAATTTAATATCAAAGTTTGGGGTGAAATAATTTTGTAACTGCAGACCCCCTGTTGAAGATCTCTGAAATAGAGGGTTATATGGAAGATATTGAAAGATGGGCTTAATAGATAGAAAGCAGTTTCGACTAGGAGGGAGTCATCCCTTCTACCGTCTACTAGTCCAGCTGACCTTTTAACCTATATGTGATGGTAGATGCTAAGTAGAGCCTGTATATGCAGTACAAAACTCTTCCTTCCCTCTCCAAACACTGCGGTGGGTTTGCTTTTCTCTCTCCCGCGGCGTGACGGGCAGATGAGGTTGTGTGAATAAAGAGTTCTGTCATCTCGTCAATAGTTATCAAGGTCAGGGTCGGAGGCAGACAGGGGGAAGGTGATTTACTGCTGGAGGCAGAAGGTGGAGCGTGAACAAGAGGAGGAAGTGGGGAAAGGTAAGGGCATCGACAACAAGGAGGAATGAAAAAGCCTGCAGAGAAACCTCATGCATGATGCAGTTTATCTGTAAGTTCAGAGGGGTCACCTGTCTGGATGACTCCGAGCCCACTCATCAAGTACGTTCCCACATGTCCACTTAATCAGCAACGCTCCTCACTGAGGATTAGCCATGTTAGATAATGTGAGGATTGGGGACCTGGATGACCTGCGATAAATCACGGCGCAGCACGGCTAATTAGCCCAAAAGGTCTGTTTCTGGTCTTTCTTCATATGGCTGTCTTTATTGCACGGCCGTGCGTGCTTCACTTTAATCGCTCGCCTGTATCGGTTGAAGATTTATCACGCAGAACATCGCAACTAAAGTCACATCAATATACTGTAACGTGTGTGTGTTCCTTCCGGCTCGCAGCGTTTCCATGCAATCCCCTGTCAAATTACAAAAAGTGTCAGGCCGACGTAGTTAATCCAGCACACGGGTCCCAGGAGAGTCCTATGCGGGCTAATCGTGCTTCAAAGAATAATTGCAGTCATTTAAAAACCATGCGTGAATGGTATTTGATAATATGAGTTCTTCTTCCCCACAGACTCAGTTTCCCTGTGATCCTCCACGCTATACTTTCTGCCAGCGGCAAGGACTCTGCTGGGTCTGCTGATTGAGTCACCATCATGTATGACATTGGGGTCATCACTGAGAGTAAGTTCATGTGTATTTAACCCTAAAGATGTGCATTGTTCAACAAGAGTCTGCACTTAGGCACAGTCTACTTTGAGCTACATGCTAATGTGAGCATGCTAACATCTCCCTCACTGTCAACAAGGACTCTGCTGGGTCTACTGATTGAGTCACCATCATGTATGACATTGGGGTCATCATTGAGAGTATGTTCATGTGTATTTAACCCTAAAGATATGTATTGCTCAACAAGAGTCTGCACTTAGGCACAGTCTACTTTGAGCTACATGCTAGCATGCTAACATCTCCCTCACTGTCAACAAGGACTCTGCTGGGTCTGCTGATTGAGTCACCATCATGTATGACATTGGGGTCATCACTGGGAGTAAGTTCATGTGTATTTAACCCTAAAGATGTGCATTGCTCAACAAGAGTCTGCACTTAGGCACAGTCTACTTTGAGCTACATGCTAATGTGAGCATGCTAACATCTCCCTCTCTGTCAACAAGGACTCTGCTGGGTCTGCTGATTGAGTCACCATCATGTATGACATTGGGGTCATCATTGAGAGTACGTTCATGTGTATTTAACCCTAAAGATGTGCATTGCTCAACAAGAGTCTGCACGGTAGCAGTCTACTTTGAGCTACATGCTAATGTGAGCATGCTAACATCTCCCTCACTGTCAACAAGGACTCTGCTGGGTCTGCTGATTGAGTCACCACCATGTATGACATTGGGGTCATCACTGAGAGTAAGTTCATGTGTATTTAACCCTAAAGATGTGCATTGTTCAACAAGAGTCTGCACTTAGGCACAGTCTACTTTGAGCTACATGCTAATGTGAGCATGCTAACTGTCAAGAAGGACGAAGCCGGAGAGGGAGATTGCTCTCTCCACCACGTGACCTCGATGTCAGAGCCTGAAGAAGAGCCCGAGGGGGATTGAGAGGTGATTGAGGTGTTGGAGGTGCTGATGCAGTTTGGACTGGACTTGATCTACCCGCAGGTAGCGAAAAATACACTTTTCATGTGTTCCAGAAGATACGGTTGAAATTGAATTATTGTGTGCAGTCTCGAGCAACTAGACCCGTGAACGATTTTCTAGTTTGAAGAGGAACATGTGGTTCCTCCCCCCCCAATAAACACAATACATACCGGTTCCATCCTGGTTTGAGGTATGTAATCCATGATTCCATCCTAATTATGTTTCTCTGGAAACATGCACTGTGAAGCCACATTGTGAAAGACAGCTGTCTCATTTCGCTGCCGTCTCGCTGCTGTGAGTGACAGCGCCTGTATCTGAGCATCGCCTTGCTTTGTTCCCAGTGATGATGTATGTCAAACATAGAATGACAGTTAGAATGTATTGAAATTTGAAAAGTAAAAGTGAAATAATATAAATATCAATCTATGTTTTTGGTTTATTTTGGAACTTCCTTCCTTTCCAAAATGGATGGACATTCGATATGTAAAAATGTGTTGAATAGACAGAATAGAAATGTTTCTTCAGGCCTGGAGTGACAGATTGTATCAGGCTTGCCCAGTGGAATAAATAGAGGCATTAGCAGCCCATTCCAGTGCCGAGGCCTACTGGCCTGTGAAACGTGCAGCATGGCAGTGTCTTGGGCCTCACCACACTGTGATGAATGGCTTATATTCCTCCGTATAGCATATTAAAGTCAGATTATGTGATGGATAGCAGGCAGCAGACAGCAGGAAAGAAGGAGGGAGAGGTAGAAGGGGGAGGATTAAGGAAGTGGGGGAGAGAGTTTTTGATAAAATATGTAAAGTGAGGAAATGAAATCCCTGACAAAAATATCAAAACTGCCCCCCCCAACCCATCTTCTACCTCACTGATGAAGAGAGCAGAATTTATAATGAGTCCCTGTAGGATAGTGATGCCCATAGGGTTAGTGTTAGCCTAACCCCTCAGAAAGGTAGCCCACGTTTTACCCACAAATCTCTGAATGACTACATCTCATTCAGTTTCCCACCATGCACCATTAATACTTCAGGTGCCAACAAAATGTTACTTGAAATGACAATCCTTTCTCAGAAAGGAGCAGGTTTTAAATCGTGGTCTTTGCCTGTTTTTTTTATATTTTATTTAACTCCCTTGACTCATGATGATGGACCACAAACTAGTCACACGGGAGCTAATATGAGTCTCCATTTTTCGAACCCCTACAAAGTTAATTCACCATCCATATATAAATAGAAACATCTCCTGCGTACATGTTAGTTTAGTGCTAGAATTTTGCACTTAAGGTGGGATTAATGCTGTGCATCTTTTGTCCCCCGCTTGCTGTAAATCACCCGAAGGCATCATGCTGGAGCTCAACACCCCCAGCATGATCAGTCAGACGACAAGAGCAGAGGTGAACAGTTTATAGGGAAGTTCTTTCAAACTACAAGTAGGAAACAGTCTGAAATCTAATACATTATTTGTAAAACAGGATTAATCATTTATCAATCATATGAAATAACCTTGAGTGACAGAATCTGGCAATTCCATAATTGCCATACGACAAAAAAAATTATTTTGTCATTTTTCATGTTCTCACATTCCACGATTTTCTTCATTTTAGAAAATGGTCATAATCACATACAAAATTTCCATTTTCATTAGTGAGCTGTCATCGCATGCTCGGTCCAGTAATTGCTTTTCCACTGTGCTGATGTATCGCCACGGTGACCGAGTGACTGGACTTGCTGGATGCCCGAGCTGCTCTGGCGGTGATGCGACGCTGGCCTTTTTCCTGGCCAGTCTATCTCTGTGTGCCGGCTGGGGAATATATAGACGCTCCGGTGTCAGTGGGGCATCCATCGGCCGATTGGCAGGAAGGCTCAATGGGTCAATGACTCAGCCGCGGTATGAGGGAGGGGGGGGGTTAGTTTACCTTCCACATCTCGAGGTGTCCCATGGATCAGAGGAGATCGATCCTTGGCCTCATCTATTTAATCACAGGTAAGGATGATATTGACTTATTGGCTTTGACGTGAAGGCTTTAACAGGACACATGGACTCTGCAGTCCTGAGCCCGTCCCCCCCTCAAGCAAACACAGTAAGTGTTGAAAAGAGTCAGCCGTGTGTAATATCTTTAAAACAAAAATAAATAAATAAATAAATAAATGCAAATGACAAAATTTGAAAGTGATGCATTGCAGCAGCGTGGCTGGTTGCCTTTCTGGCACGGCTTATCCCTCATTCGTTATTAATATATTTACTATTTGTTTCATTAATTTACAGGGATGATCAATCACTTCAGCTGTAGCCAGAATGAATCCTCTGGCGATGCTAATCGTGTGGAGAAAATGTGAAACGGTGCATCATCAGTCAACTGGCTCCATCAGACTCTGTTATCTGAACTAAGTGTCCTCTCATTTTAATTTAATTCAGTGTTCTCTCCTTCCAATCCCTCTGTCTCCCCCCCCCTCTCTCTCTCTCTCGTTCTTGTTCCCAGAGAGAAGGAGAAAATACACCCTGATCAGCAGCAGAAAATGATTTTGGCAGCCCGGCCTGACAAACTCCCTCCAATCTCTGTCTACTTCTTCATCGTGATCAGACCTTTACAGCTTTACACTTAGTTTCCAACGCTTACATCAAATGATCATCGATCATTTCGCGTTACGTTCTGGAGTAATAAATGTCCCCCCCGGGCTCAGAAGATAAAAAGGTCCTTTAGCTGGGAACTTGTTTTCTCACTCCATTCAAGGACTGTTTACTAGAGCTGAGCATACATGCATAATTAAAGCTTTTATGAATATCTAAGACCGGGCATTTAACCACGCCATGCTCCTGCTGGAGGCTGAATATTAATCCTCAGAATGCTCTTACCAAGGTCAGGGGTTGAGCCAATTTTTCATTAAATACTAATTTACCCATCATGCCAGCCTGGGTGAATGGGGAGTGATGGATGGCCTCAGTGTAGTGATCGGCAGTTGTGACACTTAAAGTGGAACGCCACCCATAATGCAGCAGAGTCTATTCCCCTGGTCGGGGACGTCACCACGATTTAAAGACAATCTTTGCGCTTGTATCTGGTTAGTATTAGAAGTACACCAGTGAAGAAGTCAAGCTATAACAAGTTACTGTCATGTTAACACAGTCACATTAAAGCTGCATGCTTAGAACGGGCCCTGATTATGTTAATGTGTCTTAAAGTGACACCGTATATAATTCCTCTCTGCATTAGATAAGCTGCAGGTCTAAAGAATGTACTTTAATTACACCAATTACTGTACTGTAGTGGTTCAATCAGAGTGTAATTTTCCTCATAAAGTATATAGACTGGTTTTAAAGGTACACAAAAATATAAATGTAACCAAATAACTGCATTTTGTATGTATTAATTCTATAGTTATTCCAGCAAAATGAGGATACAGTGTCAAAAAAAATTGAATAAAAAATGTATTCAATTTACAGAAATGCTCCTTTCTAAAGTATATTAGTTCTACTATGATGCTATAATCCGAAAACCCTATGTATAACCTTTCAGTATGAGATTATTCTGAAAATAAAGACTAAACTTTTTTTTTTTAAATGTGTTTTTCTAAAATAAAATAAATAAAAAGCCAACTGCTTTCGGGGGCTTGAGGACAATTTAGGGTAGCTCCAGCCCCCCTTAAATAAGCCTAACAACATCACTGCCCCTGGTCTAGATTTATTATGTGTTGTTAGGCTTTTGTGGCTCCAGAGGGTGCTACGAAAAAAACAGATAAATTGTCCCAAAGTGATGTCCTTAAGGAGTGAAGAGAAAAAGTTTGAAAATGAAATCATCTGGAGGTGAATAGTGAGGGAAATGTAGCATAGCTGACCTCTGTAGCACTCTGTTTTTGGTTAATGCTACATTTTCCGCTACTAGCATAACCCACATCAGGTCAAGTCACATGGTCTCCCAACTCTCCTGTGATGCTGGAGATCAGGCATGGAATTGCAAGAGTTTTTGCATGTTTTTGCAAATTTTGCATGCATTAGAATTGCCTGGATTCATACTAGCAGACATACTCAACTTTCCCAAAATGCATTGCAACTATTCAGACTGTGGGACTGCAGAGTGCTCACATGTATAACGTACTGCAGGAAACATTTAAACTGGATAACATCACACTGAGTCCCAAAAGTATTTTTCATTTTAACAAAACAAACCGTTTTCTTTCCGTGTAGCATCGTGATCGATGCAGAGAAGACGAATTACTCGAGCGTACTTCCGTGTGAACAGTCTGCTGGTAATGGCGCTCTTAATCGTTAATTTAGTACGCGGCACATATTGATTGAGCATGCAGTGCGTCAGTATGCGGAGACCAATATCTCTCCGTGAGAGCTGATACCGTCGTGGCAACGCGGTGTTAAATCGGCGGCGAACTCTTTTAAAAAACGATGGAGGAAATGGACTCGTGAACTTTCTGTGAACAAAATATAAAACACTCACACTGTATTACATTACATCGTGGGCTATTACACACCTCCAATAACTGTACAATCAATCTGAGTCACAAGGGTGCCTTATAGCGGACCACACCACACACACACACACACACACACACACACACACACTCATGCAAAGCTAAGACCTTGGATCTACCTGGCCAGACTCTTTAGAGTAATTACACAAAAATAGAATAACAAATGGAGCGTGAAGTGTGGAACAGTGAAGAGGAGCTGGTCGGGGACTGATAGGGCAAGGAGCGTGTGTGTGTGTGTGTGTGTGTGTGTGTGTGTGTGTGTCAGGGCCGTAGAGGGTGTGTGGTTGCACTGGGACCAGGTCCACGACAGTCCAGTGGGAAGCTGTGAACCTATATGATGATGAATGTCCATACCCGGGGAAACGAACAAAGGGGGAACGATTAAACCCCTTTTTCACCGATCACCTCCCCTGCAGCCACACACACACACACACACACACACACACACACACACACACATTTTTGTTGATTTAAACATCAAATTCTCAAATATCAGCGAAGCAGTGAGCACGGGAAATTGAACCAATCTCTAAATTGTTGAGTAAAAGTGATTAAAATTCTGTGTCGAGAGCGACATGTAATTAAACGTCTAATCCTTTGCCGGTGGAGAGTATGTGTCCATGCGTGCATGGGCAAAATGTGCTGACCCAGCACCGCTTTTCAGCCCCTTGAAGCAACTTTACTGAATTTCATTTCTACGTGTGTGCGTTTAATCCATGTTCTGTAATATCTCGCGCTCCAGGCCTCACACGTGGTCCCGCTAACGCCCCCGAAGTGGTTCAGAGGGGAACAAGCAAGTGTCCTTCTGGTGTTCGGGAGTCAGGACAGTCTCTCTGCACTCAATTTAGCAAAGGTTCCTCTGCACCGCTCAATCAGCCAAGCCCCTACAGTGACTCACACACACACACACACACACACACACCCTAACACGCCACAGGGGAAGTGACATAAACTCTGAAGGTCAGTGGCTACACAACAGCTCTGATTCCCATGAGGGTTTAATGACTTTCAGACACCCTGTTGACTTTTCCCCCACTTTCACTTTGATAGCAAACGGCCACCTCGCTTTCCTGCATGTTAGCGCCATAATCCGCGTGGTGGCGTTCAACATGGGAGGGATTACGGGCCATGAGGGGGAAGCTGAGTTCAGGAAGGAGGAGAACATCGACATGGCGACCCTTCGTCAAAGTCACACACTCTTATAGTGTGATTCCGCATTGATCTTAATATGAAGCGTTGTTAAATATCTACGGCTGATGAGATTGCATTTTCAGAAGTGTGTGTTCCAAAGACAGAGAGAGAGAGAGGTTTTATTTGTTTACAACAACTTAACACGTTTGGAAAAAAGTAAATGGCGTCTGGTCGGTGTTGTTTTCGGCTCAAAAGGTTAATGAGGTGCGTGTTCGCTCGGCGGAGACGAGACAACGATGCTCTTTACGGAAGAGGAGGCGTTCTGCGCTCGAGGGGCCGCCATAATGACGCCCCTCAGATCTCATTATCAGGCTTATTGATTGGTCATGGCCACCTGCCCCTCCTCACACACACACAAACACACACAAAACCAGAAAAGATTCTTTTTTGCATTGCATATGCACACACACAATTATACACATACCCCATTCAGGTTAACAAGCCAGGGGATTTCAGTCAACATGACAGATTTGTGCTCTGTAGCCTCCCACACACACACACACACACACACACACACGCACACACACACACACACACACATTTTTGCAAAAAAAACACCTCTGGGAAAGTGACACACTCCACATCCGTAATGTACTTTCACAACACCTACACAGCCACTCAACAAGGGACGGGTACACACACACACACACACACACACACACACTTTTCAATACACTGACTCTAATGTGAAGCTGAAGCCATTTTGTTCTGAGAGAAAATGGCTTTAATTAGAATAAGCAGAGTGATAATAAACGTCGTCCGGCTGGGTTGTCCAAGGTTTCAATACTCCGCCTCGTCAGCACAAACACTCACCATTGTGAGGTGAACCGGCGGGGAAAATGTCCGACATTGTTCGGTAGCATGTCCTTTCCTGCACCTTTCTTTTTGGCCTCCGCTCAGAAGTTGGTGAGATTACCGTCGACGGAGATAATGTAGATTGGAAGATATAAAAAAGTAATCAGAGTCGTACGGCGGCTGCAGCCGTTTGCTAGGTAACCCTTCCAAAACGGAGCATTGACTCTTTCTTGGCAAACGATTGTTCCAGGAAGCAGTCTGGCAACCCTCCTTTTATGAATTACATAGCAGCTGTGGAGGTGAGTCTGTAAGGACCAAAAGCATTACAGCAATAAATCTAATTAAGGCCTCTCTCCACGTACAACCCGTCTGCCACTGCCTTCTCCCCCTCCCCCCCGTTCACCACCTGCCCCCGACACTCCGGGTCTGACCTGCTCTACTGGGGACGAGGGGCGACTGGCACCAGTAGCACCTGGCAGTGGGATGGAGGCGTGGGAGGACTGTGCAGTTTAAGAAATTGAGGGTGGAAAGAGTTGAGGGTTGTGTGGGCCAATATGGTGAATAAATCCATCCATCCATCCATCGTCTACCGCTTATCCTGTATTCAGGGTCGAGGGGGGGCTGGCTGGAGCCGATCCCAGCTGTCATTGGGCGAAGGCAGGGTTTACCCTGGACAGGACGCCAGTCTATCACGGGCTTGGTGAATAAACCAGGACAAAAAAAAACCCACTTTTTATGTTTGATTCAAGATGTTCAAGGTGTTTTTTTGGAGGTGTGATGATATATAGAGTGTTAAAGGCCAACATCATTGGGATTTTCCAACAATCTGGTTTGCTTTGAAGTAAGCAAGAGACTCATTATATTGCACACATGAAGTAGGCTACTCACTGTTTAACTTGCTGCTATAATGCCACCATTGTTTCTTTCCCTTTGCCCCACAGATTCACTGATGAGGAGCCACCCTGACCGAGTTGAAGACCGATAGAGGAACTCAACACCACCAATGAATACAACCAGTTGAGCAACATCTGTAACGTCTGCACTATCATCCACTGGAAGCAAAAACTATAAAATACACTTTCTTCTAAGTTTGGCTGTCCAAATCTCCAGCATGAGCCAAAATCCTCTTCGCCATGCACATAGTTTCTTGTCAGGCTGATTTCGGCGAAAGCTTTTCGCTTGTATGCATCATTTCATCCCCAGCATGCACGTCCTCACAAACCCACCCTCGGAGTACGGCTTTGACGTCCATGCTATGGCTGGCTGCTGTTTTTTCCTCAATCCTGCCACCAATTAATTTACTTTCCCTGTTCTCGGCTCTCCAAGTTCTTGTACTTTCCTGCATGATTTGTGCGAAAGTCGCCCCGAATACTATATTCCTCGAGCGCTCTTGCTTCATTATCTTTGAAGAAAAAGGAACTGGTCCGTTTTTCTTGGAGATTCCAACTTTTACTTTTTGACAAAGACATTTCCCCGGCTCCTGCATTAACAGAAGCATACGATAATTGACGGTGTTACACTGCATATAGCCTGTAACCCTTATTAGGAGCATGACGCCCAGTAGACAAGTAATAACAATGTTTTTTTTTAATGAATATAGGAGTTTATGACTTCACTGCAAATTGCAAAGTCATCCATAAGCCGGTTTGAGCCTTTGGCAGCAACCACTGCCCATATATCTGACACCCCTGAGAGACATTACATTATTGGGATATGATTTGTCAGGTCATGGCACCCAGAGGAGCACGATAGTGAGTTATCGATGCAATATTCACAGGCAGTCATATTTCTAAGGGAGGTTAATTGTCCAGTGGCAAATATTTGTTTTCATATCCTGCACATTTTTAGCCCAAGTTTGTCTCCCATCAGAACATGCATGTTGTGGATGATTTATTTAGGCTTTATTGTGTGTGAGGCCACCTCTGTGATTGGCTGTGCGCCCTGGGGCAGAGTGGGTGGGGGAGTTTAAGAGCCTCTGGCTGCTTCGCGTCGTGTCTCCTCGCAAAGCGACGCTCCGCAGCAGCAGCAGCAGGAGGAGGAGGAAGAGGAGGAGACGAGCGCATCACAAAGTTTGAGGCTGCTTCTGTTCGGACTCCGCGGGAACACGTGAACAGGTCTGTGTGATATTATTCATTCTGAAACTGATTATAAACGCTGGATGTAAAAAAAACCCACAACAATCCTAACTGTTAAAGCTAGAGATCGTTGCTGCATTCATAAGAGACTGCGATGCGCAACACTGTGGAGAATGACTTGCATGTCTGTGTTGTGGATGAAGCGCATCCATTCCGTTTGTTTTTGCGTGTCAAACTTTGGAAGTTAGCGTTGCAGACGCTGCAGCCTGATCTCAGACTGCAGTCTGTGTGCAACTTAATGACAGAGCAGTGTGCGCGTATTACCAGGACGCAGCAGCAGCATGCATGCATGCATGTGATGTTGGTTTGGACACAAACAGACCAAATAAGAACAAATGAAATAGCAGCAGACAGGAGAAGACAAGGACAAATGTGCAATTGATTGACCTGTTGCAAATGTGTGTGATGACGTTATGGTGATTTTTGTCTGCTCAGAAACAGAGAATATCACTTGAACAGCCACTCAGAGTCCTTTATTCCTTATTTGAAAGGACCGGGTTACCACATCATGGACCAATGTGCCATGAAATTACATTACGATGCTTGTGTGGCAAGACAGAATTCCTTGTCCCCCCCCTCCCTCCTTTCAGCCCAGAGCAACCTACCTGCAGCAGATGGGATTGGATTACCCTGCTGAGACGGGGTGTGGATGAACTCCTATAGGTCATTAGGACGGAACGCATGCATACATCCAGCAGCTATATAGCAGAACATGCTCCAATTCAATTTAAAACTGTCACTCACTGAAAATCTAATTTCCTCACATGATGCATTTTGAATTTCATTAGCTCTTCCAGGTTCACAGTTGATGCCGATAGGAAAATACACAGGCACCGAGTTGACACTATCTGTTATCGGCTCCTATTCGGCTTATTGTGTGATGTGATCCAGCTCCTGGTCACGGAGGTGGGGCTCGGGGGCTCGTCATTGACCCACCAGGACTCTGAAATCTGTGCCAGGCGTCCGGGCTTCTTCCATCCGTATCGTCTGGTGTTACAGTGACAAGTGCTGAATAATTAAAAGCTCCTTGTTAGCAGTAATGAGCAGAGTTTTTGGTATCTGGAATCTGGATTGAGGTCGTTCGGCAGAGGGTAGAGGACGGGTGCTGTTCTTGGACCAGTTTGAGGTTTTCAGATTAAAATGTAAGGGGACACGTTAGACCTGGTGGAGAGCGCTCGTCTTGAATGGAAAGTCGTAGGAGTTTCAATGAAAGCTTGAAAGCTGCATCGTAAAAAGATAACTTTCGTTTTCAATGAAATTCTTTGTTTGCTGTCTAAAGAACGTAAAAATGTAACATTTAAGCATAAATATAGATAAATAGTACAAAAATACTTTAAAAAGACAGCATGCCAGACAACAATAAATAAAACAACAATAAAACAGTAGGGGTGTGTATTGGCAAGAACCTCACGATACGATACGTATCACGATACTTTGGCCAAGATACGTATCATGATATCACGATATTGCGATATAAATAAAGATGAAAACACCAGTACCTGTATATGTACATCACATGATATTTATAAGAGTCAAAACTATTTCATTCAAAACAGCCTCTCCATTTTATTAATTCCCATGAAATTCATTGGAATAAATATTGAAAATAACATGAAAAAGGATAAAGTACTGCATTCACAACGCATCTAAACATGAATCTTTTTTTTAAAATCGATCTTTAGAGTTGAAAAATCGATATTGTGATATTTTTACCCACCCCTAATGCATAGTGCAATCATCATCTATTATATTTACAAGGGGAATCTTTAATAATAATATCAAAGAACACCATAACTTGAATAGAGAGTTGATATAGAACATAATGTATAATGTGACACACATTAGTGAAGCAAATGGGGAAAACTGTAAATTAAGGGGGTTGATCAATTAGAACACGTGGTCGTCTGTGGCTACTTTACTTTATTGGCAACTCTCAGTTTACCGCTTGTGCTAAATGAACGGCACGCCACGGTAACGCCGATCGGCAGGAGGCCCATCATCAGAATCACCATGTAATGACCTGTAACAGGAGGAGAGGCGGAGAGGAAAGAGAAAACCGGAGCGGGTTTACCCACAAAGCCCTCCTAACACCCGGGTCCGGATAGACTGTGTTACACGGTGGCACGTAAGGTTCTCCACTGTGTCTCCCTTTCTGTTATTAGGCTCCATAGCTCATGTTATTGATTCCTCCATTGCTCACCAACGTGGTGCTTTTTAATTTAATTGGCTTTCGTTTGAAAGCAGCAGATGAACTAAAAGTCACGAAAGTGTCTTTGCCACAATATAAACTTCAGCCACGGTTCAGTTCTTAAATTACGTTTTTCACACCGAACGAGAAATCACTCGCACATTTGTGGCACCCTCGCCGTATCAACCCTGAAATAATAGCGATGTCACACTGAGCGGGATTCAATTTGGCGCCGTGTAATGTGGCGACATCGAGGTTCATAAACCCTCCATTTGCTCCCGGGGAACACTACACAGCAGGAGGAAGGGGGTAAAAAACGACTCGTGTGAGTCATCGCGGGGTCTTCGAGCTTGACAAGTAGGGAGGAGATCCTCACGAGACGCAGCGCGCTTGAAGATCGGCCCGTCAAATATTCGTCAACCTCATAATTGTGAGGGGATTTATTGTCTCAGCTCCTGGACCCCCAGAGCGGCTCCCAGCACGAGCCTATTAACCCGCATGGAAACACTAGAGGGGCCAACTCCCTTATGGGAATGGAATCTACTGATGGACCACGAAGCAGATAAGCTCTCCTTTCTTCTGCCCTAGATTCGTCTGGCCTCCCCCTTTTTTTGCCTCTCTCTCTCTCTACCTCACTGTAAGCTCAGTAATCAAATCAGCAGAACAGACTACCTTCACTCCAGCAAGGTGATACATCCCCCGTGTCTTTGTGGTGACTTTTCTCCTGTGTTTAATCCCTGCTCAGGAGCCCAGCTGGTGGCTTCAATCGTCGGCGGGGATGAGAGCAGTCAGCAGATCCCTGCTGAGCCAACTTATTTCAGCTTCACTGTTTGAATCAGCACTTTTGACATTGTGGAGTTGTTTTTTTTAAAGCTCCAATTCTTTTCTTTTTAAAAAAAAAAAAAGGTGGAACCCGGATTAACCGGCCGCCGCGCCCTGATATTGGGGGTTACAAGTTTGCATCGTTGACTGAAAAGCATTGTTTCACATCCTGCTCTGGCGTCTCAGGTCATTTCAACAAAGTTTCAGCCTTTTTTTTTTTTTTTAATGCTGACTCTAAGCCGACTGCCACCTTGATTTTGAGCGAGCGTTGTGTGGGCAGGGCATGTAATATATATGGCCTTCGACGTGGGCCGGTTGACTGGCTGGCGCTCTGCTCTGTCCCCCGGCGGACTTGACAGAACGGCTGCTTGATGGAAGGAAAGTGCTGTCTTCTGACTTTTAAGAGTGCTGACATTTCCATATCCACCCTCCCTGAATCTCATCTTTTTTTTCTCTCCCCTCTTTTGCTCTCCCTCTCTCCTCCGGATGTGTGTGATTGATGCTACCGGTGTCCCTGTGCTCCCCAGGTAGCTGAATGCAGACGTGAATCATAAGGATTACAATTCTTCTCCTCCTTCCTGCTTCTGTCGTTTCTCTCCCCCCCCCCCCCCCCCCGCCCGTTCACTGTGCTATCTTTAAGTCATCCTCACCTGCCATCCTCTCACCTCACCACCGGGTCTCCCCCCGTCGCACTGCGTGCCATCGCGACAGCAGCGGGAGGTCTTTCAAGGTGAATTATAGGGTTGGATCGGACATGTCAGCTGCTCTTTTGCTCTCTTTTTATAGAAAGGAGGAGGGCGGGGTGACAATTTCAAAAAGAGGAAGCGAGTGACAGCAGGGGAGGGGGAGGGGTTGGAAATGATGGTCAGATATCACAGGGTGGACTCTGTTGGAGGTAAAGGAAAGAAAGGTGGTTTCTGTTGCTGCCAGCATCAGTTAGATGGCCGGAAGCAACAAATGTGTTTCAGAACTCTTTTTCCTGAGTCGCCCCCCCGAGGTTCTTCATAACAGGAAGGGGGTGGAGAGCTTGGAAAGCCATGAAATAAAATTCACAAATACATTCGCACTGCGAGTAGGGTGCATTTTAGACCTTTTTTTTTATTATTATATTTTTATCACCATTATTTTTCATGACATGCCCACTTTATTGCACAGGGCGCCGCAGAGCCAGCGAACACTAGATTTTATATTCTTGGGTCTCAAGGTCTTTGGAGCTTGTCAAATACCGCCCAGAAATAATTGCTGTGGTTTGGTTACTTTTTTGTGAGCCTGTGAATAACAAACGCTCGGAGAAAAAGTGCACAAGTGATTTAATACATTTCAGGAATCGAAATAGTTTGTGTCTTACATGTTAAAGCAAGAGAATGGCCCTCAAGTTTAATATTTGAGCCTTGGCTTTGGTTCCTTTTGGGTATTTTGACCCATGTCTTCAATATAAAATGGATTACAGCACTCTTTGCACTCACTTGGCTGAACATCACTTAACAAAAACCAAGGATCCAACCAAGACTGAACTGAAAACCAATGCAAAGTGAGAGGAGGAAGCACAGGTGGAGAGATGGGAGGACAAGCTCAGGTGAGGGGAATGAACAGAACCAGAACAGGGAAGGCACTGATTGGCTGGGAGGAACTAACGAGGCAGATTCAGAGCAGGTGTGCAGATGGGAGCAGGGAAGGACTAACGAGGGGCAGGTGAAACCAATCAGGGCGGGGCAGACAATCACAACTGATGGGGATCCGAAACGTGAGGAGACGTGAGTAACAAATACGACAGGAATCAAAGCCAAATACAACGTTCTTACAAATACTCTTATGACCAGTCACAGGATACAAGTTGGGTTTGCATCTTTACCTCTTTTTGTGTACAGTATGTGTCTCTGTGGTGGGTTCTGCATGTCAGCAAATTCATTTTTCTCCCTCCATACATTTGGTCCTGCAGTGTTCTTGACAAATTTAGAAACGTTGCGTTTGCAAGTCCCGATAGTCCCGTCCGGTTCCTCCGCAGAGTTACGGTGCTTCAGGCTGTTGGGGGGGAAAGTGACACAAACATGCAGGAGGGAGAACGGACCAGATTGGAGTCTAAATAGAGGGCAGCTCCGCCCTCCCTGATGTCTGGAGGTCCGATCCCCGCTTGGTGGTTCTTGTTTTGTCGTTTGGAGAAACGTTGTGTCGTGTGACCCATCAGGGGAGACTTTCTGCTCGGCAGCCGCACCTAAATCAGGCCTCATTGTGTTTAGGTAAAGCAGAAAGCTTGTCCTGCACAGACTGAATACTGATAATCTCGAATACTTTGAATATTGATGCGGCGGTGACCTTGAAAGCCCCGGATGTGCTGATGGAGAAAACAGACTGCATGTTCATCAGGGCTGGTGATAAAACGTTAGATTGTAGGCGGCTTTCGAAGATGGATTTGCTCAGCTGCATTGAGAATCACAAAAGGCTTGTTTTTTCCTCCCTTGCTCCTTCATCTGTGTACAACTTGACGTGTCTCTCCGTATCTCCGTCCCTTCGTTTCTCCTGGTTCACGGAGTTTCTCTCTGACCTGACGTGATCAGTTTCCGACAGTCTCGGGGCAACTTTTCCCTCCTCTTTAAAGATGCCCGACAGTGAGAAAGCACACGTGTTTATGACTATGGACAGGTTCCCGAGGGTACATCAATACAAAGTGTATTGATGTTGTGTCGCCGTACCCTTTTTTTCTTTTTGTTTTAAAAAGGTCAGCAGTCTTGAGTGCTTTCCACTCTCCAAGCACTGCCTACTCATTTGCATGTACTCAGTGAAAGAACAGGGTGCTCTCTCTCTCACTCTCTCACTCTCTCTCAGTGTCTCTTTATATCGCTCTTTCACACACAAATACGCCACTTTTTGCACGTAAGCAAAGGGAGCCAAGTGACTGGCTGCGTTGGAACGGCAGCATATTTAATTGCCCAACTTTATCACCATTACTGTAGTGTCTGCCAGCCTAATTATGACGGCTGCTATCTGAGGAGCCGGCTGGCCGTGAGCTGAGCCGCTGAAGAGAAACGCCGAGACGGACGGCCGTGTCTCGCTCCGGTGCTATTAATACCCAGAAGACGGGCGTGTTTTGGTCTGAGAACGTGGGCGTGAATCCCTTCCTTTTTTCCGAAGTGTTAATTGTATCAAGAAAAACAGCTGAGCAACTGAGGTCAACGATAAAGTCGCTATCTGGAGGCTTGTTGTTGCACGCCGCTCAAGGTGACCCCCCCTCCTCCCCGTCTAGTTAACCACAGACAGTCATCGTCGGCTCCCGGAGGTGACGGACGAACCAAACAGCAGGAAGGGAATCCAACGCATCGATGCCTATCGATGCATTCTCACCGTGGCCCCCACGCCGTTTGACGATGTGCGCTGCTTGTTGGTTTTGTCAACAGAATTGCTTTTGTAGTGATGCGATGCAGCGGCCCTTTTCTTCAGCTCCACTTTATCTTTATAAGCAATAAATTTGAAAGGGTTAATTCAATTCCCAGCAGGCAGTGAGACTGAGACTGGGAACATCTACCCTCTCCACCACTCTTTCTTTTCCTCTCTCTCTCTCTCTCTCTCTCTCTCTCTCTGTTTCTTCTCCCTTTGTTTCTAAAGTCTAATTACTTTTACAGAGTGGCTTTACTCTGGCTATAAATAATGACAAATCTAGGCTGTCTCTGCCCTGAACCCTGCGGAGGCTGGCTTGGTCGGCTGTCTGTGATTGAAGGGGAAGGACGCTGGTGGTCTGTGGTTTCCCCCTTTGAAAAGATCACGCTTGTCTCTGTGTTCATGTGCACGACTCTGGCCGAGTGTCTGTGTGGGTGGATGAGAGACGGAGAGAGAGAGAGCAGATATCCGAAAAGGGCCAAGTAATGATGCCATATGGCAAAGGCAATATATTATTATGTCCCCAAATCTCCATGTTTTTTCCTCCCTCTTCTTCTTCTTCCATTACACATAAATTGATTAATGTGGACTCAGAGATTTGCCCTTCTTTTTTATTTTTTTAACCAAATGCAACTTAGATGTCAAATGTGATCAGTGTTGGGAAATGCTGCCCGAATTCCAACTTTTATTTGCCTAAACACATAAACTTTACTTCAAAATCCAGCATTCAAGCATTTGCATCTCCCTATCAAGTGTGTGTGTGTGTGTGTGTGTGTGTGTGTGTGTGTGTGTGTGTGTGTGTGTGTGTGTGTGTGTGTGTGTGTGTGTGTGTGATGGTGTGAGGTCGATACAGGAGGGAATTGGTGACAACTTGGTCACCTGAGGAGTAACTCAATTATTTTCAGCTCTCTTCATTTAATTCACCCTGATGAGTTCAGTTAACATTAGCTTGTCTAATGGCTTTGTGTGTAAGGGTTAGGGACAGTAGTGTGTGTGTGTGTGTGTGTGTGTGTGTGTGTGTGTGTGTGTGTGTGTGTGTGTGTGTGCGCGCTATGCATTTAAATTAATCTTTGTCTATAGTATGGTAAGGCAACTTTTAAAAGTTTGTGTGTGTGTGTGTGAGGGTTGTCCATTTAAGGACTTTTCCATGAAGACTGACGAGTGTCCGCTTCGCTTCCCTTCAACTCACGGGTCTGCGTGCTTTGAGGAAGTGTCCTGCAGGAGAAATGGAGTGGGCGTGAACGAATGCGAGTCAAGCGAGGAGAAAGGCTGATGGACGGCGGTGTGCGTGTACGAGTGTGTGTACAAGTGTGTGCACGAGTTTGTGTGTGTACAAGTGTGTGGACGAGTGTGTGTACAAGTGTGTGTGTGTGTGTGTGTGTGTGGGCTGATGGAGGGTGATGGTGGGAGCAAGACTTAACGAGGAGGAAAATAAGCTGAGCAATCTCTGTCTGTCCTCCCTCTACCTTCCAATGACTTATTCACACTCTCTCTCTCTCACACACACACACACACACACACACACACACACACACACACACTCATGACTAAACTATCTGACCACTGAATTTACAAAGGCTTTGGTTAATGAAATAAATATAGTATGTTTGCAATTGTAACTCTCATGAGTCATGACTACAGAAGTAATTGTATAAAATTATGCATTTCTCTATTTCAAGGGAACACATGCTTTCTCTCTGTCTCTCTCTCTCTCTCTCTCTCTCTCTCTCTTCTGTCTCTCTGTCTCTCTCTCTCTCTCGTCTCTCTCTCTCTCTCTCTCATTGATGAGTAAGTGAGGTTTAATGGAGAAACGCCGCCGCTAAATAATAACAGAGTGGATAGGATCAGACGAGGGGGTTACGTCCACCTTTTAGCTGCTTCTCCCACATTCACATGGAAATGATCACAGTGTGTCGTTTGCCCACTTGTATTTATCATATTTTGTGTGTTCAGTGTTTCTGTGTATGAGTGGGGAGTTGAGACTCTCCGACTGGATTAGACCGGTCTGCATCGCTACAGTGACCCTCGGTCCTGTCCAGGGTTTCACTATTGAACTCCAATACTCTTTGAGTTCAGATTACTAATCACATTGATTTGAATAGGATTCTTAGCCTCGTTAACATATTCTTTGACTGGATGCTATATGATCATATGACTTAGGGAACATAGGGTTAAGGGAACACAGGGCTAAGGGAACACAGGGGTGAGGGAACTATGATTGAGGGAGCATAGAGTTAAGGGAACATGGGGTGAAGTAATATATGGTACAGGGTTAAGGGAACATAGGGGTGAAGGAACATATGGTATAGGGTTAAAGGAAAATATGGGTGATGGGACAGGGCTGAGGTAACATAGGGTAAAGGGAACATAGGGGTGAAGGAATATAGGGTTGAGGGAACATAGTGCTGAGGGGATATAGGGCTGAGGGAACATAGGTTTAAGGGAACATATGACTGAGGAAATTAGGGCTGAGGGAACATAGGGTTGAGGGAACATAGTGCTGAGAGGATATAGGGCTGAGGGAACATAGGTTTGAGGGAACATATGACTGAGGAAATGAGGGCTGAGGGAACATAGGGGTGAAGGAACATATGGTTGAGGGAACATAGTGCTGAGAGGATATAGGGCTGAGGGAACATATGTTTGAGGGAACATATGACTGAGGAAAGTAGGGCTGAGGGAACACAGGTTTAAGGGAACATATGACTGAGGAAAGTAGGGCTGAGGGAACACAGGTTTAAGGGAACATATGACTGAGGAAAGTAGGGCTGAGGGAACACAGGTTTGAGGAACTATGACTGAGGAAAGTAGGGCTGAGGGAACACAGGTTTAAGGGAACATATCAGGAAAGTAGGGCTGAGGAAACATAAACACGCTCCCTTTCAGAGCTAGCAGTTGATAACAGTTGGGTTATGCGTTTCTCCCGTGAAGCTGCAGATATGTGACATTGGCAGCCTAAACAATGTCATTGAAAACAGTTTCAAGGTCTGCTGACCTATTTTTGGGCTCTGCAACTCACATCAGTCAGAGGCAGTGATGGGCTGGAACACACAGACACACAGACACACACACACACACACACACACACAGTGTGAGTGCCACCTCCCAGGTGTGTCATCCTGCTGCCAGCCTGAGTCTGGTGCACCAACCACCCTGGAGACAGTAGATGAAGCAGCAGATAGAAAAGCTTTGAAGAGAGAGATGGGGGGGAAAGGCAGGGAGAGGAAGGGAGAATATGAAAAGGCATTTGGCCATGGTCCTGTAGAGGAGAGTCAGTCCAGTATGTGCCAGAAAAGCTCTCCTCTGTACCGCTGCCTGTTTCACCACAGGAATGGCTGCTCTATTCATCCAACCTTCCCCTCTCTATCAATCTCTATAATTTGCTTTTCAACTTCCCTTGATGTTGTTTTTTTATCTCTTGTTGTCCTACAATGCTCCCCCATGCAATAACTGACTGTAAATGTATCATGAATTCAAATCTAACCTAATCACTGCACCTCAGACCATTGTCCCTCCTTAATGCGTTAACTTCAAAATGATGTGGTGGGACCCACTGAGACTACAGACCCCCCACTCCCTCACTGCTCCTCATATCTCTCGGTATCACGTTCGCCTAAGCAAATAGCCCCGTCACCACTCCATTCAGATGGGTGAGCAGGCACAAAAAAAGGGGGTTTGCATATCCCGTTTCCCCCTGATGATTTGAAACCTGGTCCTCCGGGGTGGAGATGTGATTTTGGTTTATTAATGAGTCTTTGTCTTCCCTTCCGTCATGCGAGCGAGTGAATGAAGGAGGTCAAGAAGTAAACAAAAGGCCCAGTGTAACAGTGCACTGACAAATGAGGGTGATGTAATGTGGCATCCGTGTTTATAGTGGTGCATTCATTACTGCTAATGGGGCCGTAATGACACCATAATCAGCTTACTAATTGAGTGTCATTACAGGGGGATGCTGGTGCTGTGTTCTCCCCACAGATGGATAATGTCACTGTCACTGTTGCTTATTGAGCAAACGGGGGTAATAATCACATCGTATGATGAAATGAAGGAAAGGAATGACTTCATCTTCTCCTTATGGTCCGCATTAGAAAGCCCCGATGGGAAAGTGGTGCAATGCGTGTGGTGTTATTTTAAGGGATATGACTGTGGATTGTACAAAATCAAATGTCCTCATCGTGGTGATATTTTCAAACCATTATCTCAATGCTTTTCCCAACCAGATGTCTCCTTTTCTTTCAGTGGGTGGAGCATCACGATGACCCCTCTGCCATGTCTGCTGAAGAGCCCCGCGGAGAGAATCTGCATTCGCTAGACTGAAGATCAGACTGGGTGAAGCCAGTTTTATGACTGACAATTCAACCAACTCACCTTCTCAGAACCTTAATTTTCTACGTCTCCTTTGCTGCTCCACCTGTCAAGAGGAGGCGGCTTGTGAAGACCCGTTTGAGCACTTGACAGCTCTGATCCACTTATCGCACCTCAACGAGCCGGGCCGAAAAAAAGGGAAAACGTTGCACTTAGGAGGCAACATCAGCAAAGGTGATGCACTGTTTTCTATTCAGGGCCATTGATCCACTGACCCCTGATTTAATTGGCCACACACACACACACACACACACACACCTGTGTTGCTGCCCTCTGCGGAGGCTGTAAATAGTCTGGCTCGAGTTCAGTGACACAACACGCGGACACACACTTAAACAGCGATACCCAATCGGGTGTTAGGAGTCCATCTGCACACTATTAGCTCCCGTAGAGAACCGACCTTGACTGCGATAAAGACACGTGTCGGCGTGTTTGCGTTAGCGGGAGGCGGTGTCACTTCCTGCCGGCTCTGATTGAGAGTGAGAATGGGAGCCGATGTGACAGAGCGGCCCCGATAAATACTCTCAGACCATCAGCGCCTGAGGGTCGGCCACTCGAAATAAGGGAAGCCATAGAGCTCCGTTACTCTGTTTAGACACTTCCTCACAATGCTTGATTGAAAAAGTAGAGCATATTAATTGAAAAGTGTGTGCGTTTCTGGGTCATGTCACTTTGACTAACCTAGATTTGACTAAATAAGCTTGAGGAAGATGTGTGTGCAAGTCCTGCCGTGATCAAAATACACACACACGTGTTGTATCTAACACTTTCTATACCTTCTGACTACTACTACTACTACTTCTACTACATGCCCTTCACCCAACAAAGAGGGAATACAATATAAAACCTATTTCAATCAAACTCCCAATCTCTAGTTTCTCACCACTCCTCATGAATACCTTCCCTTCCTTCTCCGCACCTCCTCCCCATACACCAACCCTCCAGTCAGTGTGTAAGCCCTGCCTACGGGCCCCTTGGACGATGAACGATGTCCCCACACTGGAGTACGAGTTGCTGCTGTCCCCGGCCAGCTCCTCCCTCCCCGGCAGCCCCGGCGCCGGCGGCAGCAGCAGCCCTCCTCTGACGCTGGTCGGCGTGGACAACGAGCAGCGCACCGCCTTGGCCTTCGTGGGCCTCCTCATGCTCTTCCTGGTCTTCCTGCTGGTCAGGTGCTTCAGGATCCTGCTGGACCCCTACAGCCGCATGCCCGCATCATCCTGGACTGACCACAAGGAGGGGCTGGAGAGGGGCCAGTTTGATTACGCACTGGTGTAAAGGCGAGAGAGGGTTGGAAAGGACAATATTACACTTTAAGATTTTGAGATGGGCTATACCACTTCACTCTAAGGTGTGTGTGTGTCTGATTTATATCACTGTATCGCGGCTTGTGTGCTGCTGTAAATATGAGGCGGGCGGTAAACTGGGTGTGCATAACGAGTGAACAACAGGCACGTGGAACGCTGGAGTCCCTGCAGGCCAAACACTCAGATGTTGGACCACGAAGGACAGAACTAATGAGCTGCAAAGCTGCCTTAACCTGACCTACTGTACCCTCCACACACGCATCACCTTACGGTTGGGGTGTCCAAACGCCATTAAAACAGAACAGGAGTTTTATGGGAAGATCACCTTCACTCACATTTTGATGAGAACATTTGCAAAACACAACGAGAACTTAAAGGGATACTTCACCCATTTACATACACAGCTTTGTGTCATTAGAAACCTGGTAGTATTTTTGAATGGTCGTGCATCATTCCCTCATTTTCCCAGAGACGGAGATCTCCGTGTTTCTAAAAAAGGAGCCTCCGATGACTCAAATATCATCGTTGTGCATCATCGGAGGCTGCTTTGGTTAGAGGGGGTGAGACTACAGCACTAGTTCCTCATGTTCTCAACCCGCCTGTAGGGGGCTTCCCACTTAGACTACAGACCTATTACAGACCAGTGGTGGGACCCACTGAGACTACAGACCTATTACAGACCAATGGTGGGACCCAATGAGACTACAGACATATTACAGACCTGTGGTGGGACCCACTGAGACTACAGACCTGTTACAGACCAGTGGTGGGACCCACTGAGACTACAGATCCATTACAGACCAGGGGTGGGACCCACTGAGACTACAGACCTATTACAGACCAATGGTGGGACCTACTGAGACTGCAGACCTGTTACAGACCAGTGACAGGACCCACTGAGACTACAGACCTATTACAGACCAGTGACAGGACCCACTGAGACTACAGATCTATTACAGACCAGTGGTGGGACCCACTGAGGCTACAGACCAGGGACCCACTGAGACTACAGACCTATTACAGACCAGGGACCCACTGAGACTACAGACCTATTACAGACCAGGGACCCACTGAGACTGCAGACCTATTACAGACCAGGGACCCACTGAGACTGCAGACCTATTACAGACCAGGGACCCACTGAGACTGCAGACCTATTACAGACCAGGGACCCACTGAGACTGCAGACCTATTACAGACCAGGGACCCACTGAGACTGCAGACCTATTACATTACTCAAAATAGATGTTCGTGGTGTTCTAGATCAGTGGGAGTGGCCTGCGGAGCCGTGCATTGTGGGAGTTGTTGTCTTCCATCCACATGCTCCAAAAAGTCACTGTCTGCCTTTTTACGGTCAAGAAGGCACCAAATTCTAAATGTATTTTACATTTCGACTACATATATGACCCACTTTGAATCCAGATTCATGTTTCCACCGGTGAAGTATCCCTTTAAATGAAGGAGTTTACACTTAAGCAGATGCCCCTTTAATGAGCCAGTGTCCATTGTAAAGCATCCAGGTGTTAAGTGCTGATCGAGCACAAATCCACCCTATTTTCTTTCTTTTTAAAAAAAAAAAAGTCGGACACTGATCCTGGAGCAGCACTGCAGTTTCCGATGCTTTTAAAGAAGCATGTAGTTTGAGTCTCCTTAACATCCGTCTGTGTGTGTTTTGTGTGTTAATGTGTCTATAACTGAAAAGCCATATTGAAACTATAATCTCTTATTTCTGCAAGTAGACTTTCTGTTCACTGGTTGTGTCCTTTGCTTTAGTCGGCCTGCCCAGTGTGGTGATGGAGCAAACGGCAACCTCTAGGCAGAAAAGAAAGCTTTATTTTTCTATTCTTGACTCAAGTTTGCGAGTCTCCCTTTTTGCTATCTCTGTCCTCTTCCTCTTACTGTTTCAATCTTTAGACTGTGGATTTTTTAGGAAGTCATGCAGCCACGGCTTAGAAGGAGGCAAAGCAATTTGCTTTGCTTTTCTTGTGTATTTTGTAATTACATATTTTTCTGACTATCTGCTTTGTTTTTGATACAAAAAAAAAAAAAGAAAAGAAAGATTTTCTTCCTAATTTCCACTGATAGCTGGACTGTGTGGAAGCCCACGTTGTTCATGTTGGAAATCAAATAAACATTATTACTACTTATGTGTCACCTTGTGTCACTTTTATTAGCAGATTTGTTTGTTAGACTGTAACACACAAGAGGAAAAGAACGACTCGGGACATGATACTTAAAAATATAACCCACAATACTTTATTGCCATTAATGTCACTGGACAAAAGTTTACAATATTATGTGAATCACTCTAATTTTTAAACTGCCATTTGGTGTTATAAATCTTTGGTTTTTGGTCTTTTTGCACAAAAGTGATCATTGAGGATATTAAAAGATGTTCAACGATGGCTGATTGATTGATTGATTGTCAGCTAGTCGATATGGCGTGACTGGACGATTGTCATTTCAGCTTTCAGCTGGACTCTGGACTCAACTCGCGTCAGGTTTGTGGCGGACGTCGGTAACTGAAACATCGTTATTTCTAAATCATAAAGCGTACATTTCATTGCAAGCAGATGATGACGACGACAGTATTGTTTCAAAGACACTGAAGCTGAGATACAGTAAGCACACGCAACACATTGCCTTTTTTTTTTTTTTTAAACATTGTGGCAAATAAAAAGAAAAAATTACAAACTGACAATTAAGATACAAGAATACAAAGGTTCCCAGGTTAGAAAAATGGTTATGTATTATAAACATGGCCGAGGCTGCGGGACAGTGCAACAGCCTCGACCGAGAGAAAAAAAAAGATTATCGTTTAGCACCATAGATCCTAGCTGGAGATGGTCGTCGATCCTTACGGCATTGTACAGACAGTGTAAGCTTGAATGAGATAATAGATGATGGGAATGTTAATTATCCTGACGTGTCTTTGATTTGGTTTCGCTGATGCCTGGTGCTTATTTGACAGTGGTTTCAAACGATACAAACAAACGCAACGCTGCATTTGCTTTTTTTGTTGGTTTTGCTTCATTTTTTTTTTTTTTTGTTCTAAACGAAACAAAGTCAACAGTACATGAAGGCCTTCAATATTGGGTTTTACTGTGAGTATTTGTTTTTGGCAGCCTTGATATTTAAAAAAAAAAAACAACAACCCCCATCTACATTTCACTTAAAAATATACAATTTAATTTTCAAGAAGCAAGTTTGATAATATTGTTTTTTTCAGCACTGAGACAATACAAAAGACGGACATACACAACATTAAATCCTAGCAAAACAAAACAAAAAAAAAAGAGTAAAATTTTTGCAATCCAGATTCAAGACTGCACTTTCTTCGTACAGCGAAAGAGATGTTAATATCTAGCACCGTTTATTCTCTTTGAGAGAAAAAAAAGAAAAAGAGAAAGAAAATCACGAGAAATGAAAGATGACCTGACGGATATTTGTTTTTTTTTCTTCGTTTTGTGAGGTTTCGTGTTCACCTGTGCGTGCCCTTGACACTGTAAAGCACTACTAGGTACAGCTGAGGCTAACGTGTCTTGTACCTTTTGAGACTGTGGTCAGCTGTGCGTCGTTAAAAAAAAACGAGGTCTGGACCTCAGACATCGAGCTCACGGTGATGTCAAAGAAGTCAGATCAAGTCAGCTTATAGTCAAGTTCAGCCTCCCAGCACCGGCTGTCAGCTACAGCTCTACTCTCCTGAAGCACTGTATGTTTAGAAGGCGAACCCAGGAGAAGCTACAAGCCTCTGATGGTCAACAGAGGGGTGGGGGGGGGGGGGTCTACTGTGGACTTGAGGAAAAGGCTGGCTCTCAGGTCCAGAATCAGTGCACCTGAAGTCTCCCTACAAGGACGAATACAAACGTGACCTGACCCATCCTCTTTTTTAAAAGTCTACTAGCTGGTGTGTGCATGCTGAAGGACACTAGCACCCTCTTTTGTTGTAAAGTCGGCATCACAGCATGGTGTCCATACTCTGTGAGACGCACTGAGGTAACCAAACATGACAGCACACACACACACACACACACACGCTGATCCCTGCTCGCCGCCGCCCGCGGGCAGGACAGGAGGGCGGTGGCATCGGAGTAGAACACGGCTCGCGGTTTTTCTCGTCTGAAAGTTGGCCATCCAGCTTCAAAAAACAAAACAAAACAAAACAAAAAACCAAACCGCTATGGACTAAAGAACCTGAATTGCTGCGTTATGTTGCAGTCCTTCGTGTTAACATCTTTTTAAACAGCACAAATACATTAAATGACACATTACAATACTGAGAGGGGCAGACGTGACAAACCTTGTTCCCCCCGGTGTCATGATTTCTTTTCTTTTTATACCAAGATCACAGCGAGGTGAAAAAGTCCTTGGACCACCATGACGTCACCCAACACCGTATTTACCGTATTTAGGCACTTCTTTATAACACTAGACAAAAGGACATCCTGCATGTGACATGTTCCATTACCACAGCTTTGGCCACTCTCAGCACTTTAATTTTCTATTTCTATGTAATTCCTTGTTTTTGTTTGCCTACGAAAGTGCTTCATGGACTTGTGAGCCATCTGTCAGCCATTTCTTTTTGTCTTTATGAGGGGAGGGGAGGGGGGGGGTATGGTCCAAGCACTAGGGCACCTCTCTGCCATCTCCTCCACTGGCGCTCTCAGTGGAGGATGAGTGCTGGGTCGGGTACAAGTGGAGGGGGGGGGGCAAGATGAAGTGTAGTCAGGGTAAAAAAAAAAATTAAAAAAAAAAACACAAAACATGAACATATAATAACATAAACAGTAACAAAGTGGTGGTAGAGTTGGGCGGATTGACTCAGTCTTTCATAGCCCTTTGATTACCCCTGTTGGCGGGGATGGTCCTGCAGGGGGGAGGAGTTATTGGATAAAAGGGAAGGTTAAAACTCAAAGGCTTTAGGAATCAGTCCAGGACAGGATAAGCTCAGTGCAGGTGGACGAGGAGCTTGATGCGCAGGGCGTCTCCTATCTCCCCTCGTAGGTAGTCACTGTCGTGCTGATCCTCCAGCTGGTGTAGTCTTCGGGGCCCGAACAGCCGCAGGCTGGCGATCTCCAGCCGGTAGGATCCCGCCGCGGGCGGCCTCTTGCCCAGCCGCAGCACGCTCTTCCCGTCGCGTCGCTCCAGCAGGCGGAAGTGTTCGTCGGCGTTGCCGTGGGTGATGACGTAGCGTACGTGGTGCTCCAGGGGCTGCAGGGCAGGCAGGAGCTCCAGGAGGGGCTCCTTGTTGAGCAGCGAGGACAGAGAGAGGTTCATGGGGATGGAGTCCTGGGTGTCGATGCTGGCCATGCTCACCGCGGGCTCCTACAGGGAGGAGGAGGAACCGGATGAAACATAAGGTGGACCCAGATATGGACATCAACAGACTTATAATAATAATAATAATAATAAGGGCACATATGGGTCCATACACATACATATATACACATCAACAGAGCTGGAAGTGTTAAGGTAATATAGACAGTATAAAGACAATAAAATGTAATTAAATTGAATATAATAAATCAAAATAAGATTAAAAGTTAGAAATTAAAAAGTTAAAAAAGGCGAATTCACATAAAAGCAAGTCTATAAAAGTTTTAAAAAGTGATAAAAAAAAGCTGATTCAGCAAGTAGGCACACTTAATTTGAAACGACCCCAATGTGATGAGCACCGAGACAGAATGTCAACGTACCTGGTGGAGATCGTTTTCAGCAGCATTGCGCTTGTGTCGTGCGTTCTTTCCTCCTCCTGCTCCTCCGTTGATCTTACACTCGTAGCAGGCCTCGTGAGACAGACTGTCGTCGTCGTCACCCTCCGTGAACTGGGCTTGGAAACCTGAGCCCGTCATACAGTGACTGGATGGAGACGACAAACAGAGGTTAGTATGATGTGTTACTGTTTTTTTTTTACGATGGGGATTCTTTGAAATCCGTGTTCCCCCTCTCACCCCTGTCCGGCTCTGTAGAAGCCTCCGGGACAGCCACACAGGTAGCCTCCGTCCGTGTTGGAGCAGCCGTAGATACAGGGGTTGCTGCTGGTGCTGCATTCGTTCACATCCTGGCAGCCGCCACCGGAGGTCTGCTCGAAGTCGAAGCCAGAGGGACACACGCATTTGAAGCTGCCCAGCGTGTTGTAGCAGGAGGCGGAGCCACACACTGACGACGCCTGACACTCGTTCTCATCTGCAGAGGAAAGAGAGAAAAGTACAGCGGTGTTAAGTTGGTGCTGAAAATTCAGCATTACTGCTCGTCATGTGATCATGATCTTTACGGACGATTACCAGCTCGAAATTTAACTTAAACAAATGATTATCACAGTTGTAATTTTCTTTATTGTGATTACATATTACATCATTTTCACTAATAATTTGAGAAGAAATGTGATCACAAGTTGTTTGAATGAATTCCTACCAGTTGTTTATATGGAATAATAATAATAATAATAATAATAATAATAATAATAATAATAACAACTAGAGCCCGACCGATTTATCGGCGGGCCGATATTAGGCATTTTCCAAACTATCAGTATCGGCATTTATAATGGCGGATAAATTAATATTTTCAAAATAAAATAAACAAGGACGAAACACCCTTATAGAACTTAACAGAATTTGTCTCCAGTCCAGTCCGAGTCTTTTAATACTGGTAACTTTGTGTTTGGTTGTTGTTGTTATTGTGTTTTTGTTCAAAGGACTTTAAGTTTTATATCTTAAGTTATTTATCAGAACTTTAATATATTTTGATGTTCCTCTGTTCCGTTGTGACAATAAAATAAATCATTATCATATTATTTTAGTGAAGACTCATAAATAATTACAAATAACTAATGTTAAGGAAATCTGTTAATGTTTTGTTACAAGTTTCTGAAATAAATAAAAAAAAATATCGGCCGATATATCGGAATATCGGATTTTTAAATCAACAAACATTGTGTCGGTATCGGCCTTATAAATCCTTTATCGGTCGGACTCTAATAACAAAAACAATAATAATAATGCATTTTACTTGTATAACGTTTTTAAAGGTACTCAAAGACATGGAATCCTGACGTCCTCTGAACAGCTGTGCACTGTTTGCCTTTGCTGGTAATACGTGACAGACTAGAGTGGAGTGAAACTCACCCACGCACTGGTTCCACTGGTAGTGCTGCACGTAGCCCTGAGGACAACCGCAGCGGAAACCTCCCATCATGTTCTGACAGCCGTGCTGACAGCGGTGGTTACTGCCACACTCATCCACATCTGAGGAAAACCAACACCCGGGGTTTTAAATTGCCTCCTGGTTTTAGTGCAACCACTATTTTCTGACATATTTTCTGATTTTGAGTTTTCCGTGTCTGCTCACCCTCACAATCCGTGCCCGCCGTGTCCAAGGAGAAGCCTTTAGAGCATTCACAGTTGAAGCTACCAGGCGTGTTGACACAAGCGGCCCGGTTCCCGCAAACGCTGCTCTGAGCCGAACACTCGTTGTTGTCTGCAAACGGAAACAGAGTTAAAGATGCATTTTTTTGTTGTTCTTCCAAACACTTGCTGCAGAGTAACACTGGACGTCCTCCCGTCTCAGACTCACCGATGCAGGCGGTCTGGTGCTGGGTGAAGCCTGCAGGACATTTGCAGTTGAAGCCTCCGATGGTGTTCACGCAGAGGAACTGGCAGTTATGCTGCTTGGTGGAACATTCATCCAGATCTTAGAAGGAGAAATGAGACAGCACATAACAACCATCAAAACCAAATTACATAGAGGGATGCAGCCTCAAAGCCATGGAGCTTATTGATAAAATACATTAGAAGAACATTTTATTTGCTAGTCAGTTATAATAATAATAAATAACTAGAAAAGGCAATGCTTGCAGTTGAAAGGTTATGTTAACGTACAGTATTTATTTTTATTTTGAAAAACAAATTAAACATGGAGCTTTGTGTGTGTGTGTCAATCTGCACTAATTAACTAATTTCAATCAGCTGTGGTTCAATCAAAACGGTTCTGTTTGCTGTGTGTTTGCTGCCTCTGGAAGATTTTTATGAATTACCACAAGTATATATATATATATATATATATATATATATATATATATATATATATATATATATATATATATATATATATAATGATGTATGAAGAGTGAACATTGTGGGAATGAAAGCAGGTTATGTTTTCCAGAAGATTTTAAAACTCCTATCTCTGGCTGACGTTTCCCACCATCCACAGCTCTGAACATTCCATCCAATACACACTGATGTAAAAAAAAAAAAAAAAAAAACTTATTTTCTCTTTTCATTTTATTTGGCCGGGTTCCGAACATTTCTGGGCATCGGCAAAGAAGATTTGGGCCCCATTCAGGGGTGGAACCACCCAGCCAATACGCAGGCTGTGCAGCCCGTTCTCATTATCAGGTTGAACACGCTTTGTTCTGCCCTCAGGAGCAGACAGACCACAGCAGGATCAAGCCTGCCCAGCAGCAACAAAAACCTGGCACCTTCCTGCAGGGTTCTGCAGATGCATCTGTCTTTATTTGTGCTTTAGAAAGGAACCACCTTGAGACAATCAGTACATTATGTTTTATTCTTGTGATTCTCACAAACAATGGTCCCTTTCTTCATTAACAAACAACAGGCAATGTGACTTCATAGCATTTAAAATGCTCAAAAAGGGTGTGGAAGAATAAAAAAGAGCAGAGTAGCAGGAAATATCAAACAGATAATTAAATCACATGTCATACCTTTATGAAGCTATGAAATAACCATCAAATATAAATCTCCACCAACCTTTGCAAGTCTTTCCATCTGGCTGTAGGCTGTATCCTCTGGGGCAAGAGCAGAGGTAGCTGCCCTCGGTGTTTTTACACAGGAAGTTACAGGGTTTTGGAGACAGAGCGCACTCATCCATATCTGGAATATGCAAAAAAACGAAACTGAATATGCAGCAACATTTACTATCCAAACAACCGATAGTGCTGGCAGGTCAGAGGTCAGCCGTACCGACGCAGGAGGTGGCGGTGAAGTCGGTCTTGTAGCCCACGTTACAGTGACAGCGGAAGGACCCGATGGTGTTGATGCACTGACCGTTCCGGCACATATCGGGCATCACCTGGCACTCGTTGATATCTGGGAGACGTTTTAGAATTAGACAGGTCAGTCTCATTTCAGCGTGGGCTGCATTGTTCTCAATCTACCTCATTCCTTACCTCTGCCGTCTGTGGTGTAGCCGGGTCCGAGTGGGCACATCTTCTTGTACTGCACGGTGCCGGGCAGCGGACAGAGCTCACACTGGGACCCCCAGCCTCGGCCCGTGTTGCAGCAGCACTCGGACTTGGTCACGCTGTTCCTGTTGGTGGACGACTGCTGGCACATCGTCTGCAGGACCTCGACGTAACAGTAGCCCTTCCGGTTGTCTGAAGGAAAGGATGACAGCGTGTGAGTTTGGGGTGAGGAAGAAATTTCAGTTTCCGCTTTAACACCATCCCCCCTCGCAGCGATCTTACCGATACACTCGGTCCCGGTGGAGCTGGACTCGAAGCCGTCGTTGCACTCGCAGCGGTAGCTTCCCACCGTGTTGACGCAGCGTCCGTTCTTACAGATGCCGGGCTTGGCGCGGCACTCGTTCAGATCTGCCAGCGGACGGAACCAAAGCACGGGAGGGTGAAGAGAGTGAAGAGGCAGATAAATCCAGTAACAACAGTAGATTTGGGGGAGTGTAAGGACTGAGGGGGAACCTGAGACGTTCTGACTCACCCATGCATCCCTCTCCATCGGGTCTGCGCTGCATGCCGGGAGGACAGATGCACATGAAGGTGCCGATCAGGTTCTTACAGGTCATGCCCTTGGAGTCGCAGTCGTCCAGACCCTCAGAGCACTCGTCCTGGTCTGGTGCAGGACAGTGAAAGATGGACAATTAGAGGTAAAACCAAAAAAAAAAAAACGTAATATCCTGTTCCAGCGGGGTCACCAAGTAAAAAGTCAGAGGAAATAAACGGCGCCCTCTCACCTCTGCACATGCGTTGGTCGTCACGCAGCACATAGCCAGCAGGACACATACACTCATAGGAGCCGAAGGTGTTAACACACCGGAAAGGCACACAGCAAAGGATTCTGGGAGCACTCATTGATGTCTGGAGACAAGAATATGAAATAGATGTTTTTACTTTGTCATTTTTTGTTGTCATTTTGTCATTTTTGAGTGTTCCTGTGTGAGCGACTGACCTTCACAGGTCATCATGGGTCCGGGTTCAAAGCCCTCCTGGCACGAGCACTCGAAACCTCCCACCACGTTGGTGCAGGTCCCGTTTCCACACGGGTTCCCTATGGAGCACTCGTCGGTGTCTGGAGGAGACGGGGTGAAGACAGAGTAGACAATTAAAACCTGTGACACATTTATACCCGGCACTTTAAAAGCACTCATAAACAGCTGAAATCTGTGTCTAAAAATAGATCAGGCTGTTTTACAGGAAGAAATATGTGAACTAAAGTTCTGAAAAAGAAGTCCTGCAGGCTGCAACCATTGTTTTTTTTCTGTTCTATTGCGGCAGTAAATTCTCCAAACACTCAGTTCTTCATGTATATTTCAGAAAAGCGCCTCACCGACACAGTTGACTCCCGTGTAATCCAGGTTGTATCCGAAGGGGCATTCGCAGCGGAACGAGCCATCTGTGTTGATGCAGATACCGTTTTGGCAGACGCCTGGGTTGTCCAGACACTCGTTCAAATCTAAAGAGAGCAAGAGAAACGTTGCATTTAAAAAAAAAAAAATAAACAAAAGACCTCCGCAATGTGCCAACAAGTTCTGTGGGAGTGATTTCGGCACTGACCTGTGCGAGCATCGCCCGGTCCGGGCAGAGCTCCGAGGCCGTAGGGACACAGGGCTTTAAAAGCAGCTGGAGATGGAGAAAAAAAAGGCTTAGCTTCATTATTTATTTCATAAATGTCATTAAAGATGTGTGTGTGTGTGTGTGTTTACACACCGTGGGTCTCTCGTGGGCACAGCTCACAGGGAAGCCCCCAGCCCTCTGCAGGCATCTTGCTGCAGCAGCACTTGGCCTTGGTGTTGTTCAAAGCTTTGGGGACGGAACATTTTCCCGCCTCGAATTTGGTGAAACAGAAGCTCTCTCTGGTATCTGTAAAAAAAACGATGGACGGTTGCTCGGTCTGTTATTCAAACCTCCTCCACCTTAGCGAGGGGCTAAAGTAGCTCTGATCAAGGTGTTCGCTAACAAGCTTCTCTCACCGTAGCATCTGCGTTTGTTGTCGGAGAGCACGAAGCCCGGCTGGCATGTGCACTGGAAGCTGCCGGGGGTGTTGGTGCAGGTGCCAAACTGGCAGAGGTTGGGCTCCACCTCGCACTCGTTGATATCTGGGGAGGGGGCGGGGAAAAGAGGGGGCAGGGTGGTGAGAAGATGGCGGTTATGATCTGAGTATGCGTGGAGCATTTTGTCTGAACTGAGTGGGGTTTTTTTGTGCCTCACCTATACACTGGTCATTCTGCACCTCGTAACCAGGAGGGCAGATACACCTGAAAGACCCGTCCAAATTCTGACAAGTTCCTGGAGAGCAAGTGCCGGGCAGACTCACGCACTCGTTGACGTCTGTGAAAAACAGCAGAAATCAGAGAATGTGGCTTCATCTGTCCGTGTATGTCGGACAAACAGTAGCATACGAAAGTCAATGGATACTGTTGAAATAAATGTGTTTTATTTTAATCTCATCCTAATATTCCTTTCTCTTGTACTCATCAATATTATCCGTATATTATATATTATCCTATAGACCTTTTGGTCTTTCCCACTTCCTGGACCGACTCCGAAACATCCTTATCTCACATTGATTGATCAAGGCCTGATGAATGGCCCCTGTTGTGTCATTGTGTAGAGAAACCCAGCTGCCCCGAGAGCAGCCACACCTTCGACTTCTCAGGAAGTCTTCCTCCATCTTCTCTGTAAACTCTGTATAAAACTCTGACTAACCCCACACTCGGTCAGAAAGGATTTTATGGCAACGCTGTGACTTCCTTTTCCCACTGTCAGTGATTAAACCTCACCTGAACCAGCCACAGAACCGGACCTGAAGAGTTTTTCTTCCACAATACCTTTTCTTGTGTGTTTGACGGCTCACTTACCGACACAGTTCTTCCCATCCAGAGTGTTCTCATAGCCCTCATGGCAGAAACACTGGAAGGAGCCCAGTCCGTTGATACACTGTCCGTTCCTGCACACCTGGCCCTGCAGGGCGCTGCACTCGTCTATGTCTGTAAGGTAAACATCGGAGGAATGCCTAAATATTGATTTTGGATATGCATTGACAGATACAAACAAATGGTCTAAATGTGATTTCAGGGCCCAAATGTAATCTTTAACAACGTGACATGGAAACACAGACTGTCGTAGAGCAGAACAGTGAGCGGTCCGTACCCATGCAGTCGTTGTTGTGCGTGAGCTCGAAGCCGGAGAAGCAGAGGCAGTTGTAGGATCCCACCGTGTTCTTACAGGTGCCGTTACCGCAGGGCTGTCTGTCGCACTCGTCGATGTCTGAAACACACACCGAGGGAACGCAGTGTGAAAACATGCAGATGTGAAGAAAAAGTGTGTATTAGCGTGTTTTTGCCGTTGTGCGTCTCACCCATGCACATGGTCTGGTCGGCGGTGGCCTTGAAGCCGTTGTGGCAGAGACAGCGGTAGCTTCCCTGCGTGTCGATACACGACCCATGGCTGCACACGTTAGGGATCTCCACGCACTCGTTACGGTCTGAGAGAGAAACAGGAAGGAAGAATATTCAAGGATTATTTACAGTAAGTTTAATGTGGTATAAAATGTTTAAAAATGCCCATCATAATGAATTATAACATTTAAGAAACTTGGTCCATCATCTTTTCTTTATATATTTAGTTATAAAAAACTATTGAGATATTTTCTGTTGATGAACTAACTGACTATTGGATGCAGCACTAATATTATTCATTACACTTTATATTCTGAATCTCAGTTTATGCTTTGATTTCATGTAAAACTCCCTGTGTGTGTGTGTGTGTGTGTGCTGCTTCTTTGCTTTGTTTTGTGAGTATTCGGACACGTTTGTTATGAATAAACAAACCACACTGAGCATAAACTGGTGCTGTGAATTGACATAACTGCAGATTTCCCACTGCCACATGAATGCAAATCATAATAACTTCCCTTCAGAACGACAGTTGTGGATCAGACGGGGTTGGACTCACCCAAACAGGCCCCGCTGGGCGACAGTTTGAAGCCCGGCGAGCACTCGCAGCGGTAGCTGCCTGGGATGTTGATACAGTTGGCGTTGCGTTGGCACAGGTTGTCCCCGCTGTTACACTCATCAATATCTAAGCGGTGGGAAGAACGGGACAAACAGTGGACATCAATCACGGGCTCCAGAACTGGCAGTCCGGGTTCACGGACAGCAGGAGAGTGAAACAACAACGGCTCCATTCTGGCTCTCGTGCCGTTCAGACGCTGGTCGGCTGCTGGCGGGTTCTGGGTCGGGATGATGGAGGGTCCAGGGCCGGTGCCCTCTTTCAGAGCCACTACGCTTGTCTTTACTAGGGCATAACTCATGTGGCCAAAAGGCAGCATTAACTCAGCTGAGAGGACTGCTTGTAAAAAGTGTGTGTGTGTGTGTGTGTGTGTGTGTGTTGTGTGTGTGATTTAGTGCAGAATTAGTGGTAAGTGCCAGCAGTAAGTATGTACCTTTTATTGTATTACGAGTGCATAAGGATGCAATGATTCAGCAGCAGGGTCAAGAGAGGAGACAGTGTGGGGAGGTACAAGTGTGTGTATGTGTGTGTAGAGAGAGACAATAAAGGAAACTAAATAATAGGAAGAGCAGGAAATCGATGTGCACTGGTCTCATAATAGGTGGATCTCCAATCATTGGAAATGTATCTTTCCTTCCCGACTGACAGTGAGAGGAACTAACGGGGTCACGCTGAGTTTTACCTTCACAGATGAGCAGTATGTTGTTGTAGCTGAAGCCCATCGGACATTCACAGCGGAAGCTCCCGATCTGATTGATACACACTCCGCTGGCACAGATGCCCGGGATCTCCCTGCACTCGTCGATATCTGTACCAAACAACACAGCGGAACGTTATTATCCATTCCGTACCTTGTAACGGGAGCCCCTTTTTGACCTTTGCAGTGACCTTACCGATGGGCTTGCCAGTGTGGATGTCAATGATGAAGCCGGGAGCTTGGTTACCGCACAGTAACTGGTACTCGGCTGAAACAAGGGCAGGAGACGGTGATGAGAATGTGTTCACACAGCAGCATATACAGCATATATAATGTGTGTGTGTGGAGACTCACTGGTGGCGGGAGTGGGACAGGACTCGCACGGCTTGTTCCAGGCTTTCCCCACGTTGTAGGCGCAGCAGCACATCTTCTTGGTCATGTTGAAGGAGAGCTCGTTCTCACACGTGTCGTTGAAGTTACGGTAGCACACGCTCTTCCTCATGTCTGCAGTAACAAGAGGGAGAGACGGCACTTTAGAGCCAAACGCTGACAGAAACGCCTTTTCCAAACTGTTTTTTTAACGTTTATGTTTTCAGAAGACATGATGAATATTTTACGATGGCGTATTAGGGCCACGTAGGAAAAAAAAGGATGCAATTTTCAGAGAAAAAAGTGGAAACATTTTTTTGGCATATATTCACGTTTACATGCAAGTAAGACTTGTTTATTTTGACGTAAGCCTACGAGAAAATTATTTCTAATGTTGAACGTGTACATAAAGCCAACATAAACTAGTTGCTTGGTTGCCGTTGCTATGACAACAAGTGAAAACTACCGCTAGCCCAACCGCCCGATCAATAAACACCCACAATTTGGCCCAAATAAATAAAACCAACACTAACCATCAACAGCCATCACCCTCAGGACCTTAACGAGGTGTTGTGTTGTATATATTAATTAAAAGAATAAATGCGTACATTCATGGGAAGTTAGCTAGCATCGTAAATATACGACTTTATAAACTCGCAAATTTGCAACTTTTGGCCCGAATACGCCTTCGTTATATTTTCTTCTAGGTCCAACAGGTGTTTTTCTCCCACTCACCCATGCAGTTGTTGCCTCCATTGACCTGCATGTACTCGGGGGGACACACACAGGTGTAGTTGCCCAGAGTGTTGTAGCAGGTGCCGGGTCCACAGATGCCGATGTGGGTGGTGCACTCGTCGATATCTGTATGATGACAGATAAGGAAAATTTTTTGTTAATTTTTCTCATTATAAGTATAATATAAACAGTTAAATATATATAAATAAATGTGATTTCTCTTTTCCGTTCTTACCCTCACAGATGCGAGTCTCCTCGTTGAGATAGTAGCCCGCCGGGCACTCACACTGGAAACTACCAAAGGTGTTAACACAGTTTCCACCTTGGCAAAGACCCGGCAGCTCCTGGCACTCGTCGATATCTGGAGAATCATTCACATTGTTAGACCCGCTGGTATCGCTCGTGTATTGATTTCATATTAATTTGCATTCTGAAGTCGCTGCTCCTGTAAAACAGAGACAGCTGGACGGTTTACCTTCCAGGATCACAGTGATAGGGTTGGGTCTGAATCCCTCGCCTCCTGGACAAAGAGTCTTATATTCCGCTACAGAGGAGACAGAAACACACTTATTACTTATTTAGTGTGACTTTCATTTAGTAAGTAAGAATGACATGTTGCAGTAAATATAAGTAATCGATTGGATTCTCTGACCATTCATGCAGAACTTGATAATTAGCTGAGATCCCCCCCTACTTTTTCTTTAAAATGTCTTTATTTAAAAAATGTTCTTCCTCCTTTCTTTCTGTCTTTTTATTATATGTATGCATATGAGTATATGTATGCATGTGGGCAAATCTATGTACATGTACAAGTCTATGTACATGTATTTTGTATTCTACTCTACTACCTCACTTTCTCGAGATATGGGTATAATATCACATGACCATCTCGTTTATCGATGCCCTTACAATCTTGTATATTTACTGGACCCTGTGCAAAAAAACCCAAAACAATAAACTATTCGATCGCTCGAGATCTCCCGTGTGACGTACTGGAGTTGGGGGCGGGGCACAGTTCACAGGGGTTTCCCCAGGCTCCTCCGTGGGAGCAACAACAGGAAGCTCGGGTCACGCCCACGCCGATCTCCGCGCTGCAGGAGATTCCTCCGTCGCCGCGCGCGAGGATGTCCAGGAAGCAGTTGCCGACGCGGATATCTGGAAAAGACACACGTCAGCTTTTCTACACAAGGGGAGTGTTCACTTCTATCTCTATTTGGAGTGGGACTCACCCACGCAGCCCACTCCAGAGGGGTTGAGCTGAAAGTCGGCGGGGCAGTTGCACAGGTAGCTCCCTGGGGTGTTCACACACAGCCCGTTGATGCAGTTCACAGGGTCGGCACACTCGTTGATGTCTGCGGCACACACACAGTTCAGCAACACACACACACCTTTCTGAACCTAAGAGCTTTTCTAGATTTTAAATCTTGCTGATGTCAGATTTTTAACCAAAGTGATTTTAGTTGCCACACTGACCGGTGCAGTTCCCTCCACTGCGGTCCAGTTCGTAGCCGTCATCACACACACAGCGGAACATCCCCGGAAGGTTCTGGCACGATCCAAACACGCAGATGTTCTGGAAATTACACTCGTCGATGTCTGTGGAAAAGGTGTGACGTTAGTTGAACGATGAACGAATGAAACAGGACAGCGATATGAATAAAACCATCCAACGGATGGAGTGCGGTCACCTTGACAGGCCTTGCTGTCCTCCGTGGGAGTGAAGCCCATCTCGCACTCGCAGCGGTAGCCACCGGGGGCGTTCAGACACTGGCCGTTCTCGCACAGGTTCACGTTGTCGGCACACTCGTCCATGTCTGGAACAGAACGGACCGGCGCGTTAAACAAGCTCATCCACAGATAACAGCAGCTGGCATTCAATTAGGATTTACTCAGAAAGTTTCAGGGGTCTTACCGGAGCAGGAGAATCCGTCTCCATTGAAGCCCTCCTTACACGTACACCTGTAGGATCCCGGTGTGTTGACACAGTCGGCGTTGAGGTTGCAGTTGTGGTCCTCTGCAGAGCACTCGTCCTGATCTACAGAGTGGAAAAATATCCAAAACGTCACCACTTTGATGTTGATCCTATTAGACCAGAAATCTCAGGGGGTTCCCCGAAATTATTTGATCCCAAGCTATATTTCTTTGAAAAATTTAAATATGTCCAAAAATACACATTAACAAGAGTAGTTCCTTTATCTCGTCTTAACATCCAACTCTCCGGTCTGAGTTTGCACTTACCCACACACTTGATGCCGTCTCCCACCCAGCCGTCTCGACAGCGACATTTGAAGCTTCCGGGCACGTTGATGCAGGCGGCGTGCATGTCGCAGTTATGAGCCCCGATCTCACACTCATCAACGTCTGCATAGAGGTATAGAGATCAGAGAATACAGTGAGCAGTCGGTGAAACGCTTGTGTATGAATGGCACGGAAAGAAATGGGAAAATGTGGCTTTTTTCTTGTCATACATAAATTATCATCATTTTCAAAAGTGTAGATGTGGAACTACTGTATGCATGAGTGAACTGTCTCTACACTGTGTGTGTGTGTGTTCCTACCTGTGCAGCCCGTGGATCCCTTCTTGACAAAGTATCCCAGCTGACAGTGGCAGATGAAGGAGCCTTTGGTGTTCTCGCAGTCGCCGTGAAGACAGATGTTTGGGTTCAAGTCACACTCGTTCACGTCTGGGCGGACAGAGACGGACAGAAAACACGAGAATGAAGCCTTCAGAGACTCGAGTGACAGATAACCAAACTGACAAAGTCCCGTAGATCAGGTCAGAGGGCCCGAATGAATAAATTAATGTGGCAGGCAGGAAAAAAGTAGTGAGAGATTTAATATATTTGTTTTTAAAGTATTGTTTGTCGCCCTCACCGATGCACGTCCTCATGTCCATAGAGGCCATGAAGCCGTCGTAACACAGGCAGCGGTATTCTCCAGGAATGTTGGTGCACTGGCCTCCATCGCAGATGTCTGGAGTCTCCTCACATTCATCGATATCTAATTAAAACAGCAGAAACACGTTCCAATCAAACATTATGGTAATTCTCACGTGACATTCCTGCATTTCTTTGTAGGTTTGATTGTCGGTATTACCTGCGCAGGTCCTGAGGTCCGGCATGAGAGCGTAGCCCTCGCTGCAGCTGCACTCGTAGCTGCCCTCCGAGTTGGTGCAGTGGGTTTCGCAGCCTCCGTTCATGATGGTGCACTCGTCGATATCTGCAGGGAAAAAAGGGTCCGGGTTGAGGGTTTTACATCCGGGCCTCTGTTAGATGAGAAGTAAACACGAGGAACGATGGTTTCCTCACCGACACAACCCTGTCGGTCTGGCGTTGCCTGGTAACCGGTGTCACAGGAGCACTGGTAGGTTCCCGCCATGTTGACACACTGGCCGTGCTTACACAGGTTGTCACTCAGCTGGCACTCGTTCACGTCTGGCGGGAAAGGAAAAGGGGTTTCATATTTTATCTTATTGTTTATTTAACAGGGACAATACATGTATGGAATAAAATGTGACGTATATAAGACGTCTGGCTTTTGAATACATAATACTTATTGTACTTCAGGGTCATAATGACGTAATAATGTGTGATGTATGACCTTCACAGACTGATCCGTCGGTGCTGAGGGCGTGTCCCGGGGGACATTCACACTCGTAGCTCCCTTCTGTGTTCAGGCAGTTTCCTCCACGGCACAACAGGGGGTTCCTCTCACACTCGTCGATGTCTGTCGGCGGAGAGGAAGACCGGAGAAGGAGGGGGGAGGAAGAAAATGAATTAAAAAGAGAGCGAAGCTAACGGTTGGATTTGGTGATCTTGTTCCTTCGTTTACCCATGCAGTTCTTCATCATCATGAAGCCGCTCTCGTAGCCCTCGAAGCATTCGCACTCGAAGCTGCCGGGCGTGTTGACGCAGGTGCCGTGGCCGCACAAGTCCGGAGAGATGCGGCACTCGTCGATGTCTGAAAGGCAAAAGACGTTTGACGAAAAGGGAAGACTCACTACGTTCTTAATGTTTTGTTGAAAAAAAAAAAAGGAGTAGATCCGACTCCCTGTCTCGTACCTGTGCAGTTCCTCTCTTCGGCCGTCAGAGCGAAGCCGTTGCTGCAGCGACACTTGAAGCTGCCGATGGTGTTCCGGCACGTTCCGTGAGTACACAGACCCTGGAACACCTTACACTCGTTTACGTCTGGAGAGAAAGACATTTAATCAAAATACCGGATGAATATTTGAGCATTTCAGAGTAGACGTTGGCGGTACGAAGCTCTACCAACACAAAGCATCTTGATACCTTTGTAGAACGGTCTGCCGGTCAGGATTTCCCCTCTGTTAGCGAAGCCGGGTCCCCTGGGACAGATGGCCTTGTACTCAGGGGTGGCCGGTCTGGGACACTCCTCACAGTCGATGCCCCAGGCAGAACCCACCGAGCAGCAGCACATGTCCACGCGGTATCTCCCCGGCATCGGTTCGCCACACTCATCCTCGTGCCACTTCATGTAGCACTGCTCACTACGCATATCTGGGAGAAGTATTTGGTGAAAAATCAAAAAAAACCAAAGTCACCTCTGTTTCCCCGAGCTAGTGCAGAGACATGAAAACAGCACTGATGTGATGTGTGCGGTCCTCCTACCCACACATGTGCGTCCGGTGCTGTCCAAGGTGAGACCCTCGGCGCACTCGCAGCGGAACGAGCCCTGGGTGTTCACGCACCGGCCGTTTGTGCACACTCCGGGGAACACCTCACACTCATTTATGTCTGCAGGGACATTTTAAGAACGGTGAAACACACGCCTTTTTTCCTTCAAAATAAACCTACAGGGAGAATATGAATGCATATTATAAGGATATTGTCTTTATTTACCTTCACAGACGAGACCCTTCATACGAGCGAAGCCTCGAGAGCAGGCGGAGTCTGAGGGGGAAAGGTTAAACATCAAGAGATTTGATTTGTGTGTGAGCACCGGATGTTTGCAAGGGAAGTGTAAGGGAAATATTGGCCTTTAATTTAGAGTTTGATGTCCGTAATAGGATTGTACTTTCTTTTTGACCAAAGCACTCAAAAAACATGTGAACCTGCAGTATAACTTTGACTGACCGGTCTCGCAGGGTTCACAGGGGCTCCCCCAGGCGGCTCCCAGCGTGGAGCAGCACTCAGACTTCAGCGTGGCTCCGTTGATGTTGACCTCGCAGCGGCTGTCCTGGATGGTCAGCCAGCACGTGCTCTGCATGCTGTCTGTGGAGGGCGGAAGTCACAGCGGAGAAGACTCCATTAAAAATGCCAGACGAGATGTGTTGCAAAGAAAGTTTTTCTTCCTCGAGCACGAAACAGCTCCGTGCTCATTACTCCGGTAATCAAAATGTCAAAATCTCCACAGGGGCACCTTTAACTATGGCAACAAAATACACCACAAACATAATCAAAATGTCACCTTGGACATCCATCACTGCCGTAAAACTCGTGTCTTTGGCCTCACGCTGAGCCGAGGAACGTTAAGCCCATGCATCATTATGTTTAATCCTATGCTCTTCCATTCCTAATGAACTGAACGAGCAAACAGTCATAACAGTGACACCTTTCCTCCAAAGCAGCGAGGCCACCCAAACACAAAACCGCAATTGACTTCCCCTTTCTTTCCCCCCGCTGAGTGATGGGCTCTAAAACAGAAAGCAGTAATGAACCAAACCAAGAGGAATGTGCAGACCTCTGAGTGAGCCAGCTCATGCAATATGCATGAGTGTATTTATTCAATGACTCATTCTCCCTTTTTTTCGAGTTACAATAACATCTGTGTTCCGTGTTCGCATGTAGCTTTCTCAGAATGATTTCCCAAACGTAACAAACCTCCAAACAAGGGGAGGGTTTCACCTCGGCGTGGAGAGTCTCACATACCGGCATGTCATTTTCAATCTGCGGCCGGATCTCTGTGAAGTAAAGCGATCTCCATGTGAACCAAGGCCACGCATGCAAGTATTTATCATGTGTGTGTGTGTGGAGCGTGGTTATGTCTCTGGGTTGCTCCTGGAAACTTGACCGACCTCCGAAGCGGAGAAGTAAACCTCTGTTCACGTGATTAACCAGAAATACTCTCCGTCGACACCCCTCGCCGTGTGATAATTATCTCAAGTCGTTCCTAGACACCCAGCGGTGCTGCTCTAATAAGCAGCAGCCACCTCGGGGTGGTGGGGGGACGGATGTCTTACCCACGCAGATGGTGTTGGTGGAGTCCAGCTTGCTTCCGTGGGTGCACTCGCAGTTGAAGGACCCGGCCACGTTGCGACACGCCCCGTTGATGCACGGGCTGGATTCGCACTCGTTGATGTCTGAAACATTTGCAAACACACACCGGAGGGGTCAAGGCTGGGAGGCTGGTTCCAAAACATCATCATCATCACTGTTTTGGCAGTTACAGTGTGTGTGTTTTCTTTCCATGAGGTTTTAATGTCAACTCGAAATTATCTTAATAAATTCTCCTTCAGATACACAGATATCGTGATTCATTTCGTAGGTGATGTCTTGCAATATATCGTGTATCGCAGAATCTCTGTATCGTGATATAATTGTTATCGTGGGCAGTTACTCTGTGATTCGCGCCCCTAGTAAATGTGAGGCAAACCCACGATTGTGTGTCTGTGTGTCGGAGAGAACGTGTACATGCGAGCGCTCACCTTCGCAGGTCTCGGAGTCGGGTTTGAACACGTATCCTTTGGGACAGGAGCAGGTGAAGGAGCCGGGAGTGTTTCTACAGAGGCCGTTGTCACAAAGCAAACGGTTCACGTGACACTCGTTGATGTCTGTGGGGAGGTGAGAGACGACAATGGTTGGAATGGTGATGTCATGACAAAATAAGGAATATCCATTCCTTTGGTGTCTTAGCCTTATTTCCCCTTCTATTGACAGAATGGTACACTCCATAGTTTCATTTTGCTAGCATGTCCATACTCACCAACGCAATTTTTGCCGCTGGTGTCGGACTCGTAGCCGATGTTACAGATGCAGCGGTAGCTTCCTCTCAGGTTCTCACATATGCCGTTCTGACAAATGTCCGGGTCCAGGGCACACTCGTTGATGTCTGGGAGAGGACGGGGACACAGGTGAGAGTGTTTCTAAACAGCACCGTGGGAAACACTCACACTCATGAACAACTCACCTCTGCCGTCAGCTGTGATGCCGATACCGCTACTGCACACCGCTTGGAACTCCGCTGAAAGAAACGCATCAGATGAGCCGGATGTTCATTTTCCTTTGAACGGAAATAAAAAGTACAAAGCAGGTGACGGATTGTACCTGAGTTTCTAGAGGGACAGGGGTGGCAGGGCTCTCCGAAGCCGTGTTCGGCATTGGCGCAGCAGCACTCGGACTTGGTCACGGCGCCGGGGAACGGCCGCGAGCACGTGCCCATCTTTATGGCGCCGTAGCAGGTCGTCCTCATGTGGGTGTCAACGCACACCCGCCCGTCCACGTCGATCGCCAGGCCTGGAGGGCACTCGCAGCTGAAGGAGCCCTCGGAGTTGATGCAGCGGCCGTTCATGCAAATACCAGGAGTCAGACACTCGTCGATATCTGATGGAGAAACCAGAAACATGCGGCATCGTGTAGGAGTTAGCATTTGATGTATTTCATCCACGTACCTACTTTTTGTATTGATTTATTTCTGTGCACTAATGGATTTAGAAAGTGTTCTGAAGGGATTTCAAAGCGAGCTGACCCAAGGTCTGTGTTTGGAAGTCTTTACATACCGGTGCAGTAGCGTCCGTTAGGTGCTAAAGCGAAGCCGGGTTTGCAGATGCACTTGAAGCTGCCGTCTTCATTGATACACATGCCGTTGTGACACATGTTGGTGGTGGCGCACTCGTCGTGATCTGAAGGGACACAAGAGGACAAGTCAGGATCGAGTTTGTAAAGGATGAAAGTTCACATGAAAGGTCGAGTCGTTTGTTGCGCCTTTCTCCTCACCGACGCAGTTCTTTCCATCGGGGGTGAGCTCGAAGCCGGCGTTGCAGATACACTGGAAGCTTCCCTCTGTGTTGACGCAGCGGCCGTTGCGACACATCACCCCGTTCACGATGCACTCATCGATGTCTGAAGAGAGGAGGAGGAGAAGAGAGGCCAAGATTCATATTAAAGAATGATATTTTTTTTTACAGTAATACAGTTTGGCGGTGGGTGAGACATACCATTGCAGGCCTGTTTGGTAGGTGTTCCGATGTAGCCCTCGTGGCACTTGCAGTGATACCCTCCAGGTGTGTTGACACAGTCTCCGTTGATACATGGGTTACTCACACACTCGTCCACATCTGGGGACAGAAACATAGAAGATACATTTCAATTCACATACAAGCAGATGTCACCTGCACCTTCACTTGAGTTCCTTAAATCAGCAGAAGATGGCAGTGCAGCGTACGCCATGAACTGTGGCACTGTCACATATAGTCCCTGTGTCTGCAGATGTGACTCGGGGAGATCACTGCGTAGTGACTTTCTACAGTGTGTGTGTGTGTGTGTGTGTGTGTGTGAGAGCATGTTTTTCCTACCGATACACTCCCCGCGGACGTCCTGTCTGTAGCCCATGTTGCACTCGCAGCGGTAGCTGTGGAGCGTGGGAATGCAGCGTCCATTCAGACACAGGTTGGTGAAATGTCTGCACACGTCGATGCTGTCGTTCACGGAAACCGTGCCTGAGAAACACACGATGGACACGTTGACGAAACCGCAGCACACTTAACGGATGAGAATTTATCAGGCAAATCAGGCAAACCCACAAAGCGACTCACCGATCTGTTGGTGTCCTCCGCCGTTGCCTCCGAAGCTCCCTCCGTTGCCTCCGAAGCTCCCGCCGTTCCCACCGAAGCTTACTCCGCCATTGCCACCGATGCCTCCGTTGCCGTTAGGCCCAATAGGGTACTTGTTTCCGTAGTTGTACCCGTTGCCGTTTCCATTGGGGAAGGGTCCGTTGGGGTAGACGTGAGGGAGGCCGTGTCCCTGAGGAACACCCACGATACACAGACGCCTGAACTCATCTACGGAGAGAGACGGAGAAGTCAGTGGATGCATTCAATTGTAAGTCATTTGTTGGACGAAGCCGAGGATGAACATCTTTATGAGATTTCCAGTTGTGCCAACCAAGATTTTTGGTTTTCAAAATGGTTCATATGGATAATTATCATAATTCGCTCGAAAAGCTCCTTTGGATCAAACAAAATCCTACAGTGTAATACAATTGAAATTGTTCTCTCTGTTTCCTGGAAGTGCAGAATTCACAAAAGGCCGGTGACTCACTTTCAGATCTGCTTAGACTGGAGAGAAGCCTGACCAAGTAATAAGAGAAACATGTGGACGTATAATGATCGACCGTATTCTGCTTGCAGTTACAGTAAGGCGAGTGCATTGTTGGAGTATATGTTTGTATGTTCTTCAGAAAACAGTCACAATAAATCAAACACACACACACACACACACACACACAGAGCTAATGTTGGCGGTGCCAGTGAAAGCAGCAGAACGTTCTGTAACAGATCAGTTCTGAATCACACAATCTCACGCAGAGGAAGAGGTTTCTGAAAGCCAGATTTGACTGAGGAGATGATGGCTCATTATCCTCGCACAAATCTCTTCCATCTTTTTCTGTTTAGTTTGTGCCTATGACATCATGCTCATCAGTTTTCGGTGCACATGCACACACACACACACACTCAAACGTGCCCTCTACCGGCGTCGGTCTGGTCTAACATGACTGAGTTGGACTAATTTGGCTCGCTGTCATATACTAATTGGGCCCAGTCGGGCTACTGGCTCGTCCACACATGGACAATCTATTGTGGAAACTGCCCATTTTTCTTGTGATGGATGTTCTGTCCTGATTTCAAAGCTCACAGCCGTCTCTTTGTTTGGGTATCAACGAGCTGAGACGTGGATACTCACCAGAGCCTCTGACGGGACACATCTCGGGGATCTGTCCCAGAGCCCAGCAGCGTCCTGTGTCACAGCAGCACTGCATCTTGGTGTACTGGCCGTTCAGCTCGGCGGCACAGCGGCCGTTAGCCAGAGCGGAGAAACAGGTGCCCACGCGCTGATCTGAAGGAAGAGGGGATGCATTAGAACTGTGAAGACGGAAAAGTTCAACTGTATGGACTTATGATGTTTTTTCTCATTATTCCTCCTTATAATTTCCAGTATCATAGATTAAGTCTTTAGTACAAATCACAAAATATGTATCTAAAATAATAGCACCAGACAGATCATGTGTAATAATTCAACTCTAAAGAATACAATTCTTCAAAGTGACCAGAAAAAAAATCTTATAGAGCAATTTAGCAGATGCTGAAATCTCTTGTTTTTAGTGTTTCACTGTTATTTTGCAGTAGTGATGTAGCAGTGTACTCCGGGGGTGTGTCCGTACACTGTGACATCACTATCAGTGTAGTTACAGGTGCAACTCCCATCAGTGGTGTTGGGTATGCAGAGGGATGTCCAGCCAGAGGGGGCAGTAATACACCGCTTTTCAGCCTGGTGTTACTCTTTTTAAAAATGCACTATTGCACTGTGACTATTGCACTATTACCACTACTGACATTGCTTTACGGGGAAAAGGTTACAGGTAATTGCTGCTCTCAAACCAGCAGTGCTGTAAGTCAGAGAGCTGGCCTGGCCCTCTCCACGGTGGCTTGGGAGGAAGCTTCTTTATGGGCTGGCAGTGGGAAAGGTTGCCTAGGGTCTCGATTAACTGCAGGCATCTGAAGGGCCTCCAGAAGGGAGGGGGGGGTCTAATTTGTTACAGTTTTCCAGGTCAGGGTCAATAGGGCAGGAGAGGGGAGAGAGAATGTGTGTAAGGAGTAAATGGAGCGGGTTTCTAGGTATTAATATACCAAGAAAAGAGAGGAATAAAAGACAGTGAGAGGGAGAGAATGGGTTGGTATTGTTTCAGAAAGTGTGAAATAGAATTTTAAGTGCATCTACAGGGAAAAGAGGGGAGGGGGGCAGAATGGAGGGGGGAGGAACAGGGGGACTGGAGGGAGGAGCACAAGTCGATTAACTCACTAATGAGCCAGCAGTCTGGAATTAATCAGTTCCATGTGAAGCAATTCTTGCCAATTAGACAGAACATGAGGCCCTGTGTCTGGGAGCACATACTGTACAGCACACACACACATTTACATGCAATTACACACACATTCCCCTACATATCCACACACACACACACAAAACACACATACATATACAAAAAAAACACAGCCGTAATCTTAAAAACATCCCATAGGAATGAATGAGCTGGAGGCCAGGTGTGTGTGTGTGTGTGTGTGTGTTTGGGGGGTGCTGATGAGGATGATGATGATGATGATGATGATGATGATGATGATGATTTAAATTGGATCCAGACCATGGTTTTTCTCGCTAGTGTTGCTCCACTACACAAGCATATGCTTTCATTTGTTGAGGTGTTTTTACAGACTGACTGACTGGACAGGTCTTCTTTTTTTTTCTCTCTCCGAGCTTCCACTGTGTGACAGGGCATTAGGCTCTGATTACTGTCAGGCCCCCCCAACAGCTCCCACTGGCCTACTTTACCGCAGCACAGTACATCCCACAAAACACAGGCCAACATCCACATCGCACGGCCTTCAGGACCCGGAGCGGGAGCACATACATACATCCTGTTTCTAAAACACCAGGGCATGAGCCCCATAAAAACAATTCTCTCTCTTTAATTCACTTTATGCTCCGACCACAAAAAAGGCTAAGGGATCAGACGGTACGGGGAATTGCGTCAAAGTCACGTGAAGCAGAATTTCTCGGCCCAGGTTTGTGTCTGAGTTTGGATAACTGGTTTGGACCCGACCCAGTCTCGTCTGGTTTTCTTTGGTTTGTATTTATCATTGCCTCCGTCTCCTCCCAATCTAGTCTTGTCCATTTTGGAAGCGGGACAGAGACGGAGGAAGGATATATGGGGGTTGGGTCTGGCACCTGTTTTATTTGCTCTCTCTCTCTCTCTCTTCTCTCTGCCTTTGACAGGCTGCAGAAGAGCAACTGGAAACCACAACTGAAGGAAAACGAGGTGCAGGATCCAGATGTCAGAGGATGGAGGGAAGGGGGGGCGTCCAAGAGGAATCAGTTATATAGATAAGGAGGACGGGACTGCAAGAATGCTTCAGTTTTGGTGATAAAGGAGAAAAAAAAGTATCACAACAGCTAGAAGAGGCGGGACAAGAGGATGCATAACTTTCTACCATAAATCCAAGAGAAGGAGATCTGGTGCGATCCACATTTAAGTCAGGAAGAAGAAGAAAAAAAAGGAAAGGGAATCTGGACGGAGAGTAGCATATCTCTTCAGGGCAAAGAGGAAGAAAAAGGGATGACAGTGGAAAGAGGGGAAAAAAGGGGGGAAATGGTCACGCATAACGGCACACAGATGGAGATCTTTTGGGTGCGGGTGATTGGAGCTCTGTGTCGATGCAGGATCCACGTTCTCCCACACACACATCCAGCTGCCAGTTAGCATATTTGTAACGATCCTTTCTTCTGTATTGTTCACTCTTCTCTCCGATGCTTCATCTGTTTGTCTTCCATCACCTCGTTTTCTTCTTTTCCCTCCACATGTTGGCTGTTCTCTCCTGGTATATTCCCCCACAGTTTCCCCTTAAACAACACCCCTATGCCTGTTACGTTGAAGCATTGTTCTTCTTGGTATTTTAAACCCATTTCCTCTCAAACTTTTTCCCAAAGTAAGGGTCACAAAAGCGGAGGAATGATTGCATTTAAACTAGAAAAACAACTATTCTCAATCACACCCATGCAGGGGTTTACTCTGCGATAAGAGCTTTTTATTGGAGGAGATCTGAGCCGGGGCTCGTGATGCTGATAGGCTGAAACGGACAGACCCTGAGCTGTCTTGAAATCTTGAAATAAAGTATTACCACCTGGTTGCGTTCCACTGCGGCGGCCCGTGATTGGCGAGGAATGCGGGAATACATTAACACCTGGTCGTGTTTCATGGGACGCGTCAGTTAAGTATGCACTGTACATGTGTGTGTGCGCTGGAATGAGTCAGAAGGGGGAGGGGGCACGGACATTAGAGTAGATTAATGCTGTCAAGGCCAAACGGTGCGTGCAAGTGTGTTTGTCTGCACATGGTGACCACAGGCCAGCGTGACTCACAGGAAGCAGTGATGGAGGGAGGGAAGGTAGGGGCCAGATGGGACGCCTTTAGGTAGCCGGGGGGGAAGGAAATGCCCAAATGTGAGAGAGAGACAGATTTGCATGGACTCATAGAGAATATGCAAATGAGTAGGCAGTGCTTGGAGAGTGGAAAGCACTCAAGACTGCTGACCTTTTTAAAACAACAAGAAAAAAAGGGTACTCTTCAGGAACCTGTCCATAGTCGTAAAACATGTGCTTTCTCACTGTCGGGCATTATTGTGTTGGAAGTGTGTGTGTGTGTGCATAGAGAGAGACTCACCCACACATCTGGAGCCATCTGTGCTGGAGACGTAGCCTCGTGGACAGGTGCAGACGTAACTACCGGCAGTGTTGGTGCATTCTCCTCCGTCACACACCCCGGGGATGGTGCTGCACTCATCGATGTCTGAACACACACACACACACACACACAGTTACATCACAGATACCTCATCACATCACAGGACACATCTGTGTAGCATGTCTCACTTCTCCAGCTGAGGCAACAAAAAAAAAATGGTTTCTTTAATGTTTTCAAATTGTGTCTTTGTTTGGAAAGATACGGTAGCGTTCTGCAGTAAAACAGTTTATTGCCATCGGAGCAACGGCTTACTCCCCGAGGACTAATGAAGCAAATCAAACAGATTTGCAGTCGGCTGAACTGGAATTCATTCACTTGCGGTGGCTTCTGTTCCGGCTAAAACACCCGGATCGCGAGCCACAAACAGTTAGAGGAGAACCAATGAACGGTTCCTACGAAGGCAACCGATGCTCAAATGCATCAAGTATTAGGTTGCAAACATAATAACAACAAATCAAAATAAATATAAAACAAACAAAAGAGTCTCGTTACGCATCATAGTTTTACTGTAACAAGTCTGGAGCAACGAATAAACTGCCAAGTAGAGAAATCTGGCATCGGATGCTTTTGTCGTCTTCTTTACTTGCTCCAGATATCTAGTGATTTAATATTTGGACTGTATCTTTTTAAACCTGTTGTGTTTGGATCTGCTGCTTGTGACATTTGATACATTTGGCGTATTTTGTTTGTGTTCCTCAAAACAGAATATAAAAAAAAAAAGTATCATGAAATGAAAGAATCGGAGCCCAATTGAGGTTCATAGGATAAAAAACGTACAATAAGATAAGATATCATAACGATCATACGAGGACACCGAATGCTGACAGTCACAAGGAACCCTCCGATGCTATAAGCCAGAACACATGTTTAATACCGCTCAGCATTCAGCTCCATTATATGCGCAATTGTGGTATCCGCAAATTGCCCCAAATCCACAAATGGTGGAGAAAAAAGTGAGAGAAATGACGTTTTTTAAAAGTCCCACGGTTGCAGTGAATACATTGACCTAATTAAAAAGAATGTGTCCGATGTGTGAGAGGTACCCGGGCCCCGGCGCTCGGCCAGGGCCCCCGGCTTTATGATGGCATTAAGTCGCATTAATCGGTTGGGGCGGAGGCCTTGTTGCTCCATGACGGGGGGAACCTCGGACGGAGCGCAGCTCCAACAAGGTATTGGGTTTTTATGATGTGTCACGCTTATTTATACGCATACGTAATTACTGCACCACTGTGGGGCTTAATTACAGCAATAGACGTGGTGCGTGCAGCAATACTTGTGTGTGTTTGTCTTTCTAGTAAAGAGTGTGTAGCTGGTATTCATGTGTGTCGCTCTGTTCTTCCCCTGCTGACTGCTGTCTGTCAGCGGTGGCAGGAGGCCGAGGTGAGGCCGTAAAAAGCCCCTTGTGTCAGCAGCAACAACAAGACGCCAGACATGACGCGTCCACGCCGACGGAGCGCCCAGGGACTGACCGTGTGTGTGTGTGGAGGGAAATGTGTGTCACCTGGATAAACGTCTCCAACTGTGTCACTGTGTTGGTATTTTTGATATATATACATATATATATGAAGTAAGTCGGTTTCCATTATTTCATCTCATCAGAACTCGTTGGTTCAGCGTGAGAAGGGGCGGGGTTTATTTTTGGTGTGCGTAATGAGAAAGTCTCCCAGATGCTGTAAGTATTTCTTTGTTCAGCACTAACAGCTGGTTTTGAGCCAAAAGACTGTATTTATGGAAGGAAAATGGAAGGAGAAGCAGAAAAAAAGAGAAGGAGGAGGAGGAGGAGGAGGAGGAGGAGGGGGCTGCTAAGCACAGTCTGAAGTAAAAGCAGGCCATAAAACGAGGTGCCTTGTTGTGCCCAAAACCATCAGACGCCCATGACATCTTAACTGCACTTTATCTTAACTGCTCCAAAAAAAACCCTCAGTAATTTCACCCCGAGAGCACTAAGTGAGGCTTGTTGTGTGCATTAGCTGGGAGGGCATTTCAATAAAAGTCCCCCGAAGGACCCGGGTCTGATTGTTTCTGAGATTTCACTAAACATGGCTTTCTCTGTGACTTCAGGTAAACGTCACAGCCGCTCTTTTGTTTTTCACAAACACTGAACCCTTTCTCTTCTCGCTCCGTGTGGGTCAAACCAAGGAAATGTGATAAATCTGACGAAAAACTGAAAAATAAGATATTACTTGTTGCTATTCAAACATTGTTGCATGTGGTTTATCAGAAAAAAATTGACTTTTGTGATTTATTATTGAATATTGGAAAATAATCACTTGACTCTGGTGAACTAATGAAGTCATCCTCCCAGCTTTCCACGTGTGGTGATAGTTTCTTCCCGTGAATGTGACGTGGAGACGCTAGCGTCCTCAACTTAATAACCCGTCCACTGATACTCTGCGATGGCCAGGTTCGGCCTCGGTTGGTTCAGTGGAATCGATGTCATCTAGCCGAAGCAGTCCGAGAGCTTTGTGTAATCCGTCCTCAAGACTAAGAACACATCGGCTTCAGTCCAACAGACACAGCCCCGGCCTGGCTAACTATCCCACTGTTGAGCCTGGGCATTGTTCAGATTCCATCCAATCCACACATCGTAATGTGAATCCACTCATGTGTTTCCATGGTATGTATGTGTGTAAGTGCACACGTCCGGACTTCCTTAACTCCCAACATGTTGTCACTTTTCTAAACGCCCGTAGAGATTTGTGACCTGATCCCATCACGGAGCGACCGTCTCACCACTAACTCACTATAATCTAATTTAAATTCCACTGGATTCTTTTGGATTGAGTACATATGAGGACTCCAGTCAAGTAGATATAGTTTTGCCATGCTTTAGAATCGAATCAGCTTGTTGTTTTTTCTGTAGTTTCAAAATAAAATGCTAACATTAGCTTGGTTGTCTTTGCTTCATATCAAAGAATTCCGTATTTGGGTCACAAATAAAAAGCCTTGGGCCTTAAATGTGAGGTAGCTCTACTTACTACATATTAGAACATCATGGCACTTCTTCTTTTTCCTCTATAAATATAGAATAAAGTAAAATAGAGTATGGGCTACAGATCAGTAACCATGAAGCTATTAGGAAACCAATGTCTAGCTCAAGGATACTTACTTTAACCGCCTACTGATGCTTTCTTTTAATAACAGTGTTTGAGACCCAGCTCAAAACGCATTGTTCCACCTGAAAAAGTTCACCTTTCACTCATCTTCTGGCAATTTGGACAATGGCGGCACGGGAGTCTTCATGGTTTCCTTATAAACCAGCCTTACGCAAATCTGATCCATTTCTAATACCTTTTCTATACCTTTGCTCCTCATCATTCAGGTTTCCTCCTTTAGCCGTTGTGTTTGAGTCGCTCACCTTCACATTTGTGGCTCGTTTCACTCTGACGGTGGCCGGCGGGACATTTACACTCGTAGGATCCCACGGTGTTGATGCAGTTACCTCCGGCACAGAGACCAGGCACCGCCTGGCACTCATCCACATCTACCAGAGGGAAGGAAGACATTTGTCATCAGAAGCAGAAAAAAGCCAACAGTTCGAATAATTACTGGCATTTGCAGAGTATTGACTTAGGAGATTGCAGCATCCTACAGTGTGTTTGTAATACCCTGAAAAAGGTCTCCATTAAAATACAAATTGGTATGAGTTATACGCTCCAAAGCACATTATAGAGCATGTTTCTAAAACACTGCTCTCCATTCTTCTATTCCACATCTTGAAAGCAAGTTGGCGCCGGCCGTGATGTCTAACACCACTTCCAGAAAAAAACCCACTCAAGCTCTCGTTCTGAACAGGAAATGGCTTCTTAAACGTACGTTTTCCCAGCATTCATTGTGAGTCACTTTACCCAGTATTGGGGCATTTCAGGAGGTGGGTTCCTGTAAACTGGAACTGTGTGATCCACACACACATATATTGCTAATTTCTTACAGAATTAAGCAATCTAGACGTGTTTTGCAGTTTAATCTCCAATAAGAAAATGCCTGAAATCGCATGAGCTGCTGTGTTACTGCTCATATTGTTCTTCTTAAGTCCTGGCAGAAGCCGCTACTTGTTAAAGCTCCTCTTTGCAGGCCGAGTGTTGGTTGGAAAAGTGAAATGTGAAACTAATAAACTGTGGGGACACGTTTAAATGTTGAACCGTGCCTTCCCATGAGGAAGAAAAACGTCATCGCAAAATCAACGTCTGCGTCTTTGCCAAAAAGGCTCATAGAAAAATGGAAGAAAAGCGTCTCGCTGCCAACGTCCTGATTGGGGTTCATGGTCAGGTATACTCGTGCCAGGGAGACGGTGCTCGAGACTCGCGACTAGACTAGGGGTCTTTGGGGGACAATCGATGGAAACAGAGATTCAGAGACAGACGGTAAAAAGAGAGAGGAGATATCTGAGCGATTGTTTCACACTGCTGACATATGGGCCGTGGAGCTAAATACAACCCAGTTACTGATCCCAGATGTGTTACCTCTTAGAAATACTCTCATAAATAATGTATAAGGGCTAAAACATGTGAAGAACGGTAGTACGATAGCTGATGGAGGACTGTGATACATCCCTTTGGTATGTTTTAACACACATCTCTCAATGTCTACACAGGAATATGTACATCAAGAATCGTTGCTACATATGTTAGATTTTCCAATCAATAGCTATTGTGACAACCGCCTGTCCTTTCCCTATCTTCAGGGGATCTGTGGTCTCTTTCTCCCTGATGGTATTTCCTATTTTTAGGTCTGGCTGTTTGGCTCCGCCCATCTAATCAGGTGATTTGCAGCACCTGCCAGCCAGGCTTCATAAGCTGGCTTGATTGAAGGTGGATCCCCTTTTTCTGTCTTGGTTTTGTTTGGTGAAGGTCCAGTTTGGGAGTCTATGGTCTGGTTGGACGTGTAGTTTATGATGCTTTGGTCTTTTATGCATTTACAACATCCACTCCACTCATGATAAACTGAGTGAACGGCCTTTAGTGTTTCACGTCACTTGTCCGTTATCTGAATCGCTGACTAAGGCCCCGTTTACACGAAGGGAAAGCACAGATATTTCCACGCGGTTTGGCCTCTCATTTACACGAAAACCCCGTTTTTATCACAGAAAACGATTATTTCTAAAAACTCCGGCCAAATTGGAGATTTTTGATAACGCTGGTTATGTGTTGTCGTGTCTGGGAGAAATGGGGGTTTTAGGTTCTCAAGCATCACAGGAAGTCGTGTTATTTGTTGTTGTTGATTCTGAGGATTCTGATTGGCTTGCATGGCTTTATCCCTCTCCCTACACTGCCGCCCATAGGTTTGGGATAGTTATAATGGTGCTCGACGGTGGATTTATGCAGGTTGATGGAAATGACAACTTTTGAAAACAATGTTATTTTTGAAAATGGAGGGGGGCATATATATTTGTTTCCCTTCTCTACGTGTAAACGTGGCCTCAGTGGGAGATTCTGGCAGAGATACAGTTGGAACCAGGCGTTTTACACACCCGGTCCACATATCTGCCATTGAACAAGTATGGGTATAAACCATGTGTAATCAGAAATGTAAACAAGACTTGAGTTTGCTATAATCCCAAGACTTCCCTGCATAAACACATGAACTTAACTATTCGCCTCTGATACCGTTGAAGTGCGAGACGTCCACCATCACAGTCTGCCCAGGGTGGTGTTGGGTGGTGTTAGGTGAGGCAGGCGCTGGCCTCGTTCAACAAGGGACACGACCTCCACATGTGTCATGTATTGATGCAGTCTTATTGCTTAGTCTGGTCGGGGCCGTAGGTTATTAGAGAGGCATGCAGGGAGAATGTGGTCTGGTCTGAGGGGGCTCTGAGATACCAGCAGCAGGAATGTTGGTGAAAGAAGGTGAATCTCAGTTCAGGAAATGCCCTCAGTCTCTCTTTTATCTTATCTAGATCTCACTCTTCGGACATATTGAGTCAGAACTGTTTGATTCTGTTATGTTGTACTACATCTGTCACAGTTTGGAAGAGAATACATTTATAAAATGAATGCTTTAAGGATCTTTTCTTTACCTAATACATATGCATTAGTATTCTGCTATTTATCTGAAATCATTGGGTGACATAGTGCCCTGTTTATGGACTATACTTCTACATTTTAACTATAAAGGTCATGGGAAAAGCGTATCAAACACCAGAAAATCTACAAATTTGAAGCAAAACCTGACCATTTCTTAAAATTAAAGCTGCCAGGATGTCTTAACAACAATTTTTTTTTAATTAATTGGGTATTGGGTGTGATAATTACATGTATATCAATAATCCATAAATCTTTTTGATGAAAACTTCTACCCTCATTCCATCATTCTAAGATTCTGGAAAATATGATATATATTGAGTTTGAGAAGTTATTTTAAATATTATTGTTTCATGTATAATGTTTTGACCCACCTCTTTTAAACGAATGAATAAAACATGGCTGACAGTGGCACCAGGCCCACCACTAGAGGGGACTGTGAGAGCCACATAGATCCCCCACATGTAGACTATAAGCCGCCCTACATGTTCTGCTTTTAAGAGCCATCTCAAACAACGGCTGACAGCAAAGGTATTTTGTTTTTTCTACTTATATTTTAGTATCATAATGACAGGACTACGGATGTAAATTAGCATTCTTGCTAACTCATTATATCCCATTATCGCTCTCTCTGTCCAATAAGCAAATAAACACAAAGAGAAAAATATATGTACACGGCTTCTGCGTAATACGACCTTAACAGGAAAGTACAAGCTAGTATTTGGCCTGCAGGTATTTGTGTACATGTAAACATCCTCGATGTTGCAAACACTACCTCAAGGGTGTTGTGGGCCGGACTTGCAGCTGAGATAATGACAGATAAAGTAATGGTTGCACTGTTTATCAGTGTGTGTGTGTCAAAAAGAAGCTCTTCCAGGTGTGCGTCGAGGAAAAGGAGGTGAGTGTGGGTGCTCCGGTCTGACCTTGGCAGGCTCCGGTGCGGATGTTGGGGATGAAGCCTCGCCTGCAGGGGTGCGGTTGGGCGGGGCACTGCTCACACGGGTGGCCCCACGCTCGGCCAATGGTGGCGCAGCACAGGGTCTTGGTGCAGACGATTCCGCTGAGTTGGCCTTGGCACATCTGGTTGTTCACCTGGGTGAAACAAGGCCCGGTCCTGTAGTCTGCGGACGGGAAAGAGGGTCGTTATTGAACATTTTGGATTGATGAAATGATGAAACGCTGATTCTGAACAGACTCCTGGAACACATCTGGAGCACCGTTTAAATGAAACCAGATTAAGTTCATAGTTGAGAGATGTACTCCTTTTATGGGGAAGGCATATTTCCTGTAATATCCAAGTCATTGATCTTTGCTTTCTTTCGTAATTTCACTCAAACAACAAATGAAGGAATGGATGTTCTGGCAGAGCATTCGAGGAGGATTCACTGGATCATTAAACGTGTCCAGAAATCAGAATTTTTCAATCAACAATCTGCTCACAAAAAGGTGCGTTTACAAGTAGCATTATTTACGTTAACAACAATACGAGAGTTTGTAGCAGCACGTGATTTCAGGCATCCACTTATTAAGCTGCTGAGACCGAAGTGGAAAACACATCCAGATTGTTTCATTCCGCAGGAATTCAGAAATAGGATTTGAATGACTGCTATGCGTTTAGTCTCTGTGATAATAAGTCAACCCGTTGACGTGCTGAGGCACATTCCAGCAGTTTAACCAGGAGTCGGCGGCGGAACCGAAACAGTGGTGGTTCCTGCTTCCGTCGATACGACGGTACGAGCGAGCCGACTGGCGGTGCAGTCGCCCGTGACGACGACCCCCGTGACAATCTGCTCGCTCCAAAACAAATGAAACTTGACATTTCACACCATCTGGATATCGTCTTCAGGACAATGCGCTGTTTGTGTCGAAACACACACACACACACACACACACGTACGACGTCACACAACACATGTTGCCAATAACAGGAAAAAATGTCTCGTGGAAGTCGGACAAATGTGTTGATACGGGGCAGATCCTAACGGTTTGGAGAGGACGGCAACAACAGTGGAGATAAGAGAATACACACAGCCATTCGCACAGATGTTGCGAGTAAACACAATATGGGAACATAATGTGCCTTCAGTGATCACCTAACTCTACTTAGACTACAGTAGAGAGCAGCAGTGCAGCTAACGGTGGCTTCCCTTTGTGTGGCGCCAAACTTAATGTAGCCTTCATTTGTAGTCTAAAAAAGTAGACTGTACTGTAAAAGTAGACAGAGAGAGAGACTGAGCTCTGAATGACATGGGTAGATAGGAATCAGTGTCTGGTGGGAGTCCGTCTTCAGACTTATTGGTTCCTTGTGCTACATGAAAAGGGATCACAAGAGAGAATGGGGGCAAAGAGTAGGAGACGCAGAAAGAAAGAAGAGAAAAAAAACACAGAGAGAGAGGAAATAAGAGGGGGAAAGTGAAGTAGGTCAAACTGAACATGCAGAATGCAGGTTGGGGCTCACGCCAGTTCCCCGCTCGCCTCCATCTGTCTCCTCTTTGCCCTCTCTCAGTCTTCCTGTCTGTCTGCCTTCTACTCTCCCCTGGCTTATCAGTAGCTGTTTGATCTTCCATCTCCATGTGGCCCGGCTGGCTCAGCGGAGCGGCGACTTATACGCTACATGCATTCACTGACACATAATAGGAATGATCTGCAAACAAGCAAATACACACAGAAGCTAAGTACGTTAAAATGCCTCCGCTTTCAACAGTTTCCACGCTTGCTGGCCAGTCTAAGTCAGTCGGCGTGTAAATCAATAAAACCCTGTCGCGTTTGTCCAGTTGCTGACGAGCCAAAAGGCGCATCTCTAATGAGTTTGACAGCATGCACCATCTGATCTGTAGCATTTCATTAACTCGCCGTCACTCAGCGTTTTGGAGAAAATTCCTCCCGCCTTTTTGACATTTCAGTCCTCCTCCCTACTCCTAACAGTTGTTCACCTTATAGCTCTCTGAAGGGTTGAGATGCTTGATATGATAACTTTGATCTTTCCTCGGATCTCGTCTCAACGCTGACTGGAACTCCAACACATCATCATTTCAACAGTTTTCTTACATTAGTGTTTGAGTTCCAGTCTTACATCTGTTTCCTGACAGTTTTTGGACTCTATTTGTTGCCAATAAATCAATGAACTCCTCATCAGATCGTCTGCATTTCTGTCTGCTATTGGTATTTTTAACAATTGTCTAAAAAGAATAAGCTATATAACGCTTGAGTTAAACCCCTGTTGGTTAATTCATTGTTGACTTTGGTCTTTTGTGGAATTTCATGACAATAAGAAAAATATCCTTGTCCTTCAAAACCAAAGCTCCTAAATATTCCTCAAGTCACAGCCAACACTGTTTATTTCACATCTGCAATCAAACAGTTGTCTTGTTTTGGGTCTCGTTAAAATAATCCAACTGGGAAGAGTTCAAACGGACAGAAAAACGAACAGTGTGTCATCCAGCAACCACTAGACAGTCACACATAGCAGCCAAGTCCAGCAACGCATGCATGTGCAATAAATTAAATACATATATATGCATACACATGCTTGCTCAGAACAAACACACACAACCCCTGAAGGGAAACGCAGCATCTGTCCGAGCTGGAACTCTCTTTAAAACGCCAGCGATCTCACAGTGACCTCATCAACGTGTGCAGTCAGAGTGTTCAGGCTCGGCTTTGCCCCCCCCCCGTGCATGAATTTAAATGCATGGTATTCACATCTGTATGTTATGCATGGAAACGTGCGAGCACATGGAGCTCGGGAAGGTTCGGACAACGAGCGATCCAACATCCTCGGTCCTGCCGACAACATTCGGAAGTAATTTGATCTAATTAGTGTCCGAAATTTGCTCGATAGATCAGAAACATTCACCAGGCCCCGTCTTCTATACTCCTCTCTACCAAATCCTCCGTCACCAACCTCTGTCACTCATCCAGATGTGTCCGGTTTCATTCATAACCAGCATTCCTAGTCCTTTTCCTCCTGTTACGGGAATTTGGGACGTTTATAAATATCAACATTTCTAATAAAAAGTTTCCATGAATAGAACTGAGCTCAGCATTAAAGCCCTTGTAGCCTTTCACCCAGATCAGTCCACAGAGATCATATCAGACGATGTTAACGGGATACGACCCCTCACATAAGATGAAGTCAACCACATCTAATATTCTAAAAAAAAAAAATCAGACATGAAAGCCTATTACTCTTTGCTCTAATGAAAGTTGGATTAAAGGAAGATAAAATACGGTGAAGGGGAAGGTGAAAAAAAAAGGATTTAATCCCGTATGGAACGCAAACGTTTTCCCATCAACCCTCCGTCCAGCTGTGGGATCGGAGAGATGGGGAAGGGGGCATTGACCCGAGCACTAGAAGGGGAACGGAGCAATGGCACGAGAAGAGAGGGAAAAAAAAAAAAACAATCCCATTTCAGATTCATTAATAACTGCTGAAGTATTTACAAAACTCCCGGGGGAGGAGGTCTGGGGAGATAAGCAGCCTGAAATATGAGTTGATCACATGGAAACGCAGCTATTATCATTTATACTCTGACAAGGGGTCAACAGGTCCAATGAATTAAGAGACCAAATGTATATACATATATACACACATGTGTGTGTGTGTTGTGTGTGTGTGTGTGTCTTTTCAAACCGGATGTCCTCTCTAGACTTTATACAGCTGGAAGGTTTACTCTCAGCCTGAACGTCATGCTGTTACTCACCTGTTGAAAAACGGAGACATTATCTAATTATCCTTCATGCGTGTGTGTGTGCGTGTGTATGTGTGTGTGTGTGTGTGTGTGTGTGTGTGTGTGTGTGTGCGTTTCATGTTTGGCTGGTGTGTGCAGACTGAGCACATGTCTGGCGGCTCTTGTGGAATTTATGATTGCATCGCATTGTTTGTGTCCGTGTGTCCTTCGCTTGATGTGGATATAAATAAAGGATTCAAATGTGTGGGTTTGTTTGTTTGTGTGTGTGTGTGTGTGTGTGTGAGAGTGTGTGTGTGTGTGTGCTCGTTTTGTGCGACCGTCTGTGTGTGTGTTTGGGAGGTTTATCCTCACGCAGCCAACCATAACAGTCTCTGATGGTCTCATCAGTGCCATTATCAACAAGCTTGAAATCACTCTTTCCCTTGATCCCTTATCATTCCCCCGCGGAGTTTGCTCCTTTCATTCCTTCCACAGTAAAAAGCACCCAAACGTGACTAAATATTGAACACACACACACACACACACACACACACACACACAGCGACTGTGACAGCTATGGGAGAATGGACGCGGACGTCCTCGGCAATCACAGTTTGAAAGTTTAGCAGCTAATGACTACGTGGAAAAATCAACACAAAACAGTAACTATGGGGCCTTTCGTAACACCCGCTAACTGTGTGTGCATTGGTATTGTAATGTCATAGCTCGTGGCATTAAGTCAAACCTTCATTGTCCCGACAAAAAATCCAAATCTCCACTTCCACAGCTATTTCTGTTTTTTTGGGAAGCTTCCCATCACAATGCTGTCCAGCAGTGGAACAATGATGCGGACTCCACACAGCCAGGCTCCATCAACAACTACCACTCATGGGACATGTGACTTAGTCGGGAGGGAGAAGTCTTTGTAGTGCCTCCTCGGCCCCATTTTTCATCAAGCCGGATCAAACGGCGGCCTTCATCGCCATCCTGTGAGGCTGCTGGAGTATTGATTGGAACATACCGAGGGCCTCTCACATTTGGCCCGAGCGCTGGTGAATAATTTCCTCCTCTTATTTCTTTTTTTTTTTTTGGTTGTTTATGAGATAGACCATGAACATTTAGTGGCCCCCATGAAAACTAAGACTAAAAACAACTTGTGAAACGCGACGCTGGTAATTACACCCCAATGCCTAACATGATGATTTAATTCGAAGCATATAATTACACATAGTATCTGGATGAAGCACTGGGCTCATTATGTGGAGCCCAGTGAGACTCCTTCCCAGACGTGGATTAAAAACACAGCCTGGTAAGAATTTTAAAAACACACTCGGCCGGGAGGTTCTTAAGTCGATATCGGCTCCTTTGTGGCTTCGCGGGGTTCGTCGTGTGGAAAACACACATTATGGGCTCGACGTTAAGAGGCGACGTCATGCCGCGTTAGTATATCATTCGTAGATTTTCGCTGCAAATCAAATTTAGCACGGCTCCAAACTGGCTGACTCCAAGTAAATTGTCACTGGGAATATTTTCCACAGAGTGACCCGTGACTGCCCCCCCCTGATCCCCACCCTTCCACCAGCGTCCTGTCCAGCCATTTTCTGTCCAATCTGATCCAGAGTCAATAGAGCAGAAATAGCTCAACATCCTACTCTTCCAGCACCTCAGAATGGCCTTGACGTCACGGCCTGCTCCTATGTGATTATAGATTTACTGGACTGAGCATCAACACAAAAAAGTGCAAAGGGCTCATAATGGTGCACATTTCATTTTCTGAGTCTAGAGACTAAAACCCACGTAAAGGTTTGAATAAATGTGCATTCACACACGTATCGCTGCTGAATAATGGTGGTGACACACACTCACACACACACACACACACACACTCACACACACACACACACACAGAGGTGTTCCCCATGACTGGTTCACCCATCCCGTTGCCTTCACAGTCACAGCTCATCAGCAGTCTCCTCACTGAATCACACAGGCCAACGTACTGACTCATCGCACTCTCAGACCACAATCCACCACCGTAAGAGCACTGAAGGTCACACCGGGGAGACGCACGCCATCCATTTTCAGGCCAAACACAACACTGATGAAAGAGGCTGGTCGTTTATCAAAATTATTGAACATCTCAGAGGACCTCTCTCTGGATTTGTGAATCGGCGCAGCTAATAATTCCCGAGCTGTTTTTCTGGCAAATGGACAGATACAAATGTTTAAACGTTCTCAGTGACCCGTTGGCTAAAGATGCGGTGACAAGTCAAAAATAAATGCTGTAACTGATTCAATTCAAATAGTTTGAAGTCCAACTTTTACTTATTTTCGTATCCAACGCACGGTGGCTGTGGTCATTTCTCAGTCTGCTGCCACTAATGTGATTTCTTCTGAATTATGCCGATGAAGTTTTGACAAATTTAGCCCTCGACTCTGACAAAAAACACACAAACAAAGATCGTCTACATCCCTGCAACATGGAGAGTGTTTGTACTCCCCTCCACCAGACTTTGTGTACACAGCTGGGGAGTCAATCCCACCCTGCTCCTCCCTTCTTCTTCTTCGTCCCCCTCCCCATCTCTGTCTCCCCCTCTCGGCGTGCGTCTCTTCTTCCCTACCTTGCTCCACTCCTCGTCAGGAAATGTCCACGATCACTCTACAAAGAAAAGTCTATTCTGTCCGTCCTGTGGGGATGTCGGGGGGGGGGGGGGGGGTGAGAGGGTTGGGGTTCGGATGGGGAGGGGGGGGGGGGGGGGATTTATCGCCAGATGTCTTTAAGGCTCCCTCTGACAAACTCAACTCCCAAAATGTTGTATTTTCCCAGAAAACAAGACCCCAGAGTTCCAGGGAGAAATCAATTTGAGGGATGTAGAGATAAAGGCTAGAAAGGTTACATAAACATAAGAGTGGAGAGAAAAGTATAGAAGAACGAAACAGTATATTATATATATATATAGGTAGGAACAGGAATGCAGAAGAAAGGCTGGGATGAAATTCCAGGTCGAGAACTTTCCTCTACCTCAGCGTGGCTCACAGCAGGAGGAGAGGGGGAGGAGGTGGAAGGTGGGGGTCACACAAAGGTGAGTTTTGGTGAGAGAGAATATATCTCTCTCCAGGTGTGAAGGTTCCTCCGCTTCTCCGAAAGGGTGAAGCGAGGTTAACAGAAATCAATCCGCAGCCGTCAACTTTTTCTCCTTTTCTTTTTTTTCCCCCCCCATCTGCCACGTGACTGCACCACCTACTCCCAACACCCCGCCATCACTTCCCGCCGCACGCATACCTCGGGCTCCTGTTCAAAGCTCAGGAGACGGACACCCACTGTCCTGTCTGAGCCAACTGTATGAAGTCATCCACGTTGGAGGAGCCTGAATGCTCAGTGAGCACCGGAGTAATGAACTAACAGTGAACGTCTGGACTGATAGCAGAGCAACACATCAAAGCCTCCCCGCTCCCAAATCTTCCTTCGCATCAGAGGAAGTGTGCGTGGGAGGGAGCGCTGTTAAAAGACCCGATAAAGGTTATTTTTAATCGAGGCAGACGGTGGGGTTTCATTTTGAGACAAATATACTACTTTTATTTTCACGTAGTTGCTATAATCAGCAGTTACAGTTAATTAGAGTTAATTGCCAACAGGAAGCAGTCCGTTGGAATATTCTGGATTCGGACACAATCCTCTGTTTATTCCTATTTAAATGCATCAGTAATGACTTTTGACCAGGTGCAATGATTTACACGATGTGTCCCAGTTACCCAGGTGATATGAACTCATGCTTAACATTTGTTTGGCGCTATAAAAGACAAGAGATTTTCCAAATGATTCCAACTTAAGAGTGGTGGAAAGAATAAGCTCACAGAAGATGGCAGTCAGGCCCAACCATGTTAAGAACCGCAGGTTAAAGTTAAGCGAAACAATGGACAATTGAATTGAAAACTATATTTTTCTCCCAAAAAGGTGTGTTAATTGGGTATATTTTACATATTGGCTGACGGTTTTGGATGTCGCCACGTTCTCACACCTCAACAATGAAGCTGGTGAGTACGACATTGTTAAATATAATACGAGAACTACTAAAACAACCAAAAAAAAACAGCACCAGCAGGCCTCCACCACATCCACACAGACGGGGACGAGCACTCACCTCTCTCGCACTGCGGGCCAGTGAAACCGTAGACACAGGCGCATCTGTTGGGCCCGATGCAGCGGCCGCCGTTCTGGCAGCCGTTCTCACACACGGCTACGGGAGGAACACAGGAAACGTGTGATTCACGGGGAAAACACACACTCAACACTCTTCACCTTCGAATCACTCCTATTAAACACATGCTGTTTTGTTTATTGGGCGTATATATTTGTATTTGTTTATTTGTTCTGAACAAGTAAAGACATAAAATAGGAATAAAAAACTTAAAAATTAAAATAGTTAGACGTTCCAAGCAATATTTGCAGAGAAAATCATAAAGCAATTTTATTCTTTACAGCTCGGAAAGGAGTGAGAAGAAGAATAACTTATTTACACTCACCCCTTCTCCATAACCCTTCTTCCATATTTAAAAATTAATTAATTATAATAATTATATAACATTGATTCCTTCGCCAACAACACAGACTTTGCTTTAAACTTTTTCTGGTAGCCCAAAATCAACCTAAAATCACCTTAAACAGCCGCACTGCAAGTAAAGTCTAAGATAAAGACAGAAATAAATACATAGAAATACGTAGAATGTAGTTTCTACGTAAAGCAAGTCAAAGTGAGGACAGAATTTCTTTAATTTCATCTTTTTGAAGACGTTTGCCCCTCTCTAAGTCTAACAGGTGACATGTTCACACTCAAACCCAGGTGCGCTGACTTTGCAGCGGTTTCACTCACGTTGTCCACAGTGGTTTCCTGTGTAGCCCTTCGTGCAGGAGCACGAGTCCTCTGCACAGCTGCCTCCATTCATACACCTGACGTTACAGGAATTAACTGCAGGAGAGAGAGAGAGAGAGAGGAGGGAGAGAAAGACAAGTGTGAACAAGATCTGTTTTGGATAGGAGGAGGTGAGGAAAAACTACCATGACAGACTTTAGGCAGAAATCTGGAGCAGATCAGGCTCTCTGGTTCCATCTGCACTTGGTGTTGGTGGTTATATTAACAGAATATTAACAGAGGTAGTCCCAGAAGCTTCTATCTCCAACAGAACAATAGGACAAAGAAGAATAAAGTTTCAAATATGTGCTCTGAGTCAACGACTTCTGTATTACAAAGGTTTAATCCTAAAGTTATCATCAACCAAATCTCGACTTTTAAGGAAATTGAACGGGAGGCTGAATCTACCGAGCGGCTAAATTGCTTCATTATATTATTACCCAATTAAAAACCACATTAACGATCGTTCCCAAGCACCAGCGACTTAAAGAACCACGGTCACTTAAACACATTAAGAGGCTTTCTTTTTTTTATTTTTTCTCTCCGCTTCAGTTGGGTTTACACAACACTGGTGTTTCTTTAGCAGCTTTAGATGAACAGACAAGGAACCCCCCCCCCCCCCCCCCCCAGGCCACAAAACCAAATTTAATCAACCAGACTGGGGGTCGGCTATAAGTTGAGCCAGCTGTATGCTACAGTCAGTCAGTCGGTCAGGAATTTGCTGAGAGGAGAGGGAAACTGTGAACGGGGGGAAGAAGAAGAGTACGGATGCAGAGGAGCGAATAGAGACAGAAAGGGATGGGCTTTCGGGACGCGAACCAAGAGTGTGGTGGTGAGGCGGTGTAGGTATTATGATGTGAAGCAGAAGGTCTGCTGGCTGTGTGTGAGAGTCTCAAACACCAGCTTTCATAATGGAAACTAATTGCTCTTTCTTTCTGCTGAGCCAGCCGAAACAAGAGGGAAGACGTCCACAGCTCTGGATGCTAAAGAACGGCATTCACTTAATGTTTCCTCGCATCATTTTCCTCCTTTCATCCCGGCTCAAGAGGATATTTTATTGTCCTTTTCGTCTCTCTGTGTCCACTATTCCCTCAGCGCCGTTAACGCTCCTCCGTCTATCTTAATCACAAGTTCAACTTTAATTTCCTCTCTCTTTCTCCCTCCATCTGTCTGTTCACGTCTCGTTCTCGCTTTAACATTTCTGGCATGCGGCGCTGTGCAGCCGAGGGGGAAATGACTGAGCTTCCTCGTAGCTGAGGTTGTCTAATGAGACTTTTTTCTCTTGAGTTTGCACACTTGCCAAACGGGAGGCATTTCTAGCCACTATAATCCACCCACGCATCCCCGACTCTACCCAAAACACACTAAATATGAGGGAACACAGTCCCAGGTATCATTCTGATCAAACTGGCAGACGACACCCGGACGGGCTTCGGTTACACGACTCGCAGCACAATAAGCACGGATCTTGGACGCGGGCCTCGCGTAGCTTCGAGTAAATGCGACTACGAGGCGTAATTCGTTCGAAATGCATCTCGGAAGGCTGGAAGGAATTCCAGTTAACGTTCTCATGTGCAACACTTGGCAGACTCCATGTACAGATTTGGCAGAGGCGACTTTTTGTCTGGATTGTGTCTCATGGTAACATATGGTGATAAATTAAAGCAAATAGTTTTGGGACTCTGGGGCAGGCCGGGTTTATCGGTCAGTGTACTAGTCTCTCTCTCTCTCTCTCTCTCTTCTCATTCACTATGAGATGGGTCAGGTCGCCCTCCCCGGGTTTCTGAGGCACTCTAATGACTCTCTTTCTCCACTCCGAAGCCAACAATGGGAGCAGTGATGTGAAACCTGAATGATGATTGCACTGAGGGATTTCACTTTTCCCCTGCTCTCGGAACAAAAAAGAAAACCCTGGAGAAAACGATTCCAGCGCGAAGCATTGATGACTCCTCGAGAGCTGAGGGCAACTTGGGTAAACTCCCACCCCCCTCCCACACAAACAGCCTTTTCTAAATAGGTCAAAACATCTTGGCCGGGGCCCGTGGAATAGGAGACATCGCGGTCTCGTAGCCACTGAACTCACTGCCATCTGGGAGCAGAGGATGATGGGACAGGTGCTGGAGGGATGGAGGGACATGTGTATCAGGTGTCATGTGTGTTTTTTTTTTTTTGCAACAGCAACTAGACTGGAGGAGGAGGAGGAGGAGGAGGAGGGGAAAGGAAGCAAACAAGCACATTTGGAGACAGAAGGAGATGATCTCACTGGCTAACCTCGCCTCTCGCTCCCCCTCCTCGTGGCACTTCATCCCTGCAGGTGGAGAGAGATGGTTTGCTCTAATGACCCGTGCCTGGAAAGCTGCACGTGTGGAGCAACAGCGTAGGGGGATGTGCATATGTGTGTGTGTGTGTGTGTGTGTTCCAGACACCAAAAAAAAAAAAAAAAAAGTTGGGTGCTGCTCCGCGGCACCACAATGCACCTCTGTACTCTGGTGGTGTCGCCGGTGAGCTGCTCACATCTGGGTGTTTTTTACGAGAGGCTGCGAAACACAGGAAGTCCAGGCTTGTGTTGGGCGTGTGAGCGTGTGCAAGCATACGTGTGTGTGTCTGATGGAAAACCGAGTGGCATTATAGCTCTGTTTTGCCTGGGTTTACACACACACACACACACACACACACACGCACACACCAGTGACAAGTCGGCCTCAGTATGGATGGGCGATATATATTGAAGCGGGTTGAGAGCCAAATACGAAGGTTTCTTTCCATTCTTGGACTCTCACACACGCCATCCATCAATCTTCTGGGTAAATTAGACCCATTTCTTTGTTAAAACACCCAACGAGATGGAACTGATGTTCTACTGCAACGTAGAAGTGGTGTGACTTCTAATTAAGGCCTCTCTCTTCCCAGGAATAGCGCTGCTAGTCAAAAGCCAATGGAGGCCTGTCAGTCTGGAAACAGCTGTTTCTCAGCATTAGGGAAAGAACGACGGCGGTAACCATTTTTGTAATTATGGTTATGGGAGGACAAGGTTATAAAGATGACCCCGTGCGATCCTCAGCACAGCTGCTCTGCCCCTAAACCAGCCAGTTATTTCTTACAACCCTCCTTGTCTGAGAACTGACCCGTAACTCCGGGTTAACAGGAGGCGTGCAGGTAGAAAGCCACCTTTCTACTTTTTCTATTTCTGGAATTTGAAAGAAAATGTCTAAAGGTCAGCAAGGCCATCCAAAGAAACACACGCTGGTATTGTTCAATGGATTCGAAGTCATAAAAGAAAAATCAGCAACCATCGGTGTGGACGACAGTAACGGATTACATGTCGGAAATCACAAATGTGTTGCTGATTTATTCAGACCTCGGCATTCCGCAGGCAAGATGTGAGACTTAAGGATGCTATCTATAACCGAGCGGACCGGGGTGCTAGAATCACGCCGTGTAATTAAAGGGAGAGGAAATTGGCGTTTTCCAAACGGATCTCCATACAGCTGCAATTTGCTTTCCAACTGCACTGAATGATCCTGTTAAATGGTGGAATCTGTCCAGAAAAGCTGAATTTTGGGAGGCAGCGAGTTAAGGAGGCCAAGATCCGCGATGAGGAGTGTGTGTGTGTGTGTGTGTGTGTGTGTGTGTGTGCCTTCCTACTGGCCCGAAGCCTCCCAGACAGATAATGTTGTGAAAACAGTTTTTCAACTTAATCATTTGTTAAAACACTCTTTAAAAAAAGGGAGGTTTTCTCCGTACAAATTCAAATCATAACAACGCTTTATTGCTCAATATTGATGGAGCCGACTCGTCATAAATCTAAGATTTCGACACAATGAGGGACATAAACACTTATTAAAACTCTAGCTTCTGCTTGTCATTCATGGAAGATGACTTTTACCCAATACGGTGACCTCGTGGTGACTTGGGGTCACTCCGGCGTTCACCGATGGCTGTGTCTTTATATATCAGGCCATAAAGCTGTTTGACCCCTGACCTTGGTGAAAGCTGCCAGAGGGAGATCTTTTTCACAATAACACACTCTTATCGGCGCACTAAAGCACATTTTCCCGTCCACGAATCATAGAACAATAAAGCTGTCTCTGATTAATCGGATCATACAGTGTCTCAGAAGCTTCCTTCGGCCCCGTAAAAACCACTTGAGAAGCCGCCGTAAATCCTCGCCGAGGAATCACGGAGTGTGACGATCCGTTTGGTCCGGCTCTCTCTCGAATTTATGGCTTCACCCCCCCTCCCCCCGAGGAAACGCCGCTTCACAGCTCTCGCCAAAAGCCCCAACTCTGCAGGAGATCTGCGTGTATCCTGCTGTCCAGGTCAGAGGCTGTTTTTTCACCTAAGGGTCGGCTGGAACAGATCCTGTTGTACACCTTCTGGGTCACGGCCAAATGATGCTCACCGTGCATGTTTGTGACTTTTGTGTGTGTGTGTGTGTGTGTGTGTGTGTGTGAGCTAAATGGAATGTGTGCATGTGTAACGGGGTCTGGCAGGGGCCAGGCGTGACTGACGAGCTGCCTTTGGCCCCCGACCGAAGCGCTTGAAGCCGAACACATCGCACGCAACTTAATCCACACATCGACACGTCCTCCGCGTGCTCCCAGAGCGTTGCCTGCCATTGTCCCGGCCGCGTATTCACTATTTAAACCCCCCGGCACACACCGCACTAATCTCACTAAGACAAACGTGATTACACACTCTGAAGTGTTGCAGTAAAACACCTCCAAACACACACATCCTGGTCTGTAACTAAGCCCAGCAGACTGAGCTGGGGCAGCCAGACTCTCCACTTTAATCCTGACAAACCCTGTGACCTGCAGGCCCGGGACTCGATACACTAATATTACACTGGCTACAGTGCTGTTCTCGCTCCCGGGAGAGGAGGGTGGAACCACTACGTTTGGAAAAATAGCTGAGCAATTGGATGAGTCGTAGCTGAAGTTGCTGGTTGTAATCCGATCATTAGCAGCTCGTGCCATCATGCAGGAAAGTAAAGTGAATAATAATGGGAATGTGCTATTTCTATACTTACCATTACAATGTCAATAATCATATATATGGTGACCGATAGGCTGCAACCTGGGAACGCAGCTGAAGCCTCTCTAACCGCCACATCCTGCTGCTTCAGACTACACTCCTGTGTTTTACATTATCTGTCTGAATGTGTGGATCTGCTGCATCTAAGGTGGTAGCCTGGATTGGCTATTTCACTTTTTTGGGGGGGGAGGAAGTAGGCTTATGAGATGAGTAGATTGATATCACTCTCACAGTCTCATAGGATGTAGACTATAAGCCTATTTCATGCAGCATTCCCTTCCCTCTCCGCTATCTGCGCTTTCGCTGCATCCTGTGCTTACCGCTGCTCTACATTATTGGGATTGTTTATAAGGTAATACAAACAAACCGGAGCGGCTTTTTTTCCCCCCAAAACCAGAGCGACAATGTGTGAAGAGCTTTCTCTCGCGCTGACACAGCTGTCTGTTGAAAATAAAGCTCCCAACAGGAGGAAACAGGTGATGCATCTTTGTGCAAAGCAAACAAAATCTTATCCCATCAGCACCTCTAGACACATTACATCCTGTTTGTTTAATCCAATACAAAACCTACGATTAAAAACTGTAAATCTGGACTATTTCTTTCCAGCTTTGAGGTGCTGGTAGGCAACTTTAATCCAGATGTTTCCTCCTTTTTTCAGTCTTTAACCTAAACTAACACACTAACAGTCTTCTAATCTAACGCTCCACCTGAGAGTGAATGAGCGGATTTTGCCTAACATCCCAAGTGTCTCGTTTTCTCCAATTCAGCTTCAAAAGCGTGAGAATATTAAGTTCAGAATCAGTTAAAACCGCACATACAATTTCACCGAAGCTGAACGGCACGCTTGCTCGCCTGAACAATGAACAAATTATCCAAATAGCTGCTTTCCATCCAGTAATCGAGTCGGTGGTTTGAACCCCAAAATCAAAGTGTCCACAAGAAAGACACCGAACCCCCAAATTGCTTCTGATGTGTGTGTGGGGGGGGGGGGGGGAGAGAAATGTAAGTCGCTTTGGATTAAACTAAGCTGGATGAAATGTTATATTTGTCAGATTTTTTTCTGTATGTGTGTGATGAGCGGGCACCGTTACTGACCTCCTCCTCCTCCTCCTCCTCCTCCTCCGGCTCCACAGCTGGGAGACAGTTGGCCGTTTAAGCAGGTACACATGTTGGGTCTGGAACAGAAGCCATCGCCACACGGATTCCTGCAAATAGCTGGAGAAAAAAAAAAGGAATTGATTGATCCGTACATGATGAAAGAGAATTATCCCACAACTATTTGTCATCTTCGCCCGCCGTGGGCTTTGTTCGGTAATGACAAGGACGGAGGAACTTACGAACAATACACTGGTTCCCTCCTGGCAGAGTCTTCCAGCCCGGACAGCAGTATGAATGGAAGCGGGAGCCGCACACATTGGGTCTGGCACAGACAAGAACAAGACAGAATAAACAAAATCGCCCAGAGACCTCCCAAACACATTTGAGTCAAGCATGTCATGTGGGGCCACTTCAATACAGATTGCGTTGCAGGAGACAGGAAGTGGCTGGAATGAAACCGGGGTTCCTAGAAATACGGTAAACAAATACACACGGTTAAGAGTTATTTTTCCTGAGCTCCCTGAGACCTGCATGGCCAAAGCTTTTAGAGCAAATAAAACAAACTTTGATACAAAAAGCCTCCTGGAATGATGGATGGAGGTACATTCAGAGAGAGAGAGAGGGGGGAAGGAGCAGCATTTTGTTATCATTCAAAGCCAAATGTAACCTTGGAAGCACAGGATGTATAAAATCCTCCTCTCATCCAACTTGACTTCCCCTTCTCTGGCAAATATCTGCCTGCGGTGAACTTTGACCCCTCCCGTCTGACAGATGGAAGAGTCATCACTGCTTATGTAGCGCTTTGATTGGCCTGACAGGTTAGCCGCAACGATTCCCCTCCGAGATGGCTAAACCACATCTAGAGATGCTCACACACGACACACATCAAACGTAAACATGGCGGGGGGAACTGGAGGTCCGCCAGCTGCCTCTGCAAACTTCAGTTTCTACCTTCCATGAATACACACCTACGTCTAACTCCAAATGCTTTTTACTAAAGCAGCAGAAAGCTGTTTAACTAGCTGAAGGGCCTCCAACTCTGCGGTGGTACTAATGACATCCTTAGTGACCTCTCAGAGCGTATAATGACGGCTACATCTGCGGTCATCTGCGTTGGTGGTTGGTTGTTTGCATTCGCCGATGGCATGACTACGAATTGAGGGACCACAACTTGGTAAATGGGTATAAAGTCGGATCCAGATGCTCATGGTAAAGTCATTTGCCACAGGGATCACATCTCTCCAGTCCGGACCGTTTCTTTCCCCCCCGAACGTAATTTATGACGGTTTAAAGCAGATTACCCAGAGTGTTTTTGAGATGACGGAGGACCAATAAAGTCAGACAACAACTTATAAAAGGACACACCAGGGATGTCCATGACACGGAGACAGATTTAAAGAAGTCTTACGGTAATTGACATTCTGCATTTGATTCCAGAGTGCGACATTTCCCATCAGCAGCATCTTTCTTTAGCCTATAAATGCCCTCATCTCATAAACGTCCCTATTTTCTAACGCAGGTGGTCCGTCAAACAGTCGATGACATCATCTTATTTATTTTTTTTTATGAACGTTGCTCCCATCAGGGCTAGACTCAGTGTTGCACCTCATGACTATTAACCATAATGACCTATCTAGCTTTCAGTTGGATATAGAGTCTCACTCTCTCTTCCTCGTCACACGGTATCCGTGGTAACCCCGGGGCCTGTCACCAGGGAGATGACAGCTGGGGTTTGGATCTCTTGACGGATGGAGAGCAGAGCACACCTCCAAACGTATTACCAGATGGCACCGTGAGACAGACGGGGGACGGACAAACAGGTGGGCAAGCAGACGGGAGACATTTAGGTGGTGCAGAATTAAAATAGACAGGTCAAGATCCACAGAGAAGAGACACGTTCTGTAGAAGAGAAAGTGAGACGAGAGCCAGAGGATTGGTGTGGTTATGGAGGAGGGGAAGACAGGCCGGTGGGAAAGGAACAAGGGATCAGTGGGAGGGAAAGCAAAACAAGTTTATGTTGAGAAGAGGAGGAAGCAGGAGGAGGAGGAGGAGTGGGGAGCGGAAAGGCGAGATATGGAAACGAAGGAGAGAGCAGCGTGAGCAAGAAGAGGCCAGACCCTCGGTGGGGGTTGGATTTCTGGGGCAAACACACAAACTAAACTGAGCTCTGAAGAAGAAGAAGAAGAAGAGAAAACCTTCAGAAATGCATGAGTGAGACATCAGCATTCCAACACTTAATGAGCAGTGAACCCAACGTCTTTCCTGAACTATTTCTCCACAAAGCGCTGAAGATTTTCCACTATGACAGACCTAGAGGATGTCAATATATGAAGGATTATAGGGGTTTGACCCTGAGGTGCTCCGGTTTGTTTTTCTTCCTCCCTCTCTCTCTCTCTCTCTCTCTCTCTCTCTCTCTCTCTCTCTCTCTCTCTCTCTCCCCCTCTCCACCAGGTCTCCTATCATGGAGAGGAGGGTTTAGAGGATGAACTGGAAAAAAAAAAAAAAAAAGAGAAAAATGAAAGACAGCCATAAAAGAAAGGAGTTTAAGCCCCAGGGGTTTTCCTCAATATTGAAATGTCCTACTGTTCTCAGAGCTCAATCTAAAGGAGATTAACTCTTCTGTGGCCATGTCACAGCCTTTGAAGCTGCCTCCTGGCCCGTGGATCGCTCATTAACTGCCATTAATAGGAATAAAAGGAAAATGGTTGCCACCTCATCCGAGGGGGGAAATATATAACAGGAAAAAAAAGGATACTGTGGTCTGGCTTCAAAGTGATCATGAAGAATAACTATGTAGGTATCACAATGTGCATTTTCTTGTAACTAAAGATTAGATTAGTTTTCAGAATTGAGGCGAGTAATCCCTCTACAGGAAAGATTCAGTATGTAAATGTGCTTTTTTTTGTCATTTACCGTCATAAACTGAGTCCTGGGTTTTGGACTGGTGTGTGAGATAAAACCAGCTTTGTTTTCCTCTGGGAAATTCTATTAATCACTATCTTGTGTCATTTCATAGACAAAACAATCGACTAACTGTTAAAAATAATAATAATAATGAACTGCAGATTAATGGATTGTGTAAATAATAGTTCCTCCAAGTTCTGAGTCACTTTCTTTTGTTTAGTATTGAGTTTTTTTTTTTTTTTGTGGTTTCTTTGAGGGGTTTGTTTTTCCAAAGAGTTATAAAATTAGAAACAGCAAAAATCCACAAGTCATGCAGCTGTAGCCTGAGGGTCCTCTCGCCATGCAGGAATCCACGGGGTCAAAGGTCAAAGCTGTTCAGAGCTGCCGGCCTCCGCTGACTTACAAGGAAGGGCAGCACCGGGCAGGCGTGGAAAATGACTAGAGACGGTCTTGCAGCCATAAAGACACACAGAGCAGAAAAGTTCACAGTTGCTGGGGCTGCAGGTCAGGTGTCTGTGTCTGCGTAAGTGTGTGTGTGTGTGTCAATGTACTGGTCATAGGTCAAAAGTCATCTGCCTGGTATCTGACCCCCCCTCAGGAAAACTCTTGCTGCCTCCAGCAGCACCTGGCCCGTTGCTCTCCATCGGATCGAGGTTGAATTAAGGGAATGGAGTGTAACTACAGATGGTGATTAGATATCAATCAGTGGTGGGAATTAGAGTTAAAACAACCATTCAAAAGCATTGATGTAGTGATTGTACAATCCCAATCTGCAGAGTAACTCCATCCATAAGTCCATCAGATAAATATTTTAGGATAACACTCTGTGATTTCGGTACAGTCCTCCAGTAAATGTGCTTTCCACCTCTGATTGGGGAGAAGAGGGAGTGTGACAAGACAAACAAGATGGATAAAGAATCTTGGCACGGCTGTGTTGTTGAACTCATTAACGAATTGGAAACAAAGATAAAGAGGGAGTGTTGGCAGTTTAACAGAGAGCCTTCAGTAAATCACTGCTGCGATGACCCCTCTGGTTGGGACTTCGCTGTGGTCAACCACGCCAACCTCAGAGAGGATATATGTTTGTTGTTCTGTGTGTCATAATGATGTGTTGTCAAGTCAATAATAAGCTTTATGCACACAAATCTCACAAGTGTATCTATCATCAAATGGAAGTAAACGGACGCCTCACGTCTGAATTAGTCGAAAACCACGTCATTAACAGACCAATCAGCTGAATTACAGCTACAGTCTGAGCCTGAAAGGAAGCATAAAATGCAGACGGGTTAAAAAAACCTAAAGTGGAACCTAATGCACATAAAAACAGAAAGGGAAACTGGCCATTGTTCACTCGTCCCCAAGTATAAATTCTTCTCCAGCTTCTTTTTCTGGGTCTGTTTTCCTTCCTCTTGTCCTCAAAAAGCTCAGCTACTGTAAGCCCTGACGTTAAAAAAAGACATCCATTCTCTTTCAAACCGGGGAGCCCATCCAAGCCATCGGGGTGGTATTGACATTATCCTGGAACGGACTCCGGTGGCTGAAAGTAATTCTGTGCTTCGGGGCTGACTGTCTGCCAACTTAGCCGGCATCCAAGGCGTCTCCCCCCGCCCTCCTCAGCCGGGCCGGGTAAAGCTAGGCTAAGTTAATAAGAATGGGCGGCTGCAGAAAAATGTTTACTTGGCCCGGATATTTCAACTTTAACATACAAGAGATCATATTCAACTAGTTTTGTACGACATTTGCCTCACCATTCCTTCCCTGATTCTACGAACCAGACGGTCAAATCGCCCATCGAGTAGCGCCGGCCTTAAGTCTGATCGGATGCCGGCCTTGAGTGGACCGGTGCCAGGCTGCAGTGTGCAACGGGAGCCAATAAATCAGAGTCAGTCAGCATCAGGCCCGGCGCTACCAGAGACAGACCAGGGGATATGGAGTCCTAGCCAGTAAATAAACACAGCACCCCCAGCCCAAGGCCGACGTAATGACCATCATTAACCTCGCCTCCCTCCATCTCCCACACGGAGAATCTGTGAAACCCAGACGGAGTTCCTGGCAGCCGGCTGCGTTCGCTGCAGCGCCGCACAAGAAAAGCACGATGGATGGTTGTAGTTTGTCGTTGGGGGGGCGAACGACTTGTAGTAAAAAACAAATCACCAACTCCCGCGTCAGAAAACATTCGGCCATCGGCACGCGAAGCCAAAAAAATCTCACTCAACGGCTTCTGTCCAGAGCTGCAACACGCTCACATGCAAGATGACTCATTTTTACCCGATTCCAGATTAACTGTGATGTTTTTTTTCCAGTCAAGCGACGTTCAAACAGTAACTGACAATGAATCCAACACATTAGATCTATTTGCTTTGGCCTCCTCACGGCACATGGGAGGCGCTTTTTTTTAATGTTTTCGGGAATAATTCCGAGTGACATTTACCAGGCAACACCTAGAAATCCAATAAAAATAATCACTAAGATTTCAAACGTTTTGTTGGTGGTTTTCACGCTCGCCGGGCCGGGGAGCCGAGCGGGCAAAGCGCTGGATTTTTTTTCCAACTGAACTTCAGAGATTTGTTGTGTAATCTCGTCACCTATTTACTTCAGTAAACAAAAGAACTACCGCTACATGAGCATTTCATTCCCAACACGGCAGTGTTTCCACAACTTAACAATGTAATGGAAAAAGTCTGCAGGCTTTTTTTTTTTTTTTTTTTTTTTGCATGTTCTCATGAAATCACACACAACTTGGTGGGAATGGTTCTCTATTGTGCAACGTCTCCCGGTTTCCTCACTCTCCTCTGGCTGCCTCGCTGTCAAAAACTGCAAAATGTGAATTATTCCTCCGTTGGATCATACGTTTAATGTGTTGGGTCAAAAACCAATGACCTCACTTGTGGTCCAGTGATGGGTCGGACAGGACCGGCTCTGTATTGGACGTTAGAATAGAAAATTAAAGTAAAGCGCCTTTAAAATAAACGCAGCGGGGACCATTTTCTTTATTTAACATGGACAAATTCCTTCCATATTAACCAAAATGAGTGACAAGGCAGACAAATATATTTCTACGGAGCAGCGGGGGCCGTCACTGAATATGTTTTTAGAGAAAACAGACTTCTAGACTCTATGCAAGCTTCACCCTTCACTATTAATAAGCCACGACTGAACACAACCCGCTGGCTCTCTATCTCTCTCACAATGGCCGCCGCATTCGTTCTTCTTCACTCCATCTCCCGTTTCATCGTCGGGCCTCGCTCTCTTTCATGCTTTTCCTGCCCTCCGTTATTCCCTCTGCTGCTTTGTCACCTACAGCAGTGAAACAAATGCCCCTTTTCATACCCCCCTCGGGTGATACGAATACCTCATTTCCTGTGGCTTGGCACCGGGGGAACCATAAGCTGGGACAGATGGGAGTCTGATTGGAATAACTGATGCAGACACTGAAAACAGGCCCCTCCGACAAAACATGCTTTGTTTTTCAAGAAGTGGTTCGAAATATACAGTGAAAAGTCATGTGCTTCGCCGGCACACACAGTCCCACACGGAGACTCTGGGTGTTTGGGTAGAAAAGAGTCCGCAGGAGTGAGGAATGCACAACAAATCAAATGAACAACACCTTTAAAAACACGTATGTTCATACACACACACACACATCATTCCCCATCTCCCCGCCAGCAGTCCTGAACTACTTTTCTCCAGCTTCACTAATACACTCAGTGGAATTTGGGTCATGCCTTTCACTCATCATCCCCTCATAAGATGTATAGAAAGCTGCTTTTCTTTTCTTTTTTTTTCTCTCTCTCTCCTCCCTTTCCCATGAAAATGTCAATTTGCTGTAAGTACGCTGGGAGATTTCAGCCTGCTAAGGTCGAACATGTGCTGTTTTTGAGAAAACAATGTGGTAGTATTCAGCAGGCATAATTTGGTATAAGGCGAGCTTGGCCTCGGCCCAGGAAGCACAGCAGTTGAAAGAGCTCTGCCAGGAAAGCGAGAGGGGAAAGCCATTTATATTTTAAACCTTCTCCAGATACGGCTACAAATGCAAAAGTTGTGTATGCAAAAACCAAACATTTTTTCTTTTCTTTTTTCTTATATGAATGCCGTGACATATAACATAGAATAACATCCAAACTTTATGCTGCTCATTAGAGAATTGGCAGTCACACACACACACACACACACATATCCCTACCCTCTCAGCGTCTCCTGGCCACGGCGTCGAACCCGCTGCGCCTCTCTCTGGTCCGCGGTGCCGGTGAAGCGGCTGGCTTGGTACGGTCCAGTCCCGGTGTCACCGCACGCCACGTGGAACGCCGCGACGCACATCGCCGCCCATCCCAGCAGCACCTGGGCCAGCTTCCCTGATCCCATTGGTCGGTCTGGCTATCCCCTCCAAACGTAGTACCTCCGCTCTCTCTCTCTCTGTCCGACTCTCTCTATGTGGACCCAGGCTGAGTAGAGGGTCTAGACCTGGATCCAGATCAAAAAAAGGGTCCTGGTGTGCACTCCGGAGTCGGGCGCTACACAGAAGGGGAAGAAAGAAGATGAAAGCTAAGGAACACTTTAAAAAACAGAGCGACTCATCAGACTGAGGGTGTCATCTTTATTTCTGCCCCGTCATGACTTATGAACTGCTTCATCAGCATTATTGTTCTGGTCTGCATTCATGCTGGACCATGTATCCATTACTTTAAACCATTTCAATGAACTGAACATGTAGCTCCTAACTGTGATTCTAATGTGATGAGTTGATGGGCAGCTTACTGGTTATTGTGACACAAGGAGATCATTAGCTGAGTTCTCCAGACCCCTCCTGCAGAAGCAGCCCAGTATACCCAGTTAGGAATCATTGATCACACAGACCAGATCAAGTGGACCCTTGTAGCGCAGCTAAAACTCATTCTCATACATTTTTTCTCTCGTGAAATGGTCTTCCAATGCGATTACCCACTGATTTGATTCCTCTATTTTGTGACAGTGCGCGGTGGTTCTGTCGAGAAAAGAGGAAACATATGACAGTGTGTGTGTGTGTGTGTGTGTGTGTGTGTGTGTGTGTGTTTTGGGAGGGTTGGGGGGGGATGGAATAAAGAAGAGCATGCAAGGAAATCAAAGAGACACTTAAAGCCTGACTCCCAGCAATCTGTTTTCACTATAGTGTACTTCAAAGACGTCTCGGTGGTTTATCACTCCACAGACACCAAATACTGTATGTAATGACTACACACTACAGAGAGAGCAGTCATAAACTGATCAGAGAGAGGGCTGCTGGATATTACATGTTGTTGTCATTGAGAGGATGTTACTGAGGACTCTAATCAAGTCAAACAAGCGGTTATGAATCCAAACATGTCTAAATAGTGAGATGGAAAGAGGGGGGAACCATCACTCCCATGTCATGCAAACTGTGTCAAGTGGTCATGTATGAGCATTGCTTCCATTTAAAGGATCCGAAGCCCAGAAGGTTGGGAGTCGCTGCCCTACATCGTAGCTTTGAGGCTAGAGGGAGCCAGAGAGAGAGAGAGAGCTGAGTGGTGACGTAAAAAAAGATTATCAATCAAGTCAAAATGTGTTCTCCCCCGTCACACATACCACAGTCGGAGAAAACAATAAACAAGTCCGTAGAAAGGCAAAATGAAATTACCCCCTCCATTATAGTTCATTATGTGATTCACGGCGTCTGGCTTTCTGAATCTAATTATTTTGGGATTTTGCTAACCCCACGCGTAGCTTATATAGTCTTACAAGCGTGTCCTGACTGCATTAGTTACATTATACTGAAAAACATCCAGAGTCCAGCAGAACTGGACAGCCGAGGGGGTTTTATTCTCTCTCTCCCCCACCTCATTACAGACCGCAGGTTTTAAGAGTGAACCGTGGGCCCCTGGTGATATATAACCTCAGCAGACCCGGCCATGGGTCCCAACCACATTATAGATCTGGGCCGGACAGAAAGGAAAGAAAATAAATACGCTCCCACATCATCCCACCGCCTCCACATCCATTTGAGAGAGGAAGATGAGATGACAGACGAGCAGTGGATGTGCAGAGAGACAGAAAAAAAAAATGGTGATGCCATTACATGTCACATATTTCATTCAGTTTTTTAGACAAATAAAAAAAAAAAAGCATGTAAATGTGCTTTTACTACTCTGTGGTAGCCTGTTATTACTGCAGCTATTAGCGAGACATTCTTATGGGTTATTAAAAACAATTTTTTCCACTCAAAAGAAAAAGTTGGCTTTAGCTGCTGGCAGTGGGAGACGTGAATGGAGGCGGGATCAATGCCGAACAAAAGAAATGCCTGATCAATTACCGAGTGGGAGCTCTGTGTGCGGAGACTTCAGGTAAACACCCAGTCTGCACGATGATCAATTAATGAGCTTTGACGTTTATTAGAAGAACGAGGAGATTCGCAGAAGTGAAACCACACTTTAACAATAAGGAATACAATAAGGAATATTCTAATAGAAGCATCCGGGGTCTATTTTGTCATTTGCGGTTAAATAAGCCTACTTCGTGAGGGTTTACAAGTATATAAGTGAGAAGAACACTGCTTGGTGAAGCAGAAAACAGCCGCTGACGCAGTCGCGAGATGACAAGAGAGGCGAAAATGTGCAGTTTTGCGAGCTCTGCAGGATCACCGCAACTTTATGAATGGAGGAAGAAAAAGAAGAAAAAAAAACGCAACATCAGCGACTAAATAGTGAAACACGAGTTAATCCCTGCTGGGAAATCGGAGCGTTTGGATTCCTTTGTGGATGCAAATCATTCAAAAAAAACTCCCAAGAAGACGAGAAAACTGTAAAACGTGATTTAGCATGTCGGGGTTTTTTTTTCCTCCTCCTCCTCATGCAGTTTCTCCAAAAGCCGGTAAAAAAGGTGCAACTTCACCCTCTTAGAAATAAAAATAAATTATTTTTTGTTTAGCGCACTATCTCCCCATGCATTAGCAGATAATCCCCCCGTCTAACAACGGGCTTCCGAAACAATAGTCACAATCAAAGCCATTGATACACTTCATTGAACTAACTAAGATGCACACACATACCTTGCAACAATCGCAGTGCCTTGGCGTCGAGGAGCCCGAGAGTCTGAATTTGAGACAGGATATGTGCCCCCAGAATGGAATATTGAACTATAGCCTTGTGAGAAAAAGAGAAAAGTTAGGGAAATGCCCTGTTTGGGAGAGGGGAGGGGACACTCTGAGGCAGAGGGAGAGAGAGAGAGGAGGGGAGGAGGGGAGGTGGGTTTAGTAACGGACTGCAGGACAAATCCACATTCCTCAAGACTCCTAGAGTTGTTATAACAGGGGCCAAGCACCTAAAGGCCCACACGGCTTCACTATGTCACTTTGAAATAAAAGAAGCTTCCTCTGCCGTGAGATAAGAGTCCCATCACAGTGGATCATCTCTGGAGATTACTGAGCAGCATTTGCATTCAAACAATCAGGTGACAAATCAATAACAGCAACCGACACAATCCACCGGGAGGTGAAAAGGTCGTGAAAGCATCAAGTGGAACCGTGATAAGCAGAAATTGAAGTGGAATTCAGCTCACGCCGTCAACTACCGGCGCGTTTATTAAGTTAGCACGTTCAAGAAGCTCGTCGCTGTTCAAATAGCCTTTGCTTTTTACTGCCTCGGCCCACCGGTGCTCCCTGAGTGACACGTCCTTGTGCTTTGTTTGCCACTGATAGGAAGTTAGCATTGAGACAGCCGCCATCTGGGTGGTATATTGGCGAGGACAGCTGAGCGCATCCTCACGTTTCAAGGCTCGACGACCCAAGAGGAGCTCCAGAGATGAGGCTCGCTTAGCTCGGAGTGACGGTCTCAATTTGTTGTCCAAAAGGTGATGTAGGTTGATGACCTCGATTGAAGACACTTTAATTCATGCCTTATCCACTATTTATGGGATTTGGTGAGAGATTGTGAAGAGAAACGTCCGAAAAACAAAAGATCAAGACCTCGATAGACTTGGGATCTATAAAGGATCCCTTCATGTGTTGATCCTCCAAAAAAAAATCAGAAACGTCTCCATTTATCCAACGAGATTCATCGAGTTAACGCCAGCTTGTAAAGGTCCTGGAAGGCACACACGTGGAGGAACCAAAATCACAATTTAATAGCAAAATCAATTCTGCCAATCGAAGCAAAGAAGCGTTCGCAGGTTAAAGTGATTCTTCAGACATCGTGAACACCATCAAGTCTTCAAAAGACCTCAGAAGAACAGAGTGGAGAGATCTTGTTCGTCATCGTCAGTGACACTTGAAATCATCTCCTCTGTCTGTTAACACACACACACACACACACACACACAGGGAAGGTCGTAAATACTTTTTTACACAATGGGGCATTATGTAGACCCGAAGGCTACCTGGAAACGCTCCTATTTATCCTCCAATGAGCCTTAAAAGGCTAACATGCTTTGTTTTGTTGTAACGTCTTCGGCCAGTTGTCAAGACGAGGATGAAGAAAGTCGGCTAATTGCAACCATGTGCATCGTTGTCTCTGCAGGAATGCATGATGTAAATCCACCAAAATGAATGTGTGTGTGTGTGGAGGGGGTGGGGGGGTGATAGGATATCCGGAGAAGAGATGATGTAAAACTGTTTGTAATCATTTGGGCATGCGTTTACATTTTTCCTTGAGAACCTCAACCCTTCCACACTGTTCTCATTGATGAGGATCACCGAGCGCTCGGTTGCCACTCGCTGATTCAAACATCACCGAGACTAACGAGGGAACTTCCCATTGAGTCAGATTTAAACATCCCTTCGCTTCTACACACACGTCAACACGCATCCAACTCCAACATGGCGTTTCCTTCTAATGGGGAACATGCAGGACCGGCCTCCGACATGCAGCGGAGTCCTGCAGGGGGGGTTTGTGCGGTGTGTTGCAGAAGGTCCGAGGGAGTCTCCCAGTCTCTTCCTGACACCATGAAAGACTGAGGATAGATGGGAACAAAAGAATGAGTCCCTTCAGGAGTTTCAGACACTTTTTTTTCTGTCTTTCCTCCCTCTCTCTCTCTCAGCAGTCCCACCCTCTCCCCTCTAAACAGAACCACATTTCACCAGGCAGCGATCCGGCCACAGTGAAAACTCACCACTGTCTGTATGTATTGTACTCTCAGAGCCCCGGGGGAACTACTTTTACTAGCCCTGTCCCCCTCCTCCCCCCCCTCCCCTCCCTCTCTCTCTCTCTCCACACATTTGTATACACATATGTAAACTCTCACACACACAGACATAGCATACGTCGCCCTAAGGTAAATACATACGGCTGGAGGAGCGGTGTGATGTCACAGGTCTCGCTCATTAAAGCAGAAGTAGGAGGTGGGTTCGTGTTTTAGAGGAGAACGCATACTTTTAGGATGAGGAGTTGTAGCGTCAGGTTTTCTCTCTCTCCCGTGGAAGAATCCCAGAGAGAGTTGTGGCGAACGCCGCGGCAACTACACGGGCGAAGGCCATTTGTCTTACGCTGACCAGACTAGCATTATTATTACATGCAGCCCCGCCCGGTAGGAGCAGGAATGTGGGGGGCTCCGTTGAGCTCGGGGTCCCTCTTGTAACTCACAAGATGACAAACCAGTACAGAAACCAGATGAGGATTGCATTGTCCTTGCATGAACAAATAGTTACACACTTTATCATGCACACACGCACAAAGAAATCCCACACCCGATTTCCCATTTCCAGCGTTGATGATCAGGCTAATTCAGGGTTTGTCACGATGCAACTTTGTCTCCCTGTCTTCGCGTGTGTGAACTGAGATGATGTGTCCTTTTGCTTTCCACGCTAGTTGACATTTTTGAAGCGCTGCCCGATCTCTCCCAGCGCTGACAGAATGAACCAGGAGAGACCACCAGAGGCTGATGGAGGCTCTCAGACTGTCTTCGGTCCAGGAGAGCCTCCGCTGAGCCAAATCACTTCCATGACGGCCTCTCAGCGGGGAGAGATTCATGGCCAGAATTAGTCATACCGTACTGCTTGTCCTCGGGGGGGCTGGACCGGGGCGTATGTGGGTCACTGGCAGTGGAAGGGCTTTATGTTAAAGGATATCATTTGTCTCCATAACTGTGTTTTTTCTATAATTTGATGTGTTATACCTCTGGTGGTCCCTGAGGGGCCAACAAACATGAATTACACGCGTGATGTAAAATACAACACAGCTAAAGGTCGTTATTCATTCGTTCACATGCATGTAAACCAGGATTATTTGAAAAGAAAGAAAGATGCACAGAATACTGGCTTTTATGTGGTGTTGAAAAGTGCAATAAATCCTCAGGAGTTTGCCTCAGGTCTGATGCAAGTTACTCCATATAGACCTTTTTGGAAATGACATTTTTCACACACGTTGTGAAGCTCGGTGCACAGCAGTGAAATAATGCTGAAGCTCAGCAATTTGTCAATTATGCATCTTTGAGATTTGCAGTGGAGATACAATGATGTCTCACTGCAAGGTATGAAAAGTTTTAGTGGTTTACGGCTTTGTTTGAATCTGCAGGGTTCAGACACTGGAAGGCAGATAGGAGTTTGGTTTCGAGGATTTTCTTTTCATTCCTTGTATGCGAAGCGAATCAAATGTGGTGAAGACGTTGAGGATCACTGGAGCTTCAAAGCTCTAAAAGAGTGGAACAAAGCCCAAATCCTCGTGTTTGTGTAGAGCACCGACTGTCACCGTTCCCATTTTCCACACTGAATTTACTCACTGGAGTGTGTTTTGGCAGAGGGTAACCTGAGGGTCATGGGAGCATGGAGGTGTGTGTGTGTGTGTGTGTGTGTGTGTAAGGTGGGGCTGAGGGATTAGAGGTCGGTTTCAAAGTGTCATCGTGGTATTGGGGTTTTGTGGTCGGAGCCTGTGGGGTCAGGGTGGAGTGTGACCGGGTCTAGAGATGATCCCAACTGGGAATCCTGTGGTCCGCTGGCGGTTTATCCCTGGGAGGATGAAAATATGATCCCTGTACCGCACGCATCAAGACACATGGGAACACACAAACATGCAAGACCACGTAGAATGAGACAGACAGACCCGGGGCGCAGGAACAACCCCTTCTCTCAGCCTCATTTTTCTCATTTCTTTCCTCAGCTCGACCCCTTCTCCTTTCCCTTTCTCACGCTCGTTCCCTCCATCTTTCCTTCCGTCATTCGCTTACCAGGCGGACGTTTCTTGCCTCACCTTACCCGGAGCGCTGCCTTGCTGGGCTCTGTAAAAGACCTGGCCTTGTGCAGCTGTGCCGCCCCGGTGATGCAGTGGGAGAGGAATGCAGAACTTCAAAGTACAACACGAGCGGAGACAAAGAATGGCAGTGTTCAAGGAAGGATGAGAATATGTGATCTCATAAAACAGCACACAAACACATTGGTCCATTTATGCTTGCGGAAGATGATGAGGAGGAGGGAAGACCTGCCTCACATGTCCTCCGACCGCTTTGTGGGAACCAGACGAGGAAGAGGCGGGTATACACGTGATGTTGTTCCCCAGAGGTAGAGCACATTGTAAGTCTCTCGCCCGGCCATGGTTAAATGGCTGTTAAAATATACAGTGTGGAGAGGGGATGGAGAGAGGCTGATGTGGATGACTTTGGTTTTTAGTGGGTCACAGAGTAAGACTTTGTGGACGGGAGTTTTTGAAATTCCATTACCCTTGTAACTGCAGAAGACAGAGGTTGGGGCCCCTGAAAAAAAAGGAGAAAAAAAAAGACATGAAAAAAGGAAAAGAGACAAAGAGAGAAATGTAGCAAGATTCCAAGCGAGCGGAAAGAATCCTCAGACTGCTTGCTAACAGTTTGAGGGGCTAATGGCTTTCAGATGTGCAAAAACGTCTTTTGTATTTTCAAAGGAGCATAAAACATTCCCTCTCAGAGGAATCCAAACAACGGCTGGAATTCACAGACTGAAAATCCACAGCGGCGGTTAGAAACCAAATGTTGATCTCACGACTGCTCACGTTATATGTCTTTTACACATCCACGGACAGGTTTGTGTTTTCTTTTAATTATTTTTTTTTTTGGTTCCTTACTTTTCTATGATGTTGATGTTTTCTGTAATGGGTGCACGGGGCTGGGAGGGGATGGTGTTTTCCTATTTCCTGTTCAAACCTTGGGGGAGCTCTGGGACTTGGTGAGGTGAGGTCATTTTCTCTCTCCAACTGTAAAGTTGACTGCAGGGGGGGGGGAGTTCTCCCTCCACCCTTAGTCACATGTACGTTATGGCTGCTCTGTGACAGACCAGGGGCTCCATTCATTGACGGTTGTCACATCTCATTTGTTTAATCCGTTCAAAATCTGAAACACTGACAATTCCCCAGCATACGCTGGACTTTTTCTTGGCTGGGACCAGCAACATCCTGGAATCTTTGTTGCCAGGCAACTAGCCTTTGACACATAAGAAATGATGGTCCTGTAAAGTGTAGCCAGGGCAGAAGTGCCTTTTACTTGCATTCTTTCTACTGGCCATCAGGGGGCAAATCCTCTGGTGGCAAAAAGAAGTCCGATTGCATAGAAGCTAATAAGAAAATCATCCTTTTTCATACTTGATTAATTACCTCAGTAAACATTGTAAACATGAAGTTTTTCTTCTTAATTTTCTAGTTTCATGTCTTGTTTCAATAGAGCATGATGTTCATTTTGTAAATTATGCTCCCATTTATGGTAAAATAGACAATACAGTTGGATATGCTTTAGGGTGTGGCTACCAGTGCTACCAATGCAATCAGCTAATTATTACTTTAACACTCATGCAATAATGTTTACATCCGATAATGGAAGCTAACTTTGTTTACAGCTAGCAAGCAGTAAGGTTGCCGCTCTGCCGCTTGTGTTCGTCTGATCCGCCCGTCGCTCCTCAGCAGTCCAAATATGGTCACTTCCATTCACTGGTTGCAAAATTCCAAGATGGCAACGGCCAAAACGTCGAACTCAAGGCTTCATAACGGTCTTCCACAAATGGGTGACATCACGATACGTCCTCTTATACAGTCTATGTTTGGGCTAGTGGGCACAAGAAAGAAAATAAGCACAAATCCCAAAATTTTTGGTTATTCCTTTAAACAGATAGAACACACACACACATCCACAGTACAGAGTACAGGAGAGTCACTGACATACAGAAATATAGGTTATGTGGTATTATTAGGTGCAATACAATCTTTACTATCAGACATCTCCAGACACCTCATAAACCAAATGCGATCCTCATATCAAAGACCACTAAAGAAACAGTCACATGGTTTCTTTTAATCCCGAAAACATTCTCAGACAGACTCAATAGTGTTCAACCTAAAACCCCCTTTTCCATGTGTTTTAACCACAGATCCACTCTTTCCCAACATATTAAGTGAATCAAACCTCAGAAATTCGTCATCACTTACGGATCCAAGAATGAAATCAAGTGAATTTAAGATCAATTTCGTTTGCAAAAGTAACCTACTGTATATATTTATAAGTCCTTGCTGTTAAAGCCAATGCAATGCATCATAAATTCAGTAAGTTTGACGAATAGGTTTTGGCCATTATATATATATATATAATAAAAAAAAACCTCCAAAAATGTTCCCCTAAGCCCAGGCTCTGTGGTGAGTATGAGGTGGTCCATACTGGGGTGTGGTCCTCTCAAAATGACTTATGCCACTGAGTAAAAAAAACCCAGAAAAAGGGTGAAAAATGAAGCCCAGCGCTCCTCGTCGCCTCTTTGATATCTCCGTCCTCCCCCTCCTTTTTAATATGTTTGCATTTTAGTGTGCCATAAACTTGTCATCTCCATTCCAGCGCAGCCGTAATTTGCCCGATGCCAACTACAGTATATACCTGCCACATGTTTTAAAGGCTCAGATTTATGTTAACATTTAAACAGATTTACTCCAGAAGGATTCTGTATCCACAAGGATTGGAGATAACCCTTATACACTAATATCCTCAACCGGTGATGTAATGTTCCAATGAAAGGTTGTAACTTACGTTTTGAGTGCTGTGAAGTTGAACTTTACTCCTTTAAGTGCTGATTTCCTACTTTTGACAATCCCCGGAGAACAAGGCTGAACTTGTTTCCGTTCCGCTGCAAATTACAGCACATCAACAACAACAACAACAACAACAATAATAACAGTACGGAACACATTGCAAGATTTTCCAGTTGAGAAAAAGTGAGTCATGTCCAGCTGTCAAAACGCAGCGTGTGAAGTGGTAGTTTTTGCGTCGGGGTGTTATTGGAAAGGCTCCCAGTGCGACTTTGGTGGATTGCAGTGGGGTCCAAATTGTTAACATGAACAACATGGACAGATGTATTCCAGTATTCTCACATCAACACGCACCATGCTGCACCCCCTGAACTTCCATGTGATCGTAAATACAACCGTAAATTCATTCATCTATCACTGTATCCATATAGAACGGCCTTATTCAGCACTTCTTGCGTGGAACCTGCAGCTCTTGGACGTCCACGGAGGTTTGCGACCCAAAAGAAACTGGAAATACTCGAGCAAAGTGAAATATCATTCTCAACACATCACCCTTAGCATCGGTGCAGACGAGGGAAGGCCTTCGTCTGGATTCTGGATATCTCCCATTACAAACACGTCTCCGTCTATGTCGGCCGAGAATAAATGTTTACCCATAAATGTTAGCTCGCCGTCTGCGGAGCAGGTGGAGGTAGCGGCGGGGAATCTGATGGCCGAAGCCAAAAGGACTGAACATGATGTGATTTCCTTCAAGCAGCTTGAACCATGTTCGCATTTATATTATCATTCTGACCCTCCAAGCCAATCATTTAGAATCAGGCCGAATAGCACACGAATCCTGCTTCCCAACTCACATTGCCTTGAGCGCTGTAACACACCAGGCATCTTTACATCCCCTTAGTGTGTGTTTGTGGAAGTACAAGCGTGTGTCCTTGTGTTTTCCGGGTGTGTGGTGTTTGGAAAAGCCACAAAAAAAAAAAAGCCTTTTATGAGTGAGAAACTCCAGTAAAGCAGGTGTACTTGGGACATATGGGAGAACAGGACATCCAGCTCTAGCAGCCAGCCTGCTCACTGCGATCATTAGAGGTTTCGGGGGCAACAGATGCTAAGATACTTGAAACATCCTCTTAACCTACCTGCCCGTCAGCATTCCTTCCACCTTCTATCCATCCCTCCGGTCCTTCCTGCCGTTGTCTCACGCTCGCTTCTCTTTTGGCTGCAGCTGTTTTTTGTTTTTTTTGAGCAGAGAAAAATATGTCGAGCCATTCTTCGACGGAATCGTCACTTCGTGCCGCGATAAAACGGAAAACATCACATATCTGTGTTCCAATAAAACAAATGGATGGGAAAATGAACTTGTGTCCCTCTATCAACACAAACAGATCCTGTTGTTCCCGGCCGACTGTCTGTGACACGTTTGTTTAGGGTCAGAACTCTCTCGCTGTAAGACACGCATGTGCTGTGAGACCTATTAAAGCTGCGTATCAATGGACCACCCAAGAGTTTTACACAGACCAAAAAAGAAAAGGGGGGGAGGGGGGGGTGTTAGCCTGGAGACACGGAGCAGAGTATAGGTTGTGACAAGAGGGAAAGATCTAAAGAGATGATGAGTCAATTTTCACGCTCTGAGCTGCTTATGTATACAAATGGTCTCAACACATATGCACACACACACACACACACACGCACGACGCAAGACTGCGTCGTCACTACCGTAGTGGTGTTTTTCTCTCTGAGGGTCAGTTTGGGTTGAAAGCATCAGGTGGCCAGCTGTGTTTGAGGCTACCACCCGTTCCTGTTTCGCTCTTCCCTCCCTCGCTTGGACACTCACTTGTTTTGAAGCTCATTTGTCCAATTTAGTCCATCTAGGTCACACAGCCATATTTATTTTAATTTTTTTTTTTATTCTACGAAGGAACTGCCACGTTTACTCAAACACCTCGTCGGCTTTCATCCCATTTTCATACTCGATAGTTTCCTCACTTTGATTGTTACCAGTCATGCTATCAAGTGTTGCTCTAAAGGCAGAGTAGGCTTCTCCTAATTACTGTAATTACATACTATGTTGGGAAGGAATCGTTCTGCACTTTTTGGGAACTCACTTTCTTGAAAATAGTTGGTTTGATGAGGAGATAGAAGTACCAGTGTGGCCAAACAGGGACAAATGGCTACAGCCTGGCTCCCTGCTCATTTGGCCAAGTAAGTCCCAAGTTTATTAAGTGTGGGCATGGAGAAACCTCAGGGTGGGGGGGGAATCACATTCGACTAGAGGAATGCATTATAGCCTTCCCTTTTGGCAACAATCAATTAAAAACCACCAAAGGATGATTGAAAAAAGCTGATGATGATGTCAGAAGGACAACGCAGCTCCTGCCTCATGAGGATTAGTCAAAGTTATTTATATTTTTATGTGCGTGAGTCTTTTTCACTCACTCCAAACCAGAAGTCCCTCACACCCAGCCTCCGTTGACAAGTGCGATCCTGCCCAGCTGGGCTGTGGCTGCCTGTCACCTCTCTGCTGCTACCACACGGGGAGCTTTGAAGTGTCGAAGGCCCCCCACACGAAGAAAGCACTACTGTAGGTGTACCACCAGACCACGGGGATGGGAGGGGGTTTCCCAGGATGAAGGGCGGTGCTGTCGCCGTCCAGCTGTTTGCTCTTCCAAGCCCAACACCCAAAAAAAGACACAGGGGATCCAGAAAGAGTCAATATTTGTTGCTTCAGAGCGTCTGGACGAGTCGGCGACAGACTCGGTCAACTCTCGAGGCGGCCTTTGAGGTCGCCGAGCTGACGGCTCATCATCATATTTGTGGTTCTTTGAATTATTGGCCGTTCCAAAGCTGTGAAAAACACTTCGAAAACGGATCCTCGACACTGAGTAAACGCTGGCCATCAGTTTCCCCCCCGAGACTTCCTGTAGCGTTCCGTTGGAAGCGAAAAAGAGGCCGAGATGTGACTGCGGAGGTGTGTGGTCTCGCGGAGGAAGTGTGCGTAAGCCTTTCTATAACACGGTCTCCCGCATCTGGTACTAGTTGAAGGACGGTGGTTTGAATGTGCTCTGCGTAGTTTAAAAGTCTCCGTGCGCTGTTTGACATGATTAGCACACTCCTCGCTCTATTCCGTGTCTCCAAATAAAATAAAAGAAACTCCACACGCGGCCGCAGATATTGTAGAAGTATGCAGCGCACTACGAACTAGTGCACATTTGTCAGCAGCAAGCAACTTTTGATTTTCCAGAAAGTCAATTCAGAGAAGAACGATTAAGTGCAAAAAAAAAAAAAAAAAAGAAAATGTCCCTACTTCCTGGACCTGGGTGTGTTCAATCTGGTTGTGAGGTTAAGAGGTTGTGGGTAAGATTTCAAGAGGCTTGTGACTTCAATTTGAGGCCCACGTTATGGCCTAAATATTATTTAATAAGGTTTTATTAGTTTATGTTAGCGTACCGTGTGTGTGTGTGTGTGTGTGTGTGTGCGCCCTAATCTGAGGACTAGCCTGAGGAATGCAGTCAGCTCTCTCTCTCTCTCTCGCAGTCCGTCCATCTTCATTATGGCCGTTCCCGTATACTGGTCATGTGATTTACAGCTACGGGCCCCAACTCTTGTGATATAGGGCAAATTCCTGACCGGGATCAGTCAAGTTTCATACACACAGCAGGGGTCAGGAGCCAAGGAGTGAGGGGGAACGGAGCAAGGCAAGGGGAGAGGAGATGAGGAGATAAGATGCTGGGATTGGTGCAAAGAAAGGAAAGGAAGGGAACTATCGAGGCCTCGTGTATCTCCGAGGAACCGATGCAGGGGATCCATTTTCATGACAACAATCCAAGATAATAATTGGGCAAGACAGAGTAAAAAAACCGAGGTGGGATTAACAGGATGAATCAGAACAAGGGGTAAAAACCCCCACACCGAGCAGGAGTCATTTCCAAGTGCAGGGTTTTCTCTGAGAGGTGTGAGGTTTTACAGTGTTTAAAATCTCCGAAGTCTTGTTGACACAAGACCTCAGCGGGGAATCGCGGGCCAACTCATGGAAACAGCCAGCTGAGCATCTCTGCCGTATCGTGCGGCCGCTGTGAACGCATTGAAATGTAACATATGCCATCGTCATTCATTTATACAGTTTGGCTTTTATCCCGGACGGGACATTTTCACCATGAGAAGCAAATACACATGTTTAAAACCGAATGTTACAGATAGCAGTTGTAGCTATAGTTTCTATGCCAAACACATGTGGCCGAACAAGTAGGTTAACACCATTCTTTAGCGCGTGCAGGAAAAACAATGGAGACTTCCACGGCTGTAGCTGACAGAGGGCTAGCCCTTCCTTCTTGCTATCGCACGGCTATGAAAACAATGTCGTAGATTTGTGGCCGCTGAAACACATTCCCGGCTGTCATTTCTGATGCTAGATAAGAGTTGCTGCCGCGGAGTGACCGTTCTTATCACGCCGAGTGGGTCGGGGCGGCCTATTGTGGAAAAACAACACGGCCATTACCTAGTGGAACAAAGGCTGGGGCTCGTAACACGCGAGATAATGTCAAAGACGTGGAATGTAATTGCCTCAAACCACTTCAAAACCAAAAAGGAACAAATAGGAGGGGATTCAAAACAAGCACCTGGTGGCGAGCGGGGTACGTCTGATGTGAGGATGATGATGACGACAGAATGGTGAAGCGGTGATCATAAAAATGCTTGTTAATTACGTGATAATGATGAGGGAAGGCCAAGTACAACAGTCTTCAGGTGTCAGATACGGTCCCCCCTCCCCCACAAGACCATCACCCGTCCGTCCTCATCCTCATGACCACTCAAACCCGGTCCAACGTCGACCGAGGAAGTCAGCCGGAGACGATGCATCCGTAGTAGACCCTAATGGTGGCATCGTAATTATAATCATTACCGAAATGATGATGAAAGGTGTGTTGCTGTGAGTAACTCCGTGATGTCACTGGAAGACAATGAGAAGCCGAGGTGGGTGAAGGCAGCTGTGCGTGTCCCGACCTGTAAAGCAAAAAGGGGACGAGGGCAGCTGGGATCAGACTCACAAAGACTACAGAGGGGCTTATTAAAGACCAGCTAAAGGCAGATCTGACTCTTTCTAAGTTCATTTTACAGGTTTGGAACTGATTACTTCAAATATGTGTTGCACCATTAAAACTGCTTCTACCAGTTTTGTGTTTAGGCTCTTTTTGGGCTCGACCCCTCCCATAACGCTACGGGAAATGTTAGCAGATAGCATCAGTGGTGCTCAATGGCGAGTCTAACACTAACTTACCAAAACCTCTGGCATACCTGGACAGATCCAGGTGGGCCGCCGCATTGGTGGGAGACTGGACCGTCAAAAAAAATCCCTAAAGTCAGCCTCCTACTGGTGGCCTGTCTACTTACCGGCCCTTTCCATGAGTCTGTTTGTGTCGTTCAAATTTGGCCGGTTGGTTAAAAGCGCATTTTTCTGTGGTTCCACAATTTCACAACACGCATTTATTTATCATTTGTCTTCGCGGGATATTTGTCCGACACTAATGTAATTAGTGAGAGGTCTGCAGCCTCAACACAGAACGGTTGAGTACAAAGGTGGAGGCTGGCGGGAGAGCAGAGGGAGAATGTTCTCTGGATGAGGACATATTTTTATTTTGAACTGACAACAAAACGAAGCTCATCTGGAAATTAGAGCTAAAAGGAACAATGTGTGCAAAACGCAATATGGCAAGCAGCGATGGTTTCCATTTGAGTCGCGGAGCCTTAGTTCTTCCAGATCACAAAGAGTTTTTCTCAGTTCCAAATATTAGTTTGATTTCCCTAAACAACACAGACGACATGCAAAGACTCAACAAACTTTTCGAAGGATAAGGCTGGCACTCTGGATGTGGAAGACGTCGAGGACGTGTACGTGTTCGCGTTCATGACAACTGGAATGATCGCCTTGGGATGTGGAATCTTCATGCTACATCGGAAAATGAGAAAGATCGCCACGGAGGTGACCGGCGTGAGGGTGGACAACGCCACCACTCGGTCTACTGTGGTCGGGATGGGCTCTGACATCTCTGCAGTTCGTGACTCCACGGCACTGGTGCGAGTTGAAGTGGCCACTAACCGGGAAGAAATAGTGACCAATCGGTCAGCCATGGTCGGGATGCGCGCTGACCTCTCCGCACTTCGCGAGTTCCCGTCACGGAAGCGAGCTGAAGTTGCCAATAACCGGGAGGAAATGGCTAAGCCCTTGGCTAAGTCAAGGGCAGCGAAAGCTGCAGAGTACAGTGAGGATTCATAAAAAAAAAAAAAAAATAAATAAAATAAAAAAAAAATAAATATATATATATATATAATAATAAATAAAAAGGGGGGGGGGCTCCCTCACCATCTCTCACCATCTCCAAAACTAGTACCTACACTGGACTTTATTTTTTTTATTTTTTTTTTTTTTTATCTTTATTTTTACTTTTCTATTTTTAAATTTTTACTTCTCTTTTTTCCTCGGACCTTGTCTACATGTTGAGACTGTTGCTCTATTGTGATGAACAATATGGACATGTGTGCAGACACACACGTAATCTGTATGCACTGGACTTCAGCTCTCTGTACCACCTACTGCTGTAACATGTTATGTCAAATGTCACTAGGAAAAGGAAAAGTTATGTCAAATGAAAGATGCAATGAAAAGAAAAGATTCGGATTCTGATTCTATCCTGTGTGTAATGGGGGCGGGACTGGATAAGCCTTGGCTTCTCCCGCTTTCCCTTTCGGCCATGTGTATTTTTCTTGTTACTATGTGAAAATGATGTGTGATGATGATTTAACTGACATGCCCGAAATAAACAAATAAATAAATAAATAAATAAATAAATATTCTATATCTTATTATTGACAAATCTCAAATGAAAAGACCGGCGCCAACGATGAACTCATCCAACAAATAAATATGTCCTCAGACAGCCTTAGTCCACTGTCCCATGCCGTTGTTTTATGTCTGAGCACCACGTAGAGGGTAGAGTAGTCAGAGAGACATAAGGGAAGTCTTGGTGTCTTCTTAACAATAGTAAAATTATAAAGGAACACCACATTTTCCTGTTCTAACTTCAGCTGTTGGCTTGACTCTGTTCATCGTCCCTATTGTCTAATAAAGATGAAGAAAATACAAATTTCATGTTCTCAGTCTGTCAGACCAAAGCTTTTCTCCCGTTATGATTTGTTTGAACACATGTTTTTCTAGGTCAGTCTTCCACTGAAAGATGTGAAGATGAGAATTCGTGGGAACAATTTGACGTTTTTTTGAGGGGTTTTTTTTTTTATTTGATGTTCTGAATTTGAGTTTTCTTTTTTTTTTTTTTTTTTTACACGAAAACAAGGACGGAGCAGAAATAGGGCCGCATTCATTGCTGAGGAATGCCACGAAACAGACCTATGCATGTGAATGACTGTGACCTTTGACCCGAACAAAAGTAGGTGAACACCAGCTGGACATAATAACAGGTCATTAGTGAGGTGTACCGTTAGCTGGGGAAAACGGAGGCACAGGCTGATAACCGATGCTTACAACGGTCCCGATTTTACTGCTCAGCTTCACCTGGTTTCTCTTTCCAGACATTAGGCAGCAGTTTGTTTGAAGACGCGGTCACATGATGAGCATGAATGTGAGAGTCAGGGGTCCTTACCACTCAGCATCCAAATATCAAAAATAGGAAGCGGGGGCCAGTAATATTCATTTGAGGACCAAAGAAAGTCACGAAAGGTATCCTGGCTTTCATGTATCTTAAATAAACAATACTGAATGCATGACTCAGGTTTGCTCATTTCTTTTTTTTAAATATTGTTATGCTTTCAAAACATTCATGTTCTTTTAGTGTCCTTTAAACATGTTTCAGATTTAACAACAATCAAACATTTTTATGGATTGAAATAGTCTCTTTGTTGTGTCATACTATTGGGTGTAGCTTTCCATTATTTATTGTTCCAGATATTGCTTCCATTTCCCCCGACATAAAGGACCCACCTGCACACAGTTGAAATGAGCAATTCGACCTTTAGAAAAGCTCTAATTAAACGAAACAAAATTAAACTTGTATGTTGTGTTTCTTTGTTTATAAGAACAATAACTCTCTAAAGCCGTCTCCTTTTATTGTGAAAGGATGACGCCAGTCCTCAGCGTTGGCTGGGTCTCCCGGGAGGTGATGTCTTATGACTCTTAAATACTTCCAGAGGGAAGCTACGAGGGGCTGACCCCCGGCCTGACACGACCGATGACATAGCCTCCATCTGACTTGAAGTTTGCCTGTTAATTAAGGCTGTAAACAGGTGGGTGAGAGAGGCTTTGTAGCTGACTTTATACTTGACAATCAAAGGTCCTCACTTGAAGTTTAATGATGTTTGCCTCCTCCGGATGGAAATGTGCTTTTCAGCGAGCACACGAACACACGTCTGGACGCAGACGCCCCGGAAAACATGCAGAGCTGTGTGTTGCATCAGGTAACGGAAACACTCCCGTTGATCTCTTGGTATGCATGATGCACCTGCAAATAATATCACTAATGGTTTAGTTACTAGTTTCATTCGTTTTCTGGAACTGAATGTGAGGATGTGGTGTGTAAACTACTAGCAAGGGGATCGTGATTACGGCTTTCTATGAAACTGGAAAGGGCGGCCTGAAGAAAATATGTGTGCTTTTGAACTGCAGAAGATGTTGCTTTAAACTTTGCACAGACAGCTTAAAGTAAAAAGAAGTTGGTCATAGTAGTTGATAGTTAATGGTTGAAGCGTTAAAGGTCCAAAATGGTAACTCCTGTGGGTTATATCAGTGATAGAGTCTATAGAGATGAATGCAGTTAACTCAAATATATGTGGGGGTCTCTGAAAATACAGCAGCATAATATTTTAATCACAAATAAAGCTATTTTTCCTTCCATTTATGGAGTAATATTGATGTTAACGATAAATAGCTTGACATCTATCTCTCAAAAACACAAATCTCCTTCAAACAGACATTCCCAAGGTTTGGATGTCTTTCTTTTCTTCATTTTTACATGAACAAATTGGGAAAGCAGTGCTGAAAAGGTACTCCAATATTCAGTAAGTCCAAGTCAAAATAACACCATATAAAGACACTACTTCAAGTAGAATGCCTGAATTCAAAAAGTCTTAAAGTCAAAAAGTATTATGAGCTAAATTTACATTTTACCTGATAGGATAAATAACATTATTTAGACTGATGCATAAATCTATAGGCTACTCTACATATATTGTATAGTTTAGGCCATATTCTGTTGCCGGTTTGACATCTGCAGATCCTATAATGTCTGGTGTCCTCTGCTGGAATAAAGTGGTATGACTTGTTTTAGTCCAGTGCTGGAATGAGGTCACAACTGGTCCATGAGGAAGACTTCCAATCATCCCAGGACCACCATTTTTACTGTCCGCCTCCAGTTGTTGTGTTAGCCTGGTCTCAGATAAAGTGCGTGTTGAAGAAGGTGGCCTTTCACTGTTGTCTTTAGGGCTTAGAGCCGGAGAGCTAACTGGCTTCTCTCCGGGGGTGCCACGGAGAACTGACGCCAAAATCAACAGAGAAAAGAATGAGAAACAACAGTGGAGAGCTGGAGGAATGCTCCGGCAGAGACTTTAATAGAGGAAGGAACGGAGGGTGAAATGGAGAAAGAAGGGGAAACGCACAAAGAGAGCATGCATGTGAGAGCTTCTTCCAGGGGGGAGCAGAGAACAGAGGCCCCGTTGTGTTGGCAGCCACAGGGTGCCGACAAAAACACCTGGCAGAAAGCAGGAAAAGGTGATGACAGGGTGTGTCAAAGCTCAGGGAGACCAGGGGTACTGGACGCAAAGATCTGGTGTGTATGTGCTAATGAAAGAGAAGAAAGGGGAAAGAAGAAAATGAGATGAAATGTAGGAACACGATCATGTTTGAAAGCTATAAAAATGTGGCTGTGTGATGTGTGTTTGAGACAAACAGCTAATTGCTAAAGGTGCACATGTGTGCTCATGCACATTATAATCCTCAGTCAAGGTCCCATGGGAAAGCAGTGTGTGTGTGTGTGTGTGTGTGTGTGTGTGTGTGTGTGTGTGTGTGTGTTTCCTGCAGGAGCTCCCCTATGGCCCCCCAGCTGAAACGTGACTGTGCTCCAGCCAGCGGCTCAGCAGCTCAGCTCAGCCAGGCTCCGAGCCGCCACCGCTGCTGTTGCTGTGAAGCGCTGGTTTCCTGTGCACATTCCCCACCTCCCCGGCGGTGTTATTCTTGGCCCAGACAGAGGGGGTACTCAGCTAAGAACCGCGGGTCTCAGCGAGGCCTCAACGGACCCGGCTCCTCGGGGTCCCTGCTCCTCGAAGCCTGCAGGTCCCGGAGAACGATGCCTGGAGGCAGATGGAACTTTGAGTGTTTTTTTACTTTCTGAAACCTCAAAATGGATTGGATTGCCATGAAATCTAGTACACACATTTATATTCCCATCAGGATGAATTAGGGTCCCGTCATTGTTCACGAGGCGCCATCATCAAGTCCAGTACCCTGGTTTATGACCTCATACCTGCTAAAATGTTGGTGTCCATGTCCAAACGTTGTGTTGGGTTCTAATTAGCCAACGTTAACGTGCTGACATGCTGAATTTTTGCTGCACACGCCCTAACCCCCAACCCAGCCCAACCATAACCCCAATTATCAGTGTTCTGCTTATATCTCGGGAATGGAGGGTCGTAGGGACTCGGGAAAGGGTAGCATCTGACCTAAATCCCAACCCTAACCCTAACAACAACCCCAATTTTCACATTTCTGCTTATATCTCAGGAATGGAGGGTCGTAGAGACTCGGGAGCAGGTGGCATCTGACCTAATTTGTCTGACTTACCGTTCCGGAGATATAATCGAAATTTAAAAAAAGGAATTAACCCTAACCGCAATCCAAATCCCAACCCTAACCCCAATTTCCACATTTTTGCTTATATCTCGGGAACTGAGGGTCGTAGACTCGTAGAACCTCGGGAGAGGGTAGCATTTAGCTCGACCCACACTGTGGTGATTTAGTCTTTCTTACCATTGTCAGAGATTACACAGTGGTCTTTATCTTATCCTTGTATCAGAGGAGAGGATGGGTAGAAAGGGAACAAAATAAAGCTGTGAATGTCATTAGGACACAAAAGGCAGCAAAAAAGAAGCAGGCGTTCAATCTTCCTGGACATGAAAACATTACGTCTTCTCACTAATCCACATTTTTTTTCAGTGGAACAGATTCAAAATGTCGCTCTGTACGTTTAGAAATACTTACCACCTTACCTGCTGTGTCGTAGCTGTTGTGATTGGCCACAAAACAGGAAATGAACTCAGTGGTTGTCACACTTGTTTGGGCACCAATGTTCCGCTCATTATACCAATTATTATCCAACACACACACACACACACACACACACACACACACTGAGTCACACACAGGCTTGTCACACTGACAACTGTTTCCATGAGGACAAACTCCCTATAAAACCATATGGTCTCATTTCAAAGCCAACAGTGCTTTTTTGCATTCTCAGTCTGCGTTGCCTGTGTGTATGTTGTTACCTGTGTGTGTGTGTGTGTGTGTGTGTGTGTGTGTGTGTGATCCATTAAATTAAGTAACCTGCTATTAGTCCATGCATACTACATGCCACCATCTGGTGTTGATGACATAATTATGTCTCATAGATGAGCTGGTGGCTCACTCCTCTGCAAGTACCCGTCTCCTCACTGCAGAGATGATATCGCCATGGCAACACAATTACGCCATTGTCAACCAGAGGGCTTATCAGGGTTTCCGTTGCATAATTCTGGTAATTAAAAGCAGCAAATTAATTGTCACCTTGAAAACAAAACTATGAAGAGCAGTGAGTGTTTGTGCATGTAGAGTACCCCCCCCCCCCCTCCCCGAGGATAATAATTAAAACAAATCAGCCCTGCTCGTTAAACTGTATGCCAATGTATCCCAATGCCACGAAGAACAATAGTGGCTGGTGTTGACAAACTTGACTGGCTGGTGAAAGTTCCTAGTTTTAGCAAGTACTAGCAGTACTCAAGTATAATTATCCCTTATTATCATAAAGAGCGTTTTAGACAATACCCTAATTACTTCCCATTATGTTCTTCTCTGTTGTGTGCATGTAAGTTCTGCAAAAGCCTGATACACTTGTGTAATCTCCTACACTGGTATGTTTCGGTGCACCACAATAAGGAGAGGCTTTGAAGAACGACAAAAGAAATCAGTGAAGAAAGCACTGCTTCCTTTTTATCTTCACTCCCTCGTGTCTCAGTTTATTTCCCTGCGCTCCTCTTTATCCTCGCTCCCCAATGTCTCAGTTTATTTCCCTCTGCTCACCTTTGAGGAAGTAGAACAAGGAAAGTAGAACATCATTCAGACTGCTGTAATTTTCTCCAGACATTTCTGGGACTAACTGAAATCTATGCATATAATGACAAACAAGACTAAAAGTATACAAGCAACAACAGGAGGTAAGGTACTACAGTGCAGTGGCAGGCTCAGGCGGCTTGAGGGCAAGGAGTGAAAAATATAAATAGGGCACCCAGCTGCATGTGATGGACTTCATCACATTTTCTCCACTGGGAGGGCATCCCAGATGATACATAATCATGTTTTCTCTACTGGGAGAGCAACCAAGAATGCACTTGATCGTGTTTTCTCTACTGGGAGGGCAACCCAGATGTAAATAATCATGTTTTCTACTTCATCATGTTTTCTCCACTGGGAGGGCAACCAATGAGGCACTTAATCATGTTTTCTCTACTGGGAGGGCAACCAAAAGGGCACTTCATCATGCTTTCTCCATTTGGAGGGCAACCAAGAAGGCACTTAATCATGTTTTCTCCACTGGGAGGGCATCCAAGAAGGCACTTAATCATGTTTTCTCCACTTGGAGGGCAACCAAAAGGGCACTTCATCATGTTTTCTCCACTTGGAGGGCAACCAAGGATGCACTTAATCATGTTTTCTCCACTTGGAGGGCAACCAAAAGGGCACTTCATCATGTTTTCTCCACTTGGAGGGCAACCAAGAATGCACTTAATCATGTTTTCTCTACTGGGAGGGCAACCAAGAAGGCACTTAATCATGTTTTCTCTACTGGGAGGGCATCCAAGAAGGCACTTAATCATGTTTTATCTACTGGGAGGGCAACCAAGAATGCACTTAATCATGTTTTCTCTACTGGGAGGGCATCCAAGAAGGCACTTAATCATGTTTTATCTACTGGGAGGGCAACCAACAGGTTCACTTCATCATGTTTTCTCCACTCGGAGGGCAACCAAAAGGGCACTTCATCATGTTTTCTCCACTTGGAGGGCATCCCAGATGATACATAATCATGTTTTCTCTACTGGGAGGGCAACCAAGAAGGCACTTAATCATGTTTTCTCTACTGGGAGGGCAACCAAGAAGGCACTTAATCATGTTTTCTCTACTGGGAGGGCAACCAAGAAGACACTTAATCGTTCTCTCTACTGGCAGGGCATCCAAGAAGGCAGTTCATCATGTTTTCTCCACTGGAAAAGCAAGAAGGCACTTCATAGGTTTTTCTCCACTGGGAGGGCAACCAAGGGGGTTTTGCTACCCATCTCCCAGTCAGTGCTAAAGCGATTCACTGAACATTACAATGCATCATTTCAAACATTTTCCTTGAAAGAGGCTGACATTTTATTTATTTTTTATTAATGAAAACCAATTAACAAGACAACCTGAATATCTTGTGCAGGGTTGCTGAATAATATAAACTGATCTGCTTTTTGGAGCTTTGTTGTGAGTAAATGACACGATGACGTCAGAGTTTTTCAAACTCAACAGACAGAGCGTGACCGCATGCTGTGACATGGTGACTGGCTCGCAGATTTTTGTTTTGGATTGTAAGGAATGGTTACGACATGCCTACCTCGTGCAGGGTGACACTAAACCTGAAATGAGATGACGTCGATGCCGTCTCCCCGCCCTCAGCGGGAGCAGGTTGCGTCAAACACGCTCCTCCTCTCCCGTTTGCTGCTGTGCGCTTCCCATTTCCATCACAGGAACGCGGACAGGTAACCGCAACGTTGCTTTTATATTGTTATGGCACAACAATGGGGCTGTGTCACTGTGTTTCTCGCTTATGAAATAGATAATGTCATTAATTAGGCATGCTCTTTGTTGATGGGGCTTGAAGCAGTCCGGCTGTAGGGGGGATGCGAGAGGCGGGCTGTCAGACTTCATATTATTATTATTATAATAACTATATGCTGCGTATTTGGAGGTTGATCTCTGCGTCTCTGAAGAGAAGGAGCGCGTCTGTTTGTGTTTCTAGTTGCGTCTCGCTGTGAAACGCAGGCGGTGCTGGTCTGTGTTGCCTGCAGGCTCGTGGAGGCTTTAACATATGTTATCATGCTGAGCCGCTATTCTCGATGCGACGCTATAGGAAGCAAGCTTTTAAACTCGCATCGATCTGCTGTGAGCATGTGGATTCATAATCTCATAATCGTGTGCGTTTATCGTGCGTGTGTGCGCGTTTTTCGAGCCTTTCACGCATCGAGGCTGCGCTGTTCAGGTCTTGTTTGGATACATGGACTCATGTTTAGATCAAGGCCAACGGGTTTTGTATTTTGTGATGTAGCCCAGTGTTGTTTGTTGTTGTAATTTACTGGTATAAAGTATATACATTTGTGGAAAATTAGGCTGCAATTATTTGCATAATCCTAATTGTTTGGCGAATATTCTCTGTATGTATTTACGTTCTCTGCTCTTTGGTGCTTCTTTTAGTCAAATATGATTTTCTACTGAATATCTTTTGGGGTTTGTTGGACTGTTCCTGGGATACAATGAGAAATTAGAAAATGCATCATATTTCCCCCTATTTTTTGTTATTCTTATAGACCATCAATTAATCAATTAAGATCAAGGCATCAAGTAAACAAACTGCAAAATGAAGTATTTCATTGTGAACATTGAAGAGGCTAATTTGCTCCCTGTGCTTTTTTAAGGTCTATACTCTTGAGGGTCGGCTGCTGGGTTGGTTTTTTTTTTTTTTCTGGAGGGGGAGGCTTAAGGCATCAATGTTTTAACAGGTCAGGTCTGAAACGCTCACGTGGAACACTGTTCTCCCCCTCTCCTCAGAATGGAGGGCCTGTTTAATGAGTGGCTGTGGCAAGAGGAGTCCTGGCTTCCTCCCGGCGTCCGTTGGCGGGACATCGAGATGATGGAGGGCGAAGGTCGCTTTCCTCTACCCAGGGATCTCATCTACACTTTGCCACTGGCCTTCGCCTTCATAGCCCTCAGATATGTCTTCGAGAGGTGAGACACACCTGCCTCCTTCACAGCTGGACCACGTTTTCATCGTTGTCAGTCCTGCAACGCTGACGTCTGTGTGCGTGCTGCTGGGTCATCTGGGGTGATCTGAAATGAAGTATTGATTGCATTTATTGAGGAAGTTTTAAAGAAACATTAAAGTGGGGCTTTTGTGAGTCCGTCCCCAGGTGAAAGATAATGCATTGTTATTTCCTCTTGGCAACCTGGCTGGTTGACTGGCTGGTTTTCTTCCTGCTAAACTGCCTGTGAAGCTCAGCTTAATGTACTCATTTATCCTCCATTAGAGCTGCTGTTGGGAGGATATAGCTCAGACATGCAGTGGGAGACGGGAATCATGAGTGGACACTTTTTAGTTGCTGACTGTGTGAAAACCCCCTCCTCCTTCCAGAGGGACTTTGGGCTCGGCCTAATAAAAGTATGGCCGCCGCCTCTTAGTCAAATAATCGGTGATTTTGAACTTAGTTGACTTAGATTTATTTAAGTCAATTAGTTGTTTTGTTATGCTTTTCCATGCTGAATGATTTATTTCTGATAAACTTATGAACATATAGTGAACACGAGATAAAAGTGATGCTTTTGTTGTATTCTTTGTGAAAAAAATCAACAAATCCTGAGTGTTAGTCGAGAATTTATCCGACCGAGGTCAGAACTGATAAAATGCGTTGGAGGAAAAGCAGGATAATAGCTGCCGCGATGGTGCACTTCACTTCCTTGGTTTAATGGCTACCGATGATGAGATGCTTCACTGTGCTAATTGCTGGAATGACTTCAGCAACCTGTTATAGAGATAAACCAACCATTGGGTGTTCGCCAGGAAAAAAGACACATGGGAACACATGAATGTAAATCCCCATTAGTGCTTATTATGAGGATCCCGATGATGAGACTCCTGCTATCTAGAGACGTCTTATAAAAGGTCAAAACACCTCTCTGAATCTTATCTGAGACACACAAGGAGGAAAATATCAGGCACTGATGTATTTCAAAAATGTGTTGCAATTACACGCATCACCATCAAGGTCGGTTTATTGCGTGGCTGTATAAAGTGCACGGCTGTAAGTCGATGCAACCAGGCTGTACACTCAACTCGTTTTGCTGGTAGCAGGGGGAGGGATTGAGAAACGGCGGCGACGTGCGATGGATGAGCAGATAGGAGGCTGGCGTGTGTCTGCTTTCCCTTATCAGCTGCCGTATTACCTGTCCTTTGATGAACCAGGTGAACTTGCTGGGCGTGAGCTGCGTAAGATTACCGCCATTGTAAAGCCTCATTTGTACCTGCATCACGTATTTATAAGCAGAGTAGTAACAGTAGATGAATTAGTGGGGGGGGGGGGTTGTGTTATGTTAGTAGTAGGCGTGTGTGTGTGTGTGTGTGTGTGATGTAGTGTGTTTGTTGTTGTTGTGGACAGTCAAGTGTGAAGGTGTTGCTTCTGTCTGGAAGGTGAAAAAGTGTCTTCATTTGATCATCCTGGGCCGCAGCTGTTTCCTGTGTTTGTGTGTGTGTGTGTTGTGTGTGTGTGTTGGAGGTTCCTGTAACCAGAGACAATGTTTGTCTCTGTGTGAAACTGTTCTGGCCATCTCATTATCTCTGATCTCTCCTGACCCACTTCAGCGATTATCTCTAAGATACATTCACACACACACACACACACACACACACAGACACACACATCGCCTTACTTGTTGTTTTTGTTGTTTTTGTGAGGATATAAAACATTACCTAGCCACATTTCCACAACCTTTACCATCACAACTAAATACCTAAACCCAGCTCTTACCCTGACCCGAACCTAATACTAACCTGAACCTGAAACCCTCAAACAAGCCTTTAAAGAAGGGATGGATTGGTTCTCACAAACACAGATGTACAAGTACAAAAACACACATGGAAAAACGTCATTTATACACACACATTGTCACACACACACACACACACACACATGCAGATCAAGTGTCTCTCGATGCCACATCAGCTAATGACAAAGGCCGTCTGGTTGAATATCACAAAGCACCCATGGGAGCGGCTCTCTCCGCTGCCAGCAGCAGCATAATGAGTGATCTCGTTGGTTGGATCACGTCGGACAGCTGTTGATGTCGCCTCACGTTCATCTCTCTGGAGTTATGATCCAGTCGTGTTATGCTCTCGAGATGGAAGTCGTTATGGAAAACAAACACGTTGTTCTCTGTCCCCTCAGGCTCGTCGCCGTCCCGTTAAGCGGACGTTTAGGTGTGAAGGACCGGACCCGGGTTCGAGCCGCCTCCGTCCCGAAGCTGGAGACCTTCTACAAACAGAAAAATCGGCAACCATCACAAGTTCGTATCGCCATTGTGGCTTCTAACCAATGATTATCAAATCCTATTATAGGTTGTCTCCACAGAGACGCTGTATAACCCTGCAGAGTTAACAAAGCTTCATGGGATTCCTCATCTTGAGGCTCTCATGATATAATATTAGTCAGGAAGAGGGACAGGAAATGCCTGACTGTCGAATGGAGAGCAGGACTATAAGTGTTGTTGGTGTTGGTTTCATCCTGGCTGAAGGAGCTTGGAAGGTTTGTTGAGAAACAAGGAAACGAGAAAGTCTTCAGAGAAATTCACCTATTTCAGGAAGCACCATGAAGCCCAGCGGGTGATGTGTTACAAAGATACAATTGTTAGTCGTGACGCAGGAAATTCAAATCTTTCCCAATGCTGCGTGAAAAAAAAAAAAGTTCCTTCTCCTTCCTTTAAAGGGGAACTACGGCCATTTTCAAAAACTCATCCATGTTAAGTTCAGGAATGTTAGGAAACATGAACTCTCCAAATCCAAAGAGTCATCAGGTATATAATATGAAGCTGCTCCATAGGCAGTAAATTGGGGAAAATGTTATGACATGGACAGCATCCAAGGGAACATTCTGGATGAGAACACTAGAATAAAGCTCATTTTCCCATTGTCTTCAGTTCTCCTCACTGTCACCATTCATGCCATCATTTGCCTCCGTCTTACTACTCTATCTAATCCGAAATGTAAATCAACCTCTGCATAAAAAAACAACATAACACCAATGCAAATACAGCCTTCCCATTGTGTAGAGAAAGTTGTCCTTTGAGCGTGTGCAGACGAGATCCAGAGTTCCCAGAGAAATCCTCCGTCCTCCCGTTGGCTTCACTGTGACTCTGCATCTGCTCTGCATCCGCCAAGACCAGATTTGACACATCAAATAAAACGATGCAGCTCTGCTCTGCACCGTGTGGTTATGCATGCGTGCATGTTCACGTGCATGTTCCACTTATTTTGCACATCATCTATTCCAATCAGGAACGACAAGAAAATGAAGAAAAGAATGGTTTATTACCAACAGATGTGTAACGAAAAAGTCTTGCAATCGAGGGCAGAAACATCAACTCCAGACCTGGGTGGTGGTGGTGGTGGTGGTGGTTCTCCTGAGGCTGGGAGGCTGAGGAGGCTCAGCTGATGGGGAAGTGGAGGTGTAGCAGCAGTGTGAACGTGCTGAAGGTAGAGAGACACAGCAGCGAGATGATAGGCTAACAATGAAGGTGTGTCATTGTGCTATTGGACAGAAGAGACCAGGTGATTGGAACAGCTGATATCAGGGTTGACGACCCCAAACTAAGGCAGCAAAGGAAACTACGAGCGGATTGAATAACAGGATGTTAGCTTCCTGGTAATGTGACCTGGAATCAGCAGCAGCACCTGTCTGTTGCCTTTTTGTAAATACCAGGCCACAGGCACAGGTTTATGATTGTTATTTGTAGAGTGAGATATTTCGCTGTAGGACATCAAGTCAAAGCTTGTATGAGCTTTATTTCCCTGTTATGAAGTTGGAGCCATCAGACAGGAGCAGCTCATGTGTCACGTGTGAAATATTTGCATCTCAGGGAGTGAGACGGGCGCCGGCAGCATTAAACATATTTTGCAATAGTACTCAAGTGCGAAAAAAAAGTCCCATACTGTGCGTGTAAATATGTATTTGTGTTTGCAGAGTGAGGCGGTGAGCTTGGGGAAGCAGTGTGGACTCTCTCAGAGGAAGATCCAGACCTGGTTCAGACACAGAAGGAACCAGGACCGACCCAGTAACACCAAGAAGTTCTGCGAGGCCTCGTGAGTTTTTAATTATATTGTCATGTTGTCACTGAGGTCTCGGTTAATTATATTATTAAATTCCTTATTTTTGATTAGATTCACGTCCACCTTTTATATGACAGCCGTGTTTTCAGCCCGAGTTTTTATCACAGATTCTTATTTAAAATAGTAATTGCATGTTGGAAACCTTTCATATTCATGCAAATATACATTACTGCTGCACAATATGCCTCTTTTTTTTCAATTTGTTTCTGATTGAACCAATTCAGTGACTGAATGTAATCCACAGCCTCTAACAAATGACGGTGTTTATCTGTGCAGCTGGCGGTTTGTCTTCTACCTCATTTCGTTCACCGCGGGGCTCGGCTCTTTAATTCATGTAAGTCTGATTTTTTTTTTTTTTTTTTTTACAGAGATCAGCCCTCATTTCCGATTACAGTCATTCATACGATGTGTATGAGATTTTATTTATTTTGGATGTGAATACAAGTGAGCAGTAATGTATACACATTTCATAATCCCATATGATGTCATAGTCACACGCGGCCAGGCATGTGAAGATTGATGATTGTTTGATTTTACAGGCTCCGTGGTTGTGGGACCTCAGAGAGTGTTGGAGGGGTTATCCCAAACAGGTGAGCAGGAAATTTGGAAAGTTTTATTTTTTTATTTTATTATTTTTTTTTAGCTATTTATTTATTTTATTTTATTTTATTTTATTTTATTTTATTTTATTTTTTTTTCATTTTATTTTATTTTTCATTTTATTTTATATAATATAATATTATTTTATTTATTTTTTTTCCATTCTTAATTGTATGTGATTGTAAATTGAATATCTTTGGCTTTGGTCAAACAAACAAAAAACATGAAAACATGACTTTAACTTACAACGTACATTTGTTTTCCTATTTCCTGACGATACAAAGACTAAATAAGCAATTGTTTTAACATAAAATGACAGATTTATTGGTAATGACAATACTTGTCAACAACTAGACCAGCTGGGAGGGACCCAACAAAACAAAGTCTTTAGTAGAAAGACACACAGTACACTCCACCCAGGCATTAATGTTTTTCCCTGAGTTTAAACAGTGAGTATCTCCGCTGTGTCGATGACAGTAAGGTATGCCTACAGCTCAGCATTCCTTCCGGAGAAGCCTTTCCTCGTGGGGTCATGGCCGCCAACAGAAAACACTAGAAAACATGCAGAGCGGCATCTCAGCTTGACTGATTAGAGCTCCTGCAGGCGACACTGCCGCTGACCTCGTCTCTTTTTGGACAGAGAGAAAGGATGTGTTTTTTAAGAGCTTAAAGCCTCAGACACCTTCCTGCCATTGTGTTTCTGCAGTCTTTGCAATGCTGTGTGTTTGACAGGTTCACCAGCCCTTTGTTTGAATAGCAGCACGTTTGTTAACATACTGCTATGTTTTATGGTTTTGTGACGGCGTTATTAAGAACTTTGTAAACATGTTCTTGACTTGAGTACTTATATACATATGTTCTTATTACAAACATTCTGGAGGGGCTAAAGTCACTCTGACAGGTTATTTGAGCTTTTTAAACATCTAGTTGAACAACATACGTTTGCATAAAATTGGCAATGTTGTTTCTGATGATCCATAGATGAGAGGATGATAGATACGAATGTAAATTATGTCTTACTGTTTCTCCCTTCCTCTAATTTTTTTTTTTTTTTTTTTAGCCCGTGGCCGAGGCTCATTACTGGTATTACATCTTGGAGATGGGCTTCTATCTGTCGCTGCTTCTGTGCGTCTCCGTGGACGTCAAACGCAAAGTGAGTGTGAGCTCCATTTTCCAGGAATTAACTTAAAATCTGTGAGCAGCAGCCTTTTACTCGGAATTTCCTCTCGTTTAGTGCCCGAGATTTGAACCTTTGGTCAAATGGTCAACACCAAAAAACGTAACCTTATCACTCAGTCACCTTTTCCTTTTCCATTTTTTTTTTTTTTTTTTTGCACAGTGTAATCCAAATGCTGTTTTTCTCTTGCCCAATTATACGTAATACGGATTATGCACTGGATTATCCCGTTACATCATAACTTTGTGTACTTTGTGTTTGCTCTTATTTAGAGTCGGATTTTGAATCTTTAGTAAGGAATTAGCACACACTGTAAAATGCCCTCAAGTAGAAATAGAAGATGACATTTATTTTTCTAAACTACTCAATAAGACTTCGCTGAATTGCTAAAATGCTTCCATATACAGAAATATCAGTAAAAAATCAGTGAATGCAATTCATCTATTTGCCCTGTTTCTGTGTCCTGGGGAGACATTTGAGATGCTCACTGATGCTGATGCTGCAGCTTTCTTAGCAAAAGTCCTAAATTCAATGAGGAAAAATCCTATAGTGGTTTTGTGTGAGTCAGGCTCCAAGCTGCTGATCAAATAGATCTGCCCTTCAAACACACACAAAAAATAATCAATCCAGACCACATTTAAACCTGCCTTTCTTTCCAATACTTGGACACGAGTGATGAATAAGACCGCAGAGCTGCTGAAGTCTCCGTTATGTTGCTATACATCTTCCTCAGACTGTGTGGTCTCTGCGTGTTCGTGTGCGTTCCAGGACTTCAAGGAGCAGGTCGTCCATCACATCGCCACCATATTCCTCATCGGCTTCTCCTACTGTGCCAACTATGTGAGGGTTGGCACTCTGGTGATGCTCCTGCACGACTCCTCCGACTTCATTCTCGAGGTAAAACACCGCGCTTTAATTCGACTAAAAGGGCCGGAGGAAATGCATCGTTAATATGCATTGAAAGTTGAATAAATTGTTGATTCCTCTTAAACGATGCTTCGAAATACCAAAAGTGTATTTATTGAGGAAGTGTTCCCTTTCTTACACCAAAACACGTTATAAACCTCCATCCGGTACGAACTGAGCTGCATATAGAAAAGCATTATGGTCTGTGGCAGCAAGAAAAACACCCGTTGTGGTTTAAAGGTCTTACCTGCAAGTCCTTCAGCGAGGCTTTGGTTTCATGGCTTTCCTGGCTGTGACATGGCATCTGAAAATAACTGTTGTCACTCTCATCTCTGAGGAAATATGTGGAGACCTCAGGCGTGATTGGTGTTGTTTAGCCACCGATAAAAGTCGGTGTCGCTCTAGAAACAATGAGAGAGACTTGTGTGTATGTAGTGAATAATCGTGGGTAAGTAAGTGTGGCTTGGATTACTAACGGGCACCTGTTTGTTCTCAAAGCTTGCCAAGATGCTTCACTACGGCGGCTGGACGAGGACGTGCGACTCGCTGTTTGTCGTCTTCTCTCTGGTGTTCCTGGTGACGAGGCTGGTGGTGTTTCCCTGCAGGTAAAACATCGTCGTTGGATGTGAAACTTTCTTACTTTTTTCCCAGTTTCTTCCAGATGTTTTCGGAGCAACAAACCCAAGGCATTGCCTCGATGCATAGCCTCAAACTTATGGGTGCTTACCTGAGAGAAGCAGGTTTACAGAGCCTGGCAAAGAGTTGAAGAACAGTGTTTGAGTGAATAATAATAAATACTAAAACTGTGTTTGTTCTCCAGAGTGGTCCACACAACCTTGGTGGTGTCTCGGGAGTTCTTCCAGCCCTTCTTCGGTTATTACTTCTTCAACGCCCTTCTGTTGGTGCTTCAAGCGCTGCACATCTTCTGGGCTTATCTCATCATGCGCATGGTCTACAAGTTTGTGTTTCTGGGCAAGGTGAGAGAGAGTGTGAGTGGAAATAGGACTGCAGCACCAAAAATGGTTGAATTAAAAATGTTTTATTGATGTGTAGGTGGAGCGTGATGAGCGCAGCGATGAGGAGAGTGAGGTGGATGATGATGAAGAGGAGGAGCCGGAGGAAGAAGGGGACGAGAGCAGCTGGGAGCAACGAAAGGGTGCAATTAACTGTAAACTAGCATCGCTGGCTAACAACTGTGTGCTGAACAACCTGACCAACCAGAGGAATATAAACAGCAGACTGCCCAAAGCTAGATAGTGGAACAACCTCCTTCCACGTCGGCCGAGCTTCGTGAGGAAATTCGTTATTTCCCCTTTTACCTATTGGAAAATAACATATGACACTTACACATGGCTTTTGTACATCCGGCATGGTCCATCGATGATTTCTGAACAGGATGCGTCTGAATCCTGCTTATTTTAAAAAACAAAAAGAGGGCGAAGAAGCACTGATGATTGTAAATCTGCTCACCAGTGTGCGATTAGGAAGAAACGCCATCATTACTGTCCTCATAATGTAAGTATATATTTGGCAAAACAAGGAGACAGCAGCATTTCCTTTCCAAAAAAAAAAAAAGTTGTTTTGCAGGTTTTGTATATTCATGCTGTTTCTTTTCATTGTATTATAATAACTTGTTTGACTCGTTTGTAAATACAGAAGTATAAAAGTACCTTTTCTTTGGTCAACAAGGAAACCAAACCTTTTACACAAACTAACCTAATATGTGGTGTGTTGTAAACAAAGCAAACTTAAGCTAGAATTGAATAGTAATTCCCTCCTGCAGCTTTGAATCCACATACACTGTATGGTTGATTGTACATAGACTTTTAAGAATATTGATTGTAGTAAATCTGTTGAGAAACCACTTTATATATATTTTTTTTATGAACCATTTATTCAACAGGTAATTTCATGTTGGAATTTGGGGTAGAATCTAAAAAGACTGCAGACGTCCCTTCGGGGTGACAAAGTTATATTTTTCTGTGATTTTGTCATTTAGGTTCCCTTCTGAAAAGTGATATGGCGCCCCCTGGTGCACAAAGAGGAACATATCCTTATAGAGAAAGCACTCCCATGTCTTATGAAATGACGCCTATAGAAAAAAAAAATGTACTGCTGATAGAAATATGGATTCAAACCATATGTGCGCGTGTATCTTTTTCTACTTTGAATGTCATTGTGACAGGCAGCATGATTTCTCAACCAGGTTTTTCGTGAAGGTTTGCTCTACTGGACTTTTGTTTTGTGCCTTGGCTGCTGTTTTTACACTATTCCGTGACAAACACTCTGTGTGTGAGAGTCAGACTTCCTTCGCTGGACAGGTTTTTACTGTGACTGGTTGTGATGCTTTGCTTGAAACGCTGATGAGGCTGATTGTGAATATGTATCAATGCAAAGTATGCACACAGAGATGGGCATTTGTGAAATGTGAGATATTTATGAGTGGAGTTGTCTACAAAAGGTCAAACGTTTTATGGCTCACGATGTAATGCTAACATTTAAAGAGCCAGTGTGTTGCTTATAGGGTCAATAAGTATGTTTTATTTGGTGTTTAATCACCTGACAATAAGAATTGTTGTGTTTATGTGTGTATGATGCAATGCCACGTTTCTATGGTAACCCAGAACGGACAAAAGAAGCTCCAGATACGGCCTTCATGTATTCCCCTTGGCCACCGTAGTTCTCCTACACGCTTGGCACAGTTTCAGTTGGTTGCAATCAGCAACGCCAACACTAGATGTCACCGAACCCTGCACAGTGGCCCTTTAATGATTTTTATATAGACGGTGATGGCATATTTTGATATGACTAGACTGGCTCTACTGTTTGAACACAGTGAAAGAAACACAGATACAGTGTGTTGTTCAGAAAGCATCACAATCTGTAGTACAATCACAGCACCGGTTAGTTGTAAGATAAGTGGTTAGAGTAAAAAAAAACTGCAGCCCACAACAAGGTGGGATTTAAACAGAGCACTAAAAGGGCTGATCCACTGAATAACACATTCATCCCCCACTAAAATATAGTTTTTTTTTTTATTAAAAATAGATGTAAAATCAGGCAGATTCTATGAAAGTAACACTTGACTGTTCTCTCATGAGTGCACATGGATGTGTTGATTGTGTGGCCAGCTGGCCAGTTTTAATAAATTACTTCTATTGGATAAAAATAGCACTGCTGTCTTATTTTTAATGTACTTGTTTATTTATTTCATCCTAGTCTGACTCACTGGATGTAGACTGTGGGATTAGCCTACCACCGGCATTCTCCCTCATTCCTGTGTGCCGCCCAAAGATGCTTGTGATTGGTTTAAAGACATCAGTGATCACGTGTGGGGGGGCAGACCTTTCTTTAGTGCTCACACAGCGCTATAGCGGGGTCTTGCTATGCAAAATCATGACCTCTTACATAGAAAATCTATTTAGGAATGACACTTCAAATATAAACATCTATAGAATAGATGAATGCATTTTCTTTCGGTCACATCATGTGAACATTCTCATGGTGACACACCCTCTGAGGGGCACAGGGCAGGGGATGGCGTCGTCCACCTCAATGCAGGTGTCTATGTAAGGGTCCATCAGCACCATGTTTGGGAATGTTTTGTTACTCCTCCTCTCGCCGACCAGGTAAACCTGGCCGCAGACCGCAGTGCAGCCGCAGAAGAACTTCCTGTCCAGACACTCCTCCTCCAGCCCGGTCCACTCGTCCGTCTCCACGTCAAATCGCAAGGCCTGGCCTCCAAACAGGTAGAGGGCGCCATTGAGCTCTGAGGCGACCAGGTCATATCTGTGAAAGAGGAAGCTATTTTTTTGAAAACATTCTAAATAATGATATCAGTTGGTGTCAGACTAGAGAGTGCGCTAATTGGCTCACCGTGGAAACGGAGAATAGGAGACCACGTCCCACTGGTCCTCCTTCACCACATACCTCTGGATTCCGCCGTACACCTCCCCGTTTTCATCCAGGCCGCACGCCACATAGATGCACGACCCCAGAGCAGCGGCGGCTGCCCTCTCCACAGCCCTAACCATGGGGCTGACCTCCTCCCAGCCCTCCTCTGACCCCAGGACTAGCCTCTCTACGTCGGCCACTAGACCTTCATCCATGCTGCCCCCCAGGACATACAGTAAGGAGTCCAGCCCTATGGAGCAGTGGCTGTGCCTGGACTTGAGCAGGGCTGGCCCGTCCACCCAGCGCTGGTTCCTACATTCGTATATCCTGACCCAGTCCACACTGAACCACAGCACGTCCCGGAAGTAGCCACCTGTCACGACCACGTTGTCACCTACAAAATAATGTGCATATAAATGATTCTAATGTCCAATATTATGTATGTTCGTTATTTGGTATTTGATGTAACAGCAAAGACACCAAATGAGGAATAAATACACATTCAGCCTCTCACTCATCATCAGTTTCATAGGGTACCCACATCTTCATGACTATCATTAACATCCAACCATTACCTACTGCAGCTACCGAGTACTGTGTGAGGTTCTTCCTCTGGAGAGGAGGACAACTCTGCCATCTTCCGCTGAGTGGGTGAAATTGGTACAGCGGCTGCTTGTCCTGATCGTGAGGTCCACCCAGGACAAAGAGGGTCTCTCTGGCCCTGGTCCTCGTCATTGATCTGCCCACGGACCAAGACGCCGGGAAGTGTTCATTCAGCCTGCAGATGAGTTTGGCTCTGGGGTCGCAGCTTTTCATGTTGCTCAAAAGTCCGGTGATGAATGTCAGAGAGAGCGCCTCGGGCCTCACCAGCTGGATGAGCTCCAGAAAATGTTCCTCACGTTTCGGGTCAAATGTCACCCAGCGCAGGGTGGCCTCCAGCACCAGATCATCTTTATGGATGGCTAAGTCGTCGCAGGCAAGAAGCTCTGCTAAAGTCTCCTTAGACAGGAATAGAAAGTCCTCTTCGCCGACAATAGCGGGGAAGTGTGTGAGCGCCACCTGCCGTGCTGCGGCGTAGAGCTGAGTGCAGCCCAGCCTCCAGGCGTAGCCCATCATCCCCAGGCAGTTACTGAGGTGCAGCTCACGCTCCAGGAACTTGCAGCACAGCAGCCTGGCTCGCTCCAGTTGTAAAAAGTCGGCGGTCTCGAGGATCCCCAGAACGTTTTCTCTGTCCAGCACTAAGTTGGACGTCTTGCTGTATTCCATCAAAACCCTGAAGTGCTGCAGATTCACACCTTTGATCTCCACTCTCCTTTTGGTGCTCTCGAGGCCACCGCCAAAAAACAGAGCCCTGAAGTAGGGACTCTGGAGGGCCAGTCGTCGACGGTCGACGTAAAAACTCTCTCCTTCTACTCGTAGAACAGCATCGGGGATTGGATCAGAGTTAGAGTCTGTCACGTGTAGAGCAGGTTCATCCTCCTCACGTTTGTTTATCTGTTCGGGAGGAGAAACGCTCCGAGGTTTCAGCTCGGCGTCGGCTCTGCAGGCCATGTCACAGCCACACCAACTGTCTTCTGCACACCGCCTCGTCCTCGTTCCAGTCAAAATACACCAACTGGTGGTATTAATAGACTTCCCACCTGACTAACAGCTGGCTCAAAGGAGGTCAGTATGAAGAACAGATGCTAATTATAACACAGGGAGGCCAGGGAAATAAATAATCAAACACTAACTGTTTCATTATTAAACTGTTAACTTTTCCCCTATTGGTACATGAATAATAGAGTCGGCGAACTCATAAGCAAAAAATCAATGACGTCACTACAGGCGCTCAACGATTTGATTGGTGCAACACTTGTGGGGTTACAGTTTAACTTCCGGGTCACACAGCTAACATGGCGGTGAGTTCGTATGGGTTTTTTTTTTATATAGCTTTTATTCAAACACAGTTTTACTTCTGCATCCGTACACATTCTCAACAACGACAATATACATGATATATATTCGAAATTAACGCGGCGTTTTCCTTTCATGTGCTCTCTTCGCTAGCCAAGCGAAGCTAACCTCAGGCTAGCGTTAGTTTACCGGCTAGCTTGACGCTACATGTGACTAACAAACACATCTGTTCTGTGTTCCGTGTAGGATAAAGAGAAGAAGAAGAAGGAGAGCATCTTCGACCTGTCGAAGTACATCGACAAGCCGATTCGTGTGAAGTTTCAAGGAGGACGAGAGGGTATTCATGCTGAGCATAATAAGCTAACGTTGATGCTAACCGATGTAGCCGTGCGGGAACTGTACATATTTGGGCATTGTTTCTCTCGGAAGTAATCGGATTGATCCTGATACACGTTGTGTTCTGTTCCCCTCCCAGCCAGCGGCGTCCTGAAGGGGTTTGATCCCCTGTTGAACTTGGTACTGGATGGTACAATCGAGTACATGCGTGGTAAGTTATGGATACAAGCACACTGTTGATGTGGGCTCAGGAGTAGACTACTGTTTATTAGGGGGAATATCAGTATGTACTACATGACTAATTTTAAGTTTAATTATCCTCCTTTTTAGTGGAAAATCAATCAAGTAATCTTAAATTAGATGAAAGGTAATGTATCCCTGTATTAAAAATAAATAAATGTAAAGAGTGCAGACTTTTCTAGATCACATATTTTTTACTTTCACAACATACTGCAGTTGCACTTGCAAAGTGTGTAATGTTGCATGCAGTATTTGTTCAGTTGAGTTAAACTACTTTATCATAACATTGCACCTTGCACTTTGACCATCTTGCTCATATATCCGCTGTGCAATAGAAAAGCATGCTGGCTGGCATACTGCAAAGTGTACATCCTGGTATTTTCGGTATACTGCATTTGGCATGCTTTGTATTGTGATATACTAAAAATGTTCCTGGCATACTAAATAGTCACCAACGTTTCTGTTTACATCCAGTGTTACTCACCAAAATGCATCGTTGGATCCTTGATGGTCCTTGATTAGAAGTGTGAAAAATAGATTTCCTACTAAAACATTTGGCAAGATGATTTTTCAATAAAGTTAGAAACCTTTAGAGGTAAATATTATTCTTCATTAGTTTTCTGGTGCATTGCTGCGTTTCTTGGTATGTTACTGCCACCTGTACATCAGAGAAATAAGAAGTGAAATAAGAAGTTTTTAATAAATAAGAACAGATTAATTTAAACTCATACATCTATGACATGTAGACTCTAACACTTATATGTCTGTATTTACCCGTCCATGTCCAGATCCAGATGACCAGCTGAAGCTGACGGAGGACACTAGGCAGCTGGGGCTGGTGGTCTGCAGAGGAACGTCCGTCGTGCTAATCTGTCCTCAGGACGGCATGGAGGCTATACCAAACCCGTTTGTACAGCAGCAGGACGGCTAACACACATTCCGTCATTAGACACACACACAACCATGCACATGTGAAGTTTTTTTGTTTTAATTTTTAAAAGCCATGACCGTAATAATGTGGCCAACAGCAGATTTCTGTTAAAATCATTGGTTGATCAGCATAAGGACACTTGAAAAGCACTTCACTTTTGTTTTTTCGTCTGTTGTGTGCAAATTTGCTAAGATTTGAGTTGTAAAGAGCCCACACATTTTGGGAAATGTGATCAGTACCATTTTCTTTTTTTTATCCACCATAAGAAACGTTTTACTATTCTTTGTTGTTTTTGATAAGAAAATAAAATGAAAATGTTTGAGTGTGCTCCCTTGCTCCTTTTTTTTAGATTAAACACTGAACGTTGCAGCATTTGAATGTCATCTCTCCCTCGTAGCTCGTCTTCATCTTGGTATCATTGCAGCCTAATCTGACCAATGTAATAATCACACACACTAATAGCTTCTGTCCTGTTTTATGGCTGTTTCAGACCAGTTTGGGGAATTTCTTAAACTTTTCATTCTATTCCGTGGACAATCTGCTGGATTGGTTTCAGCTCCTTCCTGGTTTTCACGCAGTAAAACAAGTATTTGTTTGTGATCTTTGAGCGTGTTTAAATGGATAATAGGAATGTGTGTTGTGTTAAGCCACTCAAGTCTGTCTGCACACTTTGTGGCAATGATCTGGACTCTAAATAGGGTGGAGGAGTAATGTAAGTACACAGATTTAACTTGTTTTTATTGGTCCTGACTGGAGGAGGGATTCTCTGTTATTGCGTCTGAAAAAATATATGAAATATGTATTTTTGTTCAAGGATCCAACTCATTTTAAATGTGTGTTTATAGATATATCATAGAAGTACGATCTATCTAACTTTACCGCAAGTTTATTAACCTACTGCCCTTAGAAAATGAAAGAGGGAAGTAAAGTTCCTTAAGGGAAACCGTAATTCCTGTAAAAAAGGAGCCTAGCGGTTCTCCAGGTGTTTTGAGGTCGGAATATGCAGCAGGAATTCCAGCAGGTTTCGCTCCTCCTCTGCTGTTCAGTCACTGTGTCAGTGGAGCGAAGCCAGGCAGCAACTAGAGGGAGCACCGAGCTCCACCGAGGGGACTTTTCCTTCCATTCTCGGGGGTTGCTTTCCCCCCTATCGCGTTGCGCAAACGCGTAATGTTTATTATGTACCTAGAGATTACGGGAGCTCCGAGGTGGCGGTAGAAAAAAATGCCTGTGCACACGAAGGTGTAACCGAAGGGGATCAGGACCCGATGGGAGGAGGTCCGGCCGTGGGTTTCTGAAGCCCAGCGGACTTCATAAAGTAAACCCAACAGGTGAGCTCCCCGCGGCACGCCCCGCGGCAGGTGGAGCAGACAAATAGCGGACCTCTCCGTCCTCTTCCTCCATCCATGTACGCGTCCTCCTGGCCGAGCACGGAGAAGAACTGCGGGACAGCGTGCACGTCAGCGTCCAGAGGAAGAGAAGAAAGGTGAGCGAGTTTGCTTCGGGACATAAAGCCTCTATTGTTTGATGTTTCACGCTGCGATGCAGCCGGAGTCACCGTGCGTAATGCGCTGCTGCGTGGAGGGGATGTGTTTACAGAGTTAATTTATTCATAGAGATACTGTTATCTGATGAATTCAGGGGATGTTTTTAGTGTGACCCCTTTTTTCCCTAAATCTGAACTGTGATCAGCAGATAACATGGCCTCCTTGGTGTCTTTTACGCACGTCGCCTCCCATCTCAGCCGGAATGACTGCTAGATTATTATTATTATTGCTAGTTAATAATCCTTATTTCTTATATGGACATCTACCTTTTCATTGTTTTAAGTAACTCCATTAGTGGAACCTTATTCCTTCATGTTTTGGTACAACCATGTTCATCATTGTAGAATTTGGTGATAGTAAATAAAAAGATTTGTTTTTGGTTGAGTTTAGTCTCTTTCATGGTCAAAATGTGTCTTATTGATATCCTGCTGTACGGCCTTATCAATTGCACAAGTCTATCTCACTTAACTCTTCTTTCCAATCTCAAATATCTTGCAGGACTGGATCATTCTGTCTGTCCGGGCATCATGTTACTGGATACAGTGGAACGTCAGCTGTGAGCTCGTTGCTGTAGATCCAACATGGAGGTGAAGAAGGATGGAGGAGGGGGGTCGTGGTCTTCTCCAGGAGCTCCCTCCAACCCCGGCGGCTGCAGGAGCGCGTTCATAGCCTTCCTCCTCTTCTTCCTCGTCATCGGGGTCTTTGTCGGGCTGCTTATTGGTGAGGATCATGTTCATGTTGTGAACTATGTAGACGACCCATTTTTTAAACATCTGTATAAGATGATGAATTTCTCCTCTGTGGTCGCCAGCCTACCTGGTGCAGGAGCAGCATTACTTCATGGAGACGGTGGAGCTGAGAGGTCTGAAGTACGATCCGGTTCTGCACGATGAGAACTCTGCTTTTGCCATAGTTCTGACTTCAGTTTTAAAGTCCAAGGTTAGTGCACACTGTTGCCATGTTGAAAGCCCTTTTTTTATTTAGAAAGCCTTACATTCTAAGTTTTTTTCTGTTCTTACAGATTAAAAATGTATTCACTGCCTCATCAGTGTCGCATCACTACGTTGACTGGAGCATGGTTGCCTATGGGTGAGTGAGAGCTGAAGTGGACGAGGGGGGGGAAAAAAAAAGCTTCCAGAAGATCAAACCAACAGCGTTGTCCGTTTCTTCCCAGTAACGTTAATGGTGACGTGATGGCGACATTCAGACTGGTCTTCAAGGTGTCCAAGGTCCAGCAATACTCGGACAACTTTGTCCAGGACCTGCTGAGAGCAGGACTCGGCTCAGTGATGCACGGGAAGCCACTGGAGGTGCCAGAATTTGGAGAGATCAGCGCTATCGTCTTACTGGGTAGTATGGCTACATTGTCATCAGTTGACCTACAAGTGGATGTGTAGTAGTAGTAGGAGTGATGCAGTGCATTGTGGGACTTCCTCAGTCCTTCCAGAATCTAATGTTTGTCCTCTTCCTCGTCCGTAGGAACCAGCGGGAAGTCATTTTACACGATTGGAGATGAGTTGACAGGTGAGTGAAGATGTAGATATGTTAAAGTGTGCCTTTTTAATCACAGACAAATGTGCTTTTTTCTAATTCTTATTTTTTTAATAATGTAATTTAAAATAACACTGTGAGGAGAACCCTTCATGATGCAATTCCAAGGTATGAGGTGGAAGGCAAAATACACAGAAAAAAGGCATTCGGAAGTTTATCTGAAGCCAATATGAGGCTTCAGCAATCTGGTTTATGTGTTTTTGTATATAATAAGGACTGTGGATATTGTTTAGCACACTGGTATGAAAGTGTTGTTTGAAAATCGATATGTATGACTTATGTGAAAGCTGTGTAATATTAATGGAATTTAACAGAAGTGCCACCGTCCTTCTTGTGAAAACACATTCTCCTATAAAGAGCGTTGATACGTTTTTCTGTAATCTCATCCTGACGTGTGTCTATGGTCTGGGCTCTCCAGCCAGGTGTCCTAACAACACCTTCGCCTGTGACAACGGAGAATGCGTCACCAAAATGAATCCGGAGTGCGACTTCGTCCCCGACTGTGCAGACGGATCTGATGAAGCTCGTTGTGGTGAATGACTTCAAACTTTCCTTTTCAAGCCTCATTATTTACAAGAAGTCATTCTAAATGTTTCTGAATCTTACATTATCCATCTTCCCCCTCCTTCAGCCTGTGGTAGCCGTCCGGCTATGGGGAGTCGGGTGGTGGGCGGGGACGATGCTCGGCAAGGGGAGCTGCCGTGGCAGGTCAGCCTGAGGCTCCACGGACGCCACACGTGCGGAGCCTCCATCGTCAACCAGCGCTGGTTGGTCAGTGCGGCACATTGCTTTGAGAGGTAAGGCGTCTTTTATAAATCTCCCAAGCTCTTGCATGTTGCATGGTTGCATGTGTATGACTCCTTCGTTTCCGTCTCCAGGGAGAACGACCCCAGAGATTGGACGGCCCTTATAGGGGCCAGACTGGTGAGCGGCGAGGAGTCCGAGTCCTCTATAATCAACATCAAGTCGCTGGTCGTGTCCCCGGACTACGACCAGATGACCACTGACAACGATGTTGCCGTGCTGGAGCTGGAGACCCCTCTCACCTTCAGCTCTTACATCCAGCCTGTCTGCCTGCCCTCCCCGTCTCATGTTTTCCCCCCCGGGCAGAGCTGCATCGTGTCAGGGTGGGGGGCGTTGCACATGTTAAACGGTGAGTCTGCCTGCAGGAGTACACAGCAAAGTGACAGATGAGGGATTTACAGGTGTTTTTATTACCCTATTTTACGTTTCCACAGTGTATTTTAACATTTTGGGACTATTTTTAGCTGAGGTAATAATTTCCTATAAGATGGTGAGAAATAAATCATTTATAAAGCGGATATGATGACCAAACAGTGCAATTAGGTCAGTCAGTATCCGTCAGATGAGACCATTATTAGGACTGCGTGTTGGAATGTGATCAGTGAGAGTAATTCAGGCGTCTTGGTTCAGTTGAGGTGCCTCCCGTGCTGCAGAAGGCCGTGGTGAAAATCATCGACTCCAAGGTGTGCAACAAATCCTCCGTGTTCAGAGGAGCGGTTTCTCACAACATGATGTGTGCCGGATTCCTGCAGGGCAAGGTGGACTCGTGTCAGGTCAGTGGTGTTTCAATAGGTTCACACAATGGCAGCAGCTATCGTCTTACATTTCCTTACAGTACTTTTCACGTTTGTATACACACACTGATGCTCTTGAAACAATACGTCGGGTCAAAACTGTATGTCAATGCGAGTCCCACCCTAAACATAGAGGCCTGTAGGCTGTTGCTGGTTTTTCATCTCATGATGTGTGGTGCTCCGGGGGATCGAGGGCACTCTTTTTTGAATGTTTCCAACTCTCAGGCTCCTCCCCCATGACCACGAGCTCCTCCCCCTCGACTTCCTGCCCTTTGAAATCCCTTAGATCACGCCACCTTTGAAACGCGGGTCCGATGTTGACTCTGGTTTTATCACGGGCACCGTCGCCATCTTTCTTTTTTCCCTTCTTTTCCACCTGTGTTTTCTTTTCCTTGGTTGTTTTGGACCTCCTCGTTTGGGTTTTTATCGAGGAATTGGAAGCTTGTTGCTACTTCCCTCCGCCTCCCCCCTGTGATAGTGGAACGACCTAAGGGGGGAGGGGCTCTGTGTGTGCACGAACACAGCCCTGCGTGCTGATTGGACAGGATGATCCGGACTCTGTCGATTTTTGCAAAACAAACAGGCTCTACGTGCACGTAGAGGCACACTTTTTTTTTTCTAAAACCTGATGATTTATGTTGTTCTATCGGAGCGTAGTGTCGGCTTCAAGGAATATTACTTAAATATTGCTGTGGGAAAACACGGCATTCCTCCCCAGTAAAGTCTCAATCCAGCTACCATTACAGCTCAATCAATTTAAATCACAAATTCAATTCAACCCATAACACATTATATGGGGAAAACAATCCAAAGTACATCTTAATACCCCATTCTGACAATTAATTAACCTAAACCTAAATTAACCTGACAATTAATTAACCTAAAAATAATAATAATAATAATAATAATAATAAAAATAGTTTATTTGCTTCTTTGCTTATGAAAATGTCATATGCACTTGCATGGAGACTTGTTTTCTCGTAGCTGTTCTCACGCCAAATGATCAGAGGTCTTGTGTTTTTCCCTGCAGGGGGACTCTGGAGGACCTCTGGTGTGTGAGGGGGCACCAGGAAAGTTCTTCCTGGCCGGGGTGGTGAGCTGGGGTGTGGGCTGTGCCCTGGTCAACAGGCCTGGGGTTTATTCCCGCGTAACCAGGCTGCGCAACTGGATTCTGAGGTACACAGATCCCAGCATGGTCCCGTATAACTCCCTGTATGCACCCGCTGTGCCGGTTACTGCTCCAGCAAGAAGCCTTAATAATCCCCCAGTCCCCAGCACCACAGCCTTGGAGGTGTCGTCTGAACCAACAGTACCAGGTAATCTCTTTCTAAAAATGGCTATTTATCAACCTGTTTTCCCATGTTTTTGTGTCTAAATGATCCACCGTGTCTTCCAGACTTGAACTGCACTGGAAACTTCCAGTGTAGCGCCACTTCCTGCATCAGCAAAGTCAACCCCGAGTGCGACGGCGTGCTGGACTGCCCCAACCAGGCCGACGAAAGAAACTGCAGTAAGTTTAACGCGTGAAGGAGTGCACGTACTGGATTTTAAGGATGTCTGATGCGTGTTTCTGTCTCAGACTGCGGAGAGCGTCCCGCGCTGGGCTCCCATAGGATTGTGGGTGGAGTGACGGCTCGGAGGGGGGAGTGGCCTTGGATCGGCAGCCTCCAGTACCAGCGGTTGCATCGCTGCGGCGCCACACTCATTCACAGCAAATGGTTACTCACAGCAGCCCACTGCTTCAAAAGGTAAAGTGCTGACCCTGGACAAAAGTATGTATTAAATCATACCGTTACATCCAGAATGGGACTGAGTGTGTAAAAACCCTCCAGCGACCCCAGCCCCGCTAACTGGGCCGTGAGCCTGGGATCCGTGCTGCGCTCCGGGGTCGGAGCCCTGGTCATCCCCATCCAGAGGGTCGTCATCCACCCGGCCTTCAACGGCACCAGCATGGACCACGACGTGGCTCTGTTAGAGCTGGCGGTCCCCGCCCCCATGTCCTACACCGTCCAATCCGTGTGTCTCCCCTCGCCCGTGCACCGCTTCCTCAGCGATGTGGAGTGCTTCATCACAGGCTGGGGATCCATGAGAGAAGGAGGTAAGGGATTCAAAATCCATCGTTACATGTTAGAACAAAATGGACTAGAATTGGATATCATTGTCTACAGGGAGTTTTAAAGTCTGCAGGGAAAACACAAAGACAGAACAAAACATTCCTGAATCTAAAAACATATTTTTTTTAGGACTTTTGTCCTGAGGTAAGCCCTTAAATCTCCACACAATACACACAGTATCTCTTACTTACCTTTAGGTATGTAGCCTTGCAGATAGTGTCACAGTTATCTGCTGGGGTTCTGACTTATCTACCACTGAAACTCCTGCTGCTACACCAGAACAATGGAGGTGAATGGAATTTGGTTTGTGGTGCTCAAAGCAGTAAAAAAAAAAAGAAGAGATTTAACAAAAATGCAACAGAAACTTGTCTTTCTGGAAACAGTGTTGCAATCCGAGTTTGTGGAAATGCATTACCCACGAATATAATTCGATATTTTTTTTTTTGACACAGGCTCATTGACCAACCTGCTGCAGAAAGCTGCCGTGAACGTCATCGACCAGGCGAACTGCCAGCAGTCTTATGGAAACGTGCTGACTCCCAACATGATGTGTGCTGGTTACATGGAGGGAGGCAGGGACACCTGTCTGGTAAGACGCAGGACATTTTACTGTGTAACCCAAATACTTTCTGTTTGGAAACGGGCCGTACATCTGTTCGGTCTTGGCATCGTCTGAGCAGCAAGATTGTGTGGACCGAGATAACACAAGTGCTCGGAGGCTCAGGGAAAACGGGGCCACGGCTCCAATAGATTTTTATTTATTTTTTTACAGCGGATGGTTAAGGAGGTGGGAGTAAAAGCACATGAATAATTCAGGGTTTGAAAATACTTGTCAGACGATGGAGATGGAGAAAGCAAGTGCTGCTTGTTCAGGGACTTTGCAGCACTTATGTGAGAGATGCTTATCTGACGGGAGAGTAGACTTTCTTTCCTAAAAATACAGAGCCCCCCTTTTCCTCTCTGTAATCTTCTTATGTAAGGAAACCCACATGCATTCCTGTCTCGGTCAAAGCACCTGGCATCTCAGCAGCACTCCGGGTGACATTCTCCTAGTATCTTACTCCTCTGCGTCCTCGCTCATCCTTCATTATTTTATCGCAATGCATTGAGGTTATTTAAAATGTCTGATCAAATTATTAAAAGCCACTTTTGTTCTCATCATCCAGGGAGACTCTGGGGGGCCGCTGACCTGTCGCCAGGCCTCCGGCCAGTGGTTTATTGCTGGAGTGACCAGCTGGGGACACGGATGTGGGCGAACGGGCTTTCCAGGGGTTTACACTCGTGTGACGTCCGTCAGGAAATGGATGTCTACGTATCTGCCTTTCTGAAGAGGCAAAGGAGACGAACCTTCAAAAACATGACGGCGTGAACATTTCCTGATACGACTCCTTCCAGAAAACTGTACTGTACGAGGACCAAAGTCATGCTTAAAGTCACGCATACACCACAGTATTGACTCGTGTGACCTGCTGTCCTGGTCATAGGTGCTGTTTGTAATACTGTGCAGAGATCTGAACCGGTACCAGCCGCTTTCATTATGTACTGAAGAAATACTGAACTGTGGCTTATGGACGTTCTGCTAGCACATGCATGATTGAAAGTATTTATTTCAGTTATTTATTTTCCCGACTGGTAAGCTTACTGTACATGGTGTTTTATTTTTTTTTTTTGTGTGGGGTTCAGAATGTTTCATTTATCGGTGTATTACTTGTTTTTTTTTTGGGTATCTTTTTGTAGAAGATACAACAAAGATGATGTCATTATTGTTCCTCAAAAGGTGGGTTTTCTGGGAAAAATATAATTCTGTGTGGAAAAAGCCCGGTATCAGTATTTTGATTTGAGTTTGATCCAGGTGACATTTCATTGATAGATATAGACCATTTAGATGAGACACAAGAGAGGACTCTGATTGACAAGATTTATTCATTTTTCACGATAATCATTCCATTTGCTCACACACTGCAAATAATGTTCACAAGCTTACGTTTTACTACATAAGCTCTGCAGGATAAGGGGGGAGGGGATCGTGGCTCCCCAGACATCTGACAAACTGAGCGCACAGGCAGACCCTGCTGAAACAAGCCCACTACTGTGGAGGGCGGGAGATAGAGTGACCACTAGAAAACAGTTCAGACAAAACAGTTTTGTTCTCCAGGCGTACTTTGATATCGGACTGTTTGGAGGCTTGTGAATGTCAGGTTCATGGATGTGAAAACACAGAGTTGGTCCTTTTTGATTTTAAGTAGGTCCGTTAGTGTGAAAACATGTGAAGGAAAAGCCTGAGTTGTACCTTAAGGGCTCCAGTTGTGCTCCTTTATTTTCTAGGCACAAAGGTTTGGCTCTCTCCTAGCATAAACAAAATGGAAAATACTGCTAACAAACAGGCTCACAGCATTTTATCGAGCAACTGTGGCGACTGATTCCTGGTTATTTATCACAGGTATCGTGTCCCAATTCAAACAGGCTCCTAAAGACGAGTCAGTCAGTGTTTTATATAGTAGTAGGAAGTAAATGCATACTTTTATAAATCATCCAAAAAACAAAAGCCATAGTGCTGCATATGTATGATTTAAACAGTACATTTATTTTTCTGCTATTCAGAGGGTACACCATGGGTTGCAACATGTCCCAGCATGCACTGCTCAAGATATTGGGTACACCTCGAGCAGGTCGCTAGTCAATCACAGGGCTTTCATATCGTACTTACATACAGTCACATTTAGAGTTCTCCTGATTCTCCTGACCTACACGGCTTTAAACCTGCAGGTGTTAATTGCAGGCGTTTAAAATGCATGTTTACTTGTTAACCAGACGATTTAATTATTCATAGGATAAAAACACAAATAGTCAAACGTTGTTACTCGACTTTTCCTCAGAGCAAAAAAATGTAAATGTCCACAGAGACTTTAGTTATGGCTCGAGTCCACAGGCTCTGCTTGCCTGTCTGTGAGGTATTGTGACGATGACGGTGTGCTGCTGCCAGGGCACACCTGTGCACAGCTCCTCCAGTGGAAAAACACTGTGCTACTCCTCACCGTAAGCAGCAGCCCGAGGAAGGAAAGGATGTAGAGAGGGATGATCACATGCGAGCTCTTTCTCTCTGTAGTCTGGAGTTGTACGTTCGAGACACGGTGTTCCAGGCGTCCATATACCGGTCCATACACATGGCGATGCATTTCTGAGAGGACAAAAAGCAGAAAAATGTGACTACAAAAAAAACTTTTATTCAGAATCATTATGCCAATTAGTTTCTGTATTAATCATTTGGTCTAGAATATATCAAAAATGTGTGGGAAAATGTCCATTACATTTGCATATTTCCTTTCTTTTCTATAATAGTGAAGGGAATGTCTTTTGGATACACACTGTTGGTCAACAATTTGATTATTACAACTTAATTCCTGGGAAAGTGTAATGGACATTTTCTCACACAGTTTGATACATTCTAGACCAAACGATTAATCAAGAAAGTAATTGACAGAATTATTAATAATAATTAAAAAAAAATGTAATGTCACAATTTTCTTTGATATTAAGTCACCATCATAGAAATGAAAGAAAATGTGCAAATCTTCACATGATATCACCATAAATTCTATATCTGACTACAGGTGTTCCGGTTAATCGATCCGGGTCTTTTAGCATGTGGAGCCAGCTGCTCGTTGTGTCGCATACCTGCTCGGAGTTGTCCAGTGTGCTTCCAGGCTTCCCTATGCACTTCTTGAAGCATTTGTCTGTCATTCGCTGCAACAGAAAGACATCGTTGGTTTATTATGATGTAACATTATTACTAAAGAGCTGACTCGGTTACAACAGCGGCTCACAACACCTCACTGTGAGCCGTTTAGTAAATGTTTAGTAACGTTGAGTTGGTTTTAAGGACGTTATGTATGCTAACAACATTTCAATGACTGTTTAAGAGTTAATTATTAGCGACATATTAATGACTCTATGTTCATATGACGTTGTAACTGGATTGATATGCTCTCATTATCCCCCAATCAACTCTACTAACGTCACTCTTCCATTAACGAAGTTAACGTCGGCTAAGTTTTGGGGGTTAGTCCTGCTAGCTTAGCTTAGCAGCCGCCTCCATTGGTTTACCTGCAGCAGCTCCTGAGCGTTAGCCACCGCGATCTGGACCTTGACCTGCTCCATGATCGTCCCGGTGTCCACTTTACCACCGGCTCCACCTGCCGCGAAGTCTGAACCGAACCCGTCCATTTCTACCGGAGTCGTTACCGAACAAACTGGACCCGTATGGACCTTCTTTAACCGGCACGTGTGTGTGTGAACAGCTACGGTTTGGCTAACGGCAATTTTCGATGCCCTTGACAGCGGCGGAAGACTACATACGTCACTTCCAGGTAGGGGATTCCGACGTGGGTAATGTAGTTTTTTTTTTAGTAAGCAGATAAGGTCGAAGTGTATAATACTGCAATAATACTGTGTAATATACTGCAACCAAAAAACATATTAAAGTATTAAAAGTAGGTTTATAATAGTGTACTTGTCAGCACCCGCACCAACAACACACGTGCGCGCGCACGCACCTCTGGCACACGCGCATGTTTGCCGCACGGTGGCGATATAGACCTACTTCAACGAATCACAAACTCTAAATCTTTAATGGAGTGAATTACATTTTTTTTTTCTTGCATTTTACCAACACTGAAGATTTTTCTTTAAATGTCACTGAGTACACTTTGAGTTCCACTCTTTATGGATAAATAGACGGATAAATCATAGTATATCAATAGGATAGCATGTTGCATTGTAGTAGGGGTTAGTTTGGGACTGTAATACACACACACACACACACACACACACACAGAGAGAGAGAGAGAGAGAGAGAGAGAGAGAGAGAGAGAGAGAGAGAGAGAGAGAGAGAGAGACCAGAAGGGGCCTGAAATTGAAGGACGAAACACAACAAAAGCTCATGGGAGATACATTTATATGTGTAATAAGAAGTAATACATAAATATACACGGATATGTACATATAGTAAAACAGTGAGTACATGTAAATGTAATAAAATACATAATTTATGTGCAAAACATCACAACAACTATTTATATCACCCTGAACCTCCAGCAGCAGGATGTATTGGAAAATAAATTAAATTAAAACAATTTAAGAGTGTATTCAATCAGGATGTTCCACATTCTCTTTATCTATTGGGTAATTACATTACATTCCCGTTCAGACATTCCAAAGTAGTTATTGTATGGTCGCTGTGCCGACTTGCCGGGGTAAATAGATAGCAATCTAAAACTGTGCAGAAAGCCGGAACCAACAACATAAATAGAAAGTCATAAGAACCTCTACATTGTTTGGTGTTAAGGCCCAGGCATGAGGATGACCCCCTCTCCTTGTGTGTCAGACGGGATGACCTCACCCGAAAGACCACCTGCCTCGAGTGAACAAATACATGGTACAGTGAGTCTGCAGGCAACAATGGAGTGACGGTTACTGTCACTGTCAACAGACGCAGTGTGAGGGGCTTGTTTGCGATGCTGGGGGGCATTGAGGAATGATTGTGGGGGGTCTGATTAGTGGCGTGCCTGCCTAAGAGTAATTAATGACCAGTTACACAATGCACACAGCCAAGCAAATGCATGCAAACACACACACATATGTCCTCGGGCCCCACTGGACTGAATGGGAAGGGTTGGGTTAAAGTGCAGCAAAATGAATTAACCCTAGATTACAATCATGAGTTCATTAATCTAATCTTCTTAAATATAATCCCCTTCAGGCACACTTGTGTGTATGAAAGCATTTGGTCCAGTCAGCTACAAGCACAATGCTTACGAGAATGTGAATTATACCCACGAGTGTTTCATGCTGTCAGAATTTGAGGTTACACAAGGCTATAACGTAGTTATTCAAGCCTTTCAAGCGTAACGAATGTTGAGATGTGACTACTAGTCGAATTTGAATCCCCCTGTGAGGAAACAATAGGAAAGAGTGGATGAAAGGAAAGCTGAGTGGAAAACACACGTACGTGCTCACGTCCACACAAACTCAGACGGTCGAGGAACAGCAGAAGCTTTTAATCTTCAAAAGCAGCTGTTGAGTGACAGTCAGGGGGAGTGAGAGAAGGGAGAGAAACCTGAGCAGCGTGGCATCGACGCTGCTCGTGAAGCTGGGGCTGGTGGAGATCAGTCAGTCTCCACCAGGCAGTCAGTCTTGAGAGGGAGAAACTGTCCCCATTTTAAAAAATCACAAATATTGAAAATACTGCTAATAATCCCTTAACTGTTAGAAGTCTGTTTGTGATGTGGCGTTTCCTTCACAGCAGACAGTGTGGCCTGTAAAAGCATGAAAAGCACAGGTGCAGCAAATACTCTGCTCCATTTAAGTGTCCTCATAAGACAAGGGAGCCAACGTGCACAATAGCAGGGCCCTGGACCTGGCACACCTAAATGGAATCCAGCCATTATGAATGTCATTAATTACTGCTGCAGACTTGTTGGGACATATCCCATTCAAAAGGAAAAGAAACCCAAGTCTTGAAGTCTGTTCTTGAATTTCTTGAAATTCTACATCCATGCATTTTTAAAGTACTTGAATACTACTCACTTTATTTAGTATAATATTTAGGACACTTGCGTTGGCAATGTAACCGTATGTCTCCCATGCCAATAGAGTCCCTTTGAATTTAACTGGAATAGAAGTGAATTGAGGGAGAGTTATTTTCCCAAAGTTATACTTTAAAAAAATATATTTTCATAGCATCTGTGTACCACGTTCCATGCAACACGTGAAATTTCTTGTGTGTGCAGGCCAGTCCTTGACTGCAGCCCAATTCTTGTCCTGATAGCTCACGAGCACTTAAATCCTTCAGAAAATGCCAGGAATTCAGCTGTGGAAATGAAACCTCATGGTCCTCCGAATGCCTTTAGCCTGCCATCATATGATCATTGAGACTGTTGGGTATGTGGTGCAGGGCAGGGACTCTGCTGTGATAGAGAAGAGACGCTGATCAATATTCCTGATGATTATAATCCTACGCCATGGAGGGTTATCTGATATTCTTTCCTCTTAGCAACATTAATCAAAGTACACTGTACATGGTGGATGTTTTGTAAACTGGTTCCAGCCTTTTTAGCCATTCCACATGTTAGTATTACTATGTTTAGGCTAACAAAAATATAATCAAATAAAGGCTTAAATAAAGTATTTCTCTGTTAAAATATAATTCCTGCTGGCAGTGTGGAGATGGCATTTAGACCTCTGTGTAATTTTGGCAAAAACATTTTTACAACAAAGCAGATCTCACTACTAAATGCATGAAATTCAAAACCGAAAAAAATAAAATAAAATAAAATAAAATTAATAAAAACTATTATCTGTTTTCTGGCAAAAAAAAAACCCAGATATTTACAAAAAAAAAAGAAAAGCAGCAGGTGAAACGCACACGCACGCACACACACACACACACACACACACACACACACACACACACACACACACACACGCAGGCAGGTGTTTTTCTTTTATTCTTCACGGCAATGCTATTCTTGAATAATGCTGTGCATTGACCCTGAAGCTGGATGGGGAATAAAAGAAACCCTTTGCTGCAGAGCGTCGCAGCTGATTGGACGACGTCACGAGGAGTGGGAGGAGCCAGCGTGAACACCACGGCTGCCTGGGCTCTTTCTCTCCGCTTTGCTCGTCGCTCTCCTCGCAGGCTGCGTGGCTTTCCACGAGAACAATCCAGAAACAAAAAAGACCAACTTTTCTTTTTTTGTTGTCTTCTTTGGTTTATTTTTGCAAACTCGAAGACAAATGGCTCAACCGTTTCCTGTCACGTCGGCGTGTGAACCCGTTTCAAACACGGAATTCGGGTTTGTCTAAATTCTGAACTTAAAAAAGAAAGAATCGGCGAAGGAAACAAGTTGGAAACCGAGATAAAGGAATCCGGATCCGGCGTCTATCAAGGTAAGCAGTTACACAGCTAACCCCCCCTCCCAAAAAAAAGAAAGTATCGATCACAGGAGATACGTGCTCGGTTTGGCGTTTGTCCAACTTCCGAAATGTGAGGAGTTTAGTCGCAGGGTGTACCACGGGATCCGGGTTTGATGTCGGCCGCTCGGAGCAGCCCCGGGTGTTTGCATGCAGGCTAACTTTGGAGGAAAGTTGAGCGCATGCTGAAGCGCTGACCGTAGTTTCACATTTACTGCACAAAACGAATTGGATTTCACGCTGAGTCCCCCCCCCCCCGGAAGTCCCACAGTCCCCCTTTCAGTGGGATTGAATGGCCGACTTAAATTTATCTGCTGTGAAACAATGGAGGCTTCAAAGCGGAAGATATGTATTTTGCTCCAAGTCTTTATTAACCCACTGTGCCACCATTATACCCCGGTAATTATATCATGTTATTTATTGCATTTATGCATTTTTTTTAAAGCATGCAATGAAGTTCTTTGGAAACACCCACTTGATGTCATGGCTGCAGGCCTGTCTAAATCCGCTGCAGACGCGGATCAAAGGCAGAGATTTTGGGGTTTTTCATCTGTTGCTGCTGCTGCGGTTACATAATTCCATCCTCCAGAAGCAGGACTGAGGTGTCACATCTGATGTGGGCTTTGAAAAAAGCCTTGGCACCGTCTTGTGTGTGTGTGAACCAGCAATAGGAACAGGACAAGCTGCAGAGGAATCGGTTGGCTGTGATGGAGGTGACTCACAGCCCTGATATGTTGATAGGGGTGGAAAGATGTGAGGAGATAGAGGGCAACACACCCAGGTGTTTGCCTTTTCTTGTTGCCTATCACGAAGTATAAGAAGAAACTTGAATTAAGACACTGAAGTATGTTTGACTCCGTGTGCACACGTCGGGTTTTATGTGCTCCTTATCTGATCTCTGAAGGCTGAAGTTTATCCGATACGAGTATTTTATATCCGAAGCCATTCATTAGCCGGTTGCAATATAATGATATAAGATGGGAGGAGTGTTTATTGTCGTGTTCACATCAAAGGGAAGACGCATGACATGATAAACATCTTCCACTCCTGTCCAAATGGTTGAATAAAAATGTGTTCTTTATTTCCTCCTCCAGGTTCAACTCAAAAATGTCTGTCAGTAACCACGAAAACAGAAAGTCTCGCTCCAGTTCTGGCTCCATGAATATCCACCTCTTCCACAAGACGTCCCACGCAGACAGCCTCTTGACTCAGCTCAACCTGTTACGTAAGCGGAAGGTCTTCACGGACGTGATCCTGAAGGCCGGGAACAGGTCCTTCCCCTGCCACCGGGCCGTCCTGGCCTCCTGCAGCCGATACTTCGAGGCCATGTTCAGCGGCGGCCTCAGGGAGAGCCGCGACGCCGAAGTCAACTTCCATGACTCTCTCCACCCGGAGGTGCTGGAGCTCTTGCTCGACTACGCCTACTCGGCCCGGATCATCATCAACGAGGAGAACGCGGAGTCGCTGCTGGAAGCCGGCGACATGCTTCAGTTTCACGACATCAGGGACGCGGCGGCGGAGTTCCTGGAGAAGAACCTCCACCAGTCGAACTGTCTGGGGATGATGCTGCTGTCCGACGCCCATCAGTGCCAGAGGCTGTACGAACTGTCGTGGAGGATGTGCCTGGCGGACTTTGCCACCCTCTTCAGGACCGAGGATTTCCTCAGCCTGCCCAGGGACAAAGTCCAGGAGCTGATCCTCAGCGAGGAGCTGGAGGTGGAGGACGAGAGCCTGGTGTACGAGGCCGTCATCGACTGGGTGAAGGCGGACATGGAGCACAGGCACAGCGAGCTGCCCGAGCTGCTGCGGTGCGTCCGCCTGGCGCTGCTCCCGGAGACCTACCTGCTGAAGAACGTCGCCTCGGAGGAGCTGGTGATGTGCCACAAGGTGGGCCGGGAGATCGTCGAGGACGCCGTGCGGTGCAAGATGAGGATCCTCCAGAACGACGGCATCGTGACGGGGTTCTGCGCCCGGCCCAGGAAAGTGAGCCAGGCCCTGCTGCTGCTGGGGGGCCAGACCTTCATGTGTGACAAAGTCTACATGATCGACAACAAGACGAAGGAGATCACCCCAAAAACGGACATCCCCAGTCCCAGGAAAGAGTGCAGCGCGTGTGCTATTGGCTGCAAGGTATGCATGTGATCTGTACTTATGTGCATTTTAATGCAACGCTTTGTGGAAGTACACAAGGATATTACATCAGGGGTCCTGATAAGCTTTTGCTCACTAAGTATTAGTTTGAAGTCTGTGTAAATATTATGATTGTTTTTTTGTTTGTTTTTTTGTATCATTGTTTATATCAGAGATCTTCAACCTGGGCCCCCTAGGGGGATCGCAGAGTTACTGCAGGGGGTCCCGGAAATGATTTGATCGCAAAACTTTATCAAAAAATGTTATGTCCAAAAATACACCTTATCATCAATACAACCTATATTAAACAGATATAAATCTTCCTGTTTTTTAACAGTATGTTGTGAAATTGGGATGTAGAAATTCTAAAATAGAATTAAAATATATGTCAACAATTATTATTTTAATGGCTTAGTATTGTATACATACATAATTCCAAAGTTCTGTTAAACATGGCACTTAAGGGGGGTCTGAAGTATATGATTTGAGTTTATATGATTATGGGGGGTTCCAAAATACATAAACTGAACTGAAATATTCTCTCCGTGTGTCTCAGGTTTATGTTACCGGAGGACGCGGCTCAGAAAACGGGGCCTCCAAAGACGTCTGGGTCTACGACACGCTACACGACGAGTGGTCCAAAGCGTCGCCGATGCTGGTGGCCAGATTCGGTCACGGGGCTGCGGAGCTGGACCACATGCTGTACGTGGTGGGAGGACACACTTCTCTGGCGGGATCCTTCCCCGCATCTCCCTCCGTGTCTCTCAAGCAGGTGGAACAGTACGACCCCCAGACCAACAAGTGGACCCTGGTGGCTCCGCTCAGAGAGGGGGTGAGCAACGCCGCCGTCGTCGGCGCCAAAAACAAACTCTTTGCCTTCGGCGGCACCAGCGTGAACAGAGACAAATACCCCAAGGTGCAGTGCTTCGATCCGTGCCAGAACCGGTGGTCGGTGCCGGCCGCCTGCCCGCAGCTGTGGCGCTACACGGCGGCGGCCGTGGTCGGCAACCACGTGGTGGTGATCGGAGGCGACACCGAGTTCTCCGCCAGCTCCGCGTACCGGTTCAACAGCGAGACGTACCAGTGGACGAAGTTCGGCGACGTGACGGCCAAGCGGATCAGCTGCCACGCGGTGGCGTCGGGGAACAGACTGTACGTGGTCGGGGGCTACTTCGGTGCTCAGAGGTGTAAAACGCTAGACTGTTACGATCCGTCGTCGGACTCCTGGGACAGCGTGACCAGCGTGCCGTACTCGCTCATCCCCACCGCCTTCGTCAGCACATGGAAGTACCTCTCGGCGTAGAGAGGGAGACACGCACCCACGGAAGTGAGTAATTTAAACTGACACAAACAAAAACAATTATATGTACTATTCAAAGTGTCCTCTGCATCATCAGATAACACACCGACATCTTCAGATTAATCATGCAACATGCTTATTATACAAGGCAAGGCAATTTTATTTGTATAGCATAGCATAACAAGGCAAATCAAAGTCCTTTAAGAGGTAATAATAAAGATAAAAGATATAAAGTTATTATAAAAAACATTAAAACAAGCAAATGAAAAAAAAACAGTGCACTATAAGCAGTTCAAGAGAGCGAATGTCGGTTTGAACCGGAGGAGGCCGGTTTAAGAAAGACCCTCACTGTTTTCAGGGTTGCCACAGTTACACATTATCTAGCTGCTGTGGCGGCCGGGTGTTGGATAAACACGGTGAACTCCTGCTTTAGAGAGCAGGAGGAATGTCAGCAGTGCTGGTAATTACAGGGCGAAAGCTACAGTGCAAGACGACCTCCTGTCAAAGGAGCGAGATGAGCCAAGCATGATTCAGTACCCTCAATAACAGTTGTAAGTTATAAAAGATAATGTGACACACGATGCTTGGAGGCAGAGGAGCACAAGGAACTTTTATTAAGATAATACAAGCCCCTTTTCCCCCCCTTTTACATAAATAATACATTATCATTATAGCAACTTTTTCAAAGTTATTTAAAGGACACGAAGTAAGGCACCATATGTGCTGACAGACGCCGGGCCGGTCTCTCCTGGTCAAAGAAAAAACGTCTCATCAGTAATCTTATCAGGAGTTCAGGAGGGACTATAAAAAGTGGTGGATACATCTCAAGGGTGTGAGAATGATGGACTTAGATGCGACATCAGTGGAAGTAGTTCTCATCCTAATCTGCCTGAAGGAATGACAGGTTGCAGTTTTCACAGCTTCATGTGAGATGAGCGATGATGTTTATTTATTTTATTTATTATCGCCGTTTTTTTAGATTTTTCGCCCAGGGTGAGACCGGAGGGATGGATGGATGGCGGGGGCCGGAACATGACACATACAGAAGAGGGCGTACGGCGATGTTTTGCAGGTTGTGTTTACCCGTTGGCGGTAGAGCTAGTTTCTTGACGCGAGGCCCGTCCTGTGATCTTATCTTAGCACTGATGCAATCAATGGAAAAGGATTCATTGCTGCAGGAGTCGTTGGGGTTTGCTTTTCTTAAAAAGCTGCGTCTTTTTATTGGCGGTTTTGTGGTTTTTATCTTTATGGGAGGCGTCCACGGAGCTCCCACAAAGCTTGATGTTTTATTCCCTGCTATAGGTTGAATTGGCAGATTGACTGACATTTTTCAATATAAATTATATATATATATATATATATATATATATATATATCCCCTGTGCTGCGAAACAACAGCGTTTTCTGTCAAGAATCCGGGAGAGTGACTCAGAACCCTTCCACGCTGCCAAGAACTTTGAAAGTAAATCTGAGCGGAAGCAAGTGAGAAGCAGGGAGCTTATGTGTGACTTGTGTCTACAGTAAACAGCTGGATATGATGGAGCTGGGGGCTTAGCATTATGAGGCTGCTGGTACGGACCGCTAGCCAAGGTTTTTTTGGCCCGGGATGGAGACAGACAGGCTGGCTATGAAAGATCAAGGCGCTGCTGCGTCTTTATGAACTCTTGCAGTTACGGGGAGCTACCGTCCCGCTGCCGGCTGCCTCGCTGTTTAATTACAGCAGACGTGGAAAAAAGCTCCGATTTCCAGCAGGCGTCCTAGTCTGACACTGGGAAGGTCCTTCTCACCCTGAGGGGGAGGGGGGAGGGGGGCTTGTGAGGAGAAGAAGTGGAGTGGCAAACATTTAGGGATCAACAAAGTGACAAAGAGCAGAATGCACACACACACACACACACACACACACATATGCAGTGAGCGAGTGGAGATGAAGTGGAGAGCGAGTAAGACCAGGAGAAGCAAAGCTATATTTTGCACCATTTGGCAGCCGAGACTAACGCCTGCCTAAAAATACTTTCGCTCCCGAGGTTGTCAACTTTCAGCTGGGGTCAGAAAGAAAAAATAATTGTGTGCGTGCGTGCGTGCGTGCGTGCGTGCGTGCGTGCGTGTGTGCGTGTGTGTGTGTGTGTGTGTGTGTGTGTGTGTGTGTGTGTGTGTGTGTGTGTGTGTGTGTGTGTGTGTGATCCTTTGATGTTTACGACGGGACTGAAAACCACTGGTCTGCTGCTCAAGTATTCACTAGTAGTATTGTGAGTTTTTTACGCAGTTGTGAAACCACTGGTTTTTCAGTCGCACTACTCTGTCTCACACACACACACACACACACACAGAGGCAGTCACATTACTGGCATTGCCCCTCCTTTAAAAAGCCAGCCATCCTTACTCTAATTTGGGAGGAATGAAGGTGTGGCCTGCATTCCCATTAGTTAAGATTTGTTAATGTCGCCTTCAGTTCTTCAGACTTGCCCCGGCCCGGTTTTGCGTGGCCCGTGTGGGATTACCAGCCTGTTTGTCACCACGTCCTACTGTAGTTTTTGTGGCCCCCTGTGCATATCCACCAGATGTGACTAACCACAGGCTCCGGGGCCAAGCCAGAACCCACTGTTGATGGAAAAGTATTTGTAAAAGTCAAGGCATTTTGTTATGGTCCAACTAACAGTTTGGGCTAAAAACACTGTTTTATTGTACTATGTTGACCATTGGCCGGTACAGACTTTATAGGTTCCGGTTAGGCTTCCTTCAGTGTGTGTTTTGATAGCAGAGTTCTGTCATGCCGTAATCTGGTCAGTTGCCCCAGACTTCAGCCAGACAGGATGTAACAAGAGACCCCTTCACAAAGTCCAGCACAGTCTCCCTCTCCTTTAAACCGCTGAACTATAACGGCCCCAGATAGAGGTAACTGTTATCTATGCCTTTGTTTTCTTAACCTCCCCTCCCTCTCCATCACCCCTCGCCGCTCCTAAAAAATCACAGACATAAGCAGCATTCTCTCTTTTTTTTAACGGCTTCAACCGAAAGCCCTTATGAGGTGTGTGTGTGTGTGATGTGGTCCACCTGGAGAGGTCAGGGGCCACGGAGGGGAGTCGTCGGCGGGCTCTCTGCCTTCCCCAGACAGCTGCTGTAAAATGGAAAAGGTCACGGTGGGATCAGGGAGGAGGAGTGCTGAGGCCCCTAGTCACTCAATACTAATGTTTTATTAATGCCTGGCTGTGAGGGCCACCAGGAACACGAGCTGAATGAGGCTTTTATTGTGGCATCTGTGTACAACAACGATCCCCCCACGCTTCTCTCAGACACACGCATAAACAGTCAACAGTCAGTTAGCACGTGCACACACACACACACACACACACACACTTCGTCTTCAGTCCCCTTGAGTAATCAATCTGCCACATTACAGCCTTTCGGCGCGGCCGCTTAAATTAGCATAAACCTAATGGAGGTTTTATTGGCCTTTTCTCCATGCTGCGAGTAACAAAAAGGAAAAGGGGGGAAAAGATGCCCAAAATGGCTGAATAATCACCCAGACTAATTTGATTACGCTCTTAAAGAAGAGGCGAGCTGTCATACAGTTACAGGGGCCTCCGTGGTGAGCCAGCTGGGATAGGACACAGTGTGTCCGTGGTAATTAATCTGAATTACGTAATATTTGCGCCTCCTGAAGTAGCGCTGAAGTGGAGCTTATTCAGTCACAGAGACGCTCTTTGTTCGGAGTCTTAAACCGGAGTTCCGCAAGGATTCATCAAGGCTCCTTTGCTCTGCAGCTGTACCGAGACACTTGTGTGTCTGAGCTCAACCCGGGGTCCCTTTTCATCCGTCCCCTGAAAACAATGCAAACGCATGTAAATGAAGTGACTGTGATTCATACGTTAGTCAATACGGTGCGACTCTTTGTGATCATTAGTAAACATGGCACGGGCCTCGTTGGACACAAGGGACGCATAAAGAAAGAGGACTCGGCTTTGGTGCGGTGCATCGTGGGTAAAACTGGAAGACACAGACGGAGTCCAAGTAACGATAAAGCTAAAACGAATGGAGTCATTCATTTGATATATGTGACCCCGCTCCAGACAAGTGTGTCGTTGTTTTTTTGTTTTTTTTAGAAAAGCTCGCAATTGAGTCGTCATTGTGTTTCGTCGGTCTCGGTGTGGAGTTATTCTCACGATTCTCAAGATTAATGATAGGAGCAGACAGACTGAGGCAGGTTAAAACCTCAAGAGTGCCATTTCCAGTCACTTCATAGCGTCCCAGCCTCCTGTTTGGGTCCGGTGAAGGACACGTAGACTCCCTCCGTCCCTCACGCTGCGGTTTTTTTTGCAGCGGACCAGACCAAAGACGACCACGGGGGCGACTGACCGAAAGAGAGTCCGGTTTTGTGTAGGCTGACTTGGTTGTTTTGGCACAGCGAGGGTTTAAAAAAAAAAAAAAAGGTTTTGAATGCCAGTCAGGGTGAGTTTGTCCGTATAAACAAGTGTGGTTTGAAAAACAAGAAAGTGAACCGCGTGGCCCCTGCAATTCGATGTTGAGCATAATCGACCTTGACATGACAGGTAATAATGACGGGGCCGCGAGGCAGTCTGGAGCTCATTTCTGGTGACAGCGGGACCCTTGTGGAGGGCCGCTGAGAGAGCTGAAGTTTGATAATGCGAGACGAAGGGGGGGTTTTAGTTTTTTAGATGAATGTGCTGATGATGACGGACACGTAACCTTCGTAGGTCAGAGTGTCTCCATAGGATATGGAAGCCTTCCTGGCTGTTCATTGATTTATTTCCCTTAAATAATGTAAAAGAAATCAAAGAATAACGTCTTTGATCCGTCATATTTCTTTCATGTGCACCTCCTGGACGTGGTTTAGCCCGGCTGGAGACCCTGCTGGTGTCCTCCACCACATGAATGTGAAAGCCCCGCTCTCTGCAGCAGATAAGAGGACTAAATATAAAACAGCGACTCGTACGTATTTAATGCTCCTTCGTCATCTGCACTTCAGAGACCACCGAGAGCAGCCGAACCCAAGAAGTGCAGGCAGTGACCCGTGCACATGTGTGTGTGTACACACACACACACACATAAGGAGAGCGCCGCGACGGAAACTTCCACGAGGCCCTGCAGTCGCATGTGATACAATAAGTGCTGCTGCGGCTTTGCTTTAAATCAGGAAAGGGTGAGCTGAGTCTCCTCGCAGCGAATGTGCTGTTAGTGGTTGCTTTCAGGGCTGCGTATCAAACTTGAAGACTTCTTTGGCACCGCCAGAAAAGTGTCTGTCGCACCGAGTATCATAAACTAGGACTGAAAGCTGGCACCGAATGTGAGGGCCAGACTTGTAACCACAATGTTTACCCTCTGATCATTTCAGTTCAGATGTGATTTTGCCAAGACTACTAGTTCTTGTACGACCGCTTGTGTTTACACAACTTTTAAGGTCCAGCTGAGATGAAAAATGTTCCTTTAACCCTTTTAGATCGCATCCCCGCTCACCAATTTAACGATATGTACCAAAGAAAATTCTTCTTTTTACCAATATTTTATTCTTCCTCGAAAACAAAACGCAACCTCTGCTTACATCAGCTAGGACCAACCAATAATATCATGTGATCCATCCATCAATCAATATGCAACGCCGGCTCTGCACAGAGCTGGAGAAGGTTGTGAGCTCTTTTGAACGTTATGGCCCGCCTGCCTTTCCTGTTTCACTCAGAAATACTCTTTAAATGCAGTTTCAGCTCGACTTTGCTTTTCCTGAGAAATAAATTAAAGGAATATTTTCGCCTCACAGTGAGGATAAGACACCAGGAAGCCACCACCGTGAAGTAGAATGCTCATAACACCATGCAAAACAACAATTTGTTTTTATGGAGATGTTGTAAGGATTCAAAGAAAAGCAGACCAAATCAATTTTCTTTCTCACTCAGATCTGTTTGTGTGATTTTTTTTTTTTTATTATTTTTGCTTTTCTGAAGATAGATCGATGAGTCAATACTCCTACGCGCTCTCCGAGATGTAGTTTAAAAATCCGATTTTGCATGAAATCTGCCTCCGTGAAGCCACTCATGTCACAATCCCACCATCCCAACATCCCACACACCTCCTTACACAAGGAGCAGCCGTTGCCCCACAAAAAGCCATCATTTAAAATTTGGCTGTCTTTCTACGTAACCTTGTTGTCGTCTGCTCGCAAAATCCACTGGCGTCCACCGCACGTCAATTTCCAAACAAAACCGTGACCTCCGTGTTAGCTTGTGTAAGGCTGCGTGTGAGGTCTTTTGTTTGTTGTACTTGTGCGTACAGGTCAGTTGGGGACCGTGACCGGCTCCAACCGAGCCACCAATTTGGGTTTGCAGTGTGTAACGTAGGCGTAGTGAGCTTTTAAGGGGGACTTTGTTGCCTTTTGACAGAACCATAGCTGTTTCCCCCCTTTTTCCAGTCGTTATGCTATGCTATGCTAACTGGCTGTAGCTTCGTTTAACCGAGAAATAGGAGAAGAAAGTCAAAATTGTGACCATTTTCTTTAATAATGTCGTTTTTTTTTTTACTGTTTCTCAAAGTACGCTATCGAAGGGTGTTTTTGGTAATGGTAAAATCCTTTTTATGTTCTATTTTAGCATTCAGATTTATTGTAAAATGGAGTTGTAATGTAGTTTGCATCAACCTGACGGTGATTCTTCCAGAGAGTTTGTGTGTAAACGGATCGTTTTGAACGTCTCTGCCGGCCTGGTGTTGTTCCAGTAGTGCGGTGCTCTGGCTGTGTGCCTCCGTCACGCTTCAGGCAGTGTATTCACAACAGTAACAGATGCGTATGGATCAGTCGGGGCTTCAGTAGTGTGAGCCGGCTTTGTCTGCCATGGAAATGAGAACTCATTAGGTTATCTAAACAAGCCCCCCCAGCAGAGCCGGCTCATAACTGTCCGTCTACTGGAATAGAGAGCTCACACCTCCTTCATCTGCTCTGGCAGACGAGTTATTGTAAAAAAAAATATATATGCAAATCAGTTTATTTCCAGTGGAACATTCCTTCATAACAGCAGGGGAAATTAGACACTGAAGTATCTCAGGTTGCAGAGAAACACCAAAGAATTCACAGTGTTATGATAAAAAATTGTGCTTCAGACATTCAGGAATTTGAGAATTGACCCATTAGAAAGCCTCTTACAGTAAGATTCTATCCGGATAAAGCAGATGAGCACATGGTTTTGAATTATGTTTGCAGTCCAGAGAACCTTATTTTTACAGCGTGGGGTCGTCTCCACCGCTGCCCTCAGATATTTATTACCTAGCGACATAAATGGCTTGAGCAGCTTAATCCCACATGCCAGGGGGGGCGACTTTGGTTAAATAACGCCCCCATCCCGAGGCGTTATTAACGCTATGTGGGTAAGCCCGATAAAATGGCATGGTGATAAGCCGATGTGTAGCCCGGAGGACCGAAGTCTCTGCATTCCTGTCCCCTCCCTGAGAATGTCCAGGCCGCCTCTCCGGTCATGTGGCCCGTCGTACAGCAGAGTTCACAGGACCTCAACATTAATCTCCCTCTTGTCTCTTTCTCCAGATCAGCAGTGGTGTCTGGTATGCAGGCATGCGTCTCCCTTCACTGGCTCCGGGGAGGAGGAAGAGTTTGTGTATTCCTGCTGTGGCTCCATCCAGCCCGGATTCACAATGTCTTCAGCTGCAGAGAAGCAAAGGCTCGAGTCCTGGAGACGGCCTGGAGACTGGGAGTCTGTGGCCTCTCTCCACCTGATCTGTTTACTCCTGTTTCTTGTGTAACTTTCCCATGTAGCCGATAGCCTGAGCTGGACTCGTTGCCATGTTACTGCAGGGACCTCGCAATCTCCATATCACATGCAAAGCACAGATCGACGTGCAGTGAATCTGCGACAGTATCGGCCCTGCGCTCACCGCCTGACTCACTCATGAAACGCGTGTATCATCTCGTCTAGGTTAGCGGTTTAACAACACATGTAAGGACTCGTGAGTTTCTCGATGACTAAAGCCAACTGAAAAAAGGATGGTTCCCTTGTTGTGGTTTCTCTCCCCTCCTGACGCTGGCCGTTCTACTCAGGTGTAATTTATTTGATGGACTGAATTAGACCTTTGCTGTGCCAGGCCCATGGGGGAAGGAGAGAAGACATTTTTGGGTGTATGATTTTGTGCACAGAAACAATCTTCCTGTATTTTTAGACTTTGGACTTGGGCTTCCCTCAATTTTGGTAAAGCTAAATTTGTATCATCCTCCTCTACTTAAAATACACCCTCGCAAAGGAGAATGTGGCCCGCGACGGCCGAAGAAGATACTTTTCTGTTTTCAAGATGTTATTTCAAACTATGATTTTTGTCTTTTATGTTTGTGCATTTCGTGTCTCAGGGTTTTGTATAGTTTTGCCTCTATTTTTTCATGGAATAGTAACGTCTTCTAACATTTTTCTTTTTTTTTTTAGTTTCTGTGAATGTACTTTTTTGTGATAAATATTTTTTTTTATTTACAGAACTGTCATTTTAGTATACATTCTTACATTGTTTTGTATAAAGTATGATTATGTTTAATAGCAATGGTCATATTTAGGTATATTGCCAAAACCTGAGAAGCTAACCTTCATGACAAAAGCTAAATGTGTCCAAAACGGTTGATAAATCCTTTTTGTAGCTATGATACATTCATTTCATGGATTTTTAATGGAAGTCTTTTGTGATTATAGTTTGTATATTTGCTTCGTAATGAATTTGTAGAAGCCTTTGATTTGCACATTTTGTACAAAGAAATCTCTTAATGGTCTTAATTTTTGTATCTTTGTCTTAACCCGGCTTGGGTAGTGTGAATAATCAAAAGTGTTTTTTGTAGCAAATTATCGCATCGTTTCTCTTTGAACAGTCTTCATTTGCAAGTTTTAAATATCAAATACACTGATATGGTAAGCTATTACTGATAAACCAGCTGTTACTTCATGCTCCACAGCTCATCAATAAATCTCATCTTGTTGAAAACATATCGAGTTGTTTGTGCTCTTGTTTTCCAGAGAATGATTGGAATTTGGGAAGCCGTGTCATTAAAAGAGTGGGGCAGCCGCGTAATCACACAGGTGCTCGTAACGTGCCTGGAATAGTTTCCAAACGCAGGTCAGGAGTGGTTCTGGTATTTACCAGAAACGCTCGTCTCCTTCCTCCTGTCTGTGCACTTAAGATCCTGCAGGATGATGGAACAGTCCACTCTCTGTCTCTCTTTATAATCCCCCATCATAGCGATGTATATCTCATATTCTGCTCATGTGGTATGTGAAGAGTGAGCCTCTGTATTAAGTATTTGTACTTCTACAACGTCAGTACACCTCTGGTATTTTCTCAATTAATTTAGAACTTTAATGTAAAATAGTCAGATTTTCTGAGAATCATTTAACGTTGATCTCAATCTATCATTATGTTGTATTCACTGATTATGCTTAGCATTAATCTGAATCTACAGTACAAAGTAAAAGATGTGTCACTCACTTATATACTTAATACTCAAGCAAAGTACAAGTACCTCAAAATTGCACCTAAGTACAGTATTTGAGTAAACATTCTTAGTTGCTTCCCACTCCAGCTCACATGTATGATGTATGCCCACATTAAAAGCCCCAAACCTTGAAGAATGTGCTGCTCACCGTAAACTTTAACTGTGAAATTCTTCCTCTATTTATTTTCAAAGTAAAGGTTGTGAGAGCATCTGTCCCTTAGAAGTCCTGGCAACAGACAATTTAAACACCGAGTGGATACGACTTTAAAGCTCCGGGTGAATAGAAGGTTAATATATGTTTTTCAAATCAAAAGAAAAAGCATTAATTATAAATCCCAAATTCTCACTTAAAAATAACCTTTACGTTTCATGCCTCTGTTTTGGTGTAAAGTTTCAGGAAGGTTATTACTGTTTTTGGCAGCTGGAATTCTGCGCTTGATTTTTATAAGAGTAAACTGGCAAACACAAAAAGAAACTTTTACCAATGCTCTCTCTCTGATGCATGGAAAGCAGCGTTACCATAGCAATCATCACCAGGGTAAAAGCAACAACCGTCTGCATCCATATCAAGTTCCTTATTAGTGGGTGAACTATCTACTTTTAAGTTAAGGTTTTCATGTCCAAAGACTTAAATTTGCCTGATACCTCAAGGACTCCAGTGTAATGAACATGTTTCTGTTTGTATGGATATTAATCTTTCATTGTCCCTCAGATCTTCCTTCTTTCTTCCTCTATTTCCACAAGCCACTCTGCCTCGGCGGAGATTAGATAAGTAACCTTGAGGATGTTGGAGAAGGAGGGAAGGATGAATGCATGTGTGTGTGTGTGCTTGTTTTCTGCATGAAGGAAACTGCCAACCGAATGTTTTGCAAGTTGTTCTCTGATAGATTTGACTATCAAATTAACATTTCCTTAGTCGTTAATCTCAGTAACATCATGTGCTAAATATTTAAAGATGGAGTGTAATATTGTATTGTGTATATATGGAATACTAAAAGTCTACAAACTTGATAAACAGGAAACATTTCCTCTAAAAATGCTCTGCACTTCACGCGCATTACTTAAACTGCTGTAAATGACACGATTTGTAAATCCAATGACACAAACATCTTTAGGGATGCCCTAAAACAAACCCTCGAGGGACATAATGCAACACCATTGTTCAATCTTTTCAAAGCCAACCGAAAAAACGACTTCAAAGGCTGCTGATAATTGGATGTAAACAAGAAGCGGCTCCAAAAAGTCCCTCTTGTGCAGCCATGACATCATGCCTGTAACAGGCGACGTCCAGTCAAGCATGTGGACACGTTTGTGCCAGTATGGGCACAATCATTCATCAAAGGTTAATTTAGGGATTTTTAAACACAATGCAAACATGCATAGAAAGATGAAACACCCCTCTCTGAAAAGAGGACCTGGCACCGGACAGCAGGATGGGCAGGCCGCTCAATGGCTCCTATTGTCATGCAAAATGTGCAAACTGAGCCATTTCAAACAGATCTTGCCGACAACACAATTAAACCATGGTGAATAAATAGACATTTGAAAGTTGAGTGGAGACAAAAGAACCACGGAGACAGACAAAACAAAAAATTAAAGGGGGGGTGGGGGCAAACTGCCATAATAATCTGGATCCTGGATTGAAAGATATGTGGGGTGTCTGTGTATGTTTTTTTAATGCACATGAATTTACACTTAAAAGTGTGTGTCTGTCTTTGGTTGTGTGTGTGCGTGTGTTTGAGGTGGGGGGGGAAGAGCAGTTACGGCTTCTTGTTAACCCATAAGAAAGGAGGCAGCGAGGTGGAACGGACAGGGACGTTGCACCACCCAAATATCGGTGTGCGTCTGCTGGCCTGAGACCCCCAGCTGGGGCCTCCGGCTGCAGGAGACGGGGAAAACAAAACAAAAAAAAGCTGAGACGAGGCTAGAATCGACCTTCTCTTGCCTTCCCCCAGGGGTCCTGGAAAACGCTACTGCAGACCGGCTCAGGAAACCTAACAGCCAAAGGGCAGATCAATAAGTACCTTCTGGCAGACACAGATCTGATTTGACAGATGTGCAAAGGATAACGGCCTTTATTTCACTATATCAAGGAGTACAGTCTACTGAATGTGTCTATGTGCATTTTCGAGGTCATTATAAAGAGATCAAGTGGTAGGATTGTAACCAGATATTTATGAGCAATATAATAATGTATGTCTGTTTGTAGTTTGTGTGAATGGTGTCTCTTGCCGTGAATCTCTGTAAGTGTACATCAGTTTTGTTCTGCCGTATTCTCTCAATACAGTTATTTCTTTGTACTTAATTGGCATGAATACTAACAAAGATGCAACGAGCATAACCTTCGAGACTAAATAATAACTGAATATGTTGTCCCCCTTCTCCGAGTCTACGCTGGTTTCTCACTCCCCTGTCTCGCTCCCCCTCCTCTCCCTGGCTGTGGGCATCTCCGCTGGCAGCAGCTCTGAGGTTTCAGAGCTGACTGGGTAGGCAAATGAGGAGTAAACAATGTGAGAGACGGGCAGACACACAGTCAGACGGCCTAACCACTGGAGCGAATGCAGGGGTTGTCTCGTCTCTGCTAGTCTGATCGGTGTGTCTGTGTGTGTGTGTGTGTGTGTGTGTGTGTGTGTGTGTGTGGAGGGGCACACTCAGGAGCTTGACAGGTCATCTAGCACCAAGAGGAAGGAGAGACCTGAAGCCCACATACAAAATCTGCATTTTTATATTCCTCTATAAACCTCTGCAGACTGAACCATAGTTGCCCATATTTTATACAATATTTTCTAATTTGGTAGAAGGCCACTGAGGGATACGGGGACACGACAGAAGCAGCGACTATCTTATAGCATATGAAAAAGTGTATTTACTCATGGTATGTCCAAATAAGTCATGAAAAAAAGTCACCATATAGCATGTAGAAAAATGTCAAAGTCAAGCCATAAAAAAGTCATAGTAGGCTATAGTATGTAAAAAAAAAAAGGCTTAGTATAGTATATTGAAAAAAGTAATAAAAAATCAGTAATATGTGTTGAAAAAGTCATGAAAAAGTAATAGAATAGTATGAAATGTTTTTAAAAAGTCACATTATGGTATGTCAAGGGATTTGAACCATCAACCATTTGGTAATTGAAGAAGCAGTTCTACTAATTGAGCTAATAACAAGTTTGTATACATACATACATATTTGCTATTAAATAAAAAGTCATGGTGCAGTATGTCAAAAAAGATAATGAAAAAAGTCATCTTAAAGTGTGTTAAAAAAATCATATAGAATGCCGAAAAAACTCATGAAAAAGGTCAAATTGTAGAATGTCGAAAAAAGTAATGAAAAAAGTAAAATTATAGAATGTTGAAAAAAATCATGAAAAAAGTTAAATTTTAGAATGTTGAAAAAAGTCATGAAAAAGGTCAAATAATAGAATGTCGAAAAAAGTCAAATTATAGAATTTCGAAAAAAGTCCAATTATAGAATGTCGAAAAAAGTCATGAAAAAATTTAAATTATAGAATGTCGAAAAAAGTCATGAAAAATGTAAAATTATAGCATGTTGAAAAAAAGTAAAATTATAGAATGTCGGAAAAAAGTCATGAAAAAAGTAAAATTATAGAATGTCGAAAAAAGTAATGAAAAAAGTCAAATTATAGAATGTCGAAAAAAGTCATGAAAAATGTAAAATTATAGCATGTCGAAAAAAAGTCAAATTATAGAATGTCGGAAAAAAGTCATGAAAGAAGTAAAATTATAGAATGTCGAAAAAAGTAATGAAAAAAGTCAAATTATAGAATGTCGAAAAAAGTCATGAAAAAAGTCAAATTATAGAATGTCGAAAAAAGTCATGAAAAAAGTCAAATTATAGAATGTCGAAAAAAGTAATGTAAAAAGTCAAATTATAGAATGTCGAAAAAAGTCATGAAAAAGTCAAATTAAAGAATGTTGAAAAAGTCATGAAAAAAGGTACATTTATAGAATGTCGAAAAAAGTAAAAAAAGTAAAATTATAGAATGTTGAAAAAAGTAATGAAAAAAGTTAAATTTCAGAATGTTGAAAAAAGTAATGAAAAAAGTTAAATTTTAGAATTTTGAAAGAAAGTAAAATTATAGAATGTCGAAAAAAGTCATGAAAAAAGTTAAATTATAGAATGTCGAAAAAGTAATGAAAAAAGTTAAATGTTAGAATGTCGAAAAAAAAGTTACATTTTAGAATGTTGAAAAAAGTAATGACAAAAGTAAAATTATAGAATGTTGAAAAAAAGTCAAATTATAGAATGTCGAAAAAAGTAATGAAAAATTCAAATTATAGAATGTCGAAAAAAGTAATGAAAAAAGTTAAATTTTAGAATTTTGAAAGAAAGTAAAATTATAGAATGTCGAAAAAAGTCATGAAAAAAGTAAAATGATAGAATGTCGAAAAAAGTGATGAAAAAATTTAAATTATAGAATGTTGAAAAAAGTAATGAAAAAAGTAAAATTTTAGAATGTTGAAAAAAGTCATGAAAAAAGTTAAATTTTAGAATGTTGAAAAAAGTCATGAAAAAAGGTACATTTATAGAATGTTAAAAAAAGTAATGAAAAAAGTAAAATTATAGAATGTCGAAAAAAGTAATGAAAAAAGTTAAATGTTAGAATGTCGAAAAAAAAGTTACATTTTAGAATGTTGAAAAAAGTAATGAAAAAAGTAAAATTATAGAATGTTGAAAGAAAGTAAAATTATAGAATGTCAAAAAAAGTAATGAAAAAAGTCAAATTATAGAATGTCGAAAAAAGTAATGTAAAAAGTCAATTTATAGAATGTCGAAAAAAGTCATGAAAAAGTCAAATTAAAGAATGTTGAAAAAAGTCATGAAAAAAGTTAAATTTTAGAATGTTGAAAAAAGTCATGAAAAAAGGTACATTTATAGAATGTCGAAAAAAGTAATGAAAAAAGTAAAATTATAGAATTTTGAAAGAAAGTAAAATTATAGAATGTCGAAAAAAGTAATGAAAAAAGTCAAATTATAGAATGTCGAAAAAAAGTAATGAAAAAAGGTACAATTATAGAATGTCAAAAAATTCATGAAAAAGGTAAATTCATAGAATGTTGAAAAATGTCATGAAAAAAGTCAAATTATAGAATGTCGAAAAAAGTAATGAAAAAAGTCAAATTATAGAATGTCGAAAAAAAGTAATGAAAAAAGGTACAATTATAGAATGTCAAAAAAGTCATGAAAAAAGGTACATTTATAGAATGTTGAAAAAAGTCATGAAAAAAGTCAAATTATAGGATGTCGAAAAAAGTCATGAAAAAAGTCAAATTATAGAATGTCGAAAAAAAGTCATGAAAAAAGGTACAATTATAGAATGTCAAAAAATTCATGAAAAAAGGTAAATTCATAGAATGTTGAAAAAAAGTAATGAAAAAAGGTACAATTATAGAATGTCAAAAAAGTCATGAAAAAAGGTACATTTATAGAATGTTGAAAAAAGTCATGAAAAAAGTCAAATTATAGAATGTCGAAAAAAGTCATGAAAAAAGTCAAATTATAGAATGTCGAAAAAAAGTCATGAAAAAAGGTACAATTATAGAATGTCAAAAAATTCATGAAAAAAGGTAAATTCATAGAATGTTGAAAAAAAGTAATGAAAAAAGGTACAATTATAGAATGTCAAAAAAGTCATGAAAAAAGGTACATTTATAGAATGTTGAAAAAAGTCATGAAAAAAGTCAAAATATAGAAAGTCGAAAAAAGTCATGAAAAAGTAAAATTAAAGAATGTCGAAAAAAGTAATGAAAAAAGTCAAATTATAGAATGTCAAAAAGTAATGTAAAAAGTCAAATTATAGAATGTCGAAAAAAGTCATGAAAAAGTCAAATTAAAGAATGTTGAAAAAAGTCATGAAAAAAGTTAAATTTTAGAATGTTGAAAAAAGCCATCAAAAAAGTTAAATTTTAGAATGTTGAAAAAAGTCATGAAAAAAGTTAAATTTTAGAATGTTGAAAAAAGTCATGAAAAAAGGTACATTTATAGAATGTTAAAAAAGTAATGAAAAAAGTAAAATTATAGAATGTCGAAAAAAGTAATGAAAAAGTCAAATTAAAGAATGTTGAAAAAAGTCATGAAAAAAGGTACATTTATAGAATGTCGAAAAAAGTAAAAAAAGTAAAATTATAGAATGTTGAAAAAAGTAATGAAAAAAGTTAAATTTCAGAATGTTGAAAAAAGTAATGAAAAAAGTTAAATTTTAGAATTTTGAAAGAAAGTAAAATTATACAATGTCGAAAAAAGTCATGAAAAAAGTTAAATTATAGAATGTCGAAAAAAGTAATGAAAAAAGTTAAATGTTAGAATGTCGAAAAAAAAGTTACATTTTAGAATGTTGAAAAAAGTAATGACAAAAGTAAAATTATAGAATGTTGAAAAAAAGTCAAATTATAGAATGTCGAAAAAAGTAATGAAAAATTCAAATTATAGAATGTCGAAAAAAGTAATGAAAAAAGTTAAATTTTAGAATTTTGAAAGAAAGTAAAATTATAGAATGTCGAAAAAAGTCATGAAAAAAGTAAAATGATAGAATGTCGAAAAAAGTGATGAAAAAATTTAAATTATAGAATGTTGAAAAAAGTAATGAAAAAAGTAAAATTTTAGAATGTTGAAAAAAGTCATGAAAAAAGTTAAATTTTAGAATGTTGAAAAAAGTCATGAAAAAAGGTACATTTATAGAATGTTAAAAAAAGTAATGAAAAAAGTAAAATTATAGAATGTCGAAAAAAGTAATGAAAAAAGTTAAATGTTAGAATGTCGAAAAAAAAGTTACATTTTAGAATGTTGAAAAAAGTAATGAAAAAAGTAAAATTATAGAATGTTGAAAGAAAGTAAAATTATAGAATGTCAAAAAAAGTAATGAAAAAAGTCAAATTATAGAATGTCGAAAAAAGTAATGTAAAAAGTCAATTTATAGAATGTCGAAAAAAGTCATGAAAAAGTCAAATTAAAGAATGTTGAAAAAAGTCATGAAAAAAGTTAAATTTTAGAATGTTGAAAAAAGTCATGAAAAAAGGTACATTTATAGAATGTCGAAAAAAGTAATGAAAAAAGTAAAATTATAGAATTTTGAAAGAAAGTAAAATTATAGAATGTCGAAAAAAGTAATGAAAAAAGTCAAATTATAGAATGTCGAAAAAAAGTAATGAAAAAAGGTACAATTATAGAATGTCAAAAAATTCATGAAAAAGGTAAATTCATAGAATGTTGAAAAATGTCATGAAAAAAGTCAAATTATAGAATGTCGAAAAAAGTAATGAAAAAAGTCAAATTATAGAATGTCGAAAAAAAGTAATGAAAAAAGGTACAATTATAGAATGTCAAAAAAGTCATGAAAAAAGGTACATTTATAGAATGTTGAAAAAAGTCATGAAAAAAGTCAAATTATAGGATGTCGAAAAAAGTCATGAAAAAAGTCAAATTATAGAATGTCGAAAAAAAGTCATGAAAAAAGGTACAATTATAGAATGTCAAAAAATTCATGAAAAAAGGTAAATTCATAGAATGTTGAAAAAAAGTAATGAAAAAAGGTACAATTATAGAATGTCAAAAAAGTCATGAAAAAAGGTACATTTATAGAATGTTGAAAAAAGTCATGAAAAAAGTCAAATTATAGAATGTCGAAAAAAGTCATGAAAAAAGTCAAATTATAGAATGTCGAAAAAAAGTCATGAAAAAAGGTACAATTATAGAATGTCAAAAAATTCATGAAAAAAGGTAAATTCATAGAATGTTGAAAAAAAGTAATGAAAAAAGGTACAATTATAGAATGTCAAAAAAGTCATGAAAAAAGGTACATTTATAGAATGTTGAAAAAAGTCATGAAAAAAGTCAAAATATAGAAAGTCGAAAAAAGTCATGAAAAAGTAAAATTAAAGAATGTCGAAAAAAGTAATGAAAAAAGTCAAATTATAGAATGTCGAAAAAAGTCATGAAAAATTCAAATTAAAGAATGTCGAAAAAAGTAATGAAAAAAGTCAAATTATAGAATGTCGAAAAAAGTAATGTAAAAAGTCAAATTATAGAATGTCGAAAAAAGTCATGAAAAAGTCAAATTAAAGAATATTGAAAAAAGTCATGAAAAAAGTTACATTTTAGAATGTTGAAAAAAGTAATGAAAAAAGGTACATTTATAGAATGTCGAAAAAAGTAATGAAAAAAGTAAAATTATAGAATGTTGAAAAAAGTAATGAAAAAAGTCAAATTATAGAATGTCGAAAAAAAGTAATGAAAAAAGTCAAATTATAGAATGTCAAAAAAAAGTAATGAAAAAAGTCAAATTATAGAATGTCGAAAAAAGTCATGAATAAAGTTAAATGTTAGAATGTCAAAAAAAAAGTTACATTTTAGAATGTTGAAAAAAGTCATGAAAAAGGTAAAATTATAGAATGTCGAAAAACTAATGAAAAAAAGTAAAATTATAGAATGTTGAAAAAAGTAATGAAAAAAGGTACATTTATAGAATGTTGAAAAAAGTAATGAAAAAAGTAAAATTATAGAAAATTGAAAAAAGTCATGAAAAAGTAAAATGTAAGAATGTCGAAAAAAAGTCAAATTATAGAATGTCGAAAAAAGTCATGAAAAAGTCAAATTAAAGAATGTCGAAAAAAGTAATGAAAAAAAGTCAAATTATAGAATGTCGAAAAAAGTAATGTAAAAAGTCAAATTATAGAATGTCGAAAAAAGTAATGAAAAAGTCAAATTAAAGAATGTCGAAAAAAGTAATGAAAAAAGTCAAATTATAGAATGTCGAAAAAAGTTACATTTTAGAATGTTGAAAAAAGTCATGAAAAAAGTCAAAATATAGAAAGTCGAAAAAAGTCATGAAAAAGTAAAATTAAAGAATGTCGAAAAAAGTAATGAAAAAAGTCAAATTATAGAATGTCGAAAAAAGTCATGAAAAATTCAAATTAAAGAATGTCGAAAAAAGTAATGAAAAAAGTCAAATTATAGAATGTCGAAAAAAGTAATGTAAAAAGTCAAATTATAGAATGTCGAAAAAAGTCATGAAAAAGTCAAATTAAAGAATGTTGAAAAAAGTCATGAAAAAAGTTACATTTTAGAATGTTGAAAAAAGTAATGAAAAAAGGTACATTTATAGAATGTCGAAAAAAGTAATGAAAAAAGTAAAATTATAGAATGTTGAAAAAAGTAATGAAAAAAGTCAAATTATAGAATGTCGAAAAAAGTAATGTAAAAAGTCAAATTATAGAATGTCGAAAAAAGTCATGAAAAAGTCAAATTAAAGAATGTTGAAAAAAGTCATGAAAAAAGTTACACTTTAGAATGTTGAAAAAAGTAATGAAAAAAGGTACATTTATAGAATGTCGAAAAAAGTAATGAAAAAAGTAAAATTATAGAATGTTGAAAAAAGTAATGAAAAAAGTCAAATTATAGAATGTCGAAAAAAAGTAATGAAAAAAGTCAAATTATAGAATGTCAAAAAAAAGTAATGAAAAAAGTCAAATTATAGAATGTCGAAAAAAGTCATGAATAAAGTTAAATGTTAGAATGTCAAAAAAAGTTACATTTTAGAATGTTGAAAAAAGTCATGAAAAAGGTAAAATTATAGAATGTCGAAAAACTAATGAAAAAAAGTAAAATTATAGAATGTTGAAAAAAGTAATGAAAAAAGGTACATTTATAGAATGTTGAAAAAAGTAATGAAAAAAGTAAAATTATAGAAAATTGAAAAAAGTCATGAAAAAGTAAAATGTAAGAATGTCGAAAAAAAGTCAAATTATAGAATGTCGAAAAACTAATGAAAAAAAGTCAAATTATAGAATGTCGAAAAAAGTAATGTAAAAAGTCAAATTATAGAATGTCGAAAAAAGTAATGAAAAAGTCAAATTAAAGAATGTCGAAAAAAGTAATGAAAAAAGTCAAATTATAGAATGTCGAAAAAAGTTACATTTTAGAATGTTGAAAAAAGTCATGAAAAAAGTCAAAATATAGAAAGTCGAAAAAAGTCATGAAAAAGTAAAATTAAAGAATGTCGAAAAAAGTAATGAAAAAAGTCAAATTATAGAATGTCGAAAAAAGTCATGAAAAATTCAAATTAAAGAATGTCGAAAAAAGTAATGAAAAAAGTCAAATTATAGAATGTCGAAAAAAGTAATGTAAAAAGTCAAATTATAGAATGTCGAAAAAAGTCATGAAAAAGTCAAATTAAAGAATGTTGAAAAAAGTCATGAAAAAAGTTACATTTTAGAATGTTGAAAAAAGTAATGAAAAAAGGTACATTTATAGAATGTCGAAAAAAGTAATGAAAAAAGTAAAATTATAGAATGTTGAAAAAAGTAATGAAAAAAGTCAAATTATAGAATGTCGAAAAAAGTAATGTAAAAAGTCAAATTATAGAATGTCGAAAAAAGTCATGAAAAAGTCAAATTAAAGAATGTTGAAAAAAGTCATGAAAAAAGTTACACTTTAGAATGTTGAAAAAAGTAATGAAAAAAGGTACATTTATAGAATGTCGAAAAAAGTAATGAAAAAAGTAAAATTATAGAATGTTGAAAAAAGTAATGAAAAAAGTCAAATTATAGAATGTCGAAAAAAAGTAATGAAAAAAGTCAAATTATAGAATGTCAAAAAAAAGTAATGAAAAAAGTCAAATTATAGAATGTCGAAAAAAGTCATGAATAAAGTTAAATGTTAGAATGTCGAAAAAAAGTTACATTTTAGAATGTTGAAAAAAGTCATGAAAAAGGTAAAATTATAGAATGTCGAAAAACTAATGAAAAAAAGTAAAATTATAGAATGTTGAAAAAAGTAATGAAAAAAGGTACATTTATAGAATGTTGAAAAAAGTAATGAAAAAAGTAAAATTATAGAAAGTTGAAAAAAGTCATGAAAAAGTAAAATGTAAGAATGTCGAAAAAAAAGTCAAATTATAGAATGTCGAAAAAAGTCATGAAAAAGTCAAATTAAAGAATGTCGAAAAAAGTAATGAAAAAAAGTCAAATTATAGAATGTCGAAAAAAGTAATGTAAAAAGTCAAATTATAGAATGTCGAAAAAAGTAATGAAAAAGTCAAATTAAAGAATGTCGAAAAAAGTAATGAAAAAAGTCAAATTATAGAATGTCGAAAAAAGTTACATTTTAGAATGTTGAAAAAAGTTATGAAAAAAAGTAAAATTATAGAATGTTGAAAAAAGTCATGAAAAAGTCAAATTAAAGAATGTCGAAAAAAGTAATGAAAAAAGTCAAATTATAGAAAGTCGAAAAAAGTAATGAAAAAAGTCAAATTATAGAATGTCGAAAAATGTGTTAGTTTTAGTATTTCCAAAAAGTTAATGAAAAAAAATTATATTATAGAACGTTGAAAAAAGTCATGAAAAAGTAAAATTATAGAATGTAAAAAAAAAGTAAAATTATAGAATGTTGAAAAACGTGTTAGTTTTAGTATTTCCAAAAAGTTAATGAAAAAAAATTATATTAAAGAATGTCGAAAAAAGTCATGAAAAAGTCCAATTACAGTACGATGAAAAAAGTCATAGAATGTCCAGTTACTTTTTATTTCCTTTTTAATTTTCATTCCACACTCTAATTTTCTCAGGACATTTTTTTTCTGACATAAAATACTAATACTCTCTGTAACATTTTTAATGGCACACTCACAACTGTTGCATTTTTTATGGCATGCTATGCTATTACTTTTTCATGACTCGGGATGCAGTTTGGCTAAGTAACCAAAATGTGTATTAAATGTAAGCATATTGAAATGGACCATGGTTAATTAAAATTTAATGCATGCATTTCATGTCATGTTCTGGGGCTGCATCAAATGTCTCTGAGCCATTGGCCTCCGGGCCGAAACTTTGCTCTACATTCACACAGAAGCTGAGAAGCAAAGCACAGTTGCAGCTTGAGATTATGCTTTTATTTATTTGTTACAGGTTTGCAAAGTTTGATACCATTACATTCAATTAAGGCTAAATTATTGATCTCGCTGTGGCATGTCTTCAGAAACCTTTATCATAAAATGATGAATCGCTTTAATAAGTGGCCTTATTGCAAAAACAGTGTCTTGCCATTATAACTTGACACAGAGGTGTGAAATTGATTTTAGACTTGTTCCAACATTGAACTCTCTCTCTCTCCCAGGATTAATTTTACTGCTTCTATTTCTGCGAGTCTGTGCAGTGAAGACCTGGGGCTTTGAGAGCGAGAGATGTGAACATTGTGACATCCAGCCGGGATCGGGTCATAGTAATAGGTGTTTACACAATGGAATAATTACCCAGTAAATTACAGGGAGGGGAAGGAGAGAGGGGAGGAGACTTGACAGTCAGAGAGCTGATTGTTCAGCGTCTTGTTCAGGTCTTTGCTGAGCTCAGCTCTCTGTTTGATTCCTTGTTGCCTCCTTACCATAGACTGCACTCCAGCTCGAACATGCAAACACACATCTGATCATTTTACTACTATTTGCCTGCCTTCAAATTGCCCATCAAGACACAAAGAAAGCTTGTTCTCTCTTCCTGGTAGTGGAACCAGTCTGTGATCAAGTGGTGGAGTTGAAGTCTATTTACTCAACTGTAATCAAGTACAATTTTGAGGTTTGCCCCCGAGACCTATGAGATGGTTTCAAGATAAATTGACACTATTCCTGGTAAAAGAAAGTGGTTAAACCATCCAATACATCACAAAATATTGGAGAAAAAACACAAATGCATTAATTTTTTTCTTATTTTCTTTCGTTAATTACTTCATGAACCCATAGATTTATATTGTGGTGCTTTTCCAGGGGGGCAAGCCCTATATACTGGACAAAACTAACTAATTGTATATAAAGCAGTTCAAAGTAGCTCCACATTAACTAATAGCAAAATTCCATTTCCTCATGAATTAATAATTTCATACTTTGATATGTTAATTGCATTTTTGCTGATAATCCATCAGTGGGGATAGAGGGATGTGGTTGGTGTAGTGGAGCATTTTTAAATTGTTGTACTTTTACTTAAGGACAGCATCTGCGTACTTCTTCCACAGTTTCATGAATGTCCAGTTGCCTCTTTGGCAAATGGCATTTTAAAGATACCTCCCCCCCTCCCATGTTTTTCTCCCCCTTACAAACAGATGTGGGAACGCCGTCTGAAATATGCACCCTGATAAGTAACCATTGTGATCTCCCGTCACGTCACAGAGTCAACACGAGGACCGTTTTCATTCACAGGGAAATCACACAAAGGCTTCGTCCACTGACCGTCGCGATGAGCAACAACTGTGGGCCGAGAGGAGACGAGCCAGCGGACATTCCAGGCAAGCCTGGCATTCTTGGTTTCATGTGGTACAAAATGTCTCTTCCTCTTTGTCAAAAGACACAGCGAAGCCCTTTGTGAGATTTTTTTTCTTTCTTTTGCAGGAGATTTTTTTTTTTTTTTTAATATATAATTGCAACTTCCTTTGACTCTCATTAATAAAACAGATTAATTCCCAGTTGGGTTGGAGTCAGGCTCAAGGAGGGGGATGCTGAAGGTTGGGGGGAGCAGAGAGGGGTTTGATATGTTGCCTGAAATGACACATCCATGCACACACACACGCACACACACACACACACACACACACACACACACACACACACTCACGCAACCCCCTCTCGCTTTCCTAATCAAAAGCCCCTTTCCGCTTGAAGAGAGAGAGAAAAAAAAACTTCAAAAAGCATCATCCATAGCCTGATGAGAAGCTGGAGTATGGCAGATGTAAACCCACCCTCTGGCACACACACACACACACACTCTCACACACACATGTACAGAAAGACACACCAAACAGAATTATGACAACAAGCCACATGCATGTGCGTGTGTTTGTGTGTGTGTGTGTGAGGCGACCCCTTCTGTTGCACCGTGTCCGGCTGACCACTTCCAATGAGATGTGACACCGAGGATGAATAATACAATAGAGAGATCCTCGGACGTGTCAGCAGCATCTGTCTCTGTCTGCGGCTGACGTGTGTCATCCTCCCTCCTCATTCAGAGCGGAGAGCGCCGGCTTATAGCAAACTAATGAAGCGGACACACGCCGTATTAACACACACTCTCGTGCGCGCACGCACACGTATGGAGGGACGCACAAGCGGGTGCAGCCCTGATTGAACGAGGGCCGCCGGGTGGATCCCTTCTCAGAGCCCCTCAAACTCTCCAAAGAGCCTCACTCTGCTTTTGACACGAAAAACGGGATCTCATGAAAAGGAAACACTTCAAATGCTTGCAAGCAAAAGAAGCCAAAACGGTTGTAACTGAACTGAAAGTGGGGTTTGTTGTGGTTTTCAAAGGAGGCAATGGGCCGAACGCCGTGCTCTGATTGGCTGACAGGTTTCCCAGAGGGCAAAGGGAAGGATGGTAAAAAGACAGATAGAGAGAGGAGGGGTAACAGATATGAGAACAGACATGGAGGAGGAAGAGATTTGCTTTGCTTGAACAATAGTGCACCTTTGTTTGTGGTGGAACAGGTTCTTGTGCAAATGACAGAGCTTTCATTGGAGCTTGTGTCACATTATCACATTATCCTACTTAATGCGCTTTATCACTATGCCAAGACTCTTCGCCGTGTTAACAGACTGAAATAAGACCCACGGATAATACAGCTAATAAAATAACAAAAAACAAAGGCAAACACATGCAGTGTGTGTGTTTGGGTGGATGTGTTTACGGTGTTTTAGTGCATGTGTGTGCACGCCCAAGAGTGATTACACCGGCTTGGCAAATAGTTTCTCTTCTGTTGCACAACTTTCTTCCTCAGACGCGATGAGAAAGCTTTTAGCTGGGAACAAAGTCATCAGAGGCGTGCTGCGTTCACAGTCATCTGCCGAGAAAGCAACATTAATCTGGATCTGGTCCTCCAGCTAAACATGAAACCTCACCGAGTTCAACTGCAGTCTTTATTTGGATTAGACAATTATTTCACAATTATTGGTTCATTTGCATTATTAAATGTTGAATTCAAAACTTCAATATCAACATATTATCATATAAAGTAGTTAAAATGAGCTCCACCTTGAGTAAATATTTGAATTATTTCTTACACATTAATAATGTTTTGCTGAAAATACTTCTACACTTTTTTAAGTTTGATTTTAAAACGAAGGACTTTTATTTTTTTGATGGAATGTTTTTTACATTGTTGTATTTCTAGTGTTACTGTAAAACAGGAAGTGAATAGTTCTTCAATTGCATTTAGACTGGAAACATAACACCCCCTCACTTACCTTTTTATCAAGATAAAGAATTGAACGCATCTGCAAAGTTGAAAACGTGTTTAAACTTGTGCATCCTGCAAAAATATTCTGTGACATCGTATTTCTTTTGTTTCAAACAACGATCAACGCCTTCATGGACATGTTGAGCTCTCGCTGAAGTGAAAAAGTCAACACTGTCTGGAGGCACAAGACCATCCACTAAGTCCCAGAAGTGTCTGCGGTACAAAGAAGACACCACTTCCTTCAGCGGAAAAAAAAAAAACATATTCAAACAGCAGTTTGTGTTTCATGCAACACATATTTAGTGTCATTTCCTCCAAACTGTCAACTCAGCACATTTGTTTTTGCAGGGTTTTAGCTTAAAGGGCTTGTTTGTGCTTTTTTTTTTTCTCCATTTGATTTCTACATTTTTGAGAAATCCAATACTGGTCCTGCAGAGTGGGACCAGTACTGTGTGTTTAATGGTAGCAATGATGATCAGTTTATTCAAGTCAAAATCTTTCTTTCTGGCACACATCCACCCAGCGTTGTCTCATTCTGGTGTTTGGTGTTGCAGCAGTTAGTGGCCCTTTGCTTGTTTGGCAGCGTCTTCCAGCCCCCCCCCACCCCCCACCCAGCCATCCAACATGCCAGCTCTGGTGGGAGGCTGGCGACAGCTCCGTTCCAGCTCCTAAATCAGAGAGGCTGTGTTCAGATCCCCCGTAGAGCAGCAGCACACGAGTGATGAGTTCTGCTGCGCTCCGCTCTTCCAAGATGAAAGAGTGAAGTGCTGAGGAAGCTGCAGTTCTATTCTGTTTGTCCATTTTCTGCTGAGTCCGTCAGACTTTTCCAGAAAACATTCCTCCCATTTTCTCCTCCATCAGCTAATATTACATTCAAGGAAAGATAGAAAAAAAAGACTGGCAGGGGGGGGCAAAGAGCACTGTGGCGGGTTCTCGCAGAATCATCGAAAGGGGGATATCAAAGAGGACGGAGATAAAGAACACAAAAAATATCTTATTTCGACGGAGAAAGCAACTTTTTCTCCGCTTTTGATGATGTTCATTCTGGAGTGAAGTGCATCACCTCGGGCCACGTTCTTGGAAAGGGACAACAAATCCTCACGGGGAGCTCTTTGGAATAATACAGGAAGGTTTAAGTGCACCATCAACAAAAGTGCATCTGCTTTACCTGATATAATGAGACCCTAAAGCTTTTACTCACTTTAGATTCACTTCACAGCGCTGGCTGGTTAGGGGCTTCCTGTAAGCCTTTTGTTCCCTTTTTACTCCAGACGGCAGGGTTTTTTTTTCCATCTCCCGCTGCCATTTTCTTAAGAGCAATGCACATGTTCCCCAATGTACTTTCAGCAGTGACTTTTGATGACGGCAAGAAACTTTTTACACAAAGCTCCCATTGGTTCTTTCCAGGGAGAAAAACCTCGCTGCTTAATTTGCTCCACATCTTCGCATTCTGACGTGGTTTTCCATGCTAGCTGCCAGGAGGCTATTTGCCTTGGCAACACCAGCGTTGGGCTTTAGGTATAAAAAAGTGTGTGTTTGTGTGTGTGTGTGAGGTTCTTTCTACTTCTTTGAAAATGAGACCTCCCACACTGCATCGGCCTTGAACAATAGCCCACTGCATCCTGAAGTTACTCATGGAAAAAGCTTCACGCTGTGGGCCTAACTGAGTTGATTATTGCACAGATGGAGAATTCCCATATAAAACTGTAAAGGGGTCCACGTTGGTGATCAAACAAACTGGCATTCAGACTAAAGGCTTCATATATTTTTTTAAAGACTTTCTTATAATAGCTCAACATTTTGTGAAATAAAACGTATTTACTTTCACGAGGAGAGGAGGAGGAGACGATTGCCGCCACTATCAATCTTCCTGAAAGCAACTATGCATTTAATCCCAGGAAAAACAGCGTTTGGAACTCAAAGGGACGCGACTACACCAGCATCTAATGTGTTTGCTCTTCTGTGGGACGGCCCTCATCTATCACAACGGTGGCATTCATCACTTCCCGGTGCATTGTGATCGCCACACAAGCACACGGGAGTGAAACTGGACAGACCGGACGGTCACTAGGCTGCAGATGACTGCAGAATGCAAATACGGCGAGCACAAAGAGCGAGTCAGCGCCGAGCACACTTCCTTTTATAATCCCTCTCCTCCCCCCTTTCAATTCACCTGAGGCGTCTCTCCTGGCTGGAACAATAACCCTCCCCGTCATCTGATTTCTACCTGGCGTAACCTTCCCCCCTCCCTCCCCCCAAATGGGACTTCCTTTGTGGATGCAAGATCTGCTGAGCATGCTGGAGGAACAATGATTCTCATTCACCCGAAGCTATGAAGCTTCACTCGTCACACTTTACACTTTCCGTGAGAAATATCTGAGGAGACGTGCTGGTGTGAAGATGTAACAACACACAGTTGTTTCAGGCCACAGACCTTTACTGTTCTGTGTTTTCATTTATCACCAAGTTATCTTTTAACTTATCAAAGTGTCTCCTTTGCAGTTTGCCGAAGAGTTTACGTAAGCGGACTTGGCCGAGACACGTTATCTACCGGCTATCTTCCTGTAATCACCTTGGGTGTTAGCACAGAGGACAGATAGCGGTGGGAATTTTCAACAAGAGGATCTTTGTGTCAGCGGTGTGTGAGGAGGTGGTGGAGGGAGGCGATGAAACAATATTCAGATAGGCGGCCATGAAGCACATTCCATCACAACATCACTTGGAGGTTGAGGAGGATGTAAGCCGGCTGAAAAACATCGCAGGTTACCGTGGCGACCCTCACATAAGGGTCGCGAGATAAATCCGAGGGGGAGAGAAAAAAAAAAAGTTTCGGAAAATAGCTCAGCAGCTGGATTGATTGGCATTAAACTGTTTTGACCTTTGACCTACTGCCACCACGAGGTTCACATTTGTGGCCTCTTATCATCGGTGAAGTTATAAGTCACTTTCCACTTCATCAGTGCCTTTAATTGTTTAAATTTCATCTATATTTATATAGTTTATATATTGAACAGTGTATTTTCTTTTGTCCATTATTATTGACTCTTATGCAACGAGTGTCACAAGTAGACTCCGCCTCATTTCGAGGGGTCTCGAGCCAACGAGGTTGTGCACCCCTGAGTTTGAGTTGTGTTCAGGCTGACCGCTTTAAACAGCCTAAAGGCCTCATTCCAACATGCCAGGGAGAAAAAAAAAGTGCAGAGAAGCTGTTGGATCTCAGCAGAAGAGCAAAAACAAATAGCAACCGACTGCTGACACACAGTCTATCAAACTGAGATTTGTCTCAGCGTTTTACGAGCCTGCGGGGCCGTCTCTGCGGACCGTCTATTTGTTTTAACTTTTGCGGTGAAAAGTGCCTCCGACGCAGAATAACAGCCGCCGAGGACTCCCGACCTGCAAACTGCATTACATAAAAATGCCTCGGAGCTGCGAGGCGGTGAGAGAGGACCGGAGACGGTGGATGAGAGGGGAAGAGACAGGGAGACATGAAATGGGCAGAGCAGTGGAAGGAACGAGACAGAAACAAAGACGGAGGAAAATGCAGCTTCCCTCCACGGGGGAAGCAGCCTGGAAAAATAATTGTTGAGAGGAGACAGAAGAAAGCCACTAATGACAGCAGACAATAAAAACAGGCCACTACTGTAGCGTCTTCCCAGCCAGCATGACAATAACACGGGAACAGGCAGGCCTGCTCTTAGCCAGGTCTACAGAGGGATTGAACAAGCCACAACCACAGCACCTGAAATAGAGCTTTGTCTGGGAATAGACTGTTATTAGTCGTCTACACACACGGTCAATAACAGTTGCTGCACCTCCTAGACACCGAAGAATGGCCGGGCTGCTGGCTGATTGGGTGGCCGGGACGATTTTTGACAAGCGGTGAATAGAAATCTAAATATTGAGACTTGTATGTTGCATGTGGTCGTTGTTGGAGGAAGAAATCCCTGTAAATACTAATTTAATCAAACCGGAATCATCGCTCGCCTTTCGCCTCAACATACACGCAGCAAACCAAATCGCTTGCGTTTGTCGGCTGTGATTTGAAAAAAAGTCAAAAGACGGCAAACATAATTTCAACTTTTTTTTTTATTACTAAACTCTCTCTAAGGCAGCAGTTTGTGTCCACAGGTCGTTCTAACGTCTCGCAGTGAATAAAATAAAATGGTAAAAAAAAAAAAAATCAGTTTTGATGTGTGCTACAAACGTCATTAGACAGCTCTCGGTAAATAAAAGTTCACAGACAATAATAATAATAAGCATTATACACATTCATTTTCCCCTTCAAGTATGCTACTATCCAAAGTGACTAGTGTGAAATTGGCTGAGGAAATAAAATATGTTCATGATTATTTACACATTACAGGTCTGTTATGACGTATGAGTGTGTATTTAACAAAACAAACACACTCTCTCACACACACACACTCTCACACACACACAATGACGTCACTGGGATTTAAGCATTTATCAGTTAACCAAAAGAACTTTTAAGACGTGAGTCCATCCAACAGCAAGGCAGCATCCACCTCTCCTGTTGAGGTGGAGTCTCGTACCTGGAGCAGAACTAAAGTGCTCTTGCACCATGCTTTCCTGCTGCCTGGACATCGCTCACACAGAATTAAAGGAGACCCTTTGAAATACAGGAAAGTGGACAGACGAGGGGAATGTCTTGAAAAGTCACGCGTCTGAACTCGAGTCGACAAGAAAAGTCACTCTTAACCACGGAAATATTACTTTGACAAAACCGTCCCAACTCGAGCTCCATTTACAGCTTTTTTCTGAAGCTTTCAACCACATTCCATGGTCTTCATTCGCAGATCGTTTTGCTCTCTGGATCAGCAGCATCGGCTCAAAAGCAGATACAGATGATAAAGATTTTATGGGGGGTAAAAAAGCTTGTAGGGTGAGTTGAGATTGTTTTGTCAAAGTGTGGAAAAACACATGTTTTATAGGGCTCCGCCCACTGAGACCCAGCAAGCGTGTGCACATGCATATTGATGATGATATTGTACATAAACACGACTGAATCAGATGAGCTAACATCCTGATAATCACAGATACAGACGCCACTTTCAATCAGAACGTTGGGGAACTTCAACCAGAGGATTGATTGTTTGCATTCTGGGTTCAAAGTGATTATCGGTGTCTAAATAGACGTGTAAGATCTGTGACCTGAAGCAGACTCTGAGCTGGACTACGACGTGCTGTAAACACACATGTTGTGGAGACTCTCTGGAGGATGTTTGACACGTGACAGCGCTCTGTGGACGACCACATAGCAACGGCACGTCCTTCCTTCGTACGAGAGCACGGACAGGAACCCGGCCAGCTGCGTCTTTGGTTTATCCAAATGAAACAAGCAGATGGTTGTTTTTTTTTACGACGGCTACATAATCTTGGTGAAACATCACGACAGAAAGACGACAGACCTCTCCGTTTTCAAATGCTACATCGACACATCGGAATATTAAATATGCACAACTTCATTTTCCACCAGTCTGTCCGAAGCATAGAACCGTATCGTACATACGCACCCATGTCCGTTTAAATGTATGTACACGTACCCACCTAACAGACTTTTGGCTGCGTCCTGATGCACATCAAATATCTCTGTTCCTACCACAAGAATATGTAAAAGGGCAGCCGGTGCAGAAGATATCACATCCATATGTACAACAATATACATGATATACACAAACACACAACCTGCTCAACCTCCAGCTTCAGAGACAAAAAAAGCTCTTCTGACACAAAACACATTAAAATGTCAACTACTTCATTATTTAAAGGGTCCTCACGTATATACAGAGAAAAAAAAACAACAACTTCTGTGTGGAAATGATAAGGACCGACATTTTGGAGAACAGCCGACAGTCATTGTTTTTTCTGCAGCACCTCTGTCACTTTTCTGTCAGGCACAGAGATTTAAGACTAGTGAAATGTAATCAGCAATCAATAAAACACGCCTCGGGGTCTCAATTAAAACTCCTCAGTCATTTCCTGGCTTGAGTGAAACATAAGGACCGACTTCCATGAACGTAAAATGATTTTTTCTGGCCACGTTTGTCCCGCGAGTCTCTAGAAGACTCAGCACACGCGTGTGCTGGTGTGAAGAATGTGTATGACATCACATGGTGAGTGATGTCACCTCAGTCGTGCTCCAGTATGCCGTCATCGTCCGACTTAACCGTTTACAGGAATAACACACTTTTATTCTACTGGACCAACTAGTGCAAAAATCATGAAGTTATATTTTCTATTAGTATGATGATGGATTCATATTTTCAGTGCATATCAACTCTGTATAAAATTGCTGTGGTTATTCCTGCGAGTCTAAAACCCTAAATGTGTCTTTTTTCTCTGCCGACGCAGTGAGAAAAGTGGATTTTGCCGGTTCCAATTAAAACTAGGATGCATTTCTCAAAGATGCGTCTGTGAAAAGGATCGTTTTGTGAAATATCACAAACCCAGTGAGGCCTTTTTGATGTCTGAAGGGTACAGTACGAACTGAACGCTCATTTCCTGCTAAAAGTTTGGGAAATATACCCTAAAACTCTGAAGGTTGAAGGCTAATTTAGTTCAAGTGCATGTTTCTGTATTTTCTTTTCTACCCAATTACCGCTTATAACCACTGTGGAAGAAAAAAAAAAAAAAGAAAGAAACTATATTATGTACGTGTGAAATGTGAAGAAATAGACCCAGTGCACGGATAATGAGCACGTAGTAAAACCGTGGTGTTTTTTGAGAAGAGCTTCTAAACGAGACTCATCTTGCATAACTTTACAGACATAATAAAGGCATCCCTGACTTCGTCTCACTCTGCATGAGTCGGTAGAATTTGCAACAAGCTGAACTCTCCCTTAATTGGAATGAAGCATTTTTTTTACACAACAGCCTGAAACCCCCCGTTTGTTTTAGGTTTCACAATCAGTGGTAACACCAGAAGTGTCCGTGGTTCAGGCTTCTGTAATACGGTTAAAAAAGAACAACAAAATCATTTTGACATCAAAATAATACACATTTAGTCCGTAAAAGTTCATTCATTAGTCTGGAATGGAGTATTTACACTGTGCAAATGAAACGTTGAGCCCAAAGCGCTCCGGTGTTTAAGAGCCGGCTCATTTCTGACTTCCTGTCGAAGCATTTCTTCAGGTTCCAGGTTCAGGAGAAGCAGGCGGTGAAAAGGCCAGAGCGCCATCGCTGCACATTTCACTTCATCGAGCTTCACTCAGCGGCCTGACCGGCGTCAAATCCTTCTGTCTTTGGATTGGTTTAACTTTATTTAAACCTTTTCATTCACATTACAAGAAGCCTTTGTTTTGCCAATCGTTTCCTCCTTGTGCTCGTCGTCCTCTCGTCACTAAAAATACAAATTAAAAAAAACGTTGCAGCTTGAAAACAAAGACGGGCTAGCAGTGTTAAAACAGATACGTCAAATGTCTTTCTTCTTGGGCCACTGAAGTGCTGACGAGGGCTTTTAGTCCATCTTATAAACCCTCAATGCGACCACACTAAACAAACCGTCGACATCACACTATTGCATGTAAGTGGCTTCTTGGAATGGGACACCAGGGAGCAACGATCCCACAGCTCTTCCATCGGGACTTTAGAAGAAGATGACGTCCTCCTTGGTGAGATCCTCCGCGGCGATCTTGTAAGGCGGTGGCGGCGGCGGCATGCTGTGGCTGTGGGCGAGGCCGTGAACATTCACCTGGGCGTTCGGGCCCGGCGGCTGAAGGTGGGCCTGGAACTGGAGGGAGCCTGTGCTCTGCGAGTGGGCGGGGAAGGAGGGCTGTGTGGAGGGCTGAGGATGGGGCTGCACGGGGGGCTTCTGAACATTTGGAGGGTGGGAGGTGCTGATGGAGGAGGTGGACTGGGTGTCGGGCCCAGCATTGTCTGCAGGACTGAGTTGATCTGTCACACACATACAAGAAAGCCTATTAGAGAACAAGGGATTACTTCATAAAAAGGCTAAAAATAGCCAGCTGATTCATCATTTGTACCCGTTTAATACAGCTGGGCTTAACTGGAATCTACTGCCCTGAAACGCTGCCAGTGTTTTTGTTTGTTTGGTTTTTGTCGGCGGTAATTGAGAATTGAGAATGAGAACGTGGGATTAAAAGCGTTAAAATGCCTGTGTCAGCAACGCAGCCTGCCATTAATCACAGCGAAGCATGTGAAATTGATAGGTGTTTACTCAGGGTGAGGCCGGTTTAAAAAGCGCCGGAGAGGGACGTGATCGGGTGGAGCTCGCTTTGCCCAGGTGGAGAATGTGTGTGTCTCATGTTTGTGTCTGTGAGAACCGCGTTTAATAATGCAGCTGGCAAACCCAGACGAGAGGAGACTGTGTTTGGGAGGAGGAAGTATGCAAGTGTGTGTGTTCAAGAGTTTGTGTGTGTATTAAGAAAGGTACCTGCGTGGTGATGCAGGGGAGGAGGCTGAGGAGGGGGTGACAGCGGGAGCTGCTGGTGGGGGCTGATGGAACGCTTGGCCTTGAGGGCGTTGTCATCTCGGGCGGACAGCTTCAGTGGCAACATCTGCTTCATATCCACGGAGGCTGAGAGGGGGAGGAGGAGGAGGAAGAGGCAAACAGAGAACAAAGGGGATTTAACCGTGAAATGAGATTGCCTTGGTAAAGTAAAGCAGCCTCGCCCCTCTCAGGCCACTATTTGATAAATCAGAGGGCTGACCCAATTTAGGCTGCTAATGTGACCCAAATGAGCCACTTAAATCACGCTGATCAGGTCAAGCTCAAGTCAGGCACAGATGGCTGGTATATCAATGAAGACGACGACGGATAGCACAGCACGGTAACACATCACCTACAAGACCCAGAGAGGAGAAAACCTCACACAACACTATGAGAAAGACTGTACTTTCATTGTACTTGTTGTTAGTTAATTAATGCAGTGTAACAAAAGAGTGAGAGAAAAGTCACACGCTCCACCTCTTCTGTTAGTCGGACACTCCTGCACTCACTCCCTTTGTTCCCTTTGTCAGCAGGGCAGCATCGTGTTATTACACAGTAGATGTGTTCCCATGATAAATAACAGTCATTATAATGCCACACGTGCAAACATATGCTCGTAAAAGAATAATTATATTAATTATGTTAATAATCTATTAATCATTTGAGTTATATTTCCAGCAAATTTGGCATCCAGCTTGTCAAATGTGAGAATGCGTTGATTTTCATGCCCTACTTTGTAGTAAATTGAATATTTTTGAGTTTTGGGAACATTTTTGATGATGTGACCTTGAGCTGTAGGACAACGTAGTGGAGGTTGTATAGAAAAATATAATGTAGATAAAATTAAAATATTTGCAAGGTGCGATATTCACAAACGTATGAATATTTATATGACTATGTTTATGAACTCTATGTACAGACGTGTGTACACTTTAAACACTGATTCTTATCACCAGGAGACGTTTGGGTTTCATGTTGCTTTCCATCCCCATATATACAAACTGAGGTGGAATTCCTTACCGGTGCTGTCGGTGCGATGTGAGGCCTTCCCGATCTTGCCTCCTTTCCCTTTGCCGCTGCTGAAGGCGGCCAGCTTGGTGGGGATCTGCTGCTGCACCCCCACCAGCTTGTGCTGCTGGTTGGTGGTGCTGAAGAGATGGAGCGGCACCTCCGTCTTCAGCGGCAGGGTGGAAGAAGAGCTCGCCTCCCGCCGCAACATCACCTCGGGGCGCTCCGGATAGTCGGCCGGTGAGACTGACATGCTGCTCCGCACCAGGGGCTTGGGAGGGAGGGGCAGGTCGGGAGGTCCGGGGGAGGCGTTGAGGCCGGCGGACATGAGGAGCTCCCCGTTCAGACTGCCAGACAGAGGAGCCACCTGGAGGAGAATACAGAACGTTATTTGCTGCTGTTCGTTCTTCCAAATGCTGCAAACATCACCACACAAGACTTCAAAATCAGTTATTCAAGTTCAGAAAGGACGGCGTCCAAAGTCTGCACAGTGATATTCATATTTGTGGTCGGATTCAGTTTGGAAACATGAAGGTTATGTGTTGTATAAACAGCTTTTGTTAGGTATTTATGAGAGTATATTTCTGCAGGAAAAACTTAAAACAACTGCTTACAGAAGACAAACGCACAAAGAGATACACAGAATAAATGGTCTGTGCGACACCGTGTCATTACAGAAACACAATCTGTTGAGGAGCAGAGTATTTATGGGCTACAGAGGGAATCAGAAACACATGCGACTGTTTCTGCTGAGCACGCAGTTTGGTAACAGGCTTCTGATGTGTTCCAAGAGACTCAAGGACAATGCACACACACACACACACACACACACACACAAAATGAGAAACATAAAACCCTCAATAGTCCCTGTGCACATAAAGGCGTGTCTAACAAAACAGGCAGGGCTGTTAGACAAGCAGAGGAACAAGAAAATGACTCTCATGACATCAGTGGATAAGAGACACAGGCTGCATTGTCCACTTGATTACTAGACGGAAGGAAAGCTGATCTGGAGATGGGGTCGACTTTATCATCCCATCTGCATTCAATGACGCTGACCAGGAGAGATTCCTGCAACAATGGAGCTCCATTATATCGTTTCATGACATGAACCATAACAATCATGTTTCCACCGTGTTATTACAGAAAGACAAGCTTTGCATGAGGTTGGATTACAAGTAACTAAAGGAAAAGGTTTCCAGAAATGATGCTTCTCACTTGTAAAACAACATTTAATCAATGAGTTTGTTTGGTTAAAGTTACATTTAAGTGCTTTTAACTCAATATGAAAGAGTCAATTTAATACTGATGCCTCGATATGACCTACATAAGACAACGAGACCCTCGGCGAGAAGAGCTATTTCTATATATTAATTCTTCAGCCTCTTTTGATCTGCAGGCTGAGCTCTGGCAGGAGGCGGGGAGAGAGAGAGAGAGCTGTGGCCGGCAGCAGCAGCAGCAGCAGCTTCGACTCTGGCAGGAGAGCCTCGCCGCTCTGCCAGTCCCCGCAAAGAGGCAACATCGACACCCCGCTGCTGGAGGCGCTGGCCGTATTGCTGGGCCCGCTGGAGGGGAGGAGGACCAAGAGGACCAGACCACAGACAGCGCGAGGCAGGCTGTCAGACCTTGCTGCAGTAAAATGAGAGGTTTTCTAAAAGGGACTCTGGTGTGCCGAACCACTTTTGTCCGCAGCGACTGCCAAAATCAACAACAACAACAAAAAAAAGCAGCTTTAAATAACAATCATGAAAGCCAACATCAGAGAGCTCGTGACACGATGCACCTCCGTCCGTTCAAAAGGATCATATAGATCACACAACTAACGTTCCCATTTTAATTGCGGTGTATTTGACCTCAAGTATTGTCTGTTACTGTTCTACTTGGTATGCAGTCCACATGCGACATGATCGATGATGATGCAGAATACTTCCTGTGGAGAGGGGGAACGCATGATGACAGGGTTACAAGGCGTGAAGGGCAGTCTGAACTCTGTGTGTGTGGAGACTGTAGATCCCCCAGGTGTAACAGCAGAGCATGACAGGCCCCCGAGGCAGAGAGGGGCCCTCAAGTCTCCATACTTCCATCCCTAAATCCTCCTTTCTTCTTCCCCTCCATCATGCCCCCCCCTCCCTCCCTCAGCGCTCACTCATCTTGGCACACAGATGTTGCATTTTTTCCCCGGAAACAAGGTGATCAGCTTTAAGCGCCGCAAACAGCAGGTTTCCGCGGCAGTAAACCGTGCGGAGGCTGCGGAGCACAAAGAGCCCTGACGGACAGCACATAAACAATTAGCACTGGCTGCCTTCCAGAGGCTCCTGTTAATGACAGGCTTGGACGAGCTAATTATACAGCCAGGTTTCCCTCAGCTTGAAAACTGCCCGGATACTCCCATATCACACTGCACAATATGTTGACTCGCACACAACGTGACACCGGTGGGAAGAAGACATTGGTTGCTGAATCTTACCGACAATAGATGATGTGTGGAACAGAAACGTCTGATCTCTGGTGGATTAATGACTAGCAGACGCTTTAAATCAGTCTAATCCCAAATCCAATTGTATCCAAGTAATTCAAACAAAGAGTAAACACCGTTTTAGTATTCAGTCTGGTGATGAACAATGACTCAGCAATTTAAAAGACTCCTGGGACGTCACATTAGAGCTGAAGCGATTCATCAACTGAGCAAGCATTTTAATAATTGATTAGCCTTCTAAGTCATTTCCTAATTTAAAAAAAAATCCAGCTTTTGATCGGGGAAAAGGCATCTCGCTGTGTGTGTGTGTGTGTGTGTGTGTGTGTGAGCTGTAAGAGTTAAACTTCGGACCATGTGAACACGCTTAACGACAGCATCGTAAATCAGCCTGCGGCCAAACACAGAAAGAGATAACTCAAAATGTAATAATCCCAGTTACGGGTCACATTTTAATGTTTCTCTTGAACTTTGTCCATCTTTTTTGTAATGTTCTCCGTCATGTTCATGCACTTATTCACGCCAGGTTGAACAACTATTAAAGTTTTAGAGTTTCTGCTCTTGAGCTAGAAGCAGGAGAAAGATGGAGTGGAGTTACTGAAGGAAGAGCAATGGTTATTCATTGATGGGCTTCCACTGAAAGGCCGGAGATTTAACCTTTGACCTTGTAGTAATAAACTCATTTTGAATACAGTATTTTATTCATTGGTTACTGCTGTGTTGTGTCATATCTCTTCAAAACCAATCAAATCCCCAACTCCAGCTCTAAACACACTTTATCCATTCAGAGAACAACCAGACCTGAGGCTCTGGGGACCAGATCCAATAAAAAGACGCCTGAGCCCACTTCCTTATCAAAGGGCCAAGTGTGAGTACATGAGATAACACATGAGAGAGTACCTCTGAAGTCAGGACATGCCGCTACTAGCACCGTTCTAACATATGTTGGGAAACGCATGCACACAAACAAGGAGGCATGTGTTTTTTTTATGGGGTCTAATCATAGCTCTACAGGCTTGCTGATGAGTCGTAATGTCAGGTGGTGCTGATTAAATGTCTGTTGATATCAGGCTGCTCCAAAACCTGGAAAAGATCCTGAGGTCACAGCTGATTAAAAGAGCGTTTGATGTGTTTGATGCAGAGGGGGAACAAACCGCTTTCAAAATCCCCCCGTAACCGCAGCCAAGAAATTCCCATAGCATAGCCGACCGCACCGAATTAAACCCCTACATCTGCATTGCTATCTAGCCGATATAAAACATATATTATAGGCATGATTTAACGTCGAGATCTGATCTGCTTTCAGGTCTTATCTTGCAGTCTATGTAATAGACCAGGCAGACCGTGCAACAACCTTACTCACACTCACTGGTTCAGTGGAGCCCAGCGTCCCTGCGTTACTCATCACAGCAGATTAGATCAACCCAGCCAGCCGGTTTCCAGGAGTTTCTGTGAAGGGTTCTAGGTACAAGTCACGGTAAGAAGGCCTTGCCTTCTGCAGCCAGTAATGAGAGGATAAATGCAATAACTCATGTCAGCTGCTTCTGTTTGCGTACGTCACTGAGAGATCTTGATCTTTGGGATACACAACCAGATGGCTGAAGTTCTGAAGCTGCAGTGGATGAATAACAATAAAATTACGGAACAGTTGCTCAAACGCCGTAGCCGTTATTATATTTTCGTGGGAGGGCAAGTCAGGACTTGAACCGACGGCGTTGTGTAATCTATCGGTTACTCAGCTTGGTATGCAGGATGAAGAGAAACTGGCAAATCACAGGCCAGGTGTCAACCAGGTAGGAATGTCAAAACAGCAGAGAGGGACTAATGACATCACTGGAAAAGAAGACCAATCAGAAAAACACATCTGTATCGGAGCTCTGCATGTGACCGGTGCAACTTCTTGGAAAACAGCAATCCAATCCGGTTTTTTACACTGACTTTTCTCTCACGAAGCAGGAAAAAATAGTGACAGAAACACAAAGACTCCTCCGGCTCAAAGGGTTCAGCTTTCTTATACGGGAGGATTAGTCAGAGTGAGCAACCTATCATCAGGTGTGTTTAACGTGGCCTCCACCTGATATCATTAGTGTGACTCAGAAAGTGGAGCCGTCATTAACGCTCCTCTCCGAGTCAAACCCACTTTGCTTGTTACCCACTAATTTAATACGAAATTACAGCACCGGCCTCCAGTCACTAGTGTACTTCACACACGGGAGGTCATGCGCTCAGGAATGTTGACTCACAACCTACATTTCACTACATCTGACAACCCAGCTGACGAGGGTACCGCTCACACTAAAGAAGAACTCTGTGGGTAATGTTTAAGACAGTCAATCCATCCATCCATTTTCTACCATTTATCCTGTATTTAGGGTCGCGGGGGGGCTGGAGCCAATCCCAGCTGTCATTGGGCAAAGGCAGGGTACACCCTGGACAGGACGCCAGTCTATCGCAGGGCCGACATGTAGAGACAAACAACCATTCACGCTCACATTCACACCTACGGGCAATTTAGATTCACCAATCAACCTATCCCCATCCTGCATGTCTTTGGACTGTGGGAGGAAGCCGGAGAACCCGGAGAGAACCCACGCTTACACGGGGAGAACATGCAAACTCCACACAGAAGGAACCCGGGAATCGAACCCAGGACCCTCTTGCTGTGAGGCGAGAGTGCTACCCACTACACCACCGTGCAGCCCATGACAGTCAATAATATCAGTAATATCACAATATTGCAATACAATACCATCCATCCATCCATCGTCTACCGGTTATCCTGCATTCAGGGTCGCGGGAGGGCTGGAGCCGATCCCAGCTAACATTGGGTGAAGTCGGGGGGACACCCTGGACAGGACGCCAGTCTATCGCAAGGCTGTCATGGCAGATTCACACCTACGGGCCATTTAGACTCATCAAATGCTTTGTGGACTGCGGGAGGAAGCCGGAGAACCCGGAGAGAACATGCAAACAAAGAACTCGAACCTGAACCGGGAATCGAACCCGGTGCCCTCTCGCTGCGAGGCGACCGTGCTACCCACTACACCACCGTCTTCTCATGCCACAGTTAGTTACCCTTCCCTCTACTCTTGTCCCAAACTGTGATGTTGATACGGGCCTTTGAAGACAGTAAAGGTGCTATAGCTCCTTCATAGGTCCGTTGCACGGGGGCGTGAAATTACAGTCAGTGGATGTTTCTCAAAGCTCCTCTCCCATGAAATCCACAAACAATGACCCGCATTGTGCTAGCATGTGCTGGGATAGGAGAGAGGAGAAACGGAGGTAAAGGGAGATGAAGGGAAAAGGCTGATCCCTGCGTAGGTGGATTCCTGGCCTGAGTGGGTAGACAGGTATTCAGCTGTTATGTGTGTTTATGATTCACCCAGCGATGAAACCAACGCTTCGTAGGAGAAGCTGAACTCAAGAACTAAAAGTTCTTTCATTCATATATTTAGCCCATCAGTGTGTCAGATTCCTGAATACCTAGAAAGGGTGGGTGAAGGATTCGTGCTCAGGGGATGGAAGGGGAAAAAAGAGACGCATGAAAGTAGAAGAAAAAGGAAGCAATTGAGACGGGAAAGCCCCTTCCTATTCTTCATCCTGGGAGTAAATGTCACCAACACCATAGCTCCTGTATTACCCTAAATTACCTCTTCACCGCGCTGTCAACCTTGCCCTTATCCTAGCTTTCCACTTTCTTTGACACGACTTTAAAACATGCAGTAGCATAATCTTTTATGACCTTTCATTTAGAGTCATTTATAGGTTAAAAACAATTATAGAGACTGAGCGCAATTAACTTCCACCCACACCAGAGGGGAAAAACAGTTCAACGCACTTCAGGGAATATTTATGTGTGATGGTGCCTCCTTGTCACTTTCATCGGAAGGCAAACAGAACAATGTCTGTGTGGTGGGATGAGCTGACAAATGGGTTAAAAACCCCAGAACTACGTTTTCATAAGCTGTGGAACTGAAAAACTGAGGATACGAGGACATGCCGTGAGTCATCAGCGGTGCAGTGGGGAACGTGTTGGATCCAGACGCTCAGTACACCTACTGCAAGTAGGGCTAATGCAATTTTGAAGGTATGCAAATGGTGTTAAAGTTGAATTATCCAAAAATATATGCATTATGTTAAATTATCTAAAATTCCCACTTTGTATAGAGAGATAGAAAACTGCTCTCTATTGGACTTTTCCCAATTATTCCTTAACATTAAATCAAAATGACTAAAATCAAATGGTTTGATTGTGCAAACTGTCTTTTTGAGTTTGATTTTGTAACTGCAGTAACTTAACACAAAGCTAACATAAGCAGTCTAACAGCTAAGTTATCAACTGCACCCCTGGGAGACACAGGGTGCTGAATAAACCTTTGACATGATGAAATCTAACTTTGTTTGTTTGTTTTTTTACATTTCAGCCCTTGGTTGCATATTTTGGCTTCTCCAGTGTGGAACACACGTCTGCAAACAAATAACGTTGTATAGACCGAACAGTTTCCCATATCTGTCTTTAGATTTGGGAAATAAGTTTTGCATAAATTTAAAAAAAATCGCCTCCTAGCATGCTAGTCTTGTATTGTATGTTGGGCCTTTTCTGCAAACATAAGGCATACTAACAAGCTCCCAACCTCAATAGTCTTCCTCTTGATCTTCTTCTGGTGTTCCAGGCGTTCCTTCTCTTTCTCCACAGCTCTGGTGGACTCCCTCAGCCTCTCCAGGTCGTGCTGGTAGGTCTCCCTCTGACTCTCCAGCTCCTTCCTCTCTTCTGCCAGTTGTTCCTGCATCAAGAGAATGAACAATGTTGCTCGTGTTGCATATTGTAAAATACATCCCGTCTTTTTGTTTTGCTTTTTGTTTTAATGACTAGCATGCAAAATGCACACAATGAACAGAGAGATGAGCTTGAAAGGAAATATAAAAAGTGAAAGCTAGTTGTGTGCAGGCTAGAAAACTCTAACAACAGTTTTTATCTTTTCATTACGAGTAAAAACTGTAAATTCAAATATAATGTGGAGCTGCAAGGTCATGAAATTCCACTTTTTGCACACATATTCTTTGCTCAGGTAGGACGGAGCCCTTCACCTCCATCCGCCTGCACTCCTCCTCCCTTTGTCGGAGCCTGGCCTCGGTGGCCTCCACTTGCTGGCGGTGCCGTTCCCTCTCTCTCTCCCAGCGCTGCTGCTCATGCCGGTGCTGAGACTGCAGCTTGTGGAAGCTGGCCAGCTCTTCCCTCTGCAGAGCCAGAGTCCTCTGTTTCTCCTGCTCCAGGAGCACATTTCCTCTGTGGCGGCCGGGCAGGGAGGCCCGCTCCATCAACAAGGCCCGCTGCAGCTCAATGTGACTGTCCTGCTGCGATATGATGGCCTGAAGACAGAGACGGGATGACATCAACAAGGTCATCAGGAAGCATATATTCTGTGCAGACGTTCACCGTTACTGGGAAACATAAACTCAACGTGAACCAATTAATGTGCAAACAGAAAACACCACATTTTCAACTCATCTCTTTCCCTAACTATGTTTTTTATATATTCATAAACAGTGGAGGGGACAGTTTACCTGCAGACTATAGAGTCTTTGAGACAGCATCAGCACTCTGTCAAAGAACTAGAACAGAAACACAGACAAGGTTATCACAACCCCCCCCAAAAAACTACCTAAATAACCAAAGCAACACAGCATTCAATATGAGCACATTTCTCATGGGAACAGCTTTTCAGTTCAGCAGGCACGGCCATGAATATCCGATCCAGCAGAGTTGTGTAGCACAAGGTGACAGATCAGAGAAGGGGAGTTTACCTCCGCCTCGGGGAAGGAGTTGGACCAGATGCGGTTCCATCTGGCAGGAGAGCAGCAGCTCTCGTCAACCTGAGCAACAGCACACAGTAAGTTATACTGAACAGCACAGATGCTGCGAGTACCGTGTGTAGCACACTCAACATGCAACACAAACACTACAATATAGAGGCTGTAAAACATTTACAGCATCCGACAATCGCTGTAGTCAATTCAGAATGTACAGGCAATATGCACATGTTTTCTAGATTCCTGTAAATTCTATACAATAAAATACAAAACACATACAATTGAGCCGCTGTTCATCTTTAGAGCAAAACAGAAACACATTTTAGTAGAGCTTTGACATAAAAAACCTAACTGTGAAAGGCCTGTATGAGCCTTTTCACAGCATTGTAACTGGAGTTATAATTACAACTGATGCTGTGACAGAAAGTAAAACTGGCTGCGTTCCTCACATGCTGCTCATTGTCAGGCAACAGGTCGTTACGTTTTGTTTGCATGATCATTTCCACTCTTGTTTTATCAAGGCTTTATCGTCCTGTAAACAAATGAACTGACCTGCCAGAAACAGGGTTACAGTAAACATCAGGGCATGGAAACTTCCCAGATGACTTGGTCTGGTCATTACTATTTACAGGAAATAATACTGACTCATCCCAAGTTATACTGTGTGTGTGTGTGTGTGTGTATTTGCATGTTAAGCGCCTACCGTCTGCTCCAGGGTGTGGCTGCCACAGAGGTCTTTGAGCTGAGGGTCAGAGCTGGCTCTCTGGCTTCTGTCTCTGTTTCTGTTCTCGCCAGAAAACTTCTTCTTCACACTGCCATCTGGCACAGACACGCCAACACCGACACACACACACACACACACACACACACAAGGAAAGGGACACAGTGACAAACACACACGAGCAATTAAACCAAACAGAAACATAGAAATACTGACACTCACTGCACAGAAACAACACCCATATACACGTAGAAAACCATACACAGAAATTCAAATGATAAAACCAATTTGAGGAATCAAATTTAGTTCCATGTTTGGTTTATTAATGGCATTGAAGCCTCGGAAATACAATTGCAAATCCATTAGATGGTGGACTTCCTCAAGGCATGGATTGTGCTGGACTCACTCTTACTGAGGATGGTGGGGCTGCTGTCATAGCCCCCAAAGGTGTCCGCTCGCCTGGGCAGAACCCCGGAGCCGCTCCCATCCTCCAGCCGCGAGGCCGGAGCCTCATCATTCACTCCGGATTGCAGCAGGTTCTGGAGGTTCTCCACTGAAGCCAAGAAATATAAGCAATGGTATGGTTGAAAAGCTTGCAGTAGCACATTGAGTTATTACATAACTGATGCAAGCAGCACATGAACATTTATTTGACAAAGTCGTATCTCAAGGTGATACTAAACCTCAGCATTCTCCTACCCTCAGTGATGGCTCCTTTGAGCAGGGTCTCCCCCTGCTGGAGGTCTGAGGCGTCTCCTCGGAGCAGAAGTCTGGAACGTGAAGCGGCGTCCTCCAGACCTGCCACAGACTCCGCAAACAGCTGAAGCTTCTCGGTAAGAGCCTGGACGACCACAGCATCCTTCTGGCTCAGCCGTTCTACAAAGGGATACATGACATGGAACGAGAATAAGTGGAGTTAAAATAGATAGGTATGCAGGTTTTGTCATATTTGTCTGTTTATTTGTTTAGCAACCCTTACAACACACAGATATTTGTGGGGTGGTATAAACATCTTAATTCAGTTCAGTATACGGAGATGGGATTTAAAGAAAAAGGCAAATCTTCTTCTAACAATTTAATAATAAACTAAAAAGAAAAAGTCAAATTATACATTAGCACCCCCTTGTGGCCACCCACATCTTCTACAGAATTTTCCAGGGGATTTCTTTATGTCACTGCCGACTTGACTTACCTTGAAATTCCTTGAACCTGAAGGCTCGTGCCTCTTCCTCCTCACTGAACAGCCTCTCTTCTGTATGAGGACAACTAAGAGGAGACGAGACAGACGCCGTTACAGATGGGGAGACGGAGGATGCAAAGGTTCCCATACATTTCGGCCATATCTACATATTTGTATAGACTTTCCACACATTTAAATAATTGGAACATATGGTTGGATGTTTCCTCTCTGTGTAAATGCAGCTACCTCTCAACGGTTTGCCGTATGTGTGCCATCCATGTGTTTCGCTCCTCCTTGGACGCGGTGTGGATCTCATACATCTCTGGCTCATTGGAGGAGGCGCAGATAAGAAACATGGCTTTCTCCTCGTGGGCCACTTCTCTGACAATCAGCTTCTGAAGGGAGATCACCGACGGCTTGTTGTCCTGAATGGATAACAAACAGCAGGAGGAAAGAGACGGGAGGGAGTACTTGTTTGCTTACTGGTGCTTAAGGTAGTGAAATTTGATGAATGACATTTTCATTTTTCTGCTCCCACACATGCCACAATTATTCCTCTTTGATGCATATATTGCTTTTGTTAGATAGATAGATAGATAGATAGATAGATAGATAGATAGATAGATAGATAGATAGATAGATAGATAGATAGATAGATAGATAGATAGATAGATAGATAGATAGATAGATAGATAGATATATAGATAGATAGATAGATAGATAGATAGATAGATAGATCGATCACTCACCACTGTAGCAAACACATATCTCTGGTCCTTCTCTTGCAGCAACAGCAACACATCTGACAGGAGCACTGCAAGAATATCTGAAAATAATAAAACACCTTTAAAATGGAGCCACTAATTGATAGGCTAGACACATTTCAAATGTTTGGATATCTTTTTTTAATGTTAATTTATTCAAAAACCTTGCAAAAGGACCAGAATGTGTTTGTTTTATTCTTTAAATTAACATGTATTTGTCTTTTCTGTATATGGTTTCATCGTGCCCTATGATACCTTTGAGTCTGCCAGAAGCAGCTTTCCAGTTGACGGTGCCCTCGTGCAGCAGCTGTCTCCTGCCCTGTGCCAGGTCCTCCCTGCGGAACACCCGGCTATCTTTGATCTTCCCCAGTGCCTTTGGCTCCATCTTGTTGTGTATGTCTCGGAGTCGAGAGTTCTTCTCGTGGAGATTAACCAACGCGTCGACCTGAACGATGGTGTCTTTAATCAGACCCAGCGCCCGAGTCAGATCCTCGTGCTCCTCTGTCCCCACTAGAGACAGAAAATAAACACACCAGGCTTTATAGGTACAGCACAGTAATATATGGGTGTCGTCTCTTCATGTGGGATTTATTTTTGCAGGAAATACTGGACCTTCAGTGTTGTGCACAATGCGCTCCAGCAGTACGGGGTACTTGGTGATGCGCTGCGTCACCAACAGAATACATTCAGTCACTCCTAGCCTCCGCACGATGGACAGGTTGTTGATTTTCTGAGAAGAAAAAAGGGCATTTGATCCAACGTTAGACACTTAACTTCAATGTGGATGAAATCACAAAAATCACAAGGCCAATGCATCTTACCCGGATGATGTTTTGGAACTTTTTGTTGTTTTGGAGCTGATCTTTGTAGTAGCTGACGGCCTCCGTGTGGTGACTGCAGAAATCTCCGTAGCTGTCCTTCATCCTCTCTCCGATCTCACCTGAGAACTGGAGAGAAAAAAACAAAACCTTCATCTTTCTGCTCTGCGTTTGCAGTCTGTGCTATGCTCGGTGTTTGTACCGCGTGCTTGTGTTCTTTGACATGAAACACATCTCCCTACCTGTGCGATCAGAATGTCTGCCACTGTGTTGATAGTGTAATTCCTGTCGCCGGGCGAGACGAGGCTCTCTCTCTGCCGCTCTTTGAGACGAGACAGGAAATGCGTGTGAAGCTCGAGGAGGTTTTCCAAACGGGGGAACAAACAGTCCAGCCTGCCCGAGTCCATCTGGAGGTTCTCCTTCAACTCCCGGACGTACACCCGCAGCATGATCTTCAGTGTTCGCACATGGTGCATCTCTGTCTGCATCAGCTCTGTACAATGACAAGGGGAACTCCATGACACCACAGTCTGTTTACGGTCACATGTGGAAAAATATGCATTAAGTATTCTTGTGGCTTCTACGGGAAAGGTGACTCGTTGGACAGGTACGACCACAATCCAAGAATTTACACTTACCATAAATCACGTCTTGCCTCTTCACCGTTTCTTTTGAGTGCTTCTTGGCATACTGCTGGTCAACTGCCAGACTCCATGACTCGGCCTCCAGGTCCTGGGCATCGGACTCCAGATCAGCCCGCACTGCTGCATAGTGAGTATCTGAGGAGAGGACCAGAGGCATCAAAAACTATGACAAATGATGGTGTTATAATACAAAATACATGCTAAGTTGACTCCCAATATGGTGGGAAATTCCACACAATTGGGGGCCAATATTTAGGTCGGTGTCTTCAATGAGGTCAGTCAGAGGTTATAGGGAACACGAAGGCAGAAGAAAAAATAATGCAAATAAAATTAATGGCGTCACACACTTAATGACGGAAACCCATTAAGATCTCATAGATGTGCATAAAGTAAAAAAGGGGGACAATGATCTCTTTTTTATTTTGTTTTAGCCTGCACTCCCATAAAAGATTGCACTTTGACTTTCTATTAATAAAGTCAGCTTAATGCCTCAAATGTTTCAAGTATGCACATGTTTTTATTAAGGGTCAATCACTGTCAAATTAGAGAGTAAAATAACATCCTACATGTCCCTGAGTCAGTACTTAGGCTAGCCTGTGTGTCTCTCTCCCACACACTACAACTTAATGAGGGTGTGGTCACCCCTGACTCCACAAAACACACACCACACACACTCCTCCCTGGATTAAAAAGAAAAACAACTACCACTCCCACTCAGGCGTATGCATAAATCTTACGATAAGCGTATAGCTACCACCAGGGCTATTACATTACAGAGTGTGGGAAGCGTTGAAATCCCCTGTGTAACCCAATCCTCGGCCACTCACCTTCGACGATGATGGACTCGGTGGTGGAGGGAGCGAGGGAAATGGTGTCTTCGTTGCAGCGTTTGGAGCGGAGAGCATCGGTCTCATCCATCTCCCCAGGGAGGGATCTGAGGGACGACAACCACAGGTCCAAGGTAGCATACATGCAGAGACAAACCTTATGATTTGTGTTATCCTCAATAAATGTAGGGGCAAACATTTACAGTTTCACGGTAACGATGACGAAAAATTAACCACAGAAGAGAAACCCAGGTAGCTTCATCCTTCTTTCCGTCTTCCCTCCTTATTGTTGCTCGTCTAGGACTCTCCGTCTTCTACGCTACCTTCCCCATGCCTCTGCCTCTCTCTCTCCCCCATCACCTTCCCATCTCGTTACACATTTTTCTTCACGATGCAGTCCACTTCTAAGATCAGTCTAGACTCAATTTCTTAAGGCAGTTATATTAGAAAAGACAGCATGCCTTGATATGTCGACTATAAATACACATCTTACGATGGCACAGAGAAAATAGTATTCTCACATCAAAAAGTCTTAAAATATCCAGCATTAACATACAGCAGGTCCTGGAAATATCTACAGAACCATAGATTTGAGAGTAGCGGTTTTTGAACACCAGGTAAAGAGGAATCCTGTCATTCAAGAGCAGTCATTTTTTATTTCCAATATGTAACTACAAGATAGAAATATAATATAGTCATGTCCCCTTCAGTGGAGAAAAAGTCGACAGAGATACTCACCCTGAGCTGTTGTGGTGACGGAGGCTGAAGGCTGCGGTGGAGCTGCTGGTGTGAGTGTCAGTCGGCTGAGTGCTAGATCCCCACTGACTAACGGTCATGCCTGGGGGGCTGAGATAACCTGGGTGGCCATCAAGGGCCTGTGATGAGGCTAAGCCCGAACGCTCCCGGTCTTTTAGTGCTGGGGAGGAAAGACGAGAGACGGGTGAACGGAAGAAACGAGAGGAGGATGGGGAGAAGCGAGGGGAGGAGGGAGAGAAAGGTGAAGATGACCAGCGAAGAGGAGCAGAGGACAAAGAGGCCGGCGGGTGCTGGTTCGACTCCTGTCCAAATCGATGCCAGTACTCTTTCAGCCAAGATCGAGGCAGGGGTCGGAAGAATCTGCAGGGGATCAGGTCACGGTGCATCCACACTCGAACGCCGACATGACCCCAAGATGAGGCCGAGGAAGAGGGGGATGTTTGGGTTGTGCCTTTGGTAACTGCTAGGTCCATTGTGAATTTCTCAATCTAGGCTCGGTGGCAGAAAGATTTGTAATAATCCAGGTAAATTGTAATAATAGCCGTCGGAATATCAGTAGGTATAAGTGCAAAGTTCTAAGCCTTTCGCTGCTGTAAACGAGGAGAAGCAGAGGACGACGTAGAGCCTGGTTTATATACATGTGATCCGCCCACGATGTCCAATCTCTGTCCTTCTCAAATTTTCCGATTCTCCCGACCCCCTGCACGAGCCACTGATTGACCAGAACAGGACCAGAGGAGGACTCAGGTGTGGCTGACAGGCCTCCAGCTGTTCAGAGGAGAACAACAACTGCTACAGGAGATTAACTAAAGCTGCTGCTGCAGCCGCTCATGTCTCCTGTGGGTTCAATCACATGCAACAGGACCTGCTGAATGTTACAATTGATGGACCGCTTCCCGATAATGACAGGAAGCCCACCGCACGTTTATTTTGTTCGGAAGCTCATCGATTCCCCCCCCCCCCCCCAACGTCAGATTTTTTTTGTCTTCATTTTGTTTGTCAAGATGATAATTAAATTCAGTGACTCTGAGTGCAACAGAAACACAAGATACATGTTAAGAAAAAGCAACAGTTATTATTGATCTAATGGCCCAGAGAGGCGGCCCATGCGTGGTGTCTCAACGGTACACTACTACTAAATCTATCCTGGGTTTGGACCAGAACGGAACCAGAGGTAAAGTACCTGACTGGTGTTGATAATGGCCAATTATCACCTTTGCTTACAGTCTGTTGGAAGCCAATCTCCTCCTCTACGCTCAGTGTGTAGGCAGATACAGACATACCACAGAGACCCAGGACCGGACCATCTTGTTATCCATCAATGTACCCCCCCACCCCCCTTACTTCAAATGCTACAGTGGTCAGCGCGTTACACAAGGGATAGATCTGCACATGCAAGTCCTGCTTACCGAGATTAGGAGATCCTGATGAGCAATTCCTTTGTAGAGAATCTCTCTGTGTGGAGAAAATAAGGAAGACAGCATTTTTTTTCAAGGCCGTTCTCTCAAACTCTTATCAGCTGAGTGACTAAACATTGCACGCTCTTAATGTACTTTCTTTGTGGGAGCAGAGCTCTCACATGGATTTAACAATCAAAGTCCATCTCATGCAGATTCATAACTGTGGGCAGAGGCACGTAATCTTCAGTCGAGTTGCCATAAATGCGTAAAGTGTTCTTAGCTTCTCTGTCGAGGTGGTGCAGTAGCAACATGTGGAGGCTTCGCTGCTACATAGAGGGTTATCATACAGCTCATATGCACCACCTCAAAATGGGCTATGTAAAAAAAACAAGAAGTGTAGGGGTATGTGTCGCAGAAAAGCTTGGAAATCTCTTATTCAGTGACGCTGGACAAATTTCTATTTCACAATGCAGCATACTCTCGTCAGAATTATCATTTACTATTACGAGGTGAATTGAAAATGACCAACACTGTCAGTGTAAAACAAAGTAAAACAAGTTAGCTGTCAGAGAGAAAAGGTCTGGAGACCCCTGTACGATGGTGACTTCATCGTTGACTAGCCTTTCCCCCCTTTCTCCCCCTCGATGCTCCAGTCCAGTGTTTACCTTATTCCTGTTGCTGGTGCACTCCCCTAGCAGAGACTTGCAGCTCTTGTGAACGTTCACAGCACAATCTGAAAAACAGCCAGACAGGAACACAGAGTCAGTGTAACACTCAGAGTACACAGTACAGCGGCAACAGGATGGGCTTCTGGTTTTGTATATGGACGGGGAAAAAAAATTAAAACAGTAAACAAAAGTTTGAAATTCAAAAAACCCGTCCGACAGCTCCCCGAAGACGGTGTTAAAAGTAAAAAGGCCGCAACTCAAACAATGCACTGTGATGGTGCTGAAGGCTTTTTTAGCTGCTGCCATCAACAATCTCAAAGTCCTCTATTTGATTGCAGACATAGTATTCCTCTCAAGTCAAAGAATAACTTCTGGCTCCATGAGAGCAGTGCAGCTGCAGCAGTAGCTCCACGGCTTCTGTTTGTTTACACGTACAGAAATACAGAAGTGGCACAGTAACCAGGCCAGGAGGAACTCCCTTTATCTCAGTAATAGGTTTCTCTTTTTGCTCACTTTCCTCCCTGTATGGAAAACAAAGCTGCTGATTGTATCTCTGCAGAAATCAAAGATGTTTTGGAAAAACACACGGAAGAGGCATTAAGTTCCCCCCCGCTCTACGCAATTACTGGAAAGACAAAACAATCAATCTTTCAGTCCGACTGCATACTGTATAAGATAAGCAACAGGAGCCTTTCCTGAGGGACGAGGCTGGCCAAGCAAATAAGTTATCACTATGCAAAGTCTAATCCCCACCCTGCCAGGTGAAGCCACGCTGACATGGACGAGAAACACATGGCCTCAATACAAAAACATACAGAGGAAGGAATACATATACACAGCAAGAGCTGCCTCTCTGTGTAGAGGCTGATTGGTTGGTGAGTTTAACCGCTTTTAGTGCATAGCACACTTCAGCTGTCCGCACCATGCTGGTCACTCGGACATTAGAATCAGAAGGGAAAAAAAACATTAATATTGTCATTATTTTTGGTTTAGGTTTAGGTTAGCAGTTGTTAATTATTTCCTCAAATTCTTGTGTCGTGATAACATGGGGCCTGAGGCTGTATGGTGATTGTTTGTATTGTTGACAAAGGCGACACTCCTGTGAACAACACAGTTTAAACATGACCCATACCAGCAACTTCCACTAGCTACTGTAACGCCCATAGCAAAGGCCTCTATGTGGGCCGGTACAATAGAGACAAGACAAAAAAATGTGAGGAGGATTAAAGAAGAAAAGGTGTATATATAATGCGAGTCCTTGATATTCATGTTATTATAATTTGTTTCCTTTTAAGATCCAGCCCTGACCACTTTTACTCTATTATTTGACTTCATTCATAATCTCAACCCCTCCCCCCCGGATGGTAATAAATGAACAATTGCTGGCTGAGCTGAAGGAAAAGAAAACAGAAACTGGCTTTTGAATAATCTCCATCAGCAGCGCTGTGTGTCCCTCTTTGAGTTGGCTCCAGCAGGACTGAACCACTGCGTTTTATGAGAGCAAGCCCACAGAATACCAATGTAGGCACAAAGAAGGGCATCGTTTGACCAGAAGCCAAAAATACTGACCACCACCTTCAGGAATGATTGCGTCAGATCAGAGAGTCCTTGTCAGATATTATTCAGATTTCCAGGTCTGAGTAAAAGATCGGTTATTATCTTCATCATCATCTTTGGATGCGAAGAACTCAGTCAGCCAACAAACGCATCAGCAGTCAAGCAGCCAGACTCTGATCATTTCCTTCCTTGCTCTAACTAATATGCAAAAATTACAGTCTCTCTGTCAGCCTGGATCTTTCACACAAATACGCACAGCAAGCCTTCAATGTCTAATGAAGTCTATCAAGCCGGTGGTGCATCTTCAGCAAAGCCTTAATACTGACTGGGCAAGGCTGGGGAAAGTAGGAAGAGATAAGACATAAAAGCCATATCGTTGCAAAAAGCAATTAAATTAAATTAAGTAAAAAAAAATGATCCAAAGATAAGCAAGAACACTTTGTTTTTGGTGTGCTGATAATATAAAGCGTATCAGCTTGGCAATAGCAAAAAGAAAAGTATAAACAGCGCATGTCCGTCTCTACTGTCATAGTGGTTAACATCATGAGGTGGACGCAGCAGGTGAGTGCCGACTTGCTCTGCCACTCTTGAGCAACGTGAGCCTGTCTGTGGTTTGCAGCGGATCCACGAGGCACTCAGCCCCCCCCCATCAAAACCATCGCCACACCCAACATCTGCTGACTGGTAACCACCCTGGAAGCACATTTGTGGTGTACGGCACACAGTTCAGTGAGTCACTCAATGAACTAGATATGGTCACAACTGTCATCTCCAGGGAGATAAGACAGCAGCATTTTATTTGGCTTACTCTGGATGGAAAACAAAGCCAACAAACCAACCGAAAGATGAAAATAAAATATCAGAACCAGGTTATGAACCACATGTGCTACAACTCTTCCTCTGAAGAGAGAATGTTTGGCTTCATGTTATCTCACCGGGGGGGAAAAGAGAGACTGGTAACAGCAGAGCACCTGATAACGAAGGCTGGGTTTCTTCCAACGAAACATTAACTCATAAACTCCTCCTTGAAGATATATTATCTGCTTTTGGGGAAAAACAAAAAGCTGTTTCAAAGCAGATGGTAAGGTCTACAATGTGAAGGAACTGACACAGGAGCCAAAAAAAGGTCAAAGAAAAGAGGTAAAACTAATATTCCAGAGCACTGACAGGTTCGTATTGTTATGAAAAATAACCTACAGACACGGACCTTTTTGTTAAAGAGTAAAATCATTTTTGTTTAACCACAGACACTTAATTCAAAGTTGACAGAAACAAAATAAAACTCACAAAACCCCATCTTGGTTTGTCTTTTCACTGTTCAAACAAACACTAACTCTGGTTTGGTCAAAAAGAAACTCTTAATTCCTGTTTTACGACACTGCAAAATGACTGCTTTTGTCAATTTGAGTATGATGTATTTGGCAAGAGAGATAGAGCAGCTGTTTGGGGTTAAACTAAAAGGATTTTAATCTTTAACTAAAAGGTCGATCTGTAGGGATCCTTTATGTCATCAACTGTTCCAATCATTAAAAAGCAAAAAGCATTTTTACATAGAACCATGATGTTTTCAAAACCTCTCCACGGGTATCACCATTACATGAGCCCCGGGCATCGACGGCTGTGCCAATGGTGTCTGTGCAGCGACTGTCAGAGCCCAGTTCCACCAGTTTGTAAAACGTCCTATTGGCATCGGTCACTGATTATCTACCTGCATTGTTCAGCAAGCAGCCAGACATCGACCTTTAAATGCAAGAAGAAGGTCAAACAATCCTTCCTGTGTGTTCTTTCTGGTTTGGTTTTGGTTTTTTAAATTTGGAACATTTTGAAAAAACAGTGTACCTGTCATGCATGTATTAAAATATGGTTATTTTGAGGGCGTACATGTAGGTCAAACTCATTCTTTTGCTAGTGTTAAAACCTCTAAACACCCTGCCGCTACAAATAAGGAAAAAAGGGTTTCACATCAGCCATTTTCAGAAGGTATTACTTACTTATTACACACCAAAAACTGACATCACCTGATTCTAGTGTATGTAAGATGTTACTCTTTAATTCCCTTTGACAAAAGAGACAAAAACACCGACACTTGCAAACCCTGCAGCCACACAGCCAACCCATGACATCATCCTGTGAAACAGGAGGAACAGGGGCTCGGGGAGCTGTTTACTCGGTGGAGCAAAAACATCTCCCTGGTCACATTTCTCGACCCAAATAGGAAGGATTACCATTAAACACCAGTTGAATACAGATAATAGCTGGAAGATTAAGTGCATTTAGATATAAACTAATGCCATACACTTCCAACTGTTTAGATGTGAAAATCCAGCGAGAAGTACTCAGAGGAGACAGTCAAGATTTTTAAATCTGGTGAACGGCAGGCAGCCAGAGTCAGGCATGCTGGAGGGCAGAGAGCAGTGATGCATGGAGAAGTGGTGCGCTAACAGGGTGAGATGGGTGAGACCCAGAGTCAGTGGAGTGGGCTGTTATGCACCGGCAGACCTGCCAAGCACAATTAGCACCATGTGACCCAGTCAGAGAGGAAAGCTTAGTCGGAACAGAGACGCGGAAGAGTAAGAAAAGCGAGCATAATAGTCATTTAACACATCGAGGATGGTGGAGTTCTATAACAGCGAGCCAAGTTAGCTGCCCGAGTCTGAGCCGACTATAACGGGGAGGTGGTGGGGGTAGAATAAAAACAAAGAGACAGTTATAACCTACACAGCTTCGAATAACACAAAGCAACCCAACTGTAAAACGTCTTAGATTTACCCTTCGTAAATAAAAAGCTAGTAAACAGCTAACGTTGGAGGGGGGATAGCAGTTAAGTTATCATGCAAGCTAACGTAAGCTAGCAATCACCTGTTGAGCTCCGTGCAGACAAACTTCTAAAAGAAAAAAAAGAAGCCACATCACGCTAAAGTGAAACTGAAGGGTAGTTGTGCAACACTCCCAGCACTACATACAAACAATGTCGATTTAGTTATCACTTTAAGCTAATCGAAGCTAACAGCTTACCCAACTAACCTTGTTTTTCAAATAGAAGCGGTTGTAGGCAGGCTAGCGCGCTAGCATTAAGTGGCTAATAGTTAGCTTACCGTTAGGAGTGACTGGGGGTTTAATGTGGGCCAGTTTGTGATACATTTAAAACACAGAGGACACTTAAGAACTGGGTTCCCGTTTATAATACATCGACTCAACCCCGACATAACAGCAAAAAAAGCGTGTGGGTGGTTATGATTAGCATTATAGCTGGCTAGCTAGCGGCCAGGATGCCCGGAAAGTCCATTGAGCGAAACAACGGGAGTGATCCACCTGATCCCGCTTTGAGATCATCGCTACAGTAGCCGCCTCTTACCGTTCCAAGCAGGACCCGGGTTTATCTGGACCAGTTGCACCCAGGAGCGAACGTAGTCCGCCAGTAAGGTGGATAAATGAGTTCGGCCATTCAGATCAGCCGCAACAAGTACCTCGCATTCTTGGTTTTGTCCAGTTTTTTTGTGTGTCCAACTCTCACTGGGAACAATCTCTGGCATACAAACGACGCATTCCACAGGCTGATTCTCGGCTGAATCCCCACAGGGGCTTGGTTCAAATTAAAGGGACACTCACTTGTTTTCTCACGCCTGTGCGCGCGCGCGTGTGTGTGGTTTGCGCGCGCGTGTGTGTACTAACAAACACAACTAGGATTGTAAATTTATCAACAGGCGATGCTTGATGGATTCCTTGTCTCAGAGGGAGAGTAGATAGTGCTATTGGTTTCTGGTTATTGTCTAAAAAAAAGCAGTGTGTGTGTGTGTGTGTGTGTGTGTGTGTGTGTGTGTGTGTGGTGCCCCCCCATGTGCCTTGTGAAATTTCCCAGAACAATTCTTGTTTAATAAGCAAACCGTTGAAAACAATCATACATTATAATCCCTTCCTGCCAGACTGCTTTATACAAGCGCTGGACATATTATCTCCATACAGAACACAAGAAGTGAGGAAACTTATTAGGTTGTTGCAGCTATGAAATAATAACGTGGTCACACAGACTGATTAACATTAATTCTCCATCTCCTTGCACTACTATAAATAGCCCCGTTCCCCAAAAACACTGAAATGGCACAAACATTTAGGACAGTTCTGTTTCCTTATTATTTTTTTTCCATTTGGTGATGTGAAAATCTCCACCAACTGATCACGTGACTTACGAGAAGAATCACAGTAATGTCAGCAGATGCTGTGTACATTAAGAAAAATAAAAATATCCTGTGGGACTATAATAGTAACACTTTTATGGTCACTTTATGCTGACACTACATTTTTTAGCCATTTACTCCGCTCATCTAACCGCTGCAGTTTGTAGTTATTTTACCAACATCTCATCGTGATGCTTTGTTATTAATACATTTAGATAGAATTGATCTGACATGATCGAACACATCAAAATGCTGTCACTTAATTATGTATATGATGTATCATATATTTAAGATAAAAAATATATATTGTATTTCTGTAGTGAGTATATTGTGTTGCTTTTATCTATTCTGGATTGGGTGTAATTAGAGGACATGTTATTAAGGGATGTTTCAAATCTATTATATTAATCTCCACTCATCCTTACCATTTATCTTTTACATTATTGCAGATTTTTAGAAGTCAAAGTGCAGTTTAACACAAACTTATATGATGGATCTATTACTGTTGGGTTAAGAATTGCACAACAATCACTTTTTCTACCTATTTTACCCATTTGTCCACTATGAAATATTTTGATGATTTCATTAATAAGTTCCTTGCATCATTGTTTTTCCTCTGTACTGTTCTAACAAACACTTTAACATGTCTCCCATTAGGTCCTGCAGGCTGATCAGCTGACCTGCAGGTTGCAAAGTGGCATAAGGGAGAAAAAGGAAGCAGTGGGGTGTTAAAACGTCCTGTGCAGGTCTATCCTCACGGACGGACGCTCAAAGCTGTGGCTGGTCCAGACAAAGCAAGCCAACACACAAAACACACCGGACACGTGAAGAATGTCTCAAGTTAAAGCATGCTCCACATTCACATAAACAATATGTCTGACGATGGCGCTAACACATCAGACGGCACATCCAAACAAGTGAGCCGAGGTTGTGCAAAACCAGGAGCCGCGGTAACGAAACAGCGTTTGCATGCGCAACACTTCAGAGCTTTAAAAGCTTTTTTAAAAGAGGAACTGAAAGGGAACGCCATCTTTTGTTTCGGACAGAAACATGCAAAGAGAAAAGCCCCAGTTAAACACGATGAATGTACTGTGATTATCACTTTCATAGCTGTGAAGACGAAGTCGCTATCTTTACGCCGTGTGTTTATAACGCTGTGATCTGCCACATAACAAACGTGTCAACGAGTGTTAAAATTACACGAGGTCAGAAATAATCTGTGTCTAAAAAGAGCATTTCCTGACTCGGGAGTGTTTTATGAGTCATTACGACTGTGTGTGATTGTGTGTTTGTGTGCAGGGGTTTGGCCCCGTGTGCTCGCACGTGTGCTCGCGTGCTCCGACGGCAGCGTGCGGTATATAGTGTGGGCGTGAACAGGTGCAGGTGTGTGTGTGTGTGTGTGTGTGTGAGGCTGAGAACAAGCGTGGGTGCACCTGTGGCGGTGTGTTACTCACTCATACACTGCAGGCCATGCTTTCTCTGCAGGGTCTTGCTGCACAGCGAGCAGGTGGCGCAGCTGGAGAAAGAGCCCGGCAACAAATAATGCCCATTGCAGCGTCTGCTGCTGCCACTGCTTCTGCTGCTGCCGCTGCTGCTGCTGCCACACACTTTCTCCCTGGCCTCCTTGTCCCTTTCTTTCTGCTGCTCTTTTTCTCGGTTCTTACCCTGCAGAAGAACAAGAAGAGCAAACAGGAGGTTGTTTTTTTTACATGCAAATGTGCAGTGTGTTCCTCTCTGACTGTGGCACACACTGCACGGCTGGGTGTGACATTGCATAACGGTGTCAGAGGCAGGATATGTAACAGGGTTTGTGTAAGTAGATTAGTGACTTGTGTGTGCAGCAACATGCACACACCTCCGGGGTTGATCTTTTTTTTTTTTTTTTTGCGATGTTCGTTCTGCCACATACAGTATCTTACTGCTGTTTGTACCGTTGCATATTGCACAATGACATCATGTGCCATGTGTGTGTGTGTGTGTGTGTTTGTGTGTGTGGTATTGGTTTACCTTATCTTTGTTGAAGGAGCCAGTCACCCTGTTCCTCAGAGAGCTGAGAGTCCTCTTCACCTTGGTGCCTTTCTCCACCTTCTCGGTGCGATCCTCCTCTTCTTCGTTGCTTAAAAAGGAGCAGAAATTATAATAATACACGTCAAAAACTCAAAGAAACATAAACATGGAGAAACAGAATCTGACCGAATTCAATCTCAAACTCATGTTTGTTGAAAAAAACTTTATATATAATAAACTATAAATAATAATTTGAGACTTGTTGCACATGTTTTATGATATATCACCATCATTTTACCCATCATACCCTGTTGGCCCATAGATGGTCAATTAAACACCTCTGTGCAAATAAACAAGCAACCAAGTATTGAGCGAGTCATTCTGTGGACATATTTTTCATCCATAAATGTGAAAATGTAATGACTTTTAATGTGTTACGTGAACGCTGACGGGCACTTACTCATTAGAGAGGAACTCGTACCAGGTGACATTTCCTGCCACTTTGCTGTCTGATCGGTTGCTCCTGTGCTTGGCTCTGCGGACGATGCGAAGGTTTCAGTCTTATTAATATGAAACCTACAGAACCACGAGAGACTCTAAAAACAAGTGAGGAGACAATCTGAGAACTGTGGTTTAGCCAGCGGTGCATTATGAAGTGATGTGTGTCTGCTGGGTTTCATTGTCAGGGGAACTCAATGCCAACCGGTGCTTTTGTGAAATTACAGAAAGAAAAGAAAATGCTGTACTGTATCAGCGCCCAAAAACATGCAAAAACACACACACACACACACACACGGTGCAGTGCTCCACCCCTGCTGCTAGCAGACCTCCCTCCTCTGTTTACTCACCCATGGTACAGCTTTAGCTCCTGCAGAACTTTCAGTACCATCAGCCTAAGACAAACAAGACACTGAGGCTGAGTGGGGGGGGGAGCGGACCAGACCGCTGGGAGCTGGGTGTCAAACCGTGATTTAGAGAAGAATCCTCCCTTGTCTACCACGTCCACACAACTACCAGAGGACACGTACACTAGACACACACACACACACATAAGGGGCCATCTAAGGAGCTGGGAGAGAGGACTGTGGGAGGAGGTTGCAGACATATGACATGGAGCAGAAATGTCAGGAGGGAATGGGGGAAGCCCCTCGTTATGAGGGAGTACCAGACTATAACAATTTACAAGTAGGGAACAGTATGTGAACTATTGTACCGGACGATTTAAACGCTGCAGGTGTCGTTTACGGGACACGCGTAGCCTCCTGTGAATCAAGCTAGACGGGGGTATGTGTTTTGTTCCTCCAAGCGTCATTAAACCAGTCATCTGAAGCATCCGCTGAAAGGAAAACAGATATCCCACCACGTATTGTGAGTCATAGAGCGCCGCTCTGCAGATGCAGGTGGTGTGTGTGTGGACTCACATGTGGCTTTGCCCTTCGGTAGAATGGAGGTTTTCTTCGGGGTCGAACTCCTCTGCTGCAGGAGATAAAGAGGTCAAATACGATGAATGCAACCTGCCCACCGAGTGCAAAAAAACACCTCAACTAAATATGTAGTCTACGTGCAGAGTTTCAGCCCCACCTCCTGCCGCCCTCGCCGCCTGCTTGGACGTCTGCACGACGCGGGAGATGTGTGCGGCACGCGAACACTCGTCCGTGGCGAGGATGTCGGAGCGGGAATACAGATGCCTGCTGGGAACACCGCAGGCCTGAAAGCATCGGAGAAAAAACACATTTTTTTTTTCACCTCCACTCCTCAATATTCACCCTCATGAGCAATTAAGAGTCATCAATTAAGCCGCATGTGTTTGGACTGTGGGAGGAAGCCGGAGAACCCCGGGAATGACCCAGTTCCAAGCCGGGCCCCTCTTGCTGTGAGTGCTAAACCACCTCACCACAGCCACGTGCCACCCTCTCTGTATCATCCCCAACCACACTGCTGCTCTGGGTGACATTCATCACCATGAATTTAGAGTCAATCCTCACAAGAACACCGTTCTATTATCCGGCTGAAAATAACATTTATTTGGTACATCGTTTGTGAGCTGTTTTTAAGGGTTTCAGTGGAAACCAACATGTTTGGAGCTGGAGTCGTCTTTGTTAACTTGTATAAGGTGTCGCTGTGCTTTATTACCATGCTGGTGACTCTGGCTCTGGGACAGGGGCCCCTCAGCTGGGAGCCGTCTGTCTCATCTCCGGGACATGTTAAGCAGCTGTAGGGGTCCTGCTGGGGGGGCTGGAAGAAACCTTTCTCTACCGCCTCATCGTCATCCTCTCTCTCTCCATCGCTGTCCATGGCCGTGGTGTCCAGACTCAGTCTGGCAGCACACACACACACACACACACACACACACACACACACAGGCAGCCAAATGTATCCGTTAACCAAAAAATGTGTTGTTTCTCAGTTTTGTTTTTCTTATGTACGTATATCTGAATTCTTTCCATCCTTGACCCCCATCCACCCGTCTTACCTCCTCCCCTGGCTGATGGGGGACAAGGGGACACCCCAGCTGTGTCTCCGAGACGTTGACATGGATCGGACCAGAATAGGAAAGCTGTCCAGGTCCGTCTCCCCTTCTAAATCCATACTGCTTTGCTCCTTTTCTTCCTCCGATCCCGTTATTCCCTTCGCTGTTTCCATCGATCCCAACAGTCCATTCAGATTAATCGTGAAGCTGAGCCCTACGGCGGGGCACGAGGAGTCGCCGCTGTCGACGATACAACCTGGCAGTAACTCGGGACTCAGCTGGGTGACCACGAAGTTTGGATGGAGTTCCTCTGCAGGGTGCATGTAGTTGTGGGAAGGCGGTGCATTGACCTGAGTGGAGAGCGTGCTCAAAGAAGTGAGTGCAGGCTGGTTGTTCAGGGACACCCGGAGGCCAACACTGTGGGTTTCGCTCTCCGGGGCTGTGGTTCCTGTAGACGGTATCCCTCCCTCCAGGTCTTTAAAGTACTCCGAGTCTCTGAGAGAAGGGCTGAGGCCCAGCAGGTCCTCCACACTGCCGCTCACCTCCGCACAGGGGCAGTCGTAGTCGCTGACGACTGAACATGCATCCTGCAAAAACACAGAGGGAGAAGATGAAGCGTTTAGCCGCAAACACGAAGTAGTTACGACACAATGAATGAATATAATGCAATTTTAAAAAGTGTACAAAAGATATATCTTTGAAAAGTACAGAAATGAGGAAGGATCATGTAAATCTCACAGATGTTAATGGCGCTTTTTGTACTGTCCATTTAGTTTTATTTATTGGATTTTGCATTTGTTAATGGGGAAGAACGGGGGCGGGACAATCCCGATTTCCCCAATTGCCATCCAGCCAGGCTGCTATGGCTACAAAAAGGAAGAAAACTAAATAGAAATAAAGAAAAATGATGCAAATCTAGACCTAAAAAATCAAGACTAAAGGGTCCTACCTGGTCTTTATCGGCGCCACCAAAGAAGACATCCTCAGCGATAGAGGCGGGGGATAGTGAGGAGGAGGATCCCGTCCCGCTGGGACCGGGAGGCTGGACTCCGAGCTGGACACCGGGAGAACCACAGGGCTGACTACAGGGCTTGCACTCCGATGCTGCAAGGTAACGGACGTGATGTTTGTGAGTTTTAACATTTCCCTTTAAATTCAACTTCAACATGAGGTGAGGGAAGGAAAAGGAAGACAGAGGAAGGCGGATGTGGCTGGTTTCAGCAGCTGCAAAACACCTGTGTAATCAAGTTCAGCGATCTCATGTACGATGGAGGGAACGCTCGGTTGCTCCGCCCTCTCACCGAAAAGCTCCTTTACATTTCCATTGCATAAACAGATTCCTGGATTCACATGATGCCACAAACCACCGCCATTACTGCAGACTGCTCAGTCTCCATGTCGGCGGTGCAGAGATTATTCCCTGCCTGCCTGTGGTAAATACTTGAAAAAGTAAGTACACGTTGTAAAAGTGTAGTGCGGAGTTTGGTATCACATATCTGAGGTGAAGGTGCCACTGTGACATCTCTGACAGGGTAGGTTGTGAAAAACAAAGGTCTCGTGGTGTCTCAGGCGTCCGTTAAGGCGTGTGAGGGTTTCAGCCCCACCATGCCCATCTGAGGAGGGGAGAGCCGCAGCCACGACAGGTTACATAAGACTCCTTTCATAAGGGAACGCCTCCCGTGAACCCGAAACCCCTTTACCCCTAAGCCCGCCTGGCTCCAGCAGCACCGACTCAATCCTCCTTCAATACATTATTCCTCATTTCTCAGAGACTCTCTGGACTATAAAACATAAACACAATCATGTTAGAGATTCTCATTGAGTTCCTCCTTTTTGTTTTACACGTCCAACAGACACGGAACGACATTAGCGTTAGCATTCACGTCCACTTTAAGCTCTGGTTTGGGCCTCACCAACTCCAGAGAGGTGTATTTTGTTTTTTTTTAGCTCCACTTTGTTGCTAATAGCAGGTAAGCTAAAGTGGAGTCACATTATTTTGCAAAAACAGCAAGAGCCGTGAGACTGAACAACACATTTACCGTCTAAAAAGATGCTAAAATGCTGCGTGGAATAACCCTTTAACAGTGATTTGATATGTCATTAATATCTAACTTCATAGATTTAATTTTTTCCTTGTGATTGTTTGACTTAGAGTATCCCTGTGTGTGTGTGTGTGTCCTCAACCTCATGTATTGTGCAGTGAGATCAAACACACACCGTGTCCTTCTCCTAACCAGCATCCCCCACCCCTCCTCCTCCTCCTCCTCCTCCTCCTCTCTTCAGTGTGACAGCCAGCGATGCTCTCACATAAACACCCAAACGCACCGTAGATCTATTCTATATTTTACTAAATCACTCCCGGGGGCCGCGGCGGTGGCAGATTCCCTCGAGTCGCCGGAGGGAGATTTTGTTTGCGTCCAGATCCCTCTGGTGTGGAGTGTAAACTCAGACGCCCCGGCAGACACGGCAGCGGCTGCTTGATGCTGTCTCATAGTGCCGCTGTAGCCTTTTATGGTTGGCCTCTCATATCTACTAATGCATCACACAAGGATGTAACATCAGAGTGTGTGTGTGTGTGTGTGTGTGTGTGTGTGTGTGTGTGTGAGTGTCACTGTCATCGTCAGCTGTTTTCCTCACAGTTCGGCTCCACACAACAAAGGCTGGTCTGCTTCAAAAACGAATGATGATCAAACTGATGAATAATCAAATGACGTTATCAGCTCACCACTTAATATTTACTCAATAAAATACTTCATGTACTTTATATGACGTGTATATATCTGGTTAATATCGTTCCTCTTCCCTCTAAATGGTAGCTTCTTCCTACTCTATTGAAAGTTTTCTCTCTTTTTATTCTGATTAACAGTGTTTTTATATGTTGCACTTTAAATTGAATGTTTGATTTTGGGCTACATAAGTGAAATCGATTCGACAAATGTCCCCACGATCAATCAATTTGACTGAATTTATAACTTTTTGGGGTTAGAGTAATAAGTAAATCTAATAAAGTAAATTATTAAAATAATGAATACACTCCAGTGGTGCAGTTTAGAATCTTGTTAAACAGTGATTAATAACAAACTGCAAATCTACATAAAAAGTACATTTTAACAGCATCCCGTATGAGAAATATCGTTTAAATCACGCAGAATTTAAAATGACCCTGCTTGTGTTTGATGTTCATCCTGAAAAAGGAAGACGTTTGATCGAATGCACCAAAGGGGGAAATGAGGGCGCATGTTCAGCACGACGCCGACGGCACGCGTGCCTGTTTGCAAAATCTACACAACGATCATCACAAGAGGAACTCTGGCATCATCATGTGACACGGTCAGTTGATGGTTTACAATGACCATGAGGACGCCGTCACGGAAGCACACAGATTTAGAAACGCTGCATTGTCTATAGATATGTTTCCAATATTGACACCTTTTTATGTAAAGGTCATTCTGATCACACACACACACACACACACACTGTGAGGCCATATATTCTCCAGCTATGAAAAACCACAGGACCAAGATAAAAGTCACACTAGTAAGTCATCTAACATAAATATATCGTCGATACTTAAAAAGAAAACAGTGTTTGGATGAATGTCACGGTGACCGTTCAGCCTGGTGTACACGTGTGAGTCTGCCAAGTGTGTGTGTGTGTGTGTGACAGATGTTGTGTGCAAACAGAGCTGAGGTCGGAGCTCACATCAAAACAACTGTCATCCCACGGATCCCTCTTTGATCAGGGAATTCGTCCGACTACCGTTTGAAAGCGCCGAGCCACTCAGACGTCGGAGCAAAATGGAAGCGTCCTACACGGCTTCTTTATGTCTAAAAAAGATAAATAGAATAAATCCTCTGAAGGGAACAGCATGGGAACAGACGGCATGTGATAATGCCATCTCTTTGCGTTGTAGGAGGAGGAGGAGGAACAGAAGTCGTGAATAAAACTGTCACTTTGTTTTCAGTCAACTCGGGTTTTCTTCATTGATTCACGAGAAAAAACTGTAAAAATCACACCCTCATCATTCAGGCTGTGAACTCCACTAGCACTCCAGGTGGTGTTTGACAATGAACAATCAATAACAGATGCTAATCGACTCTCTGCATTCTCACATCTTCTACAATCCACTGGGGTTAGACATGAAACTCTAGAAAGTCACATCCACAGCAACCGTCACTCACCACAAGCCAAAGTCAAAACGGTAAACATCCGCCGACACATCTACCCCTCCAGGGGTCACATCACGACCTCCCCCTCCCCTCCCGTCCTCTCACTTTACAGTTCTACCCAATCAGTGTCCAACAAAAAAAAACGTGCAACCACAAAGTAACGCTCGGTACCTCTCTTGAAGGACCATCTCTTCATCCAGAGTTTGGAGAAGGATGGCCAGGAGTTGTTCAGAGGAGAGTCCGCCATACGAACAGCACAATGGGGAGGCCAGCTGACACTGGAGCTCGCTCACACTGGAGCTGTAGCACCCAGCGAGAGGAAGGGGGAGGGCAGGAGGGGAGGGAGGGAGGGAGGGAGGGGTGTCTAGAAAAGAGAGAGAGAAGCGAGGACTAGGGAGCTGCTGGTTGGGGATTACCTCCTAAAGACTCACAGAAAAGGAACAACGAAAGCAAAAACAAAAGTGGGAAGAGAAAAGGAGGCGGGGAATGCTACTTCTACATGAAACAGTGTAATATACATTTGTTTTTTGGCTTTAACTCTAAGAAATGTTAGAAAACAACAGCTCAAAAATACATTTACTGATTCTAATCATCCACGATCTCCTCGTTCCTGCTCAAAGGTGAAGGCAGATGTTCACTGTAGACGCTTTATAAGATGACAAGACACAAGCAGGAAGTCAGAAACGGGTGACACAGGGGTGAGCAGAGGGGTTGTTAACGGAGGACTCTCAGTCAAAACTCACAAACTGTTCCAGGCCAGTTTAAAGACGTTCTTTCTTTAAGGGGAAACAAGGTTTGGACAGAAAAAGAGAAGGAAGTATACGCAATGAAAATATAGGGCAATGATGCAGTCTTGTTGTGTTATTCTGACGTACCACACATCTTCTCGGAACAAGAAGCAGCACTTTTTAAAAAGTGAAAAGAGAGACTGTGGAGTGGAAAGATGACCGTACAGGAGAGAGAGAGATAGAGAGAGGATCTCTGCTGCAGCTACCAGCCAACTGTTGCAACCGCTGCGCTTCTTAATTTGCACAAGTGTAACCGCGGATGACTGTCAAGTTCAGCTCGCTGCACATCAAGTGGAAAAGTCTTCTGACTTTCCCACCGGCTCGAGGAGAGCCACAACGCAGAGGAGGCGAGTAGAAATGTACTCAAAACACAACCTCACTGCAGAAGAACGCAGCACAGAGTGAAAAACAAAGTAAGGAACTGGGCCCCCCTCGTGTGCAGATCCCTGTTTAATAAACCTGAATGTAAAACCCTACTTACGTGTGATGGAAGGAACCAGACGGAAGCATGAGATCTCCTCTCCGTTCACCTAAAAGAGGCAGGAGGGAGGTGGAGATGGTTGTTCAAACAGTCCCTCAGGCCCGATGGTGTTCTGTGTGAACGCTCGTCCTCACACTGAGAGCAGAGAGCCAGCCAGCCGCAGAGATCTCAACCCTGCTTCCTCTTTTCTCACACTGCCGAATGGTCCCCGCGTACGCTTCCACACCTTCAAAAAAAAAAAAAACAACCCCGTTGTGGCATCTCACCAGCTCACAGGCTTAAACACATATTATTGTGACGGGTGGATTAAAGACAATTAAAACTAATGCAACTAATGCATTGAGGATTCAACACACACACACACACACACACAGACATACACACGTCACTGGGTCGTAGCATCGTCTCATGACTTTCATTAGTGCATCTTCATGTGTTGCAACCCTGAGAAACTGGGTTAGGAGGAACTGGCTGCGTTTCTAGTGGTTTCAGTCGGAGCGGCGCTTCAACGGAGTGTTCATCTTTCACTTTGACATCTCGGCCAGTGAATGAATCGTAGCCGCCGGGCCTGAAGTTTCACCCTGGAATCCAACTCGCACGCAACCAGGAGGGTGGAGGCCCTCGGGTTATAGAAGTACAGTGCGGTAAATTTATTCTGCAATAAATGTTATTGATTTAAAATCATTGTTTGAGGTTTTTTTTTTATGTGTTTTCATTCTTTCTTCTGCAGCTGCAACGTGATATGAGATTACAGTGATAAGAATATTGGCCTTCTCTCTCTCGACTATCAAGGCAACCCTTGAGCAAGGCACTCGGGTTGTGTGAGCCGATCGTTTCCTATATGGATGAGGCCAAAGTTAAGAAGCACAAAAACACCATATTCTCCAATAATTTTATTCATAATTTTAATATAAACAGTTAATTGTTGAATAATTTACACACAGCAAGATTTTTATTTTCATATCATTGCAACATTTTCTGTACATGTCACTACTTGGCTCTCCTTTGAAAACATAGAAAAAATAAATTGTCAAGCGTTCATTTAGTCATGGCACATTTTTGATCCTGTACAATATGCATGTATTTCTGTCTGTGTGTGTGTGTGTGTGTGTGTGTGTTCAACATGTTGATATCTGTGATACATAAAGATAATGGCACATTTGGATCCAGTGTGAGGGATGAAGCGATCTCTGTGGGTTTTTGCAGGGGGGGGGGGATTTGGGTTTTTCTTTCTTTTTTTTTTTTCTTGACTGTACATACACACATATACCTGCTGTCTGCGTACGCACCGATGTCTCAACATAACGTATACACAACACATCCCCAAAAAAAAAACAAATTAATACATATCAGCATATTCATCTGCAATAAAAACGACATTAATAAAAAGAGGTATCCTGCGAGACTACACACAGCATTCTGGGGGACCACCTATGTGCACTGAGGAGAGAAAAAGGCTTTGAAAGGACAGAGGAGGAGGAGGAGGAGCAGCGGTCGGAGACGAAGGAAAAGCCGTGGCAACAGAGGACGACACGGACACAACTCCACGGGTTAAAAAACGACGTTCAGCACGGGGAGGACAGGATAAATATACGGTGTGTAAACTGGAGCAGACCACTGGACCGACAGGTGACGGGGGTCACCACACCTGCAGCAGCCCCACTGTCTCTCTCTCTCTCTCTCTCCCCCTAATCAATAACACATATGAACAGTTCATCATAACACGACTGGCAGACGGCGCTTCATTATTCATAGCCGTTTGGATGCAGAGACTCCTCAAAGGGAAACAGTGGATGTTTTTTAGGAAACGTGCTCACTTGGTCGAGAGAGCTTAGTGAGATCCTCAGCTAGCAGTCGGTTGGTAAGCAGCTGGGCTTAGCACGGAGGAGAAACGGCTGATCCTGGCTCTGTCCACGGATGACAAATAAATCTGCCTAACTCATGGAAAGCTCCTTCACTAGCTCCTTGTTTTCTGACATAAAAAGGGGGGATCACACACCGGGCAATTTCTTAGCCAGGACCCGCCGGTCCATCACATAACCCTCATGAAAGTAGATTTATTTTACTGTTGGACAGAGCCGAGCCGGTTCCTCTTTCCCCCCCCATTCTCCCCATCAAGAAAGCAAACATTTCCCAAAAACCAACCACTCCTTTAACACCTCCAGCGTTACGTCTGAACCTCAAACATGTCTGGTTGTTGAATGATCACTAAAGTTCTCTCTCTATATAGATTTTTGTTTTGTTTAGCTTATTCAGGATTGTATCACTCATTCAAAAGGATGTGCAGTGGTCTTTTCCAGTTTTTCACATACACAAAAAAAAAAAACACATTTTGCAAACTGAACGCGTTTCTTTGTCAGAAACGAGTTCGTACAACAACATCTGTGATAGGTGACATATTTGTGACAAAAAAAAGGCTTTATGGGTGACGTGCTGCTGTGGCTGGGCGGGGCGGCGGAGATGCACGGCGACATTCAGGACATGCATCGGATTAAGAGAGGGTTGCGAAGCGTTTTCAGGCCACGTACTGTTTGTTACACAGGGGAAAGCCCTCGGACCGGAGATGTGCTGCTCCTGGTAAATACTTCCACTCTGCTCTTTTTTTTTTACTGTGTAGTGGGTTGTGTCGTGACAAAAAAAAAATCTATCTCTTTAAATTTAGAAAAAAAAAAAGTTATATACACATCGATAACCATGTTAAATTCATAATGTACAAGAAGTAGTAAAAGTTTACAGTCAGAAAAAGTAATTTGCCCTCCATACTTTGGCTAAAAAAAATAGAAATCAACATCTCTAAAATGTAATACTTTTTCTTTAAAAACAAAACAATAATACATACAATGCTTTGTTCTCACCCTGCGCTGTCACTAGCATGCTCCGTCCAACCGCTTTTTTATAGGTCAGAGGTCAAAAAAAGAAAAAAAGTCCCTAAAAAGATCAAGTGCTTTCGTTTTTCGGGGGGGATTTGCTGCTATTTACAGTCGAGAGATTATTAGTCAGCTTTGTTGTTTCGGTTTTTTTGTCCAAAATCACAAAACAAATGGAAATCCTGAATTTTAACGCAAACCGCTTGTTGCTAATCGTGGGTTGTTGTTTTTTTTTGCGTGTGCTTTGGAGCCTTGCTGTCCAAACGGACTGATGACGAAAAGGGAAATCAGTAAACATCAAATTATCCGTTGATAGAGATAATTCTTTTTTTTTTTTTCATGCACAAAGCAAGCCAGCACTTAGCAGAGTAGAGACACAAGTTCAACTGTCATAAAACACAAATTACAGTATTTTTCCCCCGCCGAGGGGGAGAATGTTAAGAACACAGAATGCATAAAAAGAGAACTCCTGTGTTTTCATATCGTGTTTGGAAGGTGGAAAAATCCTCTTTATTGATTGGTGGAGACATGTTTCTGCTCTGAGGGGAGTGAACCGGGTAGGAGGGGGAGGGTGGGGAGGGGGTCAGGTGGGCCGTTAGTCTGAGCAAGGCACTATGGGGTCGGGGGGCCCTGTTTGCTTCGCCACCCCCTGACCTGCAATGTTCCCGTCCAACCGCTAGAGGGCAGTCCAAACCACGTCACGCCAGAGACAGAGGAGGATTCCTGATTATCTTCAAAGGGGGAGAGAAGGATTTTGGGTGAATGAAAAGGGCGTTTTTTGTTGTTGGAAACTTGTCCTCGGACTTATCATCTCCACTTTGCTTTTGGCGAGGATGCTGAGAACTTCAGCCAGAGAAGATTCAAAAGGTAGGTAGGTCGCTCTTCTTCCTCCCCGTCCTCATTATCCTCCAACCACAAAGCATCGGGCCGCCTCCCTGAGACGAAAAATTACAATCTAGATTTCATGTCTGTTAATAGTTCTTATGGCACACAGGATTGTCCCAGTCCAGCTTGTTTTGTTTTCCTTTCCTTTGCAGAGGGGGGGTTCCCCCTCTTTAAAACTTTTTAACCAGCCCAGACGCCAGTGTCGTGATCAGCCGAAAAACAGACCCAATCCATGGCATTGACAGAAAATAAAGGTCATCTCTTGATATTCACAGTAGAAAAAATATACATACAAAACACAAATCAGAAACAGAGAAAACGAGACAAATAAACCAACGACGACTGGAGGAGACTTGGGATTTTGAACGCTTACTGTTTTGACCACAGAGACAGATTGACAGACTTGAAGAAGAAGAAGAAGAAGAAGAAGAAGAGTAGGGGCTTCCCGCCAGACAACAGGTTTAGTCCAGATGTGATTTATAAAATAAAAAATAAAATAAAAAAGCATGAGGGCTGAGCTTGGTTAGCCTTGGCTACGTGTAGATGATCACAGATATGCATTCAGAGCCGAGACTCTCATGTCACATCCCCAGAAACCAGCAGAGCCGCTGCTACATACAGTCCAGAGGGGGAAAAAAAGGGGGATACACACACGATAAAGCTACGCCGCTTCTTCCGGCGCCCAGAGGAAGCCTCTTCTGAGTCGTTTCATAAAGTGGAGCAACAATGAAAGGGATAGATTTTCCATAAAGCCAATTTACTGCCTTATGTTTACACATTTAATAAGTGCTTTGGGGTAAAACAATTACAGGAGGGGGATAATAGTTCGTGTATCCCTTAAACTCTAAAATCAAGACGTTTAAAAACAAAAAAAGGCCCAAAACATGACGCTCCCAACAATATTAACACACTGGGATTTTCAGCTTCCTCCAGGATACAAGAGGAAGAGAAGGGGGGGTGATGTACGATTAAGTGATAACATTTGAAATGACGGGATATTGTGAGACTGACAGGTGATTTAGGCTCTTTAGACTGATTCCTCCATATGCACTGAGGTAGACTCTGGCCAAACACAAAGACGACGACAATTACTTACTTACTTTACTAACTAACTAGCTAACTAACCACTCCCGCTGCTCGCCATCAGCTACTCCGCCTGTATAACAATAACAAACTAGGCTTTTACATCGCTCCACTCTCAAAACACCTTAAAAACGCTCGACTAAAAAGCTAACTGTGTTCTTCTTATACAATGACAATGATCATAATAAAATAAATATCTGGTATTTCAAAGATATGGGCACCATCTTAATTAAAAATTGCATATGCGTGTGAAAAAACCACCACAAGATAAGCAACCTAGGTCGAGATGGAGTTGAGAGCCGTGTCCCACTTCCAGACCACATACTGATTCTAACTGGGTTCTGAGTATGTAGTGTATACAAAGGTGTACTAACTGCTAATTAAGATAAGAATTCAGTATTAGTATAGAGTGAGGAGTTGCGACACAGCTGAGGTCCACCATTTTTTCTGTCATTTACGCGAAACTGAGGGGCATCCGATTTTATTTATTTTTTTTAATATATAAATCTTTTTTTTTTTTTAACGCTTTTATTTTCCAAACTATGTCACAGATTATTTACAAAGTACAAAAGCCCAAGATTATGACTCCTCCGAATAATGAGCTAAAATCTACATCATAACCTCAGGAGACTCCGAGTGCACGACAGCACAGACTCTGGCCGATCCACAGTGTCGCCGCTAAAAGTACGAGTCGAACGTTAGTGTTCAAACATTAGCAACGAGCTGAAAGGAAAAATACAACAGGAGGAGAAAAAAAAAAAAAAAAAAAAACTGCCCCTAAGACTTCCAATTCTCTTCTAGCAAAGAACTCTACGAAGAAAGACTGACGCAGCTTTGATTTCTCTGCCTCATGAGAAGAAATACAGAGAGAGCACAGAAGCCTGTATGTGTGTGTGTGTGTGTGTGTGTGTTACTAGCTGACATAACTAGCCTGGACGTGGCTCTGGGTTGGAGAAGGCACTGGTAAAACATGGAAGCAGCTCCTCTGCTTTCTCTGACTGATTCTGTGGGTTCTCACTGTTGACAGAACGCTGCCAACACTTTGGCTATACTATAAGTGCTGAATGCTGTTCGGCTAGATTGGCAACCACACTGGTCTGTGTGTCCAGAGAGAAAAAAAAAAAAAAAAACCCTGCTGACTATCACCTCCCACGCCTGCTGTAGGTAGAGAGCGACAGAGGATAGAGGTTTATGATCGTAATGAGAGAAACTAACTTTTCGGTGGCTTTGCGTTCGGTTGACAGGAATGTTTTTGGGATTCCCGGCAGGAGGGACTTCAGACGTTCGATTATTAAGAAGGAAAAACAGTCTTTCATGCGTTCTCTGAATGTGATGGGGTGTGGTGATGGTTTGGGCTTTGCCAGGAGACAGGCAAAAAAAGGAAGAAAAAAGAAAGGGGGGTGGGGGGTGGTTTCAACTAAATCCTGGAATGTCAGACCTGAGTGAAATAGCTGCTGCACACCGTGTACTGACTGCCTAACTGCATGTGATAGCAGAGAGAATAATAGGATTAACCATCACTCACACACTCCCTCCCTCCCTCTCAACGAGATAGAGACCCCCCCCCCCCCCTCTCTCTCCGTTACCTGCTGTGGACTCTGAACACAGTTGGAACTTTCCGTATGTCTCTCCAGCCCCTCGACCACAAAACGTGGACATTTCCAATAGCCTGATTTTTGAGCAGTGAGTTCGGCAGCCAATAGGAAGCCTCGGGGGGGGAAAACTGAGGAGGGAGAGCATGCAGGAGGCGTGTGTGGTGCAGAACCATGGGAGGGGAACGTAATGTGTGAATTGAATTAACAAAAAAACACCTTCCATCTAACACAGAGGTCCTGGACCGAGTCAGATCCCAGGTGGGATGGGGAGGGAATGCTACCGATCTATTTAAAATTACGAGGGCGCTTAGTGCTGGTCATAGAACAGACAAAAAGATGGGGGGTGGGCCTCATCGCTCCACCTGCATTTGGCTGAGCTGCAGTTAATTCCCAACCCTCGTCGTTACGGCAACACAAGGAAGGAGTTCTCCTCAAGGACGACTCGCAACCACCATCGCGATCTCGTGAAAGACGTAATAAACCTGCGATGAGGAACGCATCTAGACCAGATCTGACCAGAGAGACAGCAGACACAGAGACAAACACACATCAGGTGCACTTCCACCTAGAAAAGACCTCATCCCCGTTTATAAAGCTTTTTTTTTTCTCTTTTTTTGGTTCTTTCTCTTCTCTTTTTTTCATTGTAGTAAAATTGCCTCCTCAGCTTTCAGTGGAAACAAGGTTTGTAAAAAAAAAAAAAAAAAAAGATGCAGTGAGTTGACAATATTTCAAGGCTTTCTCCTTTCCCATCCACACAGACAGAGTACTCAAGGGGGACTGGAGGCCTAAGACACAGAGAGCACTGATGGTAGATTAGTGTGATTTCTGGGGCTATAAAAATAAGAAAATTAAAAAAAACCCAGAAAGAAAAAACCTGGCAAAACAAAAATACTAGCAAAGCTTCTGATGAAAAATATTACAAATATGAACTATTTACAAAAAACATCAATATGCCATATATTATATATGAAATATTAGTACATAAATACCAATATTCCATATATACTATATATATATTATATATATTTATATATTTCTATACCCACTAAAATATATCAAAGCAGCAGCTATTGGTCAGTCTGAGGAACTATTTTGTCCAATTCTTAACTGTTTAAATATCCTTCAGCCATATAGTGAGGACACAGAAATACAACTGAGAAAGAGAAGAGGAAAACAGAAGAGAAAATAACAATAAAAGCAAATAAATTAAAAGAAAAAAAAAAAAAAACTATTCACCAAAACACCCGATGAATCTGTGTGTAGTTTGGAATTCTGCAGAACCAAAAAAAAGAAAGCATTCCTCTAGGAATTGATGTTTGCTCTCGGATCAAGTCTTTGAAAAGTCATCCCACCGTTCCAAACTGATTAAGTCATTGTTCAAAAGGAAATTAGTATAAGTGCTGATAGACACTTCTCTTTGTTTATAGGCCACATACAAAAAGGCCACTATCTGAGATTTCACTTGGAGAAAAAAAAAAAAAAAACAACAACAAAGCACAGAAATGTGGAAATGCAGGTCGGTGGGGGGAGAAGGAGGGACAAGTCTTGAGGAGGTTGAGCATAAGCAGCCTTCTTGGTTGTCTAAGGTTTTGTTGTGTTCACAGTTTTGTTTTGTTTTTTTTCCTCGGTTTCCATCACAAGGAGTCCTGGAAACGTGGCAATAGTGAAAAAAAAAAAAACAATAGATAGGTAATATGTTAAAAATCTGTCCGATGTGTTGTGGAGGAAGTTAAAAAAAAAAGAGTTACACCATGTTTGCATCCCTTGCTTGCCCGTGAGTGGCAGCCATGAGGAAGAAAATAAAAAGTCCTGAGATCTGGGTTTTTTTTTTTTTTTTGAAGGGCTTCTCCAAGAATAAAAAAAAAATCATTTAGAAAATGATGAGAGGAACATGAAAGATACAGAAAAAATTGACTGGAAGAGAAAGAAGGATGGGAAGGGGGGGTTAAACAAGTTCATTTAGGAAACAGGAAATGTTAGGAAGGGCTGGATCTGGGCAACGATAAGATTCGTCCGTTTTTCTTGCCACCGTTCATGTGTGTGTAGGGGACATGCTCCTCATAGTTCCCCCTGAGGGCCACCGAGGGCCCGCTGTCTCTGCCTAAGCTCTCCTCTCTCTGGGAGTAGGAGGATGGGTCCAGTGGGATGCTCTCCATGTTGTCCAGGTCCAGGTCGTACTCCTCGGTCTCGGGGACTTTGTTGTCCTCGCTGTAGAAGAAGGAGAAGTCCTGGAAGGACGGGTGCAGGTCCTCCCGCAGCATCTCGATGATCTCTTGGAACAGCGGCCGCATCTTGGGGTTGTACTGCCAGCACATCTGCATGAGGCTGTGCCTGGGAACCGGGATGACAGGACGCAAAGCTTTATGGGACTATATTACATCCTTAACTCCCTGGGCACAATCAAATATAGAGGTATTGTGATTGTGGTACAAGTTTGTACCAATTCAGCCCCGTATTAAAGCCCAGTAGCAATCTTCCATGCAGTGATGAACATTAGGAACGACTCCAGATTTACTATATAGAATTTTTTTTGGTGTTCTGATGCAGAGGATTCAAATTTTTCAAAAGCTACCTTAAAAACTTTGTCGGGATCAAATGGATCAATGTGTGCTTTTTCTCCAGTTATTTCCTGAATTGATAAATTCTATACCTGAATTTAAATATCCGCTGATACAGCTACCAACACCAGAGCTCATTTTGCATAACGTTTAAACATTTATTCCAAAGCAATTCATTCGAACTGTAGCTCGTGCAAACTGCGATGTGCACGGCAATGCATTATTAACCACGGTTAAGTAGACTTCTATTCATGAGTTCAAAGGGTATCATAGGATTGCAAAGAGCGTAGTAGCAAATTGATAAGTGCTTCGTAAGGTGACTCTCAGCGTCTGTCTGAAGAGCTGGAGGACCGTCGCCCGAATAAAACAAACACTTCTCATATTTATGAGTCGGACTGTCCTCAAATCACCATGTTGAGCACTCAACCTCCATGCTAAATACATTCTATACCATTAATATGGATTTATATGATGATGTGATGTGATACCAACATCAGAACAATATAAAGCATAATCAGAATTATAATGGTGTCCCCCATAGCAGTCATCCAGAAGAACCTTCAATCTGAAAGGTGAGTCACATAATCCAGACGAGATTAACGGATCAAGACTGCAAAGGTAAACGTGTTGACTCACATCCTCTCGGGGCAGTTGTCCGGCCGGTCCAGGTATCCCCCATCCATGACGAACTTTAGAACCTGTTCGTTGGATAAACCCTGGTACGGCTGCTCTGCTAGGGTACTGATCTCCCACAGCACGACGCCAAACGACCTGCGGACACGAATGCAATGGGAAGTCATTGAAAGGGCACCAGTGACGTCATCAGGAGCCCCAAAGACCGACACCACATCTTCACTTACCAGCAGTCAGAGTGGGCAGTGAAGACTCCGTCCTTCAGGGACTCTGGAGCCATCCACCTGACAGGAAGTAGTCCCTTCCCTCCTTTACGGTAGTAGTCAGTCTCATAGATGTCTCGAGTCATACCAAAGTCTGAAAGAGAGAGACATCTTAACTTATAGCACACAGTAAAACATATTCACATTGTGATTCAATTCAACCACAACAACTAAGTGAGATGAACTGTAGTCGCATTAAGAACAACAGAAAGACACAAGCAAACTCGTGCAGCAGTACCTCCGATCTTGACGGTGAAGTCTTCCGCCACCATGCAGTTCCTGGCCGCCAGATCTCTGTGGACAAACTTCTTGGCGTTGAGGTAGGCCATACCGTCTGCAATCTCTGCAGCCATCTGGATCATCTCCTTCAGTGTGGGTGGTGAACGGCCTGTGGGATTGTTCTACACACACACACACAGTTATGAAGTCAGTTGGTGATTTGTTTAAATGTCAACGCTAAGCATCCTTGAGATGGGATTTATGTGCGACGTACCTCAGAGTCCGGCCTGAGGCAACGCAGGTAGCTCTTCAGGTCCCCGTGGGTCATCAGCTCCATCACTACCAGGGTGGGCTGACCTTTGGACACCACGCCCAACAGACGGACCTATACAGAGCAAAGTAAAGAAACAAACATCCACTTATAACAGGATTTAACCTTACTTTGACTGGAAACAGTAGTATAATCATTTGAATAGTAAACATAGAGATGCATATAAAAAGGACAATTCCCACTATGTGATTTTAACAGCTGACAGCACAACACACAGCCATTTAATTGGTGCTTTTTGATGAGATTATATTTGTAGGCCCAATTGCTAACCGAGTGTTAACTTTTGTTTTTGGAGTCAAACAGAGTCAATATGGCAGCGTCGACACAAACAGCGAGTCATGATTCTATGAGTCACACGTGTTCACGCTGGTTTTCAACAAAACACGATGGGAAAGCTGTAAGTGTGCTAATTCACAAGTGTATGGATAGCTGCTCCCAGTGGGCCTGTTAGTCAGCGAGGTGAAAACAAACAGTGTTGTGGAGTGTCGTACCACGTGGTGACAGCTGAACGCCTTCATGACGGAGGCCTCGTTCAGGAACTCGATCCTCTCCCGCAGGCTCGCCGACTCGTTGACCGTCTTGACGGCGACGCGCGTGTCCGGGTCTCCTTTGATGATGTCCTTGGCGATGCCCTCGTACACCATGCCGAAGGAGCCCTGACCCAGCTCTCTGAGCACCTGGATCTTGTCCCGAGGCACCTCCCACTCATCGGGAACGTACACTGCAGGAAAACAAGACACAAATCGCCATTTCGATTGAGCGAATTCATCACGAGGCGCCACTTCAATACAGGAAAACATGCTGTACTTCCCAATGTGAGCTAGTTATGTAAATGCTCTTCTTACCATCGTTGGTGCTGATGTACTCAGGGTTGGAGGAGGCGATGAGAGGTCCTGTCGGGCCTTCGGTTTGCCTGGAACAAAACCACAGAAAGCATCTAAGATGCTGAAAGCTGCTAGAAGATGTTCACAATATCCCTCATCTTCAAATCCCACTATAGGTTTACAAATGCAATAAGCAACATTCCCTGTTTGATGTGATCTGATGAGTTTATGTATCCGGCAGGGTGTGATCAGTCAAAGATCTCACCTCTTCTTGAAGATCACAAAGACTCCACATCCCACGAACAGCAGCAGGATAAAGCAGATGACAGGCCCCATCACGATCCAGATTAAACCAGGATCCGCTGTAAGAAACATCAGTCATCGGTCACTTCACTTGGAAGATGCAGAGTAAAGACAGATCTCTATGAGAGAATGTGTGAAAGCCGTGGTTTATTAAAGAGCTTATGATTGAATGCAGAACATCCTTACGATTGGGCATGAAGAAGTAAGTGGTTTCTGTAAAAGAGCCGTTTCCTGCCAAGGAGGTGGCGCGGACCTTCACGCTGTAGTTTCCAGGTTGCACGTGTGAAAGCTTCGTGCCACCTGACTTGAGGTAGGCTGGTCGCGACACACACACTGCGTGAACCTGGAAAAAACATGGGAAAAAATGGTATTATCCTAAAGATTGCTTTACTTGAATCACAAACTGTTTTCTAGCAGTTTCCAGTTTTCTTCCACTTCAAAACGCTTATTGACTTTTAATAAACCCCTACATGCCTGCCTGAGGATGCTACAATAGAAATATAAACTATTATTTGTCCTCAAAAATCAACATAATATAATTGAAATAAGAAATAACACTTATACTTTTAAATTCATTCTAAATCAATACATAATTTGTGACGATTATAAAAATATAATGTTCACTGAACCAACAACAGCATTGTTGTTAAACCTTTTTCATATTTTATGAAGCAGGATTCAAAGCTGAAAACCAGCAAACTTGTGTGAGTATTCACAACTTTGAGCATGTGGGACTCGTCTGTCAGTCGGATGCGTTTCGTCTCGCCATATGCCGCAACTGTTCAATAAACCAAATCGACCATTCAAACCCCGACATGCTCTAAATGTCAGTTCAAATAACCCCAATCTGTTTGCTGCAGCTGCAGGGTGTGTTAGTGAGCGGTGTGTTTTCAGTGCAGTGCAGGAGATGTCGTACGAGATGCCAGTCCATCCCTGCCACTGCATTAGAGTCTTCCTTTCTGCCTCTGTCACTATGGTAACAGAGCTGCTGCTGGCTCCTAGGGTCAGGCGGTGCAGCAATGAATAGCAATGAGAGATGAATTCTCACATTTACAGCAAGTAAACAGCAACAACACACACACACACACACACACACTTACAGAATCACACTGTGAAAGTCGAGCCCTTCTGCACAAACACATAGAAATAATAATATGCAAACACACACAGTGGTAGCATGGGGGAGTTTGTAAACAAATATTTCCTTTTTTCTCTCTCCATATAAGGAATAGAGAGTCTGAGGGTACACAGCAAACCTTTCCTGCAGCCTCCACTCCCCAGAGTCGATCATCCATATCCCTCCCGGTTCTCTCTGCATTTCTTCCTACCTCCATCCACGTGTACTTATGCACCCGTCTCTGACTTTTTTCCCTGCATCCTCACTCTCTAAAAGTTCGGCGAGAGTTGCTACTGACCTCTGAGTCTCCAACCTTCCTGTAGAACACCTCATACAGGATAATGAGCCCGTTAGGGGAGCGAGGTGAATTCCATTTAATCAACACGTACGGAGCCTCGGCCGTCACTATCTCATGGGTCACAGGGCCCGGGATGTCGTCTGCTTTCTCTGTAGGGACCAGACAATGTCAAACTATTAAGAAACATTTCATTTTTTTGGGGGGGGATGAAACGTATGGAGTTCATTCATATTTGAACTTACCCTCTGGCATGGTTCGAGCACTGACATAAGTAGCCATGCTGCAGCGTTTGATGTCGGTGGCGTGGTTGCAGGCCATGATCTCTATCTTGTAACTTGTAAAGTGGTGAAGGTTGGAGATGACTGTGGACTCCTTTGAGAACACCTTCAGCTCCACCTGAGCAGAGAAAACAAGAGGGATTTGTGGTTACACTCAAGTCAGATCATATACAAAACGAAAAAAATCAACCATTTTGAGGCTACACTGAACAGGAATATGCTCTTCCTTTGCTTTCTGTCTGGCAGTGACAAAAACAATAAATATGTGATGTGCTTTCAGTGATTCGGTGTGTAAATTAGGAAACATTTGGGTGAGGAACAGCAAACACTGGCATGAGAATGACAAATCTGTATGGTATTGAAGATCTAAAGTGTGCGAGACCTTTGATCCCTCCTTGTTCTGGTCTCCAGGGGTGTCTGTGGTGGAGCCAAAAGCCAGACTGGCGACTGTGGTGAGGGAGAAATAGGGCAGGGTGGCATTGGCGACTCCCACTGAGCGTCGGCGACGAGACGGTCTGTACAAACGGGGGAAACAGGTAAAGCCGTTAACAAAAGTTGAGTAAGAATGCCACTGAACACCTGAGGGAGGCAATGTTTTAGATGAAATGGATCTCAGATAAGTCAGAATCGTCGACACAAAAGTCAGAGGCATTTCATGTGAATGACGTCCTGGCAGATGGAGAAGTGGTGTGTAGGAGACCAGCGAGAACCTGTGTCCACACTAACCTTTACAGCGTGCAGCAAGCCTGACTGCATGACATTTATCCACAAATACCACCTACTGCCCTGCAGGACGCGTTACCAACCCTCACCACTGGGTGGTGTCAGTGAGCAGCTCCACTGAGCATTATGAGAGTAAAACGCACCACAAAAGGCCATGAACTTAAACTAGCAAAGAGACAAAGAAGACCTGCAATGCACCTCTGTGTCAGGTAGAATCACTGTCAACGGATCTGAAAACCATCTTCCTTCCTACATGACCACCATGAAGCGTATTTGAGTGGTACACTTCACCCCAGACCGCTGCAGGGAACCCTCTCCTTCACTGTACAGGGAAGTGTAGTTAATGTTGAACCAATAGGTAGGAGAAAAACACGACAGCTTCCTGCATCCCTTCGCGTGATGGAAAAAGAGAGCACGAAAAGTTCTTTGTGTACTACACTGTATGGCGCTGACCTTGGTCAATTCATCAGCATGGGTTCAAAATCCAGCTGAGGTGTGTGTGTGTGTGTGTGTGTGTGTGTGTGTTTGTGTCCAAATGGCAATCTGCATGACTGCACCCCTGACTGGCATGAATGATAATGGGCACAGTAATCACTCCCCTAGGGAAGCGGAGGGAGAGACTGCGGGTGTTTGTGTGTGTGTGTGTGTGTGTGTGTGTGTGTGTGTCTCAGAGGAGAGGGTAGGAGCTCCGTGGCCCAGACAATCAGCACCTCCCACCCTGAGCCCCCCACAATAGTGCCCAGTACAAAAACAAGGGGTCTACATAAACCGCACAAACACACGCGGATGGAAAAGCCAGAGTTGGCACGGAGCCGCGTTGAGACCATCACAGCGGCGGGCACAAAAGAGGAGCGGTTGAGTGTGGCTGGATGGAGGGGCTACAGTCACGCTGCTGCACCGACACAAACAGCAACTAACAAAGCAGGAAGCTTCTGTAGGTGCTACGCTCCTCAATGTACACAAGCTTTTTAAACACACGTAGTAGATTATCGTTTAATCACAACCCGGGATGCGTACCTGCTCTCAAAGACTTCATTGTGGAGGTAGTTTTCGAAGGTCTTGCGGTACTCTATCTCCTCCTGTTCCTTCTTCAGCTGGTTGTCTGTCTTGGGGCAGGCGCAGCACCTTCCCCCTGAGGTGGGCTCATCGGTGTGGTTCCACTTCTGCACATCCTCGCTGTCCATGTGGGTCGGCGTGCGAGACGGCAGCTTCATTCCTGGCGGGAGTAAATAGGCGTGAGGGAAAGCCACACACATACAGGGGTCACCTGAGCAGATTTGTATGGATCAACCTGAGGATAAGGGATGTCGACTCGGACTAGTGAAGTCTTGCCTTTAGTCGACTGACCGTTGGGTAATATTTGTCTTGCTTATTCATCCCATTCTGTTACTTTATAAAGAAAAATAGTAAAACCAACATTATTGAGCGATACACATTACTATCTAGCTGTTGGTGATTGATAGACAGTTTCTCTGCTTGATTTTTGTTGCTGTAAAAAGAACTTTCGGTTTCCAATTTCATAGTGAGATTGCAAGATTTTGAAATAGCCATGTTGGTATTCATCATTAAAACTTTATTTCATAACCACATTTTCCCGTCACTACAACTTTTCCACTGTGAGATTGGCAGTCGAGTCAGGCTCCTTAGATGAAATCTTTGACTAGACGACCTTTCGGGGGTCACCTCTACTGTGGATACTGACCTGGTAGGCAGTAGTCGAACTTGTACAGGTCGCTGTCCTCGGACTGCTTCTGACAGATGACGCGGTAGTGGGTGATGTTGCCGTTGGGACTGGTGGGAGGCTTCCACTTCAGGATGATCTGAGAGGAGGAGTTGGAGGAGGAGATGGGGTCCAGAGGCACAGAGGGTTCTGAGGGGGGGATGGAGGAAGACAACGGTCAGGACTTTATTGGTGATGTATGACTTTAGGCAGAGCGACATTAGTCCTGTGTGAAGAAATGCAGCCCCTCATTTACTTGGATTGAACCAGTCCGGCGACCTAGCCAGTACACCAGACCGGTCATAGGAGCTACATGCATTTAGTCTGCTGTTATCCAAGCTTGCATATTTCACTAATGGATCATATATTTCATTACTTTGAAGCAATTTAGAGTTTCAATACTATATATTTATTACATTTCATAAATATGTTGACATCATCCTGTTTAATTTAATTCTAATTATAGGCTAATATAATTCAGAATTTATTCATTCAGCCTAACAATATTACCATTCATTTAAAGACATCAATCCACTTGCTGTGGCGACACCATTTTCATAGCAAACCATTTCTTACAACCCTCAGGTGACGCGGCTTAAACAGCACTCGTTAGTTTGTTCCATTCCTTGGCTTGTGCAGATCCATTAAACCACTACAGATGTTAAAAAAATAGACTTCTCTTAATGGATCAGGAGTTCAATTATAGGACAGGACCGCGTTGCCTTTTATGGGGCTTAAATGTACGATTCTCATAAATGCATGCTCATTTACGGCACAGGTGGCATTCGTCATGTTTATTTATGATTTTCATTGATCATATCTGAAGCTAGGATTACTGAATCCGACATGGCACACGTTACTCACTGGAGGCATTGGTGCGGACATAGATTATCTCGCTCTTGGCTCCGTGAACCTCATGTTCATCAGATGCAGACAGTTGGGTTTTGACCATAATGGCGTACTGGGTCCAGGGCTTCAATGGTCGGATCAGGTGCCCCGGATCTTCCGCCTTCTTGCTGTCCGTGGAACGGGATGGAGGATCCACGTCGGCAATCGCCCAGCTGTTGGAGCCGCACGCGTCCTGGCCATCGAACTCTGTCACATTCCTATATGGCCTGGAGACGATTAGAAAGAAAGAAATCAGATGTCATCCGCATATGAATGATTTTATATGTACAAATTAAAAAGCAAAAGGTCCAAGAATCGACCCTTGTGGAACCCCTAAGAAAATCTTAATTTCAGCAGATTTAAAGATACTGACAGACTGACAGGATGTCCCATAATTGATGAAATATAAGTGAGGCGGGCAGTGAGATGAAGCAAGATCAATGATATTGTTTTTTCTTTGTTACTATCCGCTGTTATTGTATTTTGTAATACAGTTTGGTATGTTTTCTGCGATGGGATGTAAAAATCGATGGATCAATGTCAGATACTTACGCTTCTTTGTAAAGAACCATAAAGCCCAGCAAGTCTCTGAAGTCCAAGGGCCAAAAGGGCTCCCACTTCAGCATAATCATATTTGATGTGGTTTTGATCACGATAAATTTCAGCAGCTTGGTCTCACCTAAGGGTTGAAACAGACGATGCTCAGTACATGTGTTTGGTAAAATGAACAGTTTGAACAAAAAATGCACATTTTAGTGTGTAAGGATGTGTTTTATATTATTTTCCAGAGAAAGATGTCTATATAGATACAGTTTTTATTTAATTTGACTAATTTAATTTGATTTGTCTGCTATAATTTGCTGCTCTGCAGTCAATTTACTGACATCAATGTGCATTAGGAGTATTCCAGTGCAACAGTTTACTGCAATACATTCAGCAAATTGACAAATGAAGCATGTACTCTCAGCCTTAAGGGCTAAAAAAGAGCAATGTTGAGGTAGTAAAAAAAAAATAAAGTTTCTACTGCAAGCACAAATAAACCTGGAGCTGATTTAATCTACAACATTTAAAAAATAAATGTAAGGTGGTGAATGATGACAATATGACGATCTGGTTGTCTTACATGAGGCTTGGTCGCCGTTGGTGCGTACGGCGATGTCGTTCTTTTGGTTGCGCTCCTTGGTTCCCGTTATCTCCTCCATCTTTTTGATTTCAGACATGCAAAGTTTGGAGTTGTAGTGGAAGAACGTACGACCACGATGGATGGTCAGGTTGTGCTTGGACCAATCCCACAGCTCACGCAGGTTCTGGTTGTCCAGCGCGTAGAAGGCGAAGACACTAAGAGATGGAGGTAAGACGGATGGAGAAATTAAACACTATTTTTATTGAAAGAGGAGAGGAGAGGAGAGCAGAGGACAGGAAACTTACTCTGACTCAAGATGATTCCCCCTAATGCTGCGTAGTTTGCGGAGGAAGGAGAGGGAGACCAAGGCGTAGGCCCTGCGGACAGTCAGGTAGCCCGTAATTTCCTCAAGCTGTCCCAAACTAGCCTCCAACTCAGCAGCAATATTATCTGCAAAAAGATGGCAATGTGGTTATATAGAGATAATGGCAGAAAACCGACAGATGGCCATACGGTTGAACGAACACACACGTAAACTGTATGGCTAGAAGTCCTGGTAAAGACAGCGACACAGACTGAGAAACCTGAACGGCGCAGGGGGAAGAGGACAGACGTGAGAACCGGAGCCTCCACAGGAGGCCCAGCAGGTGGTGAGGTGTAGTAGTACTCACTCCCTCCGCGAATCTTGATGATCATGTTGCCGTGGAGAACAGTGCAGCCTCTCAGAGCCTGGGCTGAAGTTACAGAGTCAATCGTCTTATTTCCCACGCACAGTTTGGGACAGAGGCCTGCACATGGCGAACAGGTCAACCTGTACCAGGGGAGAGAGACAGATCCAGATTAGGGCCATCAAACTTTGTAAGCCAATGCAGTTATTAATGGCTGACACGGTAGGCAGAGAGCCTTATTGAAGCAGATCAATACAGACAAGAACATTATGCATTTAGTCAAATGGGATTATTGTGCTGATACATTCCAAAACTGCAAAACAAGTGAGGTTGCAGTGATTCTGTGTGCAGATATGAGACGTGGAATGATGCAGAATTGAATGGTATGAGGCAGGAATGCTCAGTGACGTACTGGTGTGGCGCGCGTCGGGACAGTGGATGACATGGCATTTTCAAACAACAAGGCTGAATCTGTGTCCGTGGAATTTAACCGATAAACATTTATTCTCCTCACTGGAATATTTTCAGTATCTTATGCGCAGGGCAGCCATCTTCATATTTGAGTTAGCAGTGTGTCCAATCTCGTTTTTAACCACTCGTGCCTTATGTTCCCTCCCTTCCATATAAAGCAAATATAATAAACACGCTTCATTCCTACCTCAAGTAAGATTTTCTAATAAGCAAAGTGGGAGCAGGATGTGTGCTAGAACAAAAAACTAAATAACAATGCAGAATTTAAGTTCTCTCAAACTGATCATTTCAAATGAAATCAAACAGAGCCTTTGCGATTCCACAAAGTCGCCGATGTATCCAGGAGATGAATCTGTATTATTATCTCAATTCATTTGGTAAGTCTCATAATGAATCCATAGGCTTTTAGGAGTGGAATTAGATTACACGATATCTCATCCACATCTGAGCCTCCTTCATTTTTATTAGCGCTGGATGATGGAGGATAGAGACAGACACACACACACACAATCACAGACAAACAAAAACAACATGACTGAAACACCAGCTGCAGTTCCCAACAGGCATTCCTATCTCTCAGCTCTTTGAGTGGCGTCCTCGCCACCAACAAACATGTGCTTGTGCACAAAATCACGTTCACACATATACACTGAGCAACGAGGCCTCGACAGTGCTGCCTTTCAGGAAATTCATTCACAAAAGGCAGGCCTTGTCTAGTGAGCAGCCGGGTACACGCCCGGGACCCGATGCTCGATTCACAAATGAGCACTTTTTTCTTTTGAAGCCCTCTCCAAAGAGCATAATCCCTCCCTTTAATTCCACTTCCAGCCTCGCCTCAGACGTAACTAAAAATGCTGCTTTTTGGTTGGTTGTTCTGCTACAAAACCTCAACTTATTGCTGCTAACAACACAGAGTGATAGCTCCCCCCCCCCCCAACCTATCAACGTTTGTTTGAAGGGGCTGCTCTGATGTGAGGTGGCCGCGCAACAAAAACAAGAACGCTGGGTCAAAATGATCCGTTTTCATGAGAAACACATCCATAGGTCAGAGGGCGGGCAGGGGGTGACGCTAGTTCACTGGAAAGGGATTGTGAAGTAGTCCAATCGGGGTTTAAAATCTCAACGTAGAGGAAGACAATGACATCAAACGGCAGCCTTAACAGCCACCTTTTTAAAGCAGCCCCTGTGCCTGGGGAACGGCTAACAAAGGATGCTGTTGTTCGCTGCGGGGACCATGCGAGCTCTGCATGCGCTGCCATTTGTAAGCTCACCCTGACTTAATTCTATGTTTATGCAACTCTTATTATAATCCCCCTTTCCAGGAAACACACACACACACACACACACACACACACACACACACACACACACACACACACACACACACACACACACACACACAGCCTTACCCAAATTGTGCCCCTACTTCCCCCATAAACAGCCAGGCCGTGCTATAGATGACATTCACCATGGTGACATGAAACATAGACTCCCATGGGTGTTGTTTTGATCCTTCTCTGGTTTTTCCAATGGACCCGGAGAGAGACAAATGACCCAACACACACCTGGCTTGTCCTAGTTTCCATCTTATCAAACTCTTAATCATTCACATCAATCAAAAGCCAAAATTATTGTTTCCCCTCTCTATGACTTCTGGGTGAGTGGAAACACACTGTAATGATCTCTCAAAACAACAGTGGGGAGAAAAAAAAAAGAAGGAAGATATTTTTTTGTGCATGTGTGTCTCTCTCTCTCTCTCTCTCTCTCCCACATGGAAAATCGTATATTCAGCTTCTCAAAAGTAATGCTCTAGTTGCAGTGTAGAAAGAGAGAATGTTTTGGGCCGTTGTACTGAAAAACACAGACACACAGGCAGACAGGCTGGGTCCGACGGCAGCCTCTTAAAGGGACAGTGTTTATCTGTCCGGCTGAACTCTGTGACTCGGGCTCCAGGGTCTGCTAGAACCATCTACATCAGAGGCCGCAGCCGCTGAAGCCATGGCTTGGTTTTGGGCCCGGGCCTGGCGGAACAAGACCAAGTGCACTCTCTAACACACACACACACACACACACACACAGTGGATTTCTACCTTTCTGTTGAGACAGGCAGACAGAAACGAAGACACAGAAAAAATGTATCCAAGTAAAAGATACTTCTCACATGTCTATATATACATTAAAGACAGTATATAGTATGTAAAACCATGTTTTATCATGTTAACCTGACTGTTCCATTGCCAGAATTATGACATCGTAGTGTGATATCTGGTTCCTCAAATGCTTGAGTCATTGCCTGTAACAACTGTCATAACACAAACATCCAGAGGAGCATCACAGATACTCAGATTTGCATAAAACTATTGACAGACGTCAAAGGGAAGGTCGGATTTTACTGTTCATTGGCGTCACAGAAAACCATAATGCAAATATTTTCCCGTACTCCTCGTCAATCCTCATCGGTGTGTGCGTGCGTAGTCATATGTAGGATGTGTGTCGTCTGCCTGACTGGCTGGGTGCGTCCGTGTGTGTGTGTGTCTGTCTGTCTGGGCGTAGCTTCTGCCAGGCTAAGCCGCTGTGATGATGACGCTCGTTCTTGCTTTAACCAAACCATAGCAGCAGCAACAGACACGCAGAAAGGCACCCCCGATGCTGCGTCTGCGTCAGAATACCAAAGGAAAGGAAAAGTTTTGTTTATCACACACGCATGCATCCATATGCACGCACACAAACAAACAGCGACAAAGGATAGCATTCTGCCCCATGCCTCAGGCTGTATGACTGAGACTTAAAGCAATGTTCTTTTCCGTCTAAGCACCTGATAATCCCTGCAGGCTGGCAGCGTGCGAGGGAGAGTCAATCTCTCTTTTTACACACAAGACACATTTTGGAGAAAGTCACGATGGGTTGAAAATGCCCTTAACGTTTCCTTTCTGCGCATGTGTTATTTACCCGATAAATATATCTCTCTATATAAATATAGACCGCTCTCTATCTGGACACAGTGGACACAATTTCCCCCCAGCCTGCACCTGGAAAAAGTAGCCCGACCAAAACTCTTTACTTGGGAACGAGCTAATATAGTCACAAACATGTTCGGCACACACAGGCGCTCGAATGCATGGACGTGCACCCACGTACACGGGAATACCAGAAACGCACAAACACCATCAATCATCCAGCCACCTGCGGCTTCGAGCGATGCTGACATCTCCAGAACACAACCTGCTCTTATTAGGACAAACTCGGCGAAACACACCTCTCTGCCTGCTTCTTTTTAAACCCTCTCCATCTTTCTTCCTTCTCCACACACCATTAGCGTCTCCATCGGTCTTTACACCAACAGAAAATGGCCTCGTGCTCAGTAAAAACTTCTGTTGCAAGGCTACTACTACTTGAGCATATGATTATGTTTTTAAATTAAGTGGCAGCTTCAAAATGTTGTATTGTCTGTGTGTGTGTGAGTGTGTGACTTTAGAACATGCAAGCTGGAGGGGTCAAAACATATACTTGGTCTCAAAAGAGGTGCTTGTCTCGTCCAGTAACAGCTACCGGTGCTAAATGAAGAAGCCAGTGATGCTCCTCTACCCCCATTTACTCCAAGTGAGAATGCTAAATAAGGTCATGCACTTGCTTGTTGCACATGCAGACAAAGTTGTGTGCTAAACAGGATCAGATGAGGTCTGGACCTTTTTTTTTTTTTTTTTTTTTTACGTAGCTGACACTTTAATCCAGAGGGAATTTACATTAAGATAAGGAGTTCAGTGTGCTTCAGGATAATTGTCTTTTAAAGGGATTTTGGATCTTTGATCTTTCACCTGTGTACTTTTAACCACCTTAAACAGCGCTGATACAGAGTGCCTTTATGCTGAAAGCATTCCTCATCCAGCTATAAATGTCACTGCCCCTGTCAGTGGACATGTTACTCTAACTGGGTTTAAATACATCCATCAAATCCTAACCATCAATCAACAATTATTATTACTAATTTTCTATTATTTCAATGGAAATAGTCTAATTTGAACCAGACAACCAGACTAAGTAAACAGGTCTCAGGTCTTAAACACTTAATAATTCTTTCAGTAGGAAAGTAATTGGCTATCTGGTGCATACATTATTTCACCCCAGAGCACCCTTATATGTTGCTTCCAAAATAATCTTCAGCATAAATAGAAACGTTGCTCCACGCTGATAAAAAAAAAAGAAGAAAAAAGGAAATCCAGTTTAGGTCAATTCAATTGAATTTGATTTAAATCTGCATATGACAATGTTTGCAAAACTTTTCTAAACTCTAGTGGACGACTATTTGTTCTTTTCCTTCAGTTTGGGAAAGCTTGAGCTTGATAACAGCTGTGCAATCACTCAGAACAGAATGTGTTGACGGCTGTCAAAATGGAAACTTTGCATTTGCTACTGACTAACTTATCATATCAGTATTTACATTAGAGCCATCGTCTTTTGTGAATTTGTGCGGTATGCTGCTTATTTTAGGGGGTTGAGAAATAATCACAATCAATAACAATCACATAACATCTAAATGTCAAAATATGATTTAGACGTCTTATCTAAATCGTTCTTTAACAGACGATTAGCTCCCTAAATGCCTCGACTGAAGCGACTGACAAAAAATAAACCTGCATGTTTTGACAGCTAAACACTGTTGATGTTTGACCAACGACATAAACACAGAAGCAGGTGATGTTTTGCACCCCCTGCAACGCCTGGATGTAATTTGTCCTTAGCAGCCCAGCTGCTCCTCCACAAAGAGGAGACTTTCCATAGTGGATAAACACTCCTGCCCTTTCTTCTTTGATCAACTTCCAAACGCCGTCATCCCCCCTTGTGTGCAAATGTTATCCAGTGTGCGTTGAGTGACCTCAATCCACTGTCACAGAGGGGTGATTTGTTGCGGGTGACGGTTACATCTCCGATCATGTAATGATGGCCACCATCAATAACACGGCGGTGTTGATGGTGGCATTAATGGTGTGTGTGTGTGTGTGTGTGTGTGTGTGTCAGACGTACGTAGTGGAGTTGATAGTGGTGTATCCAGAAGGACACTCTGGTATACAGGCTCCGTTGTGGATGACGTATTCGTAGCAGCCCGACTCCCGGTCCTGGTTCAACTTCCTCGTCTGCTTACACTGGTTGTGGAGATCCTGGGTTTAGAAAATGACAAAAAAAACAATGAAACACACAGTATATGAAGCCTCCTGCGTCTACGTTTGTGCTAAATTTGGAGTAACCTTGAGAATTTGAGTTGTGACCAACCTGGCAGAAGGAGAAGCTGACACAGCGCCAGCCCCTGAAGACATAGAATCCAGGAGGACACTTCTCCAGACAGGTATTCCCATGCTGGAGGTTCCTGCACGCCACACAGCTACTTGCATTACCCGGTTCCGTACAGCCGCCCAGGCACTGCTCGTTGCAGCACTGGCCCTGGAGGTTGCACCCGCTATGCTTACAGTTGTCCAAGCACACTGAGAAAAAGCAGAAGGTGAGGAGAGGCGGTTAATATCAGGTTTGACACCACCGTGTTTAGTTTCGGGCTCACACTACTATCATCATGAAGATTGTTAGCCACTCCTGATTTCAGTGGGAAGTTCACAAAGACACATAGTAACATAAAAACAAAATACCAAATATAAACAGCATGAAGCTGCATGTAGGCACGGATGTTTCTTGTTCTCAGTCACGCCATCTAACATTTAACAGCTCACAAAACGTTAAAACAAGAAGGGGGGGCGGAGAGAGCAAAACGTTGTGGTCCAAATGGCCACCAAGTGTTGGTTTGCTCCGAAACCGAGAGCAGCGAGGGAACCGCATGCATGTTTGGTGTGTAAGTACACACACGTGAACAATAAACAGGTGCTTGTGGTTCCTCGTTGCCTTTTTAATGGGATGTATGTAATGATTAGATGAATATAAGCTACGACTGCATGACCTCCCTTGTGGGCGTCCACAATTCATACCTGATGATCAACAGCGACCTGTGTCTGCAGCACCATGGAAACCACCTTAATTGCTAATAGGTTGAACATTATAGGTCATTGGCTCATGTCAGGTTTCATTTGACCTATCGGGAAACAGCATTTGCTGAAAGAGCCCCGAGTGTCAATTGTGATTGGATTAGACGTCAGGTTTGACCCGTACCCTGTAATGATCTAATAAACTAGCTGTTATTACCTTGTCTGAGGGCCAGAAGAGTCTCATTACAGCTCACCTTATACCAGGCACTGACCTTTTTACCAACTGCACATACTGATCGGGGGCAAACAGGACACATAATCACCATAAACAACGGGTTGAAGAAGTTTATCGAGGCCATAAGTTAAGTCTAAAATGCGTTAGCAGGGAAAAGAACATCAATCATTTGTTCTTTGCTGCTAATCTACTTAAACACTAAAGAAATCAGCTACAAATATCCATTCACAAAGATGATTTCATATCAGCTATGAGTCCATTATTAGGTGAAAATGTATAGCTTTGAGGAAATCCATGATATTTGAGTCCTCATCACTATAAAAACGTTAAAATCAGAAAGATAGACCACTGTCATGGTTCCATAGGAGGTAATAGATAGGAATAATTAATTGTTAGAGAAGTACATCATACTGTTAGCTTAAAAGTGCTAGGGGAACACTGTATCCAAGCCTTCTTGGGGTGCCATCACATTAGCTCTGTCAGGGATACATCTTGGACCCCCCCTTCCCTGCATGAGAGGGCTGCCCACTGTGCTGCCTGAGTAAAAGCAGAGGACAGACGGGGTTGTGGAGGGGTGGCATAATAAGGTTGAAGAAAAGAACAATGAAGAAAGGAACCTGGGGTCAAAACTGTAGAAAGGGGGAATGACTAATGTAGAAAAAAAAATAGTCTCCGACCTTCCGGGGTAGTTCATGCAGGGGTCGCTCCACTACATTTTCTTTACCATGAGCTAAACCCACCACTGCACACGGCCGTCTCTGACCCACGGAGAGAGAAAAAAAAAAAAGCACAGCTCTTCTCCAGCCCTCCCCCTCTGGTCTGTCTGCTCTGTGTGTACATGCTGTGACCACGGCATCACATAACAGAGGGAGGGAGGGCGGGGACTGCTCGCAGGATCCGGCTCCAGTCGATGGGATCCATGCCGGAGTGCCGCTCCAGCCCCAGATCCACCCTCAGCTTCAGCCAATGTGTTTGCTGACTGGGGGAGGCAGCCATTCAATGGCCTCTTCCATGTCGGGGAGGAGAGACGCCCAGGGTTAACCCTGGCCTTGCTGGGGCAGACAGGGGGCAGACGCAGCCAAGTAGCCAGCATGCCGCGGACGACTGCTGCTTTGGGTGAATTAGAATGAGCTTAAGACTGGAGCTGGGCCAAAATAGATAAAGCCGTTCAATACAGGACCATGACAAAGAGTTGTTTACATCCCCCTGTTGTACGAAAGAGACGTGTGATGCACACCCATTGTTTTTATTTATTTATCTTTTAATTATTTCTTTATTAACGTGAGGTATATTTACCCTTTTCCTCTCCGTTACGGAGTGATCCCAGCACTCAGCCGGCTCTACTACAGTAGCATAACAGCACCACTGCAGCAGCATTATTCCCCATTCTGCTCACGCAAGCGTCAGGCTACACAAGCTAGCTGCTATGCCAAACATTCTCCAGTCAGCTCACTCATTCATTCATCCCCTCCTCCTCCCACTCCACTGTCCTCTCCTCTCTCTCCCTCCTATCCACCACAGCCTCACCCTGCCCTGCACCACTATCTATCTCTCTATCTGCCTGCCTGCCTGCCTTTCTAGGCCACTCAGCCCCTCCCACTTTCATTCATACAACGCCTTGTTTTGTTTTCATGCTGGCTGGATGGGGGGATGGAGGGAAGGAGGCATGGATGGAGGGATGATTTCACTCATGCTTTCAACAGCGAGAGGAGGAGGAGGAGGAGGAGGAGGAGGCGGGAGCATCCTGGAGAGCTTATCTCTCATTAAGCTAAACACACACACGCACGTAAACCTCTCTGTGTCATTCAATAATTTGCTTCCTTACACACACACAAAGTTCCCGTAAGGGTTTTTAAATGTAAAGGTGTGTTGTGTTTACCTTTCATTTGGGCAAGGCAGTAAAGAGTCCTGGCCGCACAGTCCCCAGGGAAGGAACATGGGAGAAGCTGGGCAGCCAATAGCATGCAGCCACACACGGCAACACTTCCTGCTCTTAACACATAAAACCTCCCCTTTAATTGGCAGTGTTGTCTACAGGCAAAGTGCTGGGAACAATAACAAACACGTTTTTACCCCAGAGCCATTTACCCAGGAGAGCACATGCACGCACACACTCTTACACACACACACACACGCACACACACAGCTGCTGGATTCACGTTTACTATATTTGGCCACGGTGGGAGTCCTAAGCTTCAAAAGCTTTGCTATAAATGCGTCGAGTGATCTGATGTAAGACGTTCGCCCTGAGAGAGTCGCTAGAGAGTGTAAACAAAAACACACTGATTGCTGGGAGGGAGAGAGTGATACTGTCATAAGATCACCCAACACACATGCAAGCAAGTGCACACATGCACAAATCCGTTAAGGCTGTTGGTGTTCACTATTATGGCCAAAATGAGAAAAGGGAGGAAGGAAAGTAGAGGGGGGCTATGGTGCGCTTCTGACGATAATCCTGTGGAAAGTGGCCACAATGTATAGGTAGCAAGCAATACTTTACACAAGGGCATCCCGAGATAAAGGATAGGATAAATAAAATAGAATACATTTAAGGGCTGTTCATATTGTCTTTTTTCCCCTGTGTCTGCCATCATATTTTATGTTTTTGAACTGTTATTTTACAGGGATGGGGCAAAATACAGCTGTACAATGTGCTGAAAAATGGTGTCAAAGTCTAAATAAAAAAAAAAAAAAAAAGAGGAAGGATAGGAATAATAAAGAGAAAGTGTGGTTGGTGATGGTTCATCTTAATAATCGTGTCCTTTTTTTATCTTATATATCGCTTCTGAATATGTGCACACTTTTTCAAACCCGTATTAAAGGATGAATAGAAAGGTAAACAGTCGTAGCCTTGCTTCCGCTCAGCAACAGCCACTCCCTCTCAGGGTTATTGACACACAGACACACAGCAACTCTCCGAGCACAGGAACCTGAGAGGTGTCAATGAGTTTACTCGTGTTCATATCGAGATATTTCACTGCACGGAGGGGCAAGTTAATCAGTGTTGCCTCAGCGGTGACTCCGTATATCACGACCAATAAAACATACAGAGAGCACATATAGGGATGACAAAGTGGAAGTGAGTACAGACACATCTCCCTCCGATTGGATCGGCTCTATTTATATAAGCCTGTGGAGCTGTCACCAAGACAATGACGATCATGACACTCTTTACAGCGCGTGTGACTCACACACTGAAGCTTAAATACAAAATGGTAAATGTTTGGACAGGACAGTTAATGCACAAGGACTTTTTTCAAACCAGCTTTGTGCAGCAGTGTATACACACACACACACACTCACTCAGTAATGAGATTGGGTGGTTTACCATGCCAAGGTGTTTACTACCCCGTTTCACGTCACTTGGGTCACGGCGACGGGTTTATCGACCACATTGTATATCGCAGGTGGCAACGCGCAGACGACCACAAAGCCGTTTTACACAAACGCATTTGCATAGCCGTGCCCTTTCACTTAGTGATGTTTATTCTCTATCAACGATATTGGGCACATCAGCAGCGCTGACAATAAATAACCTCCTCTATTAGCTATAAATTCTTATATAAACGTAAGTGACATCCAGGGAGGTCGGAGCACCCTGACAACAGATTTTTATGTTGTTTCAAAGTATCTGTGTCCTACTCGCTAAATGGCCCGGACTAAATTGAGTTACTGATGGTCAGAACTGGCTGAAAGAGAACAGGGCTTGCATCGCTCGCACACACACACGCACAGAGACACACACACACACACAGACACACACACACACACACACACAGTTCATGCAGCGGTCTCCTTTTAGTGTTTGGTTCACGTCAAGCTAGCAAACCACCCTCAGCCACAAACTCGATGACCTGCCCTTTGTAAGCAGGTCACTGCAGTGAAAACACTGTTTGTGGACACGACTTTAATGCGTATTCAATCACAAAATTCAGCAAGGTATCACAGTGCAGTTCTTTTCTCTCCTTGTCACACAAATGCACACAATCCCAGCCCTTTCACATGAGTACACCCGCCTCAACACGTCTAGTTGTTCCCTTACATAAACAGTAGCAGTCGGCCAATCACCCGATAGTAAATAAAGAAGGCTAATTAAGTTTACACTATCTAAAACGAAATAATCTAAATTAAAATGACAATACTTCAGCACTTTGCTACTTAATAGCTTGATTAAATCAATTAGAGGTTTCTTGCTTTGCTCAAGGACTAATGGAACAGTATTTGCTGAGAGAGCAGCATTTCCCCCCCCCCCCCCCCCCATACAGAAGTCAAAAACTTTCTCTACTGTCACGTGATCCAAACCATAGAAATAATTTATATGATCCAAATATGTGGATCACGAGCAACCTTCTCTGATCTCTTACCTGCTGTTGCCCTGTTAATTCAAATATTTACACACGAGAGCAAAAGGTGCTGTAGCAAGAGATGCTCTGTCTTAATGTCGGGTCAAAAGGCAAGAGGGAACTGGGGATCACACACACACACACACACACACACACACACGGAGACAAACAAAGTGAAAGGGTGAATCTGGCTTAATGAGGATGGTTTTGCTCCCTGCTTTGTCTGTCTGTTCATTGATTTCCTTGTCTGTGTCTTCCTGTGTGCTGGCCAGCCCTGCTGGCCCATCTTGTTACCATGGAGATGAGTCCAGACATAGACTGTCTGCAGTAATTAGCTGCATGCTCCCAACAGGCGTTTTTCTTAGATTCCCCTCTAGTCATCATTTGTGTCTTGTCGTTTCATCGCAGCGCTACACACTCTCCATCCCTCTGTCCCTTTACGCTTCGCACTCCTCTCTTCTCTCCCTGACTTATTCCCCGGCTCCTGTCTCCTCCTCTTGACCCTCCTCTCCCCCGTCCCCGCCCAGCCTCAGTGTCTAGCCCCAGGTGACAAATCTGCTCCTCCAGAAAGCCACAGCCCCTAGATCTCATTACAGACGCTCGGGACGGAGCTACAATCAATACATCCCTCTAACGGTCCTCTTGGCCACTCCCTTATTCTTCACTCCTCCAGCAGCTCCGTCTTAACCACCCTCCCCAATCACCCGTCCTCATCACTCCTTCCTATGCCCTCTTCTGCGACACCCCCCCCTGTGTTCACCCCTCCTCACCCTCCTCTCCTTCCTCCCCTGTGCCACATCTTTAATTTTTTTCACATTGCCACCAGACGCAGCGTTTGCTGCTGGCTGCACTTTTTTCTGACATCTAGACACAAACATGAAACACACACACAAACAAAGACAAGCTGGGACCACATACACACACGCACATGTATACATGCACGGATGCACTCTCTCTCTCTCTTTCACGCGCACACACACACACACACACACACACACACACAGTTTTGCTGACTGGTCCGTTTGGTGACAGTGAGAAGGTGATGGAGGGAGGCAGTGGACGTGAACATCAATCTAGAGAGCGAGACACCTGCATCACTGGCCTCATGATTTTCCTTCACATCACCAACAGCTAGAATCACTCATACACACTCTCTCACACACTCTCTCACACACACACACACACAACAACACACACACACGTCTCTTCAAAACATAACACCAGTCAACAGGAGACTGGTAGCATGCTCAGTCTGCTGTCACATCTAGTGGTCACTCTCTCTGGTCTTCTCTAAACATCGAGTCTGTGATTCATTGACGAGTCGGTGGCGTTCCCCGAGAGACGCATGCATGGGAGACAATCAGTGTCGACCATTTCAGAGCGGTTTGATGGGGAATGCTTAAATAGTTGCAGCATTTCCACCAGCAATCGCCTTCTGTGTCCCTTATAGTCAGTCAAACTAGAACCACTTTAGATGGAGACTAGTGCATGATATATGTGAATACTTTTCATCATGCAGACTCTCCTGCTGCACTGGCCGACCAAAGCAGTCAGCCAGGGAGAAAATAATTGAAGCTGTCCTGCAGTTCCAACGTCTACCACCTCACAGAGGAAATTGAATGCCTGAATTAATTAAATAACACTAACTACTATTTTCTCTTCTAGCTGTAGACAAACCAAAAACACACACAAAAGCCACAAAGAGCTGCAGACGGTGATTCCACATCTTTAACTTGACACTCCCAAGTGCAGTTTTATGGATTGTAGTTGTGCTTAGATAAATACCCCTTCATCTGGGTAATTTAATCAGTGGCGCTGAGTGGCGGCACAGTCATGACTAAGGTGTTTTTAAGCTTTCCCTTTCTGTCTCAATGGCCCATTATCTCCTCATATTAGCCACAGAACGAGAGAAGGAGAAAGGCAAAGAAAGAACTCAAATATCTCTCTCTCTCTCTGTCTGTCCTCGGTTGACACAGAGAAAGTGTTTATCAAAGGGCTGATTGTCAGATTCCTCCTCTCCTCTTCCCTTTCTCCATCCTTTTCCTCCTACCTCCACCTTTGCTTCTCCCTTTCTTCCCTGGCTGTCTTGTGTTTCAGGGGCTTTGAGTTCAGCTTGCCCTGATGACTGGGACGAGGAATCTGCGTGGTCGGGGATGCCACGCATTTCTTATTCCAGGGTGGCGCTGAAGTTGGTACCATCTTGGTATTAGCCTGTTAAAATCTCTTTTTGATTAGTCACTTTATTGATTAATCCACTAATTTATCCAACAAACATTTTGATATTTTAATGTTAATTTAAATACCTATTCAAGAAAAACATATATCACCCAAACTCTAAAATGTGGAGCTGCTTTGCCTTGTTTTGTATCATTTGTAGAATTAATACCAATAATAGCAAAAGTACCTGTGATGGACATATTTGCTGACATTTTGGAGACTAAATCAATCAAGCAAAAATAATCAGCAGATTACTTGTAATATCTTTGCTTATAGACTAAATCGAAGGTGTCCCGTATGTACAAGTAAAACTGCATCATAGATGAGGGAGGCAAAGAATACAGATGTGCAGGGGCAGCTAAAGATACAGCAACAAGAATACGGGCAAATGTAAAGACAAACAAAGCGTGCACAGATAGGAGAAACCAATCTTGGTCTGGCAAACACCAGCAGAGTCTCTCAGAAACGAGGAGATGAACCCGCGCAAACAAAGACACAGACGCATGTAAAATTGACTCTCTTCTGACAAAAAAAAAAAAAAAACGCACACAAGCAGCTACGTGCTCCTGCGTATCTGCAGGCTGGCCAGCTGCACCATGCAGTAGGCACAGTGTGGGGGCTAGGGCGGGATGGCTGCAGTGCAGATGCTAGCTGCCCTATTTCATATTCACAACATAGCAGAACTACGGAACACAGACAGGCACACACACATGCATACATTCATGCACAAAGAGCAGAGCAACTGATGGTAAGAGTCAATTTTGACATTTCTGAACAGATAAAGCTTCCAAATGTTTGAAGATGTGGAGGTGATGAGTGATGAGAGAGAGAAAAAAACAACAACAGGTGCCAAATAAATCAATCAAATTAAACGACAGACATTACTTTTGTTCCGAGTCGCTGAGTTAAGAAAACAAAGCTTTTTCAAAATATGACCAGATGTCATTTTAACAGCCCTTCCTGCTCTTTTGTATCGGACAAATCCCCCCCCCCCCCCCCTCCCATCCTGACCTTCTCCTCCCTCCATTCATTCATATCCTACAAGGCCTCAGGAAGACTATTTATTCTGGACGGAAGGAGGGAAGATCTCCATCATTACAAGGAGAAACAGGCTTGTCCAAAGGGGTCACACACACACATTCCCTTATGTCCATAACATACCAAAAATACACTGCGCGGGGTCATATGTTGCAGACACGTGAAGTTCCAGTAACTTTCTTTTGTTCAAAGCGACCCTCCCTTTTTACCCCTCGACCCCTGACCTCAAGGCTGACGATAACATTACAGTTGCCAGCTCTGACTCAGACTGTATTCATAGCTTATTGTTATCCGCCTGAAGTATTCACATATATTGACATTTTAAGGGGCAAAGTGATGTCTTCTTCAATGCAAGACTATGAAAGACAGATCGGGTAGAAACATGTCAGCTACATGGTGTACTTACTAAAAATAACCCTCAGACATTGACCAAAATGGTTGCATTGTCTAACACGGGTTTGAAGGGCCAGTGGTCACGAAACGCATTTGGGTTATAAAATCTGAAACATGTTGGTTATTACATAGTTATGATGCTGTGGTCATCGATTCACAGTCTTCCCTCATAACCTCACTTCAAGTTGCCGAAGCCTGAGATTGACCTCGGTGAGACTCATCTTTCCATCAGCGGAATAAGCGGCCAAAGTAAACAGCCAAGAAGACCGGCCAGGGGTCTCCTGGGCCGGTGTGCAGGGACAGATTATGGAGAGTGTTAGTCATAAGCAAAACAGTGTAAACTCAAGATTCAGGCTCAAATGCGTCAAAGGAATTTAGAGAAAAGCTGGAGATCCCTCGCTTCTGTTTGGTCTACTTTTTGGTCATCCATCTGTCTGATCACGTCCCCTGTTCCCTTTGTCCTGGACTGGGAATGTTGCATGAAGACTGTGGGAAAACTAAGGACTGGAACCAATATTGGGTTCTACTGGTTTTAAGGAGAGCAGGTCTGCAGCTCTATGGACAAATTTATACCAATGAATGGGAGAAAATGGGAGAAAATGAACATACATTGTTACAAAAGATAACATTGAAAATCCCTGAATCCAAAATCGCTGTCCCTTTGATTCGAGTCAAACAGCTGTCAAAAATACTTATTTTACTGTTATTTGTAAATAACAGACTTTGGAAACGAGGATCTCGATCACAATAAGGCTGCAACTTCTTAAATAAGCTATTTTGGCTTCATCAAAGATATATATATGGTATGGATATCTCAGGAGCTGCAGAAGAAAGCAGCAGACAGACATGGACGTTTTCAGGATGACTCCCTTTTACATCAAATTCTAATGCAAACCCATTCGACAGGCGCTGACATGATTCAATCAATCATCCCGACACCTTGCGTCAGCAACAGGAGGGCTCTCTGGCAGCGGTGTGTGCGTGATCGGATACTCAGAAAGAAGGGCTACTACAATGTTCCATTACACCTGAATGACAAGTGAAGACTCCCCAAACTCTAGGAACCCAAAAACATTGCCTCCTTGTCTAGCTTATGTAGAAATACTATGCATACCATACAGCTGATTCTGCCATTATCTGCTCCTTATTTGACAGGATTGATACGTCCGTAACTGCTAGTTAGGATGATGGCTCACGGTCTGCCTGCCAGTCCACCCATCAAACACACCCCTGTTGCAATGCTAATGCAGCATGCACCGCTGTAAAACCCCCCCTAATTAAAATCTTCCTTCCAATAACTGCCAGAGATTTTCCATAAGCACACACTATTAACGGCAGAGAACGAAGGGAGATTATGTGTGTGTGTGTGCTAACACGCCAGTGACAAGCATTATATATGGGATGCTTGGACGATTGCAAGTCACAGCAAACACCAGAAATCCTGCACACAAGCATATTTTACAGCTCCGTGCAGCAGCATCTTTTAGTGAGCTGGACAGGCCGTAAACATATGCTCCCCGCCACCCTGACATGCTCTGGGTGGAGATGGGAAGGAGGGGTGGAGGCTCGGGAACGGTGCAGCATGTTAAAATAGAGCATGATACACAAACCGAATGCATCGACAAAGAAGAGGAGTGAGTGGCGGACGGAGGAAGGGGGCCAGGCAGAAGGGTAAAGCTCAAGGAGAGGGAAGGAGCTGAGAGGGCGAGCCAGAGAAAAGCCTTGATGCGAGGGATGACGCATAAAAAGACGGAGAGACAGCAGAGGATGCGGGCGCGTGGCCACTACGAGGGAAACAACAAGCAAAATAACACAAGTGATCAGCATAGAGGCAACAGTCCAGGTTAAGGAGCTCTCCTTCTCTGTCCTCCTATCCCTCACTCACTCGGCCTGATCAGTTCGCTTTGTCAAACACCCCTCCCCCCAGGCTTGTTTTTCTCTCCTGGTACAGGAATTCACGGGGCGTCTCCTCAAAAACAAGATTAAACCGTGGACACATCAGGTACCAGAGGGGGGCCATTAGGGATAAGACTTATTATTCAACCATTCATGTTTCCTATCACAGTAACAACATTCCTTTCTTATATATATATTTATATCTATTTAAAAAAAAAAAGACTTTTATAAACAAGATGGTTCTATTAACAATCATCTTTAATTAAGAATTTACATTTTTCACTGCATGTTTCCGTCCGCAAAGCTGCCAAGTGAGAGACTGAGTAGGAACAAGGAGCTGCTTATTCCCTGGAAGCACCCAGAGGAGAAAAGACAGTGTTTTGCACATGCGTTACATTTTATTTTATCTTGGATTTCACACAAGAAGCAAAAGGATGTGAACAAAACTATGTCCTTGCAAAGTTAAGTAGTGGTATTGAGGTTAATGTGAGAGGTAAAACACAACTTGATTGGCCGTCTCTGATCATTGAGAAATGCTGTGTATAGGTTACAATATACAAATATAATATAAAACTGCAGCTCTACACAAAATAGGGCTGGATTATATGGCTAAAAGTGTGATCATGATCATCTTTTAAATATTGAGCAATGTGGATAATTAATCGTCTTATCTTATCGATATCTGTTAAATAATAATAATAACGTTCAATTTTGAGAATGTTCTCCTTAAGGCAGAAAAAAAAACAGAGGGCTAATTATGGTTTATAACATCCAATTAGCTATTATCAAATCAGGTCAGGACGTTGAGGTTGCAGAGGATATAAACAACACATTTTGTTGGCTTCTTGTTAGCCGTCTCACTGCTGCGTGCTACTGTTGGAGAATGTTAACGCGCATGCTATATTAGCCCTATGCTAACTTGAACATGTGGTCAAACGGTTTCCAAGAATTCAGATATCAGAATTACACAAAAAGTCTTCCGTCGAGACAAGATAACACAATGCTGTCTGCTCTACTGAACGGTGACCTTTAACAAAGAGCTGTGCCCGAGGCCTTGGGTGCCTTTGGGTGTTTTGTAGCTATAATTGACTTGATCATTACCAGGGGGCCTCCAACATTCCTGTGAGATCTTATTTGACAATATGAAAGTACATCAACAATAGCGGACATGATTTCTGCATTCATCTTATGGTCCTTGCATAACGCTTCAGTCATCCCCACCATTACAATCCCTCCATAGGCGAAGGGCCTTTTGTGTTCATTGTGTGCCACTAAAAAAAGGCTGCGTCGGCCTTCTTCACCAGTTTAGCAAACGGAGACGGTTGTCTTTAAGCATCGTTTGCTCCTTTACCTTCTCTTTTTATAGACTGCTCATGCTTCCAGCTGCTGTAACCCATTTAATTGACAGCTCATAGCAAACAATTACTTTCTGTCAAGGGGCAGGTCTGTGAATTTGATTGGCTCGCAACACAAACAGGTTTACAAAGTGACTTTGTGTTATTAAGTATATAAACATATAGTGAGCCACTTAGAAAGAAGGGGAGTGAGCTACTGATAGCTTGAGATCTAATTGGCTTCAGCTTGAAATTTCCCTCAGGATCAATAAAGAAAGTAAGTAAGTATCTATCTATTCTATGTAATTGAAAGTGACCTGAAATTGAATAAACAAACAAAACAAGATGTAGATTCCACCAGCTGCAGCATGTTTGAAAGTGCCCGTCCTCCTGTTTGATACCCACATACACCCACTGCATCTCTGGCTGCGGGCACTACAGTGGAGGAGGAGCCGTTTTATTCTGAAGGTGCACACAACTTACCGTGGCTGCAGCTGGGTCACAACAACGTGAACATGCGAGGCAGAACGCCAGCTTCAGCTATATGCTCAGGCACACAGCGTCCCCCTTTTGAGGGATTGACTGAAAAACAAAACCCCAGCTGAGGGATTTGCACAGCGGGGTGAACGCTGGAAAAAGAAGGGTCCAAACACAAAGGAGTATCCGTTTTTGTGGCCACAAGTGTGTGTGTGTGCGCACATACATAATACATGTAAGCTAGAGGATAGGCGACGAGTAGGGAACACGCCATACATTAGGATGAGAAAAGCCCGGGGACTGAAGAGGCCCTGCTTATCCTTCGGGGTGCAGGTGTTGTCAACAGAGGCCCTCTTGCAGGCAGCCAAGGTGAGTGGGTGGGTGGCACACAAAGAGAAAAGCCTTCCACTGAAACAGCAGCCAGAGGTAAACAGAAACCAACCGACACTACATGGGTCTCAGGGAAAAAGCGTTCCCTCGCTCGCTGCTAATACAAGAGGAATAAATAAAGACAGCTTGGAGGAAAAAATTACATTTTTAGAAGAAGCACCGCTGCAGTTTCAATATCTTGATTTTCTGTCTCTGTGAGAAAACGCTGGCCGGTGTGCTCACTAAAGCTCCATTCAAAAATCACATCAACGTAACCCAGGAGAAGTGTGTGTTTACTGTTGCTGAGAGTGGGTCGATAGAGAATATGTGGCACGACCACAGTTTAATGTTGCCCCATAGGTGCTGTGATCCAAGCGTTCCACTTAAGTGTATACTGGCTCCTTTTTTTTTTATTTCGCAATTCCTTTCTATTGTGTCTCCTCGCTTGTGTTGCTAAATGCAATGACATTTTATTCTGAAAAGGCCAATTATAGCTTAACGTGCCCCATGTAGGAACAATGTCAGCAGCAAGCTAGCTGTGCTCTCACTAAAGCTTGTGAAAGTTCAGGCCACCATTAAGTCGCTGCGTAGGAGCGGCTAAAAAAAAAAAAAAAAACGGCTTGATGGGAATATTACTGTTGTGGTTTTTTGGGACTCCAGTTTGAGAAATGTATTTAAGACCTGACCACCGTTTTCATCTATCAAGTTGCTCTTAAAGGAGTGAGAAGCGGTTAAATGAAGGTTGTCGGGGTGAGGAAGTTGAATCACCTGACTTCACAAGTTTAACTTTTAACAATTCTACAAGAATAAACTGTGTTGTGAATGACAACATTTACTCTCTGCCTCGTTTGGCAAAGAATACACGTACGCCTAACGTCTTACACTGAATGACTGACCCTGGAGCAGACAAACACAAAGATGCCCCGAGCTGATTTACACACATCAAGCAAACAATAAGGGAAATATAAGAATGTTATCTCTGGATGGTGCCAGGGCAAATATAATGAAAGCAGCTGAGAGAAGAAGATGATGTCTGCTGCTCGGCCTCCTGCCCGACGTGTGTGTGTGAGAGTGAGAGAAAGTCACATGACTCTCATATCTAGGGAGCCGTTTGTGGAACAGTGGCCTTTAACAGGTGGCTTCCTATGTATGTCACATGTGCTTAGTGAGGATGTGAAACGCGTCGATCCTTCCATTGGTTTGTTTTTTGTTTTTTTTTTACTTACCAAAATCGTTAAATAACAAACGAGCCAAAACAAACCGCTCGATGAGATTTTAGTGTGCAGCAAACCCCAGTTTCTGTGGTCAGCTTCTAAATACGATACTCGCTTCGACGCCGCCAACACCAAACCTATAACGGATGTGATCCTCGGCCACAGAACATTGGACAGGCGGAGGTAAACAGCCGCCTGTGTGTGTGTGTGTGTCTTTGTAATACGATTTTAAAAAGTAGAATGAGGGCTAAATTAAATCAGTGCAGAGGGGAGAGTCTGGGCGGTCAGGGGAAAAGAGGTAAACAGGAGACAGTAAACAGGTATCGGTGATTGATGCTATCAGCAGCCATAGGCAGCTAAGTGTTCACTGAAGGACCTGTTGACAGTGTGTGTGTGTGTGTGTGTGTGTGTGTGTGTGTGTGTGTGTGTGTGTGTGTGTGTGTGGCAACGGAGGAAATCAAACCACTACTATCTATTTTTGATTTGGTAACTTGTGCATTTGATCAGTTCATTTCACTCTATTTGGTGCGTTGCCATGAGCTGGAACTCCTTAAATTATTCACCTCGACTGTAACTAGGGATGCACATTTTAAGCAGCTTCATTCACCAATCATATTAATGATAAATATCAGCAGAAGTCCAACCCTGAAAAGGCTAACACGTAGGAAATTGGTGACCTTGAGATGCATAAATCAATTTGGTTTATGACAAATATAAGCAAAACAAGCAGAAGATAAACACTTTAAGATGAAGCAGACAAAAAACTATGTTAAACAAGTGCTAATTAATAGGAGCAAAGCTTCTAATCAACCCAGTGCCAACGATGGCAGCTAACAAACTTGGCCGATAAGCTGTGTGGTGGTGGTGGTGGTGCGGGAGAGACACGCTCACCCAATCATACATCACCACAGACATTTTTCCCGCAGTCCAGAAAAGCACTATTTGGCACATTTATCTCTGTCAGCGGTGCACATGAGACGAGGAGACTGGAGCATCTGTCTCAATCTACACATACTGTCCACAGTATGGAGTTATGGAGCGCCAGACAGTCCCTCCTACAGACATACGTCCCATCAAACAGAGCTGGGTGCTGAGTTTGTCATCCAAGCTGTTCTCTGCATCCATCGCTCCATCAATGCTATCGAGCCATCAGAAGGGCCACACACACACACACACACACACACACACACACACACACACACACACACACACACACACACACACACACACACACACACACACACACACACACACACACACACACACACACACACACACACACACACACACACACACGACCACATTAACAGAGCCATTAAAGACGGGCTGAGTTGATCTAAAAGTGTTCTGCTGGACGTTCAGGCTTTGATTCAAACATCGGCTCACTTACTGATCACTTCATTTACACATCAATCCATTGATTCAACTAAATATTAAAACTTCTATGAGCATTTTCTCTGCCTGAATGAGGGATTAAATATTTATTCTGGAAACAATATAAGCAATCTCTTAAAAGACGTGATTAAAAAAAAGAAAAGAAAAATATGATTAAGGTTTGGTATTGGATCCATCATTGTCAGCTTTTACGTGGCAACTGGATTTTCTATATGTGTGTGTTTTTTTTGTACTACTTTTGTTTGATCAAAGCAATGTGATTCAACAGGTCACATTATCAAGAGCTGTATCTATAATCTTATAAGCACAGTTTTACCTGGAATCATCAACAAATATCTGCATTTCTCTCCCTCTCTCTCAGTTGGGCATCTCCCCCTCTCTGCTAATGTCAAACCCTCCAGTAAGGGTCGCACTTCCACTAATAGGAACCCCACCCAGTTCCTCCTTTGGTGTTCCCATTCCTGCTCTGGGAGGAACTGAGGGATAAACACACAAACACACTAAATAGGAGCTCTGGCCTGCCTCCACACACACACACACACACACAGATATTCACCTCTGCTCCCAGACTCCCTTCTACCCACAAGCCCTTGCGACCAATTAGTTTAGTGGAATTGGCCAGAGGGGCGCCCCTCTGCCTGGATTGGTCGAGGCAGGCGGCAGGAAGAGAGATGGTGGGCGATAAAGGGGACATACAGCAGCATTCCTCCTGGGGGCTTACATTTTATGTGGGTGACAAGCACAGCCATTTGTTATCAGATGTGTCAGAAACCTCCGTTTCCCCCACTTTCCACAAGCATTCAATTTCCAGCACTGGATACAAAAGGTAAAAATCAGGTGAAGAAACGCGCGTCACCTCCGGTGTTTTCCTCTCTTTTCAGAAGCCGCCATACTGAGAGTAACAGCAGCAGCTCCAAAATGGTGGTCCGTGCACCGAGCTGGTTGTCGGGAGACCTGCGGATGGACTGGTGTTGTTGTGTTTGTGCTACCGTCCGCTGCTCCTCCCTCGTGATTGATATGAATTACACTGGGTCACATGCTTGCTGTCCGCACGCCAGAAATACTGCGGGTCCAGTTGATCTCATTAACCTAAATTCTGAGTTGTGCCGGTCAGATGTTGGTACAGTACAGCACAAGCAGGCAAACTAAAAGAGGAAAACGGACAGCACATGACGGCAACATTCCTCACGAGAGGAGAAGAGAGAGAGAGAAAAAAAAAAATCCTCATTCCACTCTATCTCTGTCAAGATAGGAATCGCATAAGGAGCCCGTCAGATGATATATGGGCGCGCACAGGCGCAGGTGCACCACAGTTCATCCAAAAAACACCAGCAAAACATAGCTGCGAGAGTCATTGGTGTCATGCGTATGTGAGAGTGTGTGGAACAGACGGCAGAGTGCAGTATGTCTGGCTGACAGGTCTGCGAGCCGAGCGCCGGAGCAGAACCTTATTTAGTTGCAACAATGCCATCACAAGGCCCAGAGCAGGAGACACTGGAGAGAGGAGGCAGCGGCCAAGGCATGCAGAATATTAGCCGGGGCTGGACGTCATCCTGCCTGGTGATATACACACACAAACACATGCGTCGTACGGGACTCGCTCACTAGCTCATAGTCTATATTAAGGACGAGCTGCGGGTGCTATTAAGTGTCATCTTCAATGCACTTATATCAAGAGGCACATATTATTTAGAAGCGGACATTTGATTTGAGTGCAGTCTCCTCAAATTGGCGGACTTCCATCCGGAGCGCTGAAAACTATTATAAAATTAGTTGGCATGTAATGAAATGGGCAGATAAATCATAGCACTCGAGTGCATCTGACTATATAAAGGCTCTGTTAGACACCGGAATGCGATTCAGTTCTGTTGCATCTTTTTCTAGTGGGTGTCATTTCAATTCACCTCATAATAAACTTTATGGGTGTGTAGTTAAGATACTATTAAAAAAAAAAACATGATTCAGATTCATTCATACTGAGAATCATCTTTGCTAAGTTATTTATTTGAGCATTTATTACATTTCTTTTGTAATTGTAACCTGAATATATTTGGGGTTTGGAACTTAACATCTCACCTGGGACATTTCCCCCTTTTTTTTCCTGAAAACTCTACCGACCAGGAACGAGCCCCGGCGTCCGTCTCCAGGTGGCACACCCCTCGTTCACACACAAACACAAAGAAGACACAACGACAGCAGCTCACGCTAACACATGTGTGCCTTTGAAGCCAAAACTGAGCCGGACAGAAGACTGAAGAGCAGAGGAAGAGCTACAGTCACGGATTACAGGTGAAAACTGTGCCTCATGCAAACAAAACAAAAACTGAAGTTTCACATTTTTTGCCAAAAACACAAGAGCCGTGGACAAAACGTGTTATGACCAATCGCACGGGGAGTAACTCAGACGTGCACCAATCACAGGCACACACACTGCCGCGGCAGCCATCTTTTGTAACAGGAGCCAGGGCTGACAAGTTTGGTCTATCATTTTGAGGCCCAGAAATTCCTGCATGTCTGCATACCACAGTGCAGGGGGAAGTGAGAGAGAGAGAGAGAGAGAGAGAGAGAGAGAGAGAGAGAGCACAAAGCAAAGGAACAGAGGGACAGAAGGGAAAAAAGGAGAAGGGAGGGAGTGCAGAGGGAGGATCTTACACATAAAGGTGGAGCAACAGGGAAGAGAAATGGAGAAAGAGACGGGGAAAGACCATTTGTTCTCTTTTTCACCACGCTGTTTTAACGGCGTCTGATGCTTTCTGCAGGCTTTTCCACACACCATTAGATAACTAGACGCCCCCCGCCATGTTGGTCAAATTATTAACTGCATGCATTCCTCATGAGGGCAGCAGGGCCGTCAAAGTGCAGTGAGGAGAGGAGGAGAGACAGACGTGTGTAGAGAATGCATATACAGCGACCGCAGTCTCGTCCTGTGCTACAATTTTCTACTGCTGTTCAATAAAGATGCTGCAGCGTGAAAGAGAGATGGCGAGAGAGCGGCAGCCTTTTTTACTGCAGTCTTATAACTCTGTCACCACTCTGGTGTCATCATGGGATGCATTTAGGCAAAGAGAGAAAGATTATAAAAGCATTTTATATCTGTCTCACAAATATATTTTACCACTCAGGCCATCAGGAGGAAAGTGGAGATGACATAGGCAGACAAGGCACTTTATAGACCTTAATGTTTTTACAACGTCGCTTTTATGCTGCGGGACCGTTGAGGCGTGATCGGGGCAGACGAGTGAAGAGCCGGAATAAAAACGGCTTTCGAGTGAGTGAGGCCAGGTGTTCAGACGAAACATTAAATGATGGAGAAGAAGAAGAAATAGATGAAAATTCAGCTAAGGTTTGTACAGCATGAAACTTAAAGGTGTCGGTTTCATAACCTCACGCTGTGACCTCCACTCCGCCTTTGTCCGTTACCTCACAAAGGGTTCATATCTTCATATCCTGCGACATTTATCTGGTTTATTTACCTGACAAGTTTTGTTCACTCATACGTGAATGTCACCCTGTTCTGCACATTTTTTCGCTTCTGTGTAAACATTTCTAATCGGGTTTGTTTCGCTATAGATTACACAGATTCCTCCTTCCCCCTCCTGAATAATGCCACACGTCTCAACATAAACGCCACCACAGGAAGTACATGGTGCAGGTCAGAGGAAAGTACCCGTGTTTTTTCTTTGAAATTGGAGCTTTGCCAGTCTGTGTACCGATGCCAACAGCGTAGGGGGTGACACAGCCGCTGAGTCATTCAGCACAACGGAGAGATTCAGACTCAGCTGACCGCTGTAATAACAAAATGCTTCATGACTTCCTTAAAAAAGATGCGATAATAGATTTCTTCATGAGATATCCAACCACAACATTTAACGCCGATGTCTCGCCCCAGGTGGTCCAGCTGGATGGAGACGCCAAAGGGAAAGGAAGTATTTACACTCGTCAAATCTTCATTACGGACCACTGAGCTCGTTTTAAATCTGGTCCAGTTAAATGCATGAAAAACTTTAAAATGTGTATTATTGCTGTGGTGTAAGGAACGGTGAAACATTTAGGATAAAATGGTGCAACCAATGTAAAAAGGTTAGTCTGGAGCCCTGTAGTTATTCACCTCTGACCTGGGTGGGTCACCTCTGGGTCATGTTCTCCCTATAATGACTTCTGAGAGCTTCATTTAGCAAACGCCTGTTTACCAGATAGAACCGTTTCGACTGTCCTTGCTCAACCAAACCAGGGTGCACACAGGTGAAAACAAAACAATACGTGGAAGGCATGCTAATGATTTCCTTGTGTCAGGTGTCAGATAAGCATGAACTCCACCACCCCGCACACCAATACCCTCTCAAACCTGTGGGAAACTCTGCTTTCCCAAGACGGTGATGTAACAACAACATTCTTGAGAATTTCAAAATGTCCAAACATCCCTCCAAACCCCTTCAGCTGAGCCGGTGTACCACCTCAAAGCTACGCATGAAATTCCAAGTATTTGACCGAGCATAAGCATCACATATTCCAAATACAGTACATACTCGCTGTGGTTACAGACGGCGTTAAGCCTCTAACATGCGGCACTGAAATCACGTGTGCGCGAACATACGCGGAGCTTCCTTCCTCCACTAGAGCAGCAGCGTTTACAGTGAGGTAACGACATGCAGCTAGAGACTGGATGTGCTCTGACCGAGTTACACAACATCACCTCACGCTGGACGGATGTTTGTTTATAGAGGAACTGTCGCGTAAACACCGCAATAAACACTTTTCATTTTATTATTTCCTTCATTCTTAAAATGTTGGAAAATCTTTGTGGGAACCACGAAAAATGTTTATTGAAGAGTTCGGATTTCATATAGCATGCGAATTCTGAAATAACCACCACAATGTGTGTGTATATGATGTAATCCGGTGTGTGCATCCAAGTATGACATAAATGAGTTTGATGAATGTGGCAGTGTTACGACGCTGACTTTATTATTATGGGATCTTGCAGCAGGTATGGGATGGGATTGGTCACCAAAAACTAGGGGGTGGGGTGCTGTTTATACCAGTTAGAATTTTTTTAATTGTTTCCATGTGTTCACCATACAATTTGATGCAAAACATTTGCCATGAAAAGTGGCAAAAGTAGTGAAATGATCAAACAGACTTGGTGATCAGAAGATTTACGATAACCCGTCTGACATTATGCCGTATACAAGTTTTTGGTCCCAGTATATAATTACATGATTACTTAAGAAAAACAATTAATTGCACTTCCAATCACCTGCATTGTGTTGTTTTGTTAGTGCTAGGTTCCTGGCTGCCATGTTGAGACTAGAACTGATGGAGCCACTGTTGATCAGATTGTGTCTTCACTTTCATGTGTGTGTGTGCGTGTGTGTGTTGATGTCATCTGATCAGGCCACCTGAACACCTGAAAACAATCCCACATCCCCTTGACCAGAGGGCAGATCGTGTTCTTTCCCTCCCACACAAACACACACAAACACTTGATGCAATCCTTGCAGCTCGCCTCTCGTCTCAGCTGCCCGCATTCTAATTTCTGACAAACTGATTTATAACCTGGGGCTTTGCGTTCGCTAGGAGGCTTGGCAAAGCGATTAATGAAATTAACATTTAGCAGCACTGTCTTGGCATTTCTGTTCGGGGGTTGCGGATCTGGAACCCCCCCCCAAACACACACACACACACACACACACACTCCCAGCCTTCCCCCTGAGTCCAGTTGTACAGCTCAGCAGAAGGAAGTCTTTTGGACAAAGGCAGGAAGTAATGAGGAAGTCCTTTCAGACAGCTCAGTCTGTAACAACCACTTGCCTGCCAACATGCTTTCCTCTACAGCTCACACACAAACACACACACACGTCAAACCAATCGTGCACAGGGGGAGTCCAAACATTACCCTCATCAGGAAGGTATATCAGTCCCCTTCTCAATACGCACTTCCCCTATGTGAACGAAAGTAACGTGTATTCTTAAATAAATGCAGATGAAATAAGAGATAAGGAATCACTCTCTTTCTTGAAGCCTCGAAAATAACAAAACGCTGTGCGGCAACGGCAGCCACGTTTTGTGCCAAGATGTTGGTATCCTCAGAAGCCCCCATCCTCTCCATACAATAGGCTCCTTACACATCTACCAACAGCCAATCCCTGTAGTAGGCAGCAGTGTCGGCGTGCTCCACTTAGCCTCGTGTGTATGTTTTGCGCTCCACTTGGCCCTGTATGCAAGTGTGCATTTGTTGTGCACGTGCGTATCTGAATGTGTAGCGGTACAATTGCGTGTACGCATGTGCGCTTTGTGTGTGTGTGTGTGTGTGGAGCAGGATGTGGGAGTGCCCGTCCATTGATGAGCTGGAGGAGAGAGAAGAGTTTTCCAGATCCCCCGGGGCGCTCGCCTAGCACTGCCTGCTCGCTACGGCGCTCGCTGCAGGAACGGAGCGGGTAGAGGGGAAATGCACGCAGACAAACACACACACATGCATGCATGTGCACAACTGATGCCAGCTCATCAAAGTTAATTTGGATTGGTTAACAAGGATGCAAGCTGCCAGGAAGGAAAACACAAGAGCACAATTATTAACTCTCCCTCTCCATCTGTCTGTTTCCATCCTTCCTTCCCTCTTCTCTTCCCCATCTCTTTCAGTTTTTGTCTCTTCCTCTTACTCCTTGTCCCTCATAAGATATTCATGGTAATTCAAACACCTGTGTGTGTGTGTGTGTGTGTGTGTGAGCGTGCGTGTGTTGATGTAAGGCAAGCCACCACAGAAAAGCTTTAACTATCACAAATGGACAGCATCAAAGAGGAGCTTGTCTGTGTCTATAGCAATAAACGAGAGTGAGAGGAGAACACATGTAGGCAGCTCTCTCCACTACTATGTGTAAGACTGTATTACTATCAGGACCACGGCACTTGTAATTCACTTTACTCGGGATCTGGAATGGAGACGGAAATCGGAAACGGTTAAAATACTATCATTCAAGTGTTTGCTCTCTCTCCTTTTTCCTGTTTGAATGAACAGAAGAAAGAGGAAAAATTCCCCATTTTTCATGACAACTGGTCTCTAATATTATTAGGGCACATAACTTCAAACTGTGATCATAACAGCTAGAAAACTGTTTTGACTGCAGTAGTATAGCCCTGACATTAAGTGTGTCTGCTATATAAACATGCTTTATTATCCTATATGTGCGACTGGTACGTGTTCAGTACTTTGATTTCCTCCAAATGGTAAAAACAAGCTCACGCTTCGAGGCAGCCGAGTTAATTCCAGTGAGGGAGAAGACAAGCGTTCCTAGCTCGTGTGCCCTCTCACTGGAAAAGCATCTGTGTCAAAGTTCAAGTGGCCTCGGGGCTCCAGGATGAGACTATTTGCTTGCCTTTTACGCCAATTTTTGTAGACTAATGTGTAAATGTGCCCTTTAAGGGATAGTTGAGGTGTTTTGAAGTGGGGGTATGCGTGGTACTTATCGACAGTCCGTGTATTACCTCGAGTAGACGGTGGTCGGCACGCCCCCAGCTTAGTACCAGGTACCAGAATGGTAGCAAAGCAATCAGACCGCCGACTACTGTAGTTAATACACAGTAGATATCCCACGGATAGCAGTGGATGGGAGTTATCAGCTTAGAATTCATTTTAAATCTAAATTAAATTGAAGTTTCCAAAGAAAGGTATTGAAATAAACTAGTTATCAGAACTAAAATTCTTATCAAATGTTGTCATGTGATCCCCAGTCCTATTCAACAATGACACAAACACTTTAATACAATAACTTATTAGAGGCTAAAGTAAAGCAAATAATGCGTCTTTACCTACAGTCTCTAACACGGACAAGGATCCGTCGACTCGCACAAATATGTAGAAATCATGCAGCGTTTCTTCACTACTGGGACACGTGAACGCCACTTAAACAGAGCGCAACACTCCTGCACCATCAGGCAGCCCGTCCCTTTGTGTTTATGTGTCTGTGTTCCCTGTGCCAATGAGCACTAAACGGCTAATTAAGAACGGCAGCTTCTGGGGGGGAAACTATGCCGTTTACTTTTCAGTAGAAACCGTAGCAACTGAACCAAAGGAAGATAGAAGAAGAAGAAGAGATGGAAAGAGGAGTGAGTGTGGAAGCAGCCTGAGCGTAGACACTTTTACAACCCAATTAAGAGGCCGGGTTGGCTAAGTGTTTTTGTTTGGTTGTGGGTGCAGGCCAACAACACGCTTCACTGAGCGCCTCCATCCTTAATACTGTCATTTTCTTTCTCTAGTTCGCCTCCTCTCGCTTGGCCACTTGCCACTCTGGCAAAAGTGAGTGTGTGTGTGGTTTTTGAGTGTGTGCCTCTGAGTGTACCTGGGAGCCACACTTGAAACTTGACTTGTTTGTTTTGCTCTGTTTATTTTTGCTTTGCCCAGCCCCTTCTCTTCCCCTCCCGGCCTCCTCGTCTGATCCACATCGACTCTCCCGTTTCAAAATCGGCAGCACGGTAAACAGAACTCCCGATGGAAATGTCACTGATGATGGTTTCCGTTACCATGGCAACCACGAATACCAGCTGAGAATGATGTTATGTTTAATAGCATAGTGATATAGTTTAATGGCAAAATATATAGATATTAAAGGAATAGTAAGTGTAGAAATGACACTTTGTGGTTTTTACGAGGGGTTGTGTGTGTATATATAAAAATCCCTCTTTGCATTTTGACAGATTTTGTTCTCATTCCTACGACATGTCCTGGTCCTGTCATGGAGATCCGATGCAGGGACACAAATACACACTATGACTAGAAAAAAGACGCCTACTTGATTGAACTACTACTTGAACCATTAGTTTGAGTATTGTTTTCATCTATCATTATATCATCCTTTCATAAGATGCAACTCTTATGAACAACCTGCTTCCTCACACTTTCACAGACTACCGTGACAAGTTTATCACCGCTCACAGAGTACAGCTGCAGCTCCATGGAAATTAAGTTCCAGGTCCTGAGAATTACATACAGTACTGTAAACACCATGAAGTTCCGTTTTCAACCCTCCTCACGCTCTCCTTCCCTCGCATGACCACTACTGTACTCTCTGCTTCCTCCTTTGGTTTTAGAAAAAGCTTGGAAGTTACTTCAATGTTTTTCAAATGTAACAAAATTCAAGTCCCACCCAGCCTGTTCTGAGCTGGGCAGTCCGACCCGTGTTGACCTCTGGTCGGCAGCAGGGTCACAAAGCCTAGCCTGACTTACATCGGCCCATTAAGATCCACCAGTGCGGTTTTAACCTGTGCGACTGTTACAGTCTGCATGTAATGGAGAGAGGGCATTTTCCCTCTGTGGCTTTTGTCACTGAGAGATGAAGCTGTGACTCTGTGTGCCGGTGTGTGTGTTTGTTTTGTGTGTGTGTGTGTGTGTGTGTGTGTGTGTGTGCCTGAAAACAATTGCAGCAAACAACAAAGCACGTAAGCACAGGCAAAATGAACTTTGACCTGAAAATCTTTCTCTCTTCCTGCTGTGTGTGTGTGTGTGTGTGTGTGTGTGCGTGTGTGTGTGTGTGAGAGAGTTGTGCAAGCACAGTGGTGGCTGGTGTCTGTGAGGCTGAACAAAGTGTGCCAGGTCTCTGCAACAGACAGAGCCTTATCTAAACAGGAGATCGGCTGTTTGCTCCCATTCCCTCTTTCTCTCATCTGTGACTATTACCCTTACTTCCTTTCTATGTGTACTTTTCTCTCCCTTTACCTCTCATTTGTTAATCCAGTCCTTGGTCTCTTGTGCTTGCTTTCCAGCGAGCAAGCTGCCTTTGTATGCACCTACGATCCGTCCGCTTCTCCTCGGTAAATAGCAAGCCCTTTTTATATTCATTCTCTATTATGCTTTTGTAAATTTAACTAATTCTCCTCGGAAATGTGTTTCACTTCCATTTCATTCTTTTGTCCTACTAAAACCAATAAGACAGCAAAGAGCAGGAGACAGAAAGGAAATGCATTTCATTGGATTAACCAAACCAGGTGGCCCCGAGCCAGTTTTTGCCTACACATCGTGTCCATCTCATTTACAGCAGGAGCCAATACTGATCTCAGACCTGACAACTTCCTCTTGTCTCCTAGATGCGTTCTTTGTTTTGCCTATCTGGTATTTCAGAACCAGCAGCAAATGTGTTATGTATAAATTATAAATAATTATTGTCATTCTCCATTTTCCATAAGGGTGTGCCCTGTCAGCTGGAGAACGGCACGTGTAGGACTGGTAGGAATTCTCTGCTAGAAGACAGAACCGATTCAGTCCGAAGAAATGCCCACATGAAAAAAACGATTGAAGGACGCCAATGAATTGAAGCTTGGTGAAGATTTGATGCCTAAAAAAAAAAAAAAAATCTATTCTCCAGCACAACACAGCATGCATAAAGCAGACTACCATCAAAATGCACTCTACCGTTTCCAGAGGAAAAAGCAAACAACCGCCAACATTCAATCAGGCAACAAATCCACAGTGACTGGTGACAGGTTGTAAAAGCTGGGGAAATTGCAGCCCGAGTGCACTTGACAAAAGCTACTACTGGACTGATCTCCGCATCCAAACAACTACCTGCACAAAGCTGTAAACATACAGGAGGCACATCCACACAAAACGCATGTGTTCGTCTCACACGGACACATGCCAAGACGGAGAAAAATCGCACTGGGCAATAAACGTCAGATCTCCTACACTCTCCAGGCTGTTTGGATTGCCAAAGAGTTACTTAAGGGCGCTGCACAGTTAAACATGACATGTCTTGGTTTACACACATGAACACACACACACATTCACAGTGGTTTTCCTGCTCGTAAGGAGCATGCGTAAGATCAGAGGAATGCAGGCTCTCCCTTGGCTCTTACCTAAGGCAACTGGAACCCTGTAAAAAAACACAACAAAAACAACCCCACAGTTTCCACTCACACATAAACTTTAATGCGCCGTCTAATGTTCCTCCGCCCTGCACAGGCACACATGTGTATGTGTGCATCTAAGTTTGTAAACTGTGAGTTTTTTTCATTCACAGAAGCTCTAATTAAAGAGCCTACCGTTTCCTCACGCCACCACCCAGCACGTGGTTCCGCTGGATGTCACTGCACGAGCCGGGAAACCGCACATTTCTCTTCCCTGGTGTTCGCATTTCACATATTTCATCTCATGTGGGGGCCCGAAGTATGCCCGCATAGCAGTGAGCTGCGCAATGTGGTGTTTCAACACTCACCAGAAATAACACAAATACTGACTACTGCTGCTAAAATACGTTCTGTCACAGTAATTATACTTTTACTTATGTGTATTATTCTAATGTAGAACAGCACTGATTTCAAGACGATGGCTCTCACCTTAAGCACATGCATATCAAACCCACGCCAACGCTCGCAAGCATTTACAGTAAGTGTACATCTCATCTCTACATGCACAAGCCCCTCCCCCTTCCCAGGGGCAGACAGCCATTGCCTCATGTTCTTGAAATGGCTCCTTCTTTGACACACAACTCTCGACTAAACCGGAGCCAGTCACATGACACAGAGCACGGCGTCATACCTGCTCAGCTAGCCTATCCGAAGCAAAGGAGACATGAATGCACACGTACAACAGGTTGTTTGCTGTACTGTACAACCACTTCTCTTTATCGGTCGACACACTTTTCTTTTCTTTTTTAATGGTCAAGTGGTTTGTCTTTGAAATCAAGCCCGTAGTTGCCCAACTCCTAAGAATCACACTTGCTCAACATAGGTGTAAATATACAAAAAAGGGCTATCTATAGGAGAAATGACCACATTGACCAGACAGCACAGGAAGTGGGAAAGTGGAAACATGGTGTAACATCCTATCAAAAGGTCAAATCCAATGCAAATAGTCATCTTAAAAGTACCACCAATTCTGAATTATACAGAGCACTTACAGTTAAAGTACAACTCATCGTCTTTAATGATGTTTCGTATTCACCGTGCTCACCGGAGTCCCTGCACTGCATTTTAAAATCTACTTTTAACCTCGGAGCTCTCTTAAATGTAAATACAACGTTTCTCAAATTGGCAAGCAGGAACCGATGTGAAGGATTTCCACTTTTATCTTTCACAAAGTCCCAACCCTTCTTTTAATAAATACAGACACAGGTCTACACAAATATAAACAAGAGATACTTTTCCTTTCATTTGCCTTACGTTAGAATTTTGAGCTCTTAGTATCTTTAGAAAGGTTTTCCAACATCTGGAGTAGTGCACAACGCCTCCTCTGCGATGCTAAATATTGATGTTTTTAACCGAACCATTTATAACAGATTGACTGCTGCACACCTTGAGATGCATGTTTTTGAGTATATATGAGCGGAGACAGAGACTGAGACACAAAGAGAGACATTTCCTGTATTACTCTCCCGACAGGGAGACCTGGCAGGAAAACCGAGGAGCCAACATTATATGCCGGCTGCAACAGTCAATGTCAAAGCATGGCCGAGGTCGTTACGCTTTGAACGCTCGCCTCTCTGTCAGACAGAGGAGAAAAAACAACACAAGCTATAATCGCCTTCGAAAAATAATAAGCATTCTGTCTGCGTGTCTTACAATAGAAGCCATTCTCTGTGTTTATGGTGGAGGAAAGACTGACTGGGTGACTGGCCGACATACTGGCAGCTGGCTGCAGCACCAAGCAAACCCACAACTCTTTTCTACCAAGAAGGAGAGAAAATCTGCACAATACCTAACAAACAAGTGTAGCACAATGTTTATTCCTGTCCATCAGCTCCCTCACTCTAACCTCTCTTCCTCCTTGAGTCATTCCACACATCAAGCAGATCCCGAGCCTGTAATTACAGATCACTTGCCCACAAAGCTCTAGTCAATGAATGCTAATCAGAGGGAGTCCACGACCCCTGGCTGCAGATATTAGACGCAACCCTCCGCATCACAGAAATCATTACACAAACCATTTGGAATGAAAACATCAGTCGTCTCAATTGATTTCTGGGAGGAAGAAAAAAAAAAAAAATCTCCAGTGCATAATATCATTATGTGTCTCAATGGACCACTTGAGCAGCGTGATGGATTCTGGAAAGGTGCTACGCTATCTTGTCAGCACACAACAGCCAGTTGTCTCCAATACGGAGATTTTTCCACCGCTCCATACATAAATGTGGCGAGTATCCAGCTGATTTAAACACATGACAAGATCGACTTTCTAATTGAAAGTCGATCGTTGTTCGGGGAAATTTTACTCAACTGCTGGGGATGTAAACTGGAAGTATAATAATGTCATGGAGTTAGTTGGTTACTTTGCTGCAGGCCTGTTTTTTTACCCTGAATTATTTTACATTTGGACATATTAGAACCGTTTAAAGCAGGGGTCTCAGACTCGATTTTGCGGCCCCCTACCTGAAATCAAAGCTTTGTTTTTTTCCGGAGTATTGAGCGCACCTGAATATAGTATATAGTAGGAGGAAGTAAGAAAAGCATATGTTCTGAAGAACCATTCATGTTCTGCATGATTGGATCGGTTGTACTTTTTGGAATACTTGAACCCCTTTTTATGTGGAATACTTGTGGACACTCTACCTCCAGCAGCCCACAGGTAAGTTGAGTTGAGACCCCTGCTTTAAAGTATGCCGAATTAGCAATTATAAGGAGCATATCCTCACACTGAATCCAAAAGATGGGGAGGAAAAAACACACTTGACACACTTACTTCTCTGGCAGTGGTTCTGTGACCAGCATCGTCCCCTGAAGTGTCCGTTGATGGTGTTCTGATGGCAGCTGGGCTGAGCTTGGGCCGTGCCGGGACACACATCTCCGCACTCTCTTTCGTTCTTATTGAGCACGATGAAGTTGTCCTCCACCGAGTCCAGGATCTTGGACCAGTCCAGCGTGGCCAGGTAGCACAGGTCTGGATTCTTCTCGATCCGCACAGCTCCCCGGGTAATATTCATGAGGCTGTAGAGGCCCAGCTCCTTCAGCTGCAGCATCTCGTAAATCACCAGAGCGTAGTTGAAGAAGAGGTTGTTTCCACGTATCACCGTCAGATTGGGGAATAGCTCGCTGAGGACCTCGAGGCCGTAGACCCTGAACAGCAGCACATAGTCGGTCACCACTCGCAGCTTTGGGTAGCTGAGACCCTTGAAGTCCTCGGTCTTGGTCTTGAACATGAGCAGGATCTTCAGGTGGCCCTCGATGATGGTGCAGTTCTCCAGCGACTGGAGGTTGGTCACATTGTTCCGGATGTCCTTGCTCTGGCAGACTGCAAGGATGAAGAGGAAAGGAGACGTGAAAAACAATAATAGGCCAGTCATGAAAGGCAAGTCTTTTAGTTTAGTGAGCATTGCTCTGCCTCTCATTATTATTTTAAAAATAATTCAAACAGGGAGCTGTCTAGTAAAACAAACTTTTATATTAGATGACTTCCAGAGCACATCAGCAAATATATATTTACACTCAGCATCCAATTTTATGAGGAAAACCTTTTTAAAAAGAATGCAATGTGATACAACAGCCCTGCAATAAATCCCACCTAAACGAATGCCATAAGGTACAGTTCTATATGTCTCACACACACAGTATATTTAGATCTTTATAAACAGTCTTCGGGCCAAACAGGCAAAATAGTCATCTTCGATTTGCAACGGTATCAAAACAGCCGGATATTAGCGTCGACCTTCCTTTTCCCCGTTTAAGCCATGAAACCACTACTGATCTGCATTAAGGAGCCGGGCCATTCATGAAACAGCCTCGCTGATGTCTCCTCTACAATCTGACTGGCCGCAAGCACTCTCTCCCACCCTCCCTCTGACACACACACACACACACACTCACACACACACACACACACACTCTCTTCTCATTGGCCCCAGCATTATTTCTCCAGAGAGGAAATTACTGTATGGCACTGTCTGATGTGAATGAAGCAGACATGAAGGGGTTAACAGAGATGAAGCCTGGAAGCAAAATGCTTATCCACGCTCATTCATACTCTTTAGCTGCTCTCACAAAAGCCCACATTTGGTCCAGCGAATTAATACACACACACACACACTAGGGGTGGGCGATATATCGAGTATACTCGATGTATCGCGGCTTGTTCTACATGAGATGTAGTAAATGACTATATCGTGAACATCGAGTGTATGTTGTTACGTCAGTTTCTAACCCGCCACGGCCGAGTGTGACTTGTTTTAGCTCAGCTCTTTCCTCTGTCCCGCTCACAGACAACAGAAAAAAGTCACACCCACTAGCTCAACTTACGTCACATACACGCGCCCACACACACCGGCCCCGGCTTACGTTAGGGGCTGGGGGCGGGGTTAACGCTCAAGGCAACGGGGGAAAATACGCCGCTGCGGAGTGCGGAGTTTTACTAACGTTACTGTTCCCGGTAAGTTTCAATTTTAAAATGTTTCACCTCGTTGCAAACCAACGACACATTTCTGTTTAGTTTACCAAGCTAGTGATTACGTTCGTAACAGCAGCAACTAGTGGCTATGCTTCCTCGGGTAATGGAAGCTGACCGGCTAGCTAGCCGGCTAGCGGGATATTGCTAACAACAACGTTAGCATGCCACTTTCTGACTGCCGTTGGCTCACTAAACGTTACCAACTACCAACGTGACTTAACATCTGTGTTCGCAGCGTCGTGGACACGCTTGTGATTAAACCGCTGTTCTCTGGTTTGTGTTTGTAGAGCTGTCGGACATCGGAGATATTGAACGGAGGTCCAACCTGCAGATGACTAAACATCAAACACTCCGATCTATTGATCACACACTGTTCTACACTTTAAAAAATGTTGTGATTTTAGTATTTTGTGTATTTTATTGTTATTGTTTTATTTGTATTATTGTATTATTATAGAAATAGGCTACAGTATGTAGGCCTACATCATGTGGCATTATTTATTTTAATTTACCAGCTGCTAAAAGCTTATGTGCATTTTGCAATTGCCTTGAATAAAAACTCTTTTGTTAAATTTAACTTCGTTGTGATTTACCCTTTTGCACACAAGTTTAAAATTGTTCTAATAGAAACCACTAATGAATACAGTATAAATAAGAATGGTTTAATGCAGACATATGTTGCAGGGACTACTAGAATCATCATACTGACGTGACTATGCATCAAAGGGTTAAATTAAGCATTTTTAAGTGCTTTAGAGGAAATGTCAAAATATCGAGATATATATCGTGTATCGCGATATAGCAAAAAAATATCGCGATATCATTTAGAGGCCATATCGCCCACCCCTAACACACACACACACACACACACGTACAGAGAGAGAAAGAAAGAGAGAGAGAGAGAGAGAGAGAGAGAGAGAGAGGACTGCTGTTGCTTGTTACAAATGATGAGATGCACATTTCCATGTATTTCCTCAGAAATTAAAGGACAATTATGAACTAGTAGGGAAGAATACCTCATAGTTTAAATAAAACACTGCTAAAAAAAAAATGAAGGGAACACTTAATCGTTATATAAACACAAAGTCAGTTAAACATCAGGGATCCCCATCTGTCCATTTAGGAAGCACATTGTGAACCAATTTCCCTTCCTTTGATGCAAAGTGACAACAGGTGTATTGGAGAGGCAAAAGCAAGACAACCCCCCCAAATGGGGAATGTTTTTGCATGTGGAGGCCACAGAGAGTTGCTGTCTCCTCCTCGCCCTGACCGACTCTTCTCTAGTTTTGTGTTCTACCATTATGTTAATCAAATGTGAATATCTGTCATCAATATACATTGAAATCACAAAAACAAAAAAACAATGAACAGGGTCTTAAGCTTGCATGTGGGGGTAAAATGAGCCTCTTATCACAGAAGCGATCTAATGGTCTCCATCGAGTGTGCCGCCTCCAAATCGATGACGGGGACACACACCTGCTGATCACACACTGTGTTTTCCGTGCATCTTAAATGGCGTGAACCCCACCTGCTTGCCACGGCTCAATCTTCCACTACCACAACGCACACACAAAATAATCAATCACACTCCAAGTGGCATCTTAAAATAGAAAAAAAGCTTTAAAAAATCATTGCAAGGGACTGCTTGGTCCCATAGAGTTGTTATTGACCGTCATTTCCCAGGTGTAAGCTACCTATTAACTTCTCATTCTGTTAATGGTTAGTGAGACAAACATGTCAACAATCCAGGTACAAACTCTGACCAGCAGCACATCAAAGGGACGGTTTAGGAGACTTTTTATAATGGAGAAGAGCCAATAAAGCCGGTAATCATTACAACGCCAAATAAAATTGCTGTTTACTACAACAGCATGTTGTCAATAGGGGTGAGCCATGCAGCAAGGATAGTGTCAGAGTGTAAAAAGTCAACTCGGATATCAAACAAACAGTCAGGAGCTTACTTAGTGCCAACTGAAAGCTTCTCGTTAATAACTTAGAAAAAGAATGTCTGGATCCGGGGAAAAAAGTCAAATTCAAATTATGTGCAGCATGCTTATATAGTCTGTATTCTTTAATGTGAATGTGTAAAATACATCATTCAGAATACAACTTTTAAAAAGCTTCACACGTCACTATTCCATCGGTCTGAAAATATTTAAACCGAAGAGAAATATACACACGATAGCAAGACTGAACGTCAAAAACGTTATTTGCTTCTGTAGGACACCTAACAAAAGAGAAATGAAACGCAGGTATGCTGATAACAGTTATCTTATTTGACATGGTGACAAAACCTTTGAGATAAAAAGGAATTGTGCAGGGGAGATATTAAACAGTAGCTGTCAACTTTTCTCCTCTGTGCACAAGTGAAGCCATCCTGTGAATTATTGAGTTTTACACTTCTCAGCCGAGAAGCTGACTGGATATCCAAACACGTTCATATTGGCTATATATGACGTGAACCACCATCAATTGGAAGAACTAAACCAGACCTAAACTACAACTTGGCAAGCCTACATGAAAAGACAACATGAGAGCAGCAGTGCACACAAACTTCAGGAGGAAACAAACTTCTCAAAACTGAATGAAAGTTTATTTATAAAGGAGGATGAAATTATCATCAATACATAACTTGACACAGATCTCAAGTATATCAATATATAATATAGGTGTAATGATTCATTCAATTAATCGATAAATTGATTGTCAGTCCTATAGATTCTACTAAATCAATCTGCTAAAATAAATAAATAATAGTTTTGGCTTCACCAATAATCGATATAAATGCATTTAAATCGGATGAATTGTGATTCTTACTTATGATTAATGTTTTAATACGTTTAAAACACTCTCTCCCCTGCCAGCATGTAGTCCACTGAAAATGTTACAAAAATATCTGAGCATTACATTTTTGTATTCAGCATAAAATATTATGCAGGACTACTTTTTTATAGAATAAATATATTATTTTTTCCACCTTTCAGAAGAATACAGATAGTCTCGCTCGCATTATTGCATGTTTATTTCATGGATATAGAATTTTGGTTACAAGTTACTGAATCGAATTGTGGCCAGCTCAACTTCGCACGCTTCTTCCCGCAGCCAACCTTCGCCAGCCGCCATAAAACAACTCAAAAATAAGACAATAAATCCATCTCAGCTGTTAACCATCTCATCAGCTAAGGCAAAAGTCTGAAACAGCAACTCAATCACGCACGCTAGCCACTTTGCCCTGGCCGCACCCTCTTTACTAGACACATATCAGAAAGCAAAAGCGTAAAAACACACTTCTTCCTCCGCTATGTGGCAGTTGGTCTAATTCCCAGTGATAACAGCAACCTTACACCTCTCTGCCCCTCCTGCCTTATCTCCTGGACACATCAAACAGGCCTACAGGCCACCCACTCGCTGTCAGCCTGCAGCACTAACCGGATACCTATTGTGCAACACGACAGCATAACAAACTGTGTTACGCAACCCCAACGGGGCCAGGGTGCAACTCACCTCTGGCCACGGTGATCTTCAAGAAAAACACCAAGAGGACACAAACATGACCTTTTCACATGAGCGTATTTATCCCACTGCAGGTGAGAAGTGTCTTACTGGCAATTAGCTCTCTTTCTCTTCACACAGCATGCAAACAGGTTAGTGCATTCACTACGTCTCCTGTTGGAGAAGCTTTATTGACACATAGAAATGTTAGTGGGCCATGAGGGGAAGCAGTACATGGTGCTGCTGGGAGCTTCCTCCGCAAAATGGAGTCTTGTTTTCGACTAACAGAAACGAGAGAGGGGGGGGGGGGGGGAGTGAGGTGATGGGGGGTGGAGGCAGGGAGTGGGGTCGTGGGTCATCGGGGGGCGAGGGGGGGTGGAGGAGAAGGCGGGAGAGGAGAGGAGTGGAGGAGAGTTGTTATGTAGTCTGGGTTGTCTGTGAGAGCCACTGTGTCTTTAAAATAATGAGCTATCTCCTCCCTCTCTCCTCCCAGGTTTGGGAGCAGGGGGACACGGGAGAAGGAAAGAGCGCGAATAGAGAGATTGAGTCAGAAGAATACGGGCCGTGGGCAAAATAAAGGGGGGGGGGGGGCTAAGAAGGGGTGAAGGGGGGCACAGAAATGATGGGAAGGGAGGGAGCGGGGTGAAAGTGTAACCTGAGCTCAGGCAGGAACGCAGGGTGACGTAAGGGACCTACAGGACGGTTGGTGATCACATGCATGAATGGAGGGTCGCTATGGACCACTGTTACATGACACACACACACACACACACACACACACACACACACACACACACACACACACACACACACACACACACACACACACACACACACACACACACACACACACACACACACACACACACACACACCCTAACGAGGAGAGGCGAGGGGGGATATTTGCTACCTACTGGCTATAAACACAACAATAAGTAATATTCAACATGTACTCAACAAACTGAGCTCATGACTGGATGCATGAGGGACAACATGGGACTAAAAAAAACAGACGAGGAAACAGCCAGAAAGAAAAAGAAGACACCTGCTGCACAATTTTTATTTTTTTTGTCATCTGAAGAAAGAAAATTGTCAAACAAACTGCTCAGGCACAGTATTTACAGTATTTAGTTTACTTTCTGATAAAGAGAGCTTCATATTTCCCCCCCAAAAACTTCTAGACATTGTTTGGGGGGGCGGGTTTGGTGGACAATGACCGTGACCCCTCTGAAGCCCACCCTCCCACTGAGGACCACCCATAAGCAGACAGCTTGGTGCTCTCACTGGCTGTACAGGAGCTCTTAATTACAATAACAACCCAATCAGCCTCTAATGAGCCCGGGAGGGGCAGGAGGGGGGTGCAAGGTCTGTATCGGAGCAGAGAATGGAATAACAGAGCACACACTGGAACGTACTGTACCATACTGTGGATCTCTATAGGAAAAATGTGGGCCATCCACCCGCCTTCCCTGTCTGTTTGACACTTAATTTGGCAGCAGGAATGAGAAGAGGAGGAGGAGGGAGGTATAGAGGGGTGTCAGAGAAACAGAAACAGCAGAGGAGAAAGCTTGGAGATGGAGCGAGGTGAATGACTTTGAATCCTCGGGAGATTAACAAATTGCCTTTTCAAGATCGTGCATGAACATTTTTGAGGAACCTCATCCTCAGAAATGTCACTTCGCTTGATAACAAACACGTCGAACGAGATGCTGTCTAGACATTTGTCCCCGTCTGCCGCTTGAATAGTTATGAGGCTTTTTCACACATCCGTGCTGTAACTGTAAATTGAATAAATTGCCCAAACTGTTCCAGTGAAGGCTGGAGCTTCTGTTGTTCACACAGGCAATGCCTGCATGTTACTTTACACTAGGTGTGCTTTGATGTGGTGACCACTCAAATACCACCAGTACTGGTGCGTCCTCCATGCACAGACAATAGAATATAGTGCATTATGCCAGGATGGCTTAATGATACTGGGGGAAAATGCCAATTTCATTTATATTATAAGGGTTTTTAACACTTTCAGAGGGACTGAGAAGCCGTAATGAAAAGCAATTTTTTTTTTATAGGTTTCATTTGCTAATTAAGCAGGAAAATTGTTCCTTAGTTTACGAGCGTCTAATGTGCGTCTAATTTGTACATTGCAATGTACGCATGTGGCTATTGCACATAGTATCGGTTGCATATGTGAAAACGCCTATTAAAGTCAAGCTGAAACAGTATTTTCACGTGTTTCCGAGGGAACAGGATAGGCACGACGTTGGGAGGAAGCTCATGGCCTTCTCTAATTCTGTGCAGATCTGAGGTTGCATTTTGATTGAATGATGGATGGACGACATGATATTATTGATTAGTTGGCACTACATGATGTAAGCATGCATCATATTTTGTTTTCCAGGAAGAAAACATTGGATTTTGATCTTAAAATAGATTTTTGTAATTATTTCGGCATTTATTATATATTAAATGGGTGCACAGGGTGACTGGGGGTGTGATCTCAAAGGTTTTCATCTGAGCTCACCTTTAAATACCGAGCATTTTAAGTATGAATACTGTATAATCCATTCAGCCCTTCTGCTTTCCATGACATGTCATTTGAAACTGAGATGTCAAAATGGCCTTTAACGATGTTGCTTAAATCATAATAATATTGGCTCTGAATCTTAATATTGACTGTTTGTAATAAGCAAAAAAAGCACCCCCCCAATTTGCACACTCCACAAACATCTGTTCAATGGCAGTAAATATTGTCAAATTTACTTTAGCTCCGAAGCCATTTGAGTACATCCTCTTTTTATTTCGTCTGCTCGTAAAATATGAAGTGGCATTAGCTCACAGAATAAGCTTGCCATAATTACAGCTCCAGCATTACTTGAGCATGACCGGTGCAACTGAGGTCATACCCATGTAACTGCTATCTCTGACAGAAACTGCCATCCCCACTATTCAGCGAGCACCCACAGCTGCAGCCTCCGTTATAGTGTAGCTACAATTTCAGTTGGATTCTTCTCTTATTTTTAGAGTTGTGCTCCCTGCAGAGAATTTAATATGCATCAACTAACAGTAGCTGGCTGGCTGGCTGGCCGGCAGTGAGGAAGTGGATCACACTTGCACTTTTAGGAGGTGAGAGTGGAGCCCTCTGTGGCCCGGGTACCATCCTGCCTCTGCCTTTCACTGTTGCAGAGGACAGCCTTGCGTTAGCTTAGCGTGAAACCAGACCTGTCTAGCATGAAACCAGGTGGCGGCTAACTCTGGACAGTGAGAAGTTTCCTCTCTCCGTTGAGGTGATCTGCCGGTAATAGATTTGTCAACAGCTCAGTTGCTGAACAAACCCCCAGGAGAGAAAATATGCAGCGGCGTTGCCAAGTGGACTGCCAGTGGAAAAAATGCATTTGTTTGTTAATATAGCTGTGGAAAGTCCTGCGAAGTTACGCCAGCTCAGCCACTGCAAAGCTGCGGCTTCTACGGTGAAAAATGATGCTGAGAAATTGCATGAGAGGCATTTTGATTAACACGTACCAACTTGTACCTCCAAAACAAAGAGAGCCGAGGACCAAAATAACAACATGTGAGCCAGGAAAAGACGGAGAAGGGGGAGGGGGCAGTTTGGAAAGTGGAAGTAATCTCAGCGTGCAATCGCTAAAAAACCACACAGGAAATATTTTTTAAGAAGACATCTTCTGTAAACAACAAGAGGGAACCATGACCATGTGATACAAGAAGTGAATGTAACGAAACATCTGCACCATGACTGACCTGTACTTCCACATTAGATAAAATGTTGGGGGGGGGGGCTAGGGAAGGGAGGCAGGCGAGAGAGAGAGAGGGAGTGTGTGGGTTGAAGCACCTGTTCCTCCATTGCCTCAGCTTCCCATTGAGGAGCATGGCAAGGGGAGCTGGCCTAGCCTATTTATACACAACGTTGGGTCCCGTTACAGCTCTGGCACGGGGCCAAGCTGTGGCAGATTGAAGCGGGTAGAAAAGAGCAACATGCAGGCCCTGCACCGTCAGATGGCTGGCCAAGAAAAGAGAAGCCTAAATCAGATCACACTGGTGACTTTGGCTCGCCTCCTTCCATCTACCTTCCGGCACTGGCAAAGGAGAGAGGAAGGGAGGGCTGGAGGGGGGAGGATAGGTACAGACAGAGGGAGACAAAGAGGCAGAATATCAACAGAGAGAAAGAATGAGGAGGAGAAAATGGAGTGGGGAGGGGGGGGGGGGAGTCACTTGTTTTTAAAAACAATGACTCACTATTTTCTTGGTTTGACCTTGGTTTTCGAGGATTGCTAAGAGAGACGAGAGGAAAAGACAGGTGTAGGAGCCAAGTGGAGGAAAAACAGGACCGAAGACGCCAGACCAGAATGTGTGGGGCCGGCCTGTTTGACATCATCTTTGAGTGACAGGATACCTGATGTGAACTGATCCCTCGAGTCCTTGTCCACAACCCCAAACACCAAATATCCACCACATGGACGCGTGTAGCCTGACAGTGGGACATGTCTCGTGTCCATCTTCTGTGTGTGATTGATATGAGATAAGATGACCGAGACTCGAAGGTCTTTCTCAACAAGCAGAACAAGGGGTTAACAAAAGGGCTTACATTTGCCATGATTTTACAAGACAATTCAAATAAAAGTGTATCTGGTGCCCGTACAGGTTGCTAGTCTGACTCTAGATCTCTAGCATACTGTTGCACCTACAAACAAAGGCCAAGAATTTAAAACCCTGAGTCCATATGTAAAGCAGATAAGATGTCCATTGTCTTTGTATCTGAGGTTTTTCCCCTTATAGGTCAGTTCCTCATTCCATTTCCAGCCCGTTCTCCTTCCCTCTGCCTTATATGCTTGTGCAGCACAGCGTAGGGCAACTTTAACCTTTTGAATAGAACGTCACATGTGAGAATTTAAAAAGGCAGACGCAAACTGCGTCTGTACATGATGGAACCCGACATGTTCGCCAAGACGGATACACACACACACAATCGCAAAAATCTATTTGGTCTTTCTGCTCGATTCCATTGGCCGACTGCAACCAACATGTTCCCCCGTCTAGAAAATAATTGGACAGCTGGTAATACACAAACCGAGGAAAGAAAAATCTGAAATATTCTGGCTACGCCTTACAAAACAGCTAAACCAGGTGGTGCTCCACACAAATAAAAAGCATGTTGGGGGGGAGCAGCATTCCTGACATACCCAAAGCATTTGGGAACAGACAGAACTATGAAACAACAGCAGGTAATCAACTGCAGGCTTGGACTGTGCTGAAGATATAGTGCAAGACAGACAACACACACACACACACACACACACACACACACACACACACACACACACACACAGACAGACTAGAGTGAGTAATACAAAAAACATCTGATGCTCCTTTTCATCTTCCCACGTTAGCGAGTGGAGCGTCTTGGTGTGGTGAGCCTCGGTCTGAGAGGGAGGCAGCTGGGGCTCGGCTCCTCTGCTTGACTTGCAGCCGCACAGCAGCAGCTGAAGGGCCCGGCCCCACCAACGGGGCCGGGCCCACAACCAGATCCACACATGACACTGGACAAGCTACGGCTTCTTCAATCCCATACGCCTTTCGTTCTTCCTCCAAATTAACCTCTCTTAGACCTCTATGGCTGAACAATGGCTGTGAGGCTACATTTCCCATCCTATCCTGCTTCCTGTAGTACTGCAGTTTCTACTTTAGCCATTCAGCGTTCAGACTGAAATAGAAAAATCAGGATGGTTCGGACAAGAAAGGGAGCGTACGAGAGCTGTGATGGGACAGCTGCCCAGGCTGCAGCTCAACATGGTCACTCTTTCTTTTGACACCAGGTAGTTTTTTACCTCCAGCTAAAACAGTTTAGGGGTTTAGTGGAGGTATTCCCCGTGTGGTGAATGGACGAGTGAGCTCATCCCAAGCATGGTAAATCCTATTGATTTGACTGGATCGCCGCAAGGCTGCCAACTCGGCTACAGCGGGATCCAAAATTTGATGCAAACAATCAAACACCCAGAGAGGAGGAAATAATTTGACTCTAACAGCCTTGAAATGAGACTCCTGTTGTTTTTGTGTACGTGTGTGTGTGTGTGTGTGTGTTAGTTACCATAGGAAATGCAAGAAAGAAAGAAAAAGTAGAACTTGAGCGATGAAGAAAGCAAAGTGTTACAGGAGCAAACAGAGAGAGGCGGGGGAGAGTTGACAAACCACGACGGAAAAGAGGGAGGCTGGAGGGGAGGCTGGAGGGATGGAGAGCAGAGGGGCCAGGTCAGTTTAATGGCCCGTTTGTCTGCACTGTTAGACCACCAGCTCTCACTGGCTGCTACAGGAAAACCTCATATACACACGCACACACACACACAAGTACGCACACACAAACATGCAGACACACACACTCACAAACATGTAGACACACATCTTTCCATATCTCCCCCTCCCTGTACCTTTGCCATTGCTCAGACCTGTACTCAGCTATGAGAGCACCTCCTTCCATATAAAGTCCAACTAAAATCAAATTGTATTTTTGTCTGGTACATCATCGATATCTGATCCATATACAGGATTTTGAGCTCATCAAACGTGCCAATCAAATGCAATAACAATCTTTGCAGAAATCGGTTATCCTCCACAACAAACGAAGCAGCAAAGTACCGCTGACATGTTATCTCTGAACATTTAGTTGTCGGTTTCTGATTGAGGGCCCATAACCCCTCCGCCTGCTGTTTGTTTTTCCACAAAACCCCTTTGCAGATTCCCAAAGACTTTGGATCACTGCCCTCTTCTTCTGTTGGTTTTTCCGTACAGGATATCCATGAGCATGCTAGGTATGGCATGGATGGCAGACTGACGTCACGTTAACGTTGAAAAGGCCCCCCCGGTCAACAAATCACTCGCTGTTACCTCCCCTTTGACAGACAAGTCCCTGGAGGGGGGGGGCTGTGGCTACAGCGGTATTGTAAAATGACTTCCATTCATTATTCTGTCATTTAACAGCAAGGCATGATTCAATATGAGCCCCCTTTAACTGTAAGTGAATTAGGAATGCTTGATGCACGCTCATAAACTAAGCGCAAGCTCTTCGTCTTTCTCTCTCCCCTTTCACTCCATCTTGGCACCAGTCCCTCCAGTGTTTTCTCCCAGATGGAGGTTACAGTATCAGCGTTGCCACACACCTTCCACTTCAGTCTGGCCTCAAGTGTCTGTTTTCCTCACTTTCTTCAAGAGCAAGACGCCTAATGGCCAGTTAAACATTGCTAAAGCAGCATAAGGCACGTGATGGACACACACACACACACACAGGCCAAAGCATGTGTCAACAACTATCCAATGACATTAAAAAAAAACTAGGTCTGACCTGAATGCCAAGACTTTGGTCTTTGCTAATAATTTCCTAAATTGCATTGCAGACATTTTAGAAGAAGAAAAAAACTTCCTTGTCTATGAAAGATTGATTGATTCAGTCCAAGTCTGAGTGATCTGAGTGGTAGTCTGGCATGAACGAGGCTGTAAGTGGGTTTGTTATTACATGTATCACTTACAAGATGAGCCACTTACAAGATGAGCCACTGTTCAATACATAAAACCCAAAATGCAAAAAAAAACAACAAAAAAAAAACAGCTGACTCAAACCGAAAAAAAAAAGCCTTGCATGAAAATCATACACGCAAAAATTCTGTGATTAAAAAAATACATTGACTGCTTAGAATCAGTTTGCAAGACAAATTGAGAAGAAAAGGTGCTTTGTACATCGTCATCCTGTTAAGCAGGTGGCTTCCATCTCCCTCTCCCTCTGCCATAATGTTGGTGAAAAGCAGTGAAGGTTGTATACGACGGTACATGTTGTGAAAGCAGAAGAGGTCTGGAGTGCAGTGTTGCTGGGGTGAGTAACGCAGCAGATTGCCAGTCTTGCGCAGCACCTCTGCAAATGTCTGATGCAAAATTGGCACGTGACTCGCGAGTGACATTATGGATCAATAGAAACACTTTGATAACTGTTTTACTGTAATGAGTGGGTTGATTTACGCCCACGTAGTACAGGACATACTGATTGGCACAAGGCCCCCGACTTGATTGCAGGTGTTGAGACTGAATTCTCCACACAATCAGGGAAGATCATGGTTTGTTTTCAGCGGATACCGCTCTAGGGGTGGAGAGAGGGAATAATCAGCAATGACTGTGTCGCCACTGGCGATGTTAAAAATCACACTGCAGCACTTCAATTATATGCCACTATAGACCAAGACAACTATGCCTCAAATTATGATTACTTTCCGTCATCACACATAAAAAAAAAAGTTAAATGTGAGTTAAATGCAGCGATCTAGAAGTGTATTTATATAGGGGAGGAGAGGGGGAGCACTGTACTACCAGCGCAGCTAGTACAGTCACCATAGTAACCCATCTCAGGCTAGTTCATCAGGACAAAAACACAGAGAGACACACACACACACACACACACATTACACATACAAGCGTGAGTGCTCATAAAAGGACACACAGCCGCAGCAAACACAACATAATCAGAAAGGGCCATGTGACTGGGTGTTCACAATTTGCAGGTGTACATGTTAAGCATCACTTAGGCCAGCTGGAGCAAGCACGCCTAATAAGAGACGAGAAAGCTAAAACGCAGAGAGCGAGAGAGAGCGAGAGCGAGTGCCAGAGAGAGAGAGAGGTGACAAATGGATGGTGTTCACACCTTTAAGAGGTTTGAAAGGGGAGGCTATCCCACCCCATACAGAGCAGGATTAGCAGGTGTGTGTGTGTGTGTGTGTGTGTGTGGGAAGACAGGTCCGCAGGCTGTGCGCATCTGCAGTGTGAAAGAAAAACAAATCAGTGGATGAGAGTGAACCCTCTTACCCCTGAACGTAAAAGCAAACGAGGGAGGGAGGGAGGGAGAATGACACATGGATATGGGAGGAGACGGAGCTCCAGCATGGAGAGGGAGAGAGATAAACAGCTGAGAGAGAAAAGACCTGGATTCGGTAAGGAAAAGACGCAGTGGAAGTTGTTATGGCGCAAAAAACTCCAAATCCAAATTTGTTGCATTTTTCCTATAGAATGCACCAGAAACAACCACGTGGTCAGAGACGTGCACGAATCATATACAGTGTCTGATGAGGGAATGATTAACAAAAGAACATTAATGAAAGCAATGCCTCTTTTTTTCAACGTTTCATTACTTTGAAAGGAATTTTTCCCTCACAATAAATGTCTTTCCAACAAGCATACATCATTACAGATTGGACGATGATTGATTGTGGTTCAAATATGATTTCTTATAATTTCACCAATTGGTAAATCTAAACTATTTTAAACACAACTGCAAGCTACCGCATTGCGACAATGCGTGGCTTAGACGAATTTGTGTGGATGTGATCACAAATGTCAACAGCTGCCTGGGTCTGTAAAACCATGATGTTTGAATTACTTTGACATTTATCATCAGCTAATGATTGATTTTTGTACGTCATATTCATCATCTGTAGCCAATAATCCTTTACTTTACTGCTTGAATCTATTCATAACAGTTATCAAAATGATGATCTAGTGTGTGTGTGTTTGAGATTAACTGCCAAGACGCTCACTGGGTTGTGTGTCAAATCAAATGACCACTTTTCAGTCATGACTGTCCTTTTTTTTTTTATTTATAAAAGTTAACAAATTAACAAAGGTTGAAGATTCATCTACTCTGCACGCTGTCGGTCTGTTTAACTCTTGGTTCCATCGCTTCCACAGCCCTGTCACGCTGTAAACAGGAAGCCGTTTCTTCACATTTCCTTTCTTCACAAACACACGAGCTTTCGTCACCGAGGTCGGACGGAGAGTCAGAAACGGCTGGAAGATCCGCGTCCAGCAGACAGAGATGGACACGTTAACTGCTGCGAGTGTGACCCTCAAATTACAGGATGCGTTTCCAAACTGTAACCACCGAAGCACAGATACAGATTCCCATGTGACACAAACAGTCCTGCCTTCCCCTCTGAACTAATGTAGATAAATCTGGAAACATTGTTTGAAAAGTCAAAAGTATTCTGTCTACAAAGTTGCTTACATAAAAAAAAAAAAAGTCTACCAACCAATGAATTGCCTGGGCAGGCGTCGGCCAACTGAGTCAGCAACTTTATGCCATTTCTACTAAAGCCATTTCCACTGCTTTTGAACGGTTGTTTACTAAGCGAGGGTGAACGACAAAATGAGTCATTATGTGTAGCTCAAGCTTGGATCACATGATGTATGCTCAAAATTTTAAAAGTTACATTTTCCCCCCATCACAAGCAAATCATGACAGATTCAATCAGCTTCGGACAGCAACTTCACCTGAAAAAATATAGATTTTGGTTCACTCCTGTAGATGGAAAGCCAATATGAAGTCAAAGAGATGGAAGTTCACTTCCTAGGGCATGGACGGGTCCGCAGCCAAACGTCTGGTGCTGCCTGCAAAAGGCCCCCAAAAAGATCCCTTTGCTGATCCCTGAATTACAGGGCCAGCTCAACTTGGATTTTACTGTGTGAAGTCACCAACCGTTAAAATAGGGCAGAGCCAAACAGCAACAAGGACTATCAAATCAGATTGTTGCAGCATGGCGTAACGGCGCTCTGTGTGTTGGTGTGTGTTGTGTGTGTGTGTGTGTGTGATCCCCGCATCCCATCCATTCCCTCCCAACTCAGCCACATTTCTGTGCAGTGAGCAGCGGTTTACATAAACAGCCGCAGTTCTCTATCTAGGAATGGGAGTCAGAGAGGAGGGCATCGGCTAATCTCCGAATTAAAAAAACAAAACACCCAAGACGAATGCACATGTTTCAGCCTCACATGATGCCGTGTTGGATATGAAGAACTTTGGTCGCTGTGTTCTCAAATACACTAGCTTGAACCGATTCATTTTTCTGGATCAATTTGGCGATGACTACGTTTTCAGAACATGAATTAACAGCTTACGCCAGATGATTATGGCATCACAGCAATGGACATTGAGGTGTTATTTATAGGAACATTCAATACACAGTTTAATTTTTTTTTAAAACAACAAAAGTGAAACAAATGGCCATAAATGCCTCTTTTGTTTGTGTTGTAACGACTATTCTCATTGTTTGACTTTCGATATAACATATGGTCTTGCTTAAATAAGTTTCTTTGTGGATTAATTATCAAATATGATGTAATGTGTGGTTAAAAATGGATTAAAGTAAATAATTGTCCAACCTTCAACATGCCTTGGATGGGTACATTTCTCCTTCAGTTGGCTATTCATGACTTGCCGAGAACACTGTGCACTAATAATTATTGTCTCCACTTTCCAAAGGCTGAATTCAAACAACCCTTTCAGCCTTTTTCAATTGATTATGAAAATGAAAACAATGTTAATGTCGCACTGAGGCGTCTGTCGAAAGCAGTTCAGAAACTGAACACACAAGCAAACACACTACAGGAATGTATTTGCTTGTCGGCTGATCAAACTGACTTCAAACTGCGGGTCAAAAGGTCAGGTTGCCCTTTTCGTCCTCTGCTTGTGTTGTGAGAAAAGACTGCAAGGAACACACACACGCACAAATAATGCTTTGGCAAGTTAGGAGAAGTTGTAAGGGATACTTGGAAAGATAAGAGCAGAGGAGGAAGCACTAATGAAAGGCACCCCAACAGTTAATTTCCTTTCGCAGTACATATTGCCTTCCTGGCCAACACTCCAAACGCAGCCCACAGCTGGTGGAGTCCTCAGTTCGTGACCCCCATTGTCTGCAGGCTCTGCAAACATGGACTACCCAAACGTACAATGTGCAATCTGCGTTCAGCGGCACGGCTGCGTTTTGAAAGCCACAATTCCGCATGTAGCTCATTAATCATCCAGTAAAGCCGTTCTAATAGTGAGGCCTGACAACAATATGCAATGGTTAACAACAACAATACAGCAATGGCACGAATGTTTAATGTATTACATTTTTAATAGTAAAAAAGTCTAAATGGATATTTAGTATATAGGTTCAATGCTACGTTAACATGTTTTTTTTATCAGTGGCAGGTTTGTTTATATCTTGGTTTTGCTAAAAACAGGTTGTGTTACATGTTTTACCCAAACCCTCACCATTGCCCTGGAGCAGTTTTAAGCTTCATCTCATTATCCGTTGTTAAGATAATTGAGGAGGAAAATCGAATTACCCAAATGTCATACCATGGCCACAGAACGTTCTTGTTTCTGATTCATTCATCAGGAAAAGATCCAGCATTGTCCTCGTCAATAATGTAACCGCTAGAGATGATACAATCAACGGTTAAACAAAATGTAATTGGTAGCTAATTTGACAATCAATGAAAGCATCAGGGAGTATTTTTTTTATATAAAATAGCTATAAGAGACTGCTTTAGGAGCCATCAAACGTCCTTATACTAGCCCTAAGCAGCTTATAATACATCATTTTAAAGCTACTAATGCCTTTTTATTTAATAATACAATCATTTTCCTAATTATTTCATTGTGCACATATAAAAATACCCACTATAGATGACAATAACCAAGTACTGTACAGCATGGTGTACTGTTCCTCCCACTCCAGTAAAAATATGGCTTCCTCTAATGTTTTCAAACACTGCAATTAGCATGTAATGTTTTGAGGTAAAATATATAGAACACCAAATAACATCAGACCTGAAATGTAATTCTTTCATTTAGTGCATAGATTTTAAAAGTGGCAGACAAAATAATGTCATGTTCCACAGAAGCATGCAGTGAAAAACGTTCATTTAAGACCTTGAAATGGACCATTATCTTGATGATGCGAGCCTCAAAAACATGGTGTCAGGCAATAAAAATCAACCTTTACTTCCGTGTGGGCGAAACTGACCTCAAATAAACTTTTAGAAAATTAATGATTATTTAGATATCAGAATCTTTTTCACTAGCCATCGTATCAGTACAATAAAGCTCTTTGATCTGAAATAAAGCGTGGCATGGCCACTCTGCTTTATATAATTACATTTCCACTTCAGCCTGGTTCTTTTGTTTCTTCCTCGTCATACGTTAATGCCGGCTAACTTCGTAACAACACGCATCGTGCAGTTTGTCCGTTTGATGGATTGGATGTGTGGCGGGTCAGGGGGGCCACTCAAGGAACAGGGGCTAGTGGTAACAGGCAACCCACTCTTGAGCCTGCCGCTCGGGTACACACTGTTCTGATGCATGACCACCTCCTCCGAAAAACACACAAACACGCACACAGGAAAAAATGACATTGCCCGGAAGTGGGCAGGTCAGGAGCTGAGAGATGAGATCCTGCAGACAGCTCAGAGTAGCTGGGGTGCATATAGATATGTGTACACACACACACCCACACGCACACACACACACACACACACACACACACACACACACACACACACACAGGCACCTACATGGTGGGCCACTTCAAACACATTCCACAGCATGCACAGCATTGTCGGAAAATGCCACTGTGCACTTCAGTGAGGAATGACTGAGTATCCAAATGGGCTACAGACGAACTTGTACACACACAAACATCGAAGGCTACTCTAGTTGTCCTATTTTTTTTTTTTACAAAATCAGCATGTTACTCCACCAGCGGAATTGGAGAAAAACAACTATTCACCTGTAGTTCCTGGATGAATGAGACCGCTATGGACATTTAATTCACATAGTCATGGTGGAAGATTCTTTAGCGTTGCAGTTTTGTGTGACAGATTTGGTTTGAGAAGCATGCAGACTATGGAAAGCATACACTCCACATGCAGACACACATGCACACTGCCCCTTCCCCACAGTGCTGCGCTTACAAGCCTGAGAGGAACAAGAAGGGGGCAAGGCTCCCAGTTGCACAACTTGTTTTTTTCGCGAGTTAGACCAGGAGACGGCTCCTTTACTTCAGAAAAAGCGGACGATAACTTAGGACAGACTGAACCGGCCCAATCAAAATCAACTCACAACAAACGCTTTATTATTACATTCTCCACAGAGTATTAAGCAGATGTCGGCCGCAGAGCGTGGGTTAAATATCTATACGGCTTCCTCTTTCCCATGACTGAGGCAGAGATGTCAGGAAGCGTGTTGATTCAGAATGAAATATTTTAAGTATTTTAGGCTTAAACATCTCAAGAGTTCCAAATATGGTCACTTCCCAAAGAATTAAGTAAATCAGGAACCTGAAAAGGCCAATGATAAGGACGCTCACTCCTCAAGAGAGAGAGAGAGAGAGAGAGAGAGAGAGAGAGAGAGAGAGAGAGAGAGAGAGAGAGAGAGAGAGAGAGAGAAGAAAGAGGAGGGATACCAACAGCCCTGTCTCAAAAGACCCCCTTTCAGGGGCCTCTGTTCTGTCTTGCATACATGACCTGTGTAAAGTAGCCAGAACATTTCCTTTGAACCTGGCCACTGAGACCATTTTAAAAGCAACACAAACAAAGTCACAACCGCCACAATGTTCAAAAATAACAAACAAAATTAAATATGAGCTCCAAACAAACACTATTTTATTAATGGTTTCATTAAGTTATCATTTTCCCCTAATTGTAAACTGGTGTAATGTCTCACTTGCTCTATCCACATGCACTGAGTTCATGTACTGAGACTTTGTGGACTTCATCATCTTAAAAAACACCAAGCAAAAATCTCAAAAGCACAAATGTAGGCCAAAGGTTAAACCACTGATAAACCAGTAAAGTGTGCTTTAATTAATTCCCCTGCATTTGTATTACAGCTACTCTATTATCTACAATGGACATGTTTTCGATTGAGACGGTCTATCAAACTGAGATAACACCAATACGTTACCACATGCTCACTTGCAATGCAGTATAAACACTTAGATTAACAAGGTTGTTTTTACTTCTTCTTATTCGATTCTCCCCCACAATGTCAATTTAACCATTTAATAATATATGAAAACAATTCAGTCAATTTTACAACTGAAAAATATATTTCAAGTCAGTGTTTTTCTATAACTCGGGTCAATCTGGTGTTTCTAGCTTAAAAGTTTAAAATCCCATTCATCCTATAAAGATCTTTCATAGTAAGATTATAGATAAACTTGTATGCCAATAAAAACACAAAGTGTTATTAATGCGTTTCCTCTGTTATATGACCGTTTGAATAAAAACAAACGCATCAATTTAAAAACAACAAACGTCACGTGATCATTCGGCTGTTATTATTGAGGCGTTATAAAAACGTGATCGTTATCTCCGGCTCTGCCTCTCTGGCAAAGCGTCGGAGGCTCCGTTTGTGTTACTCGCTACGATCAAAAACATAATTCATTGATAAAAAAAAAAAAAACACAAAACAACAACAACAGAGAAGCTATCCTCCAGTGAGGGAGACCTTCATGCGTTTACTGCGATCTGCTAAAGAGCAAATGTAGGCTAATCCGCCAACCTATAAAGAAACTTCTTAGCGTCGGCGGCTAATTTGTTTACATCCAGGCTGCAGCAGTGGCGTGCGCGCGTACGTGCGTGCGCGCGCGTGCACGTGTGTGTTGTTTTTGGTGAGTGTCTGTCGCCATGAGAGGCCTTGCTGCGCTCACAGGGCTCAATCCTGCTACTCCCAGTTTAGACTCGCTGCAGCGGACCACACTCGTCCAGTTCCAGCGACTAATCTGGCCCTGGGGCTGACGCATCCAACACAGGCCGCTTAAATATGTACCTTTAAGAGACGGCGCGGGGGGCGGGGATATTACTCAATACTTTTTTTTACGCAGGAATATCAATTATTAGCGCTCAGCTTCTCACGCGCAACCATCGAAATTACTCGCCCCTTGATTAGACCCCATATGAAACTTTTACGCATGCGCCAGAATGAAGGCGAGAAGCCTCGTGACTAAAATTACAATCTTAATTGATAAAATGAAGAAGAAGAATCGTAGTATGTTCTGAGCTTCGTTAGCCCCACAATATTTACCAACCATGGCAGCCATAAGACAAAAAAACTCACTTAAATTTGCTTAGAATATTCATAACAATATTTCTTCTGTAATAATGTGTCTTATATTTAAAAATATGTTGTTTTTAACCCTCATGATGATACAACATTCTTAGATTTTACACGTGTACCACATCCTGTATTGTTGGTATTTACTTAAATCAATAACATGGTTTTTTCTTCCACATAATACACGAGGAAAGTGTAAACAAACAAAAAAATAAGCGTTCATTTTTTAATAAAAAAAAGGTAAATACTCACTCTCTCCGTTTATTAGTCCACACTGGCATATAATGCAGGTGCCGATGATAAAAAACACAAGTTGTGCTCGCAGCTTTAGCGTCCACCGTCTCATTTTGACTTGGAGATTAAAAGTTGTGCTCTCCTCTTGAAGCTTCTCAACAAAAACAAACGTTTATTTAAAAAAAAAAAAAAAGGTTGGAATATCAAAAGTATTGAACAAATTCTAGATTAAAAAAAAAAATTAATAATAATAATTAAGGTCCAATACAGCCACCAACTGATTCAACGTTGCCCCCCGTGAGCCGGGGGGAGTAACGCATTTATCAGTCTCTTCCCAGCCAAGTTCGCGATGCGGACTGGGACCATTAAATAACGTGATCTTGGGTTCTGGTGACACACGTGCGAGTGAAGATCTTCATTTTCCATAAGCGAAGGCGACAGTCCACGTTCATTTGTTTTCAACGGTGAAACAACAGTGTTATTATTATTATTATTATTATATTAATACCCCACATGCAAGGAGGAAGGAGGGGGCTTAGTTTGGAGGTCCACTGGCCCCGGGCTCATCTCTCTGTAACGCGCCACTTCAGAAACACTCGATAAGAAGTGGGTTTTTTTCTGCTTCCTCCTTGTTTCTCCGGCAGAAACGAGCCGAAGTTGTGTGGATACACGAAGTGGAGTTGGCAGCCTCCCTTCTGAAGGTCCACAGGTCTTTATGTTCGCTGGTATCCTCTCAGAAGCTTCACCCTTTCTTCTTTAAAGACAAGATTGGAGCACATCCCAGGAAACTCCTCCGAGCAGCTACGTGCGGGAGAAACGTGCAGATACACAGCTTCTTCTTTTCTTTTTTTCTCTCTCCCTACCGCGACCTTCCTCTGAACTCCCTCACCCCCGCTGACCACCACGCCGCAAACGAATGAACACCCATAAAAAAAAAAAAAACGACGACAAAACAAAGAAATGGAGGAAACTCGGGAGGTAAAACGTCACTTTCTTTCCCCGGTGTACCGCGGAGGGAAACAACAGCGGCTCCGTTTTGAGCAGCACGTTGCTACGAAGTGAGAAAACTCTCCGCCACCACCACGCCGCCCGTCGGTTTTTTCCCCCTTCTCTCGGATAAACGTTAACGTTAGCTGCTAGGAGGAGGAGGAGGAGGGGGGCAGCTAACGTTAGCTAGCTAATCCAAAACAAACGAGGGTTTCAGCGTCGCCGATAGTTTACAAAATAAAACAAAACACACACGGAGATAAAGTCAGTATCCGCGCAGGCGACAGTCACAAAAACGACGAGGTAAACAAACGTTAAAAAAAAAAAAGACGACGAGACAAGTGTAAAAACTTGGATTCTCGTTCCGTTCAGCGGTTGCTCTCCCTCAGGTTCCCCCTCTTTCCGTCTCCTCTTTCTGCGAGTCTCTCTCTCCGCCAGTAAACAAGTCCTGCCAGTCACCTCAGCTGGGCCACACGTGGTCCGCGGGAAAACCCGGAGCGGATCGCACCGTTTAACCAAACCCACGGCGGTTGAGGATCCGGACTGTCTGAGCTCGATCGCTGCTGCCCGTTGGTGTCAAAACACCGGCGCTCTTTGTCAGAGTGGGAGGAGGCGCACGCGCACCATCAACGCCTTTTTTTTTTTTTACACTGGAATATAGTCAAATACGATGTGTTGATGGGAATAAGTACGTCGAGCTGTCTGATAGCGCGCGCGCGTGGGTCTGTGCGCATGCTCAAGTGGAAAATCACCTGCTAAATTGCATTGTGGATAAAATAACACAACCACAGTAGTCCTGCAGTCATTTTACAGTTTAAGGCTGCAGACAACAGCATGTTCGATCAATTGCGGAATCTGACAAAATTCCTATTATCATTTTCAGAGACGATGTTATTCTGTTCTTCTTCTTCTGTTATTCAATTAAATTTTATTTATATTGTCATATCACAACAGAAGTCATCTCAGGACACTTAACACATTGAGCAGGACTAGAATATGCTCATGATTTTTCATACAGTGGCGAGAAAGGCAGAAATAGTAGTAGCATTAGTGGTAGTATTAGCAGAAGCAAGTATCAATAATATGTTATATATTATGTTATAAAGTCTAACAAAGAAAATCAGAAGATCAGCTCATAAAAGCATTTGAGGAAGTAAAATTCAAGATTAATTGCTATCTTTGTTTTTTAAATGACTGCGGATTAATGTCATTCAACCGGATACAAAATCAACTCTTATGTATTAATCATTTCAAGACTTGGCTTTGATTTAATTGGCTTAATTGTATCCAGTGAAACATATTCTGAGCATCTTGGAAGGTGAAGTCAAGATGACGCAATTGTTTGATGATGCAAATGTCAACACTGAACCTAGCAAGCACATGACCAACCCTCATAAGAAGATATTGCACAACAGGATAACGTGCAACTTTACATTTTCAGTGGGGAAAAACAACATTGCTCCGTGTCACAGAACGGCGTCGACGTCGCACACTTGCCTCGGCCCTGCAGCTGGGAAGCAAAACACCTGCCTGCAGCGAAGAAGCTCCACACAGTTCTCAGATTTGCATAGCAATTATCCTTATAATGAAACCTGTCCTGCTGATGGGAACTTAACTGCACACAGTACCTGGGAGTTTTTTCCCCTTCCCAAGGCTGCCTGCGGGGGGGGCGGATCTCGCCCCAGCTTTCACCATAACACAGGACCGATAGAAGATAATTTGATCAGAATAGGGTTGAACATTTGCTTCTTGTTTATCGCAATATGGGGTGCAGTTTGTGTGCTCGGATGGGTACACGCCGGTCTGCTCAGAGCTCGTGGAACAGGCTTGTTAATCTGAGGAATGTTGTTACCCAGTGAACAGAGTAAATGAGGTCTTAGTGAGATTAAATGTCACAGGTCTGAAGGACTAAGGGTTGTGGAATCTAGTCAAAACAGATCTCTTTGTGGTAGTCACGCTGTCTGACGCCAACTGGAGACACACACACACACACACATGCAGCCTCTCTTCTCTTATTCCGTCCCACTTCCCCCTCAGGTGCCGCGCATAACACCGTATTTCTTTCCTTTTTTCGGTGGGTGTAGAGGAAGTCAAGTGAATGGCATTTTATCCCACTAACCTACCGAGAGTGCTATTATGAGTCTACACATGCAGCACTTGTGCAGCTCCGCCGCTGTTGTACTACGACTTCATTTCAGTAGGTGGCACTAAAAATAACTCCAGTCAATTCACTTACTCCAAATGTCAAACCGGGACAAAGGGATACAATGTTGTGAATAAATAGGATTAAATATGACCAGAGAGAACAGCGTAGGGAGATTTGGGCTATGCCAAGTAAACATAATGTGATTCTGTCAGCACATTCACGGTTCCGTATATAAGGTGGTGGGGGATCCACTCCTTTAAATGATGTTTTTAATTGAGTATTGTGGGTTTTTTTTATATTTCACTAGTTCTGCCGCTCACAAAGGCAGTCTCCTCCACTGGAAACGTGGATATCATAAAAGCCGCAGCGCCCGTCATGAACATGTTGACACTTCTCCTTTTATCACAAGCTCTGGGGCAGAATTGGGCTGTTTCCACCTGATATCTGGTCGTTTGTTCAGACTGGAGGATATGCCGATATGTGAATGACACAAAGATGGTTGCCAGTTGAAGAAAAAGCTGCAGGGTCAGCACTCAATTGGTAAGTTGTAAAGCTGTTCCTCAAGCCCTCGATGTTTCAGTGTATATCTTCCTTAGTGTTTTCTGGCAAAGCAGTATCTAAACATCGTGAGCAAATACATACATTTCTTTTCACCAAGGTTTCTTCTGTCTCTTGAGGTCCAACAAGGTATTGAACATATAAATAAGAAACAAGCCAAGGGCTGCAGCTCTCTAAAGCATCTCTGAGTTTGCTACACTTCATTCAGGAATACCTTTGGAAATGACACACAAGCAAAACTTGAATAAAAGAGTAAAAACATAATGAATGCGGATGCTTCCACAACAGGGGGTCGCCGAACGATTTCATCAGGGATGAACTGCTCCACCCTTTCTCTCCCTGTTACCAATTCCAATTCCTCCACTCTATGATATCTTGATCCAACTGAGCAGTCAGGTAACAGCTCCTCGGAGAGAAGCAGCATTTATTAGTATACAGTTGGTGTTCACACATACAAGTTAATGAATTGCAAATGCATACATTTGCACCCTCCATACATTTCTGTAGCATTAACACCTACTTTCGTAATTTGTCTGTTTTTCCTCACACTCCTAGACAGATACAGCAGAAGCCCCCCACTCACATTCTCTCTGCAGTTGCCTCTGCCGCAGCCTGTAAATGGAGGGATTAATATGTTTGAATGGAGAGAGTCTCTTTCCTTTGTTGGCTTGGAAGGCTCAGTAATTAGCTGCCTGGGGAGCCAGGAAGCAGGAACCTCCGTTCTGCCTGTGTGTGTGTGTGTGTACGCATGAGGGCATCCGTGTGTGTTTATGTGTGCGAGGTGTCCAAGGAGAGGGTCATGAGCTTAAACAGACAAAACGTTCCTGGATTATCCTCTTCAAACGGCTCCCCGTGTTAGTGATTTACACTTTTAGCACTTGTTGTTCCGGCTGGTTGGTCCCCGCAGCCTGCAGCCGAGACAAACAGACCAACAACTGCATACCTCTCACTGTCTTGATTATTCTCTCTCTCAATCGCACAATCACGTGCACGGCATGCTGTCAATCGCGTGAGAGGGTCCACACCTATTCTCCTCTCATGTGGAGAAACTTCACATCGTTCCTCTGCAGCCTCTGCACAAAAAAGGGGGAGATTACAGAAACATGCACAACAATACACATGGGGTGATACACTGCATTAACTGTGGCAAAAGCAAGTTATGTGGGTTTTTTTTACTACACCTATAGAAAATAGCAGTATATAATCAATGAAATGCCTGTGGGCGTTTCATAAAGCAAATGAGGTCCGGATGCATCCTGCATGCAAAACGTTGTATCACACTGAGACTGGAGCAGGTCTGCAATGTGGAAACTAAGACTGTAGCAGGTCTGCGTTGTGGAAACTAAGACTGTAGCAGGTCTGCGATGTGGAAACTGAGACTGTAGCAGGTCTGCGTTGTGGAAACTGAGACTGTAGAAGGTCTGCAATGTGGAAACTGAGACTGTAGCAGGTCTGCGTTGTGGAAACTGAGACTGGAGCAGGTCTGCAATGTGGAAACTAAGACTGTAGCAGGTCTGCGTTGTGGAAACTAAGACTGTAGCAGGTTTGCGATGTGGAAACTGAGACTGGAGCAGGTCTGCAATGTGGAAACTAAGACTGTAGCAGGTCTGCGTTGTGGAAACTAAGACTGTAGCAGGTCTGCGATGTGGAAACTGAGACTGTAGCAGGTCTGCGTTGTGGAAACTGAGACTGTAGAAGGTCTGCAATGTGGAAACTGAGACTGTAGCAGGTCTGCGATGTGGATACTAAGACTGTAGCAGGTCTGCGATATTGAAACTGAGACTGTAGCAGGTCTGCGTTGTGGAAACTGAGACAGTAGCAGGTCTGCGATGTGGAAACTGAGACTGTAGCAGGTCTGCGACGTGGAAAGAGACTGTAGCGGGTCTGCGTTGTGGAAACTGAGACAGTAGCAGGTCTGCGTTGTGGAAACTGAGACTGTAGCAGGTCTGCGATGTGGAAACTGAGACTGTAGCAGGTCTGCATTGTGGAAACTGAGACTGTAGCAGGTCTGCGGTGTGGAAACTGAGACTGTAGCAGGTCTGCGTTGTGGAAACTGAGACTGGAGCAGGTCTGCAATGTGGAAACTAAGACTGTAGCAGGTCTGCGTTGTGGAAACTAAGACTGTAGCAGGTCTGCGATGTGGAAACTGAGACTGGAGCAGGTCTGCAATGTGGAAACTAAGACTGTAGCAGGTCTGCGATGTGGATACTAAGACTGTAGCAGGTCTGCGATATTGAAACTGAGACTGTAGCAGGTCTGCGACGTGGAAAGAGACTGTAGCAGGTCTGCGTTGTGGAAACTGAGACAGTAGCAGGTCTGCGTTGTGGAAACTGAGACTGTAGCAGGTCTGCGATGTGGAAACTGAGACTGTAGCAGGTCTGCATTGTGGAAACTGAGACTGTAGCAGGTCTGCGGTGTGGAAACTGAGACTGTAGCAGGTCGGGGATGTGGAACACGAGCAGCGTTTCCTCCTGTGCAGGTGCTGTGGCTGTGGCTGTGGGGGTGTATGGGGTTTGGTATTTTGGGACTCGTCTTCAAAATCTATTTTACTTCTTCATCATCTTGGTTGAACATATTATGATATTGAAATGATAATTTAGGTAAGCTAAAAGGCTGTCCAGTGATATTAACATGTAATTGGTGATGCTTTATGTTCTGTTTTCATTGTGAGGTTAATTTTCTTTATAGTAATATAACTGGAAGCTTGCACTTTCATTCATGCGTTGCACGTCTTTTTATTTAATTCTTTCTATTTATGACTTTATTATATTTTTTACAGGTATGTTTATTTTACTTCACTATGAACGTTGACCATATACACTGCTGTCTTTATCCACAACACTATTAATTCCTTTGGGGGCAATTTTTTGCTTTATTTGTGATTACTTCGGTCTAATAATTTTAACTAATTTTACTTCATAAATATTATTTATGGCTTTTTTTCATGCTTCATTTTGCAAATAGAAGATGCTGTATGTACAAAGTTTTTAGCCACAATGGTCAGTTGCTGAATCACATTGTTCCAGAAACATCTCAACAACTGCTTTTGGACAAACATTCGTCTTCCCCACAAGATGAACCCTGCTGATCTGTGATGACCCCCTGACATTCTTTCATCACACCAGCAGCTTGACTTTTTTTTCTCTGAAATCTCTAAATTAAACCTGGTTCAGACATCCGTGTTACTCACATGGTGAATCTGATAAACTTGGGTTGACTTTTCATCTAACGGCACCATCGGCTCCAAATGTTAATTTGTCCAACGCTATTTATGGGCAATTAGCAACAACATAATTATGTCATCAGACCATATTTATACTCTGTAAGGTTTATGAGCCATGCAAGTAGCTAATGACTCCCTTTCTTGTTTTGTGCTAATTAGCATAATGTTAGCATGCTAAAACATTAAGCTGAGCGGTTTAATATGGTGAACGCTATTCCCGCTCAACATCACTGTCATCATTGGGAGCATGTTGTTACTGTCGGCCTTTAGAAAAACAGTCCCTCTTATCTCGTCTCTGGTTTGTGAATGGAATAAGGGGGGGTGAAGCTGATTGGCCCGAACCGGCGATCCAAGTGATTCAGGTGAAGTGAAGGAGCGAGCGGCCCAGTGTGAAACCATTTATGTGAAATGGGAACAGCGATGGAAGATTAGGGGGGGAAGCTGCTGACTATAACAGTAGATGTCAGACTAAGCCATTGATGAGGAAGACTAAAGCTTTTGGAAAGAACACCGCGGTCAGCTCAACACTGTGATTATGTGCCCTATGATGCGTTCGGTGATCCGATAAATCTCCCACACAGACCACACAACTCATGTTGATAATCCATGTTGATAACGGCTGCCTTTCAGGTCGACGCATTGATCCGGCGAGCTCCAAGTTTGCCCGTCTGTCTCCGTTAGGCCGTCTCGCTTTGATCAATCACGTCTGCCACTAATGAAATTGTAACCGTGGGTTCACCGTGCCACCTATAAAGCAGCTTGATGTGCAGTACTGGGGATTTATGAATAACAGAGTACATCAGCAAGTCTCTTCCTGCACACAGCTCAGCGCTCCCCGAGTCTCAGATTCAGACACATGCGTGCACATTGTCAAATATTTAAAGGACATCTTCTAGGTCTATCTGCTTTGCCCACTCTTTCACATTCATGCTCCTCAAGGCTTGAGATGTATTGATTTTGTTTTACCATGATGAGCTTATAAAATTCAGCAAAAACACAGTATAAAACTTTCACAGATGTAATTCAGGAGTCATGCTGAGGAGAGATTTCAACCTGTTTCCTGGAAAGTCTCTCATTTGATAAGATGATGATAAGAGATGCTGTAAAAACACTAGAAATTCACTAATTTCTCACTTTTATATTGATTGTTTGTATCAATTGCAGCAGCTGTCTTTAGTATGATGATGTTCAATGACAAAAATGTAGAGAAAACATACATTTGAAATTTTATCCCTGATATGGAGTAGGAAACAGCACTATGCTTGTTTGGTCTCACCCCAATTCAAACCCATCAGACACTCTCTTCCCCAGCGTCCATCTCCCCGCACAAGAGAAAAGGAAGCCAAAAACAACAACATCACCATTTGCATACTTGAAATTCCGCTTCCTTATTTCTGTACCTCACAAAAGATTTGTTTTTACATCTTTTTAAACTGTCTGATAGTTTGCTTTGTTTGATTCCTTCGTCAACCCATTCAAAAACAAAATCCCCCCATATAATCAATGTATTGTTTAGTCCGTTTCTCCTTCTTCCTATCTTCTTACGTTTGAATATTCGCTGGTAAATTGGGTTTGAGTGTTGGACTGTTTGTCAATGATAAATAATCAATCGATCATAAGTCGCAGATTTATTAAACATCTGTCCATCTGTATCGACAAGGAAGCTGCTGCTAATGGCGAGAGGCTGTTACACAACTGTCTGTTGCTCTCTGATGTCTGTTGCTCTCTGCTGTCTGTTGCTCTCTGCTGTCTGTGGGTGACAGCAGCTACAGTGAACGTGACAAAAGCCACTATTTGAAACACATCGCCTCCCGACATGGACTTCCTTCGGAGCTATATGTCACACTGACCCAGTGAGCTCTCCGATCACTTTGAAGATAAAGTAAGACATCGGGCAGTTTATTTTCTAGAGGAAAGGTTTGACTTCCTCTTTCAGACAGCTCCATCTGTGTCACAATGTCCTGAACTGGAGGACCCTTCAGTAAACCCGGCCTCCGCCCTCGTTAGGGCCCCGCTCCGTCATGTGCGTTGTCCTTGGGAGTTCACCTCCGTGTAAGACACTTAACCCTGGGTGACACAAAGACGTCCTGGAGAGCCCGGTTTTCCCACACATGGACCACAACACACTTATCTATAAACAGATTAGACCGCCAAGGTCACCTCTGCTGCCCACACCTCTCTTTCCATGCACACAAGCTCCCGTCAGCTGCTCTTTTTCCTTCACGCTCTCAAGTCTGAATCCACCTCCATCTTTGACTTTCTTCTTTCCCCCCCTTTTTTCTCTCTTTCCTCACCCCGGTGTCTTCGCCTCGTTTTCTCTCCTCTCTCCTCACCCCCTTCTCCTCCTCCACTCCCTGTATTTGTTCTTTTTCTCACACTGATGGGTGGTTCAGGGGGCCACGGGGCCATATGCAGGGCTAAAGGATTAGCTTTATCACTGATAAGCGACTGGGGAGGAGCTTTGCATGGCGAGCGTGAACCTAACTGCCCTTCCTGAGAGGATGTGTCGGTGACAGATTTATTCACGTATTGTCAGAGTGACAGCGACAACAACACATCCAGAGAGAGAGAGAGAGAGAGAGAGAGGCCCAGTAAACACAGAGGGCGGTCGAGGTCGGGTCAATGTCACAGCTCCCCCTCGAGTATCGCCGGCTCAGGAAGACCGTGCGTGCTGCACAACATCAGAGTACGGCTCTCACACTTCCCCTCGCACCAGGAGGAGGAAGACACGGGGACGCCGTCGTTCTGTTGCTTCCTTTCATGCACGCACACGTGCATGGAGACGGCTCAGTTCTTAGAAACCTCTGGGTTCTGTCGTGGAAGTAAGGAAGCCATGATTCAAAACCACATTGACATTTGTAACTACGCCAATAAGATCCAGCAAAAGAGTCCTTTCCTAACTGTATGTTGAGATAAGGAGGAGATACAAAGGTTAAAAAATATATGGTCGCTTATTCAATCCATCCATTGTCTACCACTTATCCTGTATTCAGGGTCGCTGGGGGGCTGGAGCCGATCCCAGCTGTCATTGGGCGAAGGCAGGGTACACCCTGGACAGGTAACCAGTCTATCACAGGGCTGACATGTAGACCTACGGGCAATTTAGAGTCATCAATGAACCTATCCCCATCCTGCATGTCTTTGGAACCTGGGGAGAACATGCAAACTCCACACAGAAGAAACCCGAACCCGAACTCGACCCTGACCCTGGAATCGAACCCAGGACCCAGGACCCTCTGGCTCTGTGCTACCCACTACACCACCATGCAGTCCTGCTTATTCAATGTAAATGTTTTCTAGTGCTTAAACCACAAAACTTCAATTTCTTATAGCAGCTGCTGTAGTGGATGCCAGTTTCTCTTAGAATATGGAAAGTTAAGCCGAGATAGAGAAAGAGAAGTTGCATTGAATTACATGAGTGAGTGGAAATGTGACTTCAGGACTCACCTTGTTATATATTTATCTATGCAGGAGGATCATGCGACCGGTTACATGTGCACCTCTGCGTCTGTCCACGGCTATTCTCACATTCTGCTGCAGCAAACACCAGAATATTTTGGACGCGATGTTATGGGTGCACATGCTCGAGGACCTCTTGTGGTTGCGGTGACTCGCGCTTTTCTCAAAACACATTTTTATTACCTGGTACGCCGCCACTGAGTGCCCGCTGACTCTTTACTCTTTACCCGGCCTCCAGCCGGTAAGCGATAACACGGCTGAGTGCATCTCCGACCACCGGCCGCTACGCTGCGCCCACAGTGGGGGATAACCGTTTGGGTTGTGTTTGGCCAACAGAAGTGCGAGTAAACACACCGATGCGTACCTCTCCGCCAATTGGCTTGGGAAGTGACCTTAAAGCCCGTTGTAGAGTGGTGCAGGAATGAGTCCTAATACCCAGAAAAACTGGCTCTGTCTTTTGCCTTCATTCTTAAAAATCAGAATCATAAAACTGCTTTCATTCATGAAGATTATCCTGTTAAATAAAACATGTATTATCATAAAGTTTATTTCCTGTAATAATACAAACCTCGAGTGCAAACACTCCCATTTTTTTTGGAAGCTATTTGTTAGCGATGCTAAGTTCTGGGGTTGGCCTTACAAATATGTGTTATTTGGTGGCACCACAGGCTTGTCTAGAGGGGTAATCCAATTGTGGAATGTTTACCGAGTTCTCTTTTTTCTCGTGTTTTAATCAAATATAACTCTAGTACTCAAATAATTGTCATTTATTTGGATAAGGATTATTGTCAGTGTGGTTCTTCTTTCTTTTAATAATATGAGTGAACTCGTCCATCTGTGTTTATGATCTTATTTGAAGTAGAGTAATAATGTAAATGCTGTAAAATTCTGTAAAATGTCATTTTTATTTTAATGACCCTTTTCTTTAACTGCATGTGAAACCATCCACAGTGTGACTGGTGAGTGGCGATCAGAGCGGGGGATCAAAATAAAAAAAATTCCCAGGATTCCAGTGACACGGGGAACTGACAATGACCCTCTGTGTCCTCCCTGGATGAGTATATCCAACACTCTAAGGATTTAAATGTCCGTATCCAAATGATCTGACGTGTGTTAAAAAAAGATCAGGAAATCGCTTGAAAATACGTGACGATTGTATTTGCTGTCAAGAACCCCGTACAAGTAGAGCAGAGCTGTAACATACAGGGGGGAAAGGTCAAGTAAAAATGTTATTAATGTATTTTTTCACTGACAGACGGATCAACTGGGACGAAATAAGAAAACTCCGCAGCATTCATGACACCATCAGTTACAGGGGAGCAACAGAGTGCAACTCTCAGGTAGTAGCCTGGCCCGACGTCTGCAAAACCCCCCTCTAATCCTTGATTAGTTTCCTCTTCCGTCTGCCTTTAACTATTGTTATTGACCCTGTGGAATGAAGCCTAAGTACTGGCCCCGAGCTCTTGTCAGTTGTTTGACAGAGAGTGTGTGTGTGTGTGTGTGTGTGTGCGTGTGTGTGTGCGTGTGTGTGTGTGTGTGTGTGGCCTGTTCTTTTCCGTCCCGGAGGAGCAGAAGTGGGGAAGCCAGGCATCAAGGCTTTAACTATTCGCTCTTCCCAAGTCCTATTTCCAGCCACGGCCCTGAGGCATGCGACTTCAACATCCTGCGACTCAGGCCAGACTGACCACGGTGCTGCTCTGTGACCCCCGAGGGGAAGAAGGGGGGAGGGGGAGGGGGGAGGGGGGCAGTGCCCTGGACGCTGAGAACGGGAGGAACCGGGGAGGCCATGTTGTGTCTTGAAACTTCCCAGATTGACAATAATAACAACAGCGTTTGTTTGTGTTCTCACAAGAGAAGGATGGGGAAGTTCGGGATCAGGGAAGCAGGACGAGTGTAGAAGTTCAGCGAGGGGTCCGGGAGTCAACAAACAAACGGTTGCTTTGGACTTACGCAAGCTGGAATTATTGTAATGTAATGAAATTGACTTGACGGAGAGTGTGTGTGTGTGTGTGTGTGTGTGATGATCGCATGCCAGAAAGAGGCCCGCTGCGTGAGAGTACAGTGTATCTAGTCACTATAAATAACCCCCAGTTTGAAAACATGAGAGAAAAATAACCCAAATTAGGACATAAATATTCAGAGCGTGTGCAAAAATAACCAATCCCATCAAGCATGCAGGCTAAGATTAGACAGGTGATGATAGGGAACATGCTGTTACTGTATCAGCAGGACATGTCCCTGCATTTATGAAGTGGTGTGTGTACTCAGTTTAAATTGTTTGAGGCGGAGGTCAAAAGTTGACATACATTTGTCAGCGACGGTTTTCCTTTTTGCTGTGACAGAATGACGTTTCTTTTGTTGTACATCAAAAAAAAATATATACAAACAACAACTATCACGAGTGTATATTATAAATACTTAACTTCCTGGGATTATGATTAACAATAGTTTGTTTGACTGCGCCCATTATAACCACAGCCATCACAATGAAAACCCAAAGAGCTCAGTGCAGATCTGAGAAAGTGACAGGAAATGACACTTGTGGTCATCTAAAATCAGCTTCAGGTCCCAAGATCATCATCAGGGAAATAACTGAGGACTCTTTCAATGGTATGGAAGAAAACCAGACTAATAATAAGTAATCTATGACGTGTGTCACAATTGCAAGGCAATCCATCCTATAGTTGTTGGGATATTTCCATCTCTTGGTCTCGAGCCTAAAAACCTTCTGGGGGTTAGTTCTGTTATCAGATGTAACAAAGAAGGAGCTATTTGGCCACGAGGACAGGAGGTATTTGGGAGGAGGAAGGGTGAGGCATTCAACCCTGAGAACACTATAGCAACTGTCAAGCATGGCGGTGCTGGAGGTGGTGGTGGTGGTGGTGGAGGTGGTGGTATCAGGCTCGGGGGGCTGCTTTTGCTGCTTGGTGAATTAACGAGGAAGGTGTGCTTCAGGACAAAATCTTGGATGCAGGTGGATGGTTTCGGGGTTGACTAAATCAAGCTAAAAGTCAGGCTTTTGGAGTGGTTTTCCCAAAGTCCTGACCTCAACCCTCCCACTGAAAATATGTTTACTGCACTGAAAAGACGAGTCCACGCAAGAAAACCAGCACACGGGCTCCAAATCCACCAATTCTGCCAACAAAAGCAGAAGATTGCTAGATAGCATCTGTAATCTTGTTATACTGTCAAAAGAAAATATTAGAAGAATCATTCTAATCCCAATACTGCCATTACACACCCTTACAAGGAAGCTTTTGACCGTACTCATGTGGATTTCCTGTTGTTCGGCTGATAAGGATAGTTGTTATTGGAGCATCCCTGAACACGATCAATAGCTCTGCCAGTATTTTTCCTCGCCATGTCTCCTGTTCAGACAACAGATCAAAGCTTTAATTTGCAGCGTCAATCACAGGAAAGTGAACTGACAACTCAAACATAACGACTGCAGGTCAAGGTTTCTCACAAGCTTCTCCCTGGTGCTGTGATCTTTTATTCAGGGAGCGAGATGGATCGAGACAAAGGAGGGGGGAGGGAGGAAGGATGGGGAGTGGGGAGAGGAGGACGGGTCCAATTGGGAAATAGGGTTTTATGATAAATGTAAATAAGAAAATGAGAGAGAATAAAATATCAGTATCTGTAAGAAAATATACCAAAAAGTAAATATAAAGCAACTCAAATGGCCTTCCTGCCTCAGAATCCTGACTGAACTGAGGATGAACTGATATCTGATGCACATTGTTCCTCCTCTGAATGTGGCGATACGTTACTCCACTGTTGTGCAAAACTGATTCTGACTCAGTCTTCTTCTATTTTATCTATTTACATTTTTTTGCAGCAAAAAAAAAAAACCTCCACTCCGTATTCCCACACATGGAGTTTTTGTCCCACTGGTTTCCAGCAGATCACAAGCTCTTTCATGAGACCTTCTCTACAGCTGAAGACGCTCACTATAAGCATCCTCCAGCCCGTCTCCCCCCTCGGAGATATCCAGTCATTTAACAAGGCAGAGAGGAAAGAATCAATAGTTAAGTACAAAAGAACTGGAGTTAGACCGACAACCAAACAAGCAGCATCACTATCGATCTGGTTCGGTTGGGATATGATGGACAAAACGGACGTGGAAATATGTTACGTTTACAAAACTATACTCCTGTTTCAGCAGAGTGAGAACGGCTGGTATTGAAATCATAATCGTTGTTTGGGCTGCGTGTTCTCAGTGTAGCCACATGTTCCTGGAAACCTTGGAGGAGAATTTTCCTTTTTTTTGCCAAAATGCGGCAGTTTTTGTATTTGTAATTAATCAAGGTCCATCTGGTCGGCCTTGACATACCGACCGAGTGGACAAAACATGTGATGAATGACGTGGAAACCATCCTTGAAAGGAACCTTGGTCTCAAACATCCCCACAAATAACAGCTCAGCCAAGGATTCACACCTTTTAGCAACACACACACACACACACACTAATCCGATACCTTGAGGAGCCTCCCTTGTTCCAGGAAGGGCCCTGAACCTGCTGTGGCATCTTGGGGGCCTCCTGGGGGAGAACGTGGAGGAGGCTCCAACTTATCACTTTTGTTAAACAGCACATTATTCCAGGGACGGAGCAACCGGCTCCTCACCCCTCATCCCCCAGGAGACATCCCAGTCTGGGTTCCAGCCTCAGGCGGAGCCCAAAGCCTCAGCTGTTCCTGCTTCACATTGTCTACAGCACCTTTAAGTCCTTGACAGTTTTTTTTTTTTACCCTCAAGGTCTCCTCCCTGTCTGAGCAGCGGTTCTCAGCCCAAGATTGAGAAAAACAACGAAGACACCTGCAAATTCTTACCTCAGTCCCAATTCTGGTTTTCAACACCAGAAACAGTCGGACATTTTAAGGGAATACACGTATTTGCTTCTGCCTGAGTGTTGGATGATGTAATATGAAGCTACAGCAAGCAGCCGTTAGCTTAGCATAAAGACTGGAAAAGCTCACATGTCTCTGAAGTATATGGTTCCAACTCATTTTCATTATTTATTCATGTAAATCATTTTTATTTATCAAATAAATAATAAATGCATCACAAGTTCCAACAAAACGGTTCAAAACTAAAACTTTGCATAATATAAAGCAGAGAAAAGCTGCAAGCCGGAGAATATTGCTTGATTAATAACTGATAAATCCATTATCAATAAAGTTGCTGGTTTCTTTTCTGATTGTTGCAACTTTAAAAACTTAAATGTAATAGTGAGATTATGCGCTGGACTCTTTTTAGTCTTGGAGCAGTAACTTGTAAAATGGTAAATTGACATTTTTTCACTTCAGTGTTTGTCCAAATGAAATAACCAAGATCAAATGTGTTCAAATGGGGCTTCAGAGATGCCGGTATGTAGGCTGCAAACTTTGGACGGAGCCAGTCTAGCTGTTTCGCCAGTCTTCATACTAAGCGAAGGTAACTGGCTCCAGGCATCAAACTCTAGGCAATAAAGCACCAAAATGTCAAACTATTCCTTTAAGTCTGCTGTCTTATGATCAGACAAGTGGCAGACAAGCTTTTCCTCTCGGTCTCAAGCCACAAAGCCTCCCGTAGTACCAGCAGGTCTACAGTCCTGTCCCCTGGGAGACCCCGGATCCTTGAAAAGGTGAAGGAGCAAAGAACCGAGAAATGAAGCCTCTCAGCAGCAGCACTACCTGGGCCCTATACATCAAAAAGCTGAGCAGGAACCAGCGGGGAGATTTTTCCCTTCACTGACGACTCTTTCAGCACCACGCTGCCTGACAAATAGGCTGGAAGTATGGGAAGCTTCAGCGTATTAACCCACATGTTGACACTAGGCTGCGGGTGATGGAGGAGCAACAGGGGGGCTGCAGAGAATGACATACGGCCCGGGTCTTTGGGGTGCAATAAATATACATGCATGGTCAGGGGAAAACACACAGACGTGCAGACACACCAAACAGACAGCAGAGAGACGTAGTTTATCTGGGATCTGGATCAACCTGGATCCAGCAGCTGTCACCGATACAGCAGGAGAGGTGAAAGTGTTCTCGGTCTGAGGGTGGGAGCTCCGAGACGAGCCCTCATTAGACCGAGGAAGAGCCAGAGACACAACACAACCACGCGGACAGACAGACGGAGATACAGAAACAGTCTCACACACACGGGGAGGCGGGGCCTGTCCAGGGAAACAGTAACGGCAACATGAAAACAAAACAAAACCTCCACAGCACCTGTGTAGACAGGAGAGATTAAGAGATTGAGATCAACGGTGGTGCAACTCTGATCTCAGAAGACACTCGGGGGTAAAGAAAAAGAAGTAAAACCTGGAAAATGAAACCATAAAAGCAGCCAGTCGATGAGAGAAAACCAAGTTAACTCATTGACTCACGAGGCTCTCACCGTTAATCGTATACATTGTGTGCCGTTCCAAACCACGCCTCAGTGACTGAGAGCAAAGGCAGGAGCAGATCGGGACAGTTTTCCATGAATCAGAGTATGCCTGCTCGAGATAGTGAGTCACATTATAAGCTTAATAAGTGCAGCCTTTTATGCTCCCATTAGGTCATTAACATTACGGCACATTCAAAACTTTGGCAAGAAGAAGAAGAAAGTCAAGAAAAGCCCTCTTTACCCTTTTGCTCCCTGAAGGAAGCACATGGAACAAAGAGAGAATGAAAGGAAAATCTCCTTCATCTCTGTAGGCAACCTAAATCCTGACTGTAGCTGCAGCCAAAAAGTAAATTAAAAAGACTGGAGTGTTGGTGTTTAACAGCCGCAGCGCAGCGCCGAGACGGGATGGAAGTTCCCTCATGCTCAACAATTCCTCTGCTCTCTGTCATATTTAAATACATACTCACACACACGCCATGTTTCCTTCTCCCAAATGATGATTCCTTTATTAAATCACAGAATTTACTGTTTTTCTTTTGGAATCCCAGGTTGTAAAAAATCCCTTTATCCACTGCTGTTTATCCTTTACACAAAAGTTGCTCTCACTTATGGCTTATAACTGATCTATAAAGCAATAGAAAATGATAAATTAACCATTAATAACAGATATTTTACTGAAGGGAGTAAAAACCCTGCATTCATAATTCTTCTTAAGCATAAAAGTAGCGTCAGCGAAACGTCCGTACAGCAGAATAGCTCCTATATGATGTCATTGCATTATTCATTAATGTTTCATCATTTCTGATGCTTTACCGCATCGCTAGATTTAATGTTGGGAAAGTTTGGATACTTAAATCTAAAACAATGCCTCAAATTCTATAAACCGATCACAAAAATGTGTGCAAAATGTGGATTATCAGAGTAACAATCATTTGTAAACACTCAGGTAAAACCACTGGCTGCGTCTTTGTAAAGGGTCTTCTTATACACGGGTACCTAATTAATTCTAAAGCTCCATTTACAACAGAGCACCAAACCCTATTTTCAGGGTGTCCCTGTGGGAAAGGAGTGCAGGAAGGAACCCATTCAGGTTTCCGAGGTCAGAGGTTAAAAGGGCCATTAATGAGCCCCACGGATCTGGAGGCATTTGCTGACGGTAGGAACTGGTTCTTAACACGTCCCAGACTCTGGAGTCGGCGTAGGAAACTAAGACGAAACGGTCTCTTTAAGCTAACGGGATAATACGGCCGTAATGAACACGGGGAAACCACAGCGCTGATGAAGTCATGTACTGTAGCTGCAGTCTCTGAGAGCCGATCACACAGCCGGAGCATTAGCGAAGGCCTGAGAATGGAGGCGCAAACAGCTGTGATTTAACTGAGGGATGATGATCCCGCCGCAGTGACACAACCTCATTTGGTCTCCTGGTGGCCTGCATACCTCGGCTTCCAGCAGGCAAAACACCCCCCAGGGATCCTAAAATACACGGCTGGCCGGGCCTCGGCCGTAAAGGAGGGGCAGCAGCCAGGGAGAGGGGGAGCGAGAGGAAGGGCCAGCGGCGGAGCTGCAAGCCTAGACAAGCGAGTCAGCTCCACAGTCGTCAGACGAGAGTCAGACAGACAACACAGCAGGAATGTTAACCTCCACCAAGGCTTTCTCACTGTTTGTTCACATGAAAAACAGCAGTTTCCTAGCAGCCATCCCCCCCCTCCACCAAATGTCATGAGGCTAAATGAAGGAGGAACAAAAGCAGACAAACGCACAGATTAGCCAGAAGCCACACATGGCTGTGGTGGGCTTTTTCTGTGGCCAACTGCTTTTATTTAGCCACTCTTCAGTCCACAGATCACTTCTAAATGAGTAGCGGGGTTAATTTAGAATCCATGGCTTCATCAGGCCATCGGGGTCACGGAGGCCATCTATCTGCTTGTGCATGAAGCACGTGACTGACACACGGTGGCCACATGGAGGCACTGCAGGAGATGTTTCCAACATCACAGGGTGCAACTGGGATTTTATTCATTTACCTCCATAGTTTGCTTGTAACAAACAGCCTGAGTGATATGTGATACGGGGGGGTTAACGGTCATTTTAATGAGAACAAAATATCACTTCATCAACATCAGCAGTCATCACCGAGATAAAACATATCATCACCTGATGGACATTTATGGACTCAACCACCAACAACACACGGACTCATAAACAACTAACAGGACTGACGGCAGAATATCTGACGGCACGAAGCTCGGAAGTTTGTCTTCACACCGAACGTCTCCAAAACTTAACTTGGAAGATTAAACAATTAAACTGATGCTTGGATTTGTTGCAGCAATTGCAACAAATCAAATAGGGGGAGTTAAGTGTTTCCTATTCTAAGTTTTAGCACATCCACAGCTCACTTCTAGACATTTAATTCATTTCATTGTTTCATAGTGTTGATGAGTGGATGCTGTACAGTAGATGGCGGACGGTTTTGGGAACTCTTTCAGATGTTTGCCTGCTGAAAAAGAAAAGTTTCTACAAAAGATGATTCAGCTAACGTACATACATGTATTAAACATAACTGATGAGGGATTCAAACAATTAAGGCTCAGTCCCTGCTGTCTGGGTATTAAGACTTACGCTGCTGCTCGCCACAAACCATCCAACTACAAGCTCTCCATTCAAGTTCTGTCCCGTTCAGAAAAAAAAAAGAAGGAATAGTGACGCCTCAAACCACACGTTTAACTTCCATCAGCCCGTTTAGAGGAAGAATTTCTTTTTTTTCAAAAGTGCAAATGTTTCAGTTCAAGCCGAGTTGTTTTGGTTTTGACCACTACTGATCTGTATCTCACACACACACACACACACACACACACACACACACACACACACAGAGTAGCTGTGTAGATCTATGAGGCCTGCGTAGCTACTGCTCTGTAAACACAGGAGGATGGAGGACTAAGAGTTCGGGATTGCAAGCGCTCATCATCGGAGCCTGGGGAAGATTCTGATGAAGAGGATCATGCTGATGAAGGTGAAGGAGACCAGGATGAGCATCAGCCACAGCAGCCAGTTGACGGACTTCTTGGTGTGCTGCTCCAGTCGCTCCGACTCCGTCTTCAGCTTCTCGAAGTTCATGTCTGCCTGACGCATGGACTGGCTCAGGGTCTGGGAGGGGAAGGAGCACTCGGTGGATGATTTACCTCAGCTTTCTTATTCAGAAAAGACTTTTTTTATGTAGTGAGATTATTGGTTATTTGTCTTATACTGCCCACTTGTGGTCAGAATCAGCTTAGACGTGTGGCATCACGATATAAAGACAAAAATTCAGTTAATTTGCTCATCTCTGCATAATGGTTGGGTGTTTATTAAAGCAACAGACAGTCACATGCCTCCGTCTCCTCTTGCCTTAACGTCTTACCACAGTCTGACATAATTATTTAAGCAGAAAAGTAACGCCTGCACATTTACTCCACGTCACAAATATGTGGCGTGATGTAAACAATTCTAATCTACCACCGTCTCTGCTGAACAGAAGGGGTGACATATGACCACATTAAAGTTAGCCGTCTATGGCGTTACCTGGTTGTCCTGTTTGATGATGTTCTGTGCCGCCAGAGTGTTGTTCTTCAGGTTTCGGGCCAGGTTGAGCATGTCCTCAGCAAGCTTCTCCTGCAGGTTGTGGTGGTGGTTCAGGACGGCCTCCAGCTCTGCAGCGGACTGACGCTCATCCAGAGGAAGACCTCTGCACACAGTCGGACAGCGGGTTTTATTTTACTGGAGGCTGATTTATGATTAACAGATCCCAGAACTGCTCAGAAGCAGCGACTGTTTGTTGTATGAATACATATAAATATACATAAATAATGAATGGTAGTTCTTTGAGACAAGAAAGAATATTTTCAGGTTTACCTTCTGTTTCGCAAGTCTGTTTCCGATATGCCTACAGACAGGAAAGAAGAATGTCATCTTTCTAATATATCACTCAGACGACAGCATGTTTAAATATTACTTGTTCCAGTTCCAGATTAAATTAAATTAAAAAAAAGAAGAAAAGAAAAAGAAACTCTTACCTTTGCCTGACAGCCCCTGGAATGACACAAAAGAAGAAAATGTTAAAATATGATTATTTATTCTCTAGATCTCTAAAATACAGTCCATCCTCGGGGCTAAAATGTGACACAATGCAGCGTTAAATACAGTGTGTAACTCTCAGTGTACAAGAGGAGATCTCCTCCTACCGTGCCGAGCAGCTCGTCCCTCATCTCTCCGGTGCACCGGGCCTTCGTCTGCATGTGCACAGTTTTAGAGGCAGGCATCCTCTCATTGGCTATCGTGGGTGTACGTCCAGGGGCGAGGAACTGATTAGCCAAAGCCTTTTCTGTCGGGGAAGACTGTGAATGAGAACAGAGGAAGCATGAGATCAGAACAATAAAACAGGAACTGTTTGTTTCATGGTTTTAAGTTTGTGGGATGTAGAGTTATGATGGCAGAGATACAGAGGGAAAAAAATACAACACATCCAGCACATAACAGAAATGTTAATAATCTTAAAAATTGTAAAAAAAAAAAAAAAAAAAAAGAAATCCACTGACCAGTTTCTCTGCCTCGAGAAGTCCTTTCAGAAAATCTACCTTTCTTGAATATTCAGTCAGTATTTCTGCTGTGGGTTTGCTGCAAAAAAACACACATACGTTGTAATTCACTTGTGTTACAAAGTAGTAATAAAACACCAAATTAAAGAGTCATGAGAGCCAAGAGAGACGTTACCTCAGGCTTTTCCTCAGAGCCACTAGCATCTCCTCCAGGGCACCAACGTACTGCAGGACAGAAAACACACAGACAGTGAGTATATGGACATAGAGCTGCAAACGGAGATGATCTTTGATGCCTTTTGCTGTTGTTTTGCTCTGAAGACCCTAAAATCACTCTTCTTGTTAAAAAACCCATAGAGACGTTAATCATGGCTGTCAACCATCTCAATAACAAAATAGAAAAATGAGGAAAAAAATGATGATTAAATCCTTGTTTTTGGAAATGTTTTTGGGAGGTTTTAACTTCATGGTCATTCTAAAGGCTACAGTTTGTGTGATTGTCTAAAAATAGTGTGGACACCTTGTAAAAGCAACACATTTCAACAGCACCAACAACTGTTCATCCTGCAAAATCACTACCAAATATAGTAAAAAAAAAAACCCTGAGCAGCATCACTTTCAGGAAGGTGGGATTTATCGCAGTTCTGTTGACGATGCGTTCCCTATAAAGTGTGTTAAAGTGGGAATATGAAGCTGGAGCTGGGGTCAGGACCGTTATTTTAACTGTAAATGTGACTTTAATGTGGTTTACGGTTCATAAGCACTGTGCGATAAAACCGTAGCTGTTAGCTGCCATTAACACAGGAAGCTAAATTAGCATTGTTAGCAAACAACGTTCAAATCGACTGTTAACGCTAGCTAAATGTCGTAAAAGGTGAACGGCACTGAAAAGAAAACTATAAGTCCTGTCGGGCTCGTCAGTGACGACGTGGCTAACTCAGCTGCAGCAGCTAACAACAACAACAGTCATGCTAACTTCAGCTGGTCCAAGGTCAGCGCTGGAAGATACAACCACTTCCGCTTTCACGTCGCCTTACCTTTTCTAACCTCCATTCAGCTTCTCCTCGTTTCTCCGACGCTATGGATTCACAGCGGGATAATAACCTGATAAAATTGATTTCTAATCTAGAAGCCATGTTTGAAGCTGACGCACCGTCGCAGAGTTACGACGTCAAACGGCTCAGAGGTGATGACGTGTGCGGAGCGTCGCGGTGAAGTGCCCAACCAGCGTTATTCACAATTTATCCAGGGATTTCCCCCCTGATATATATAATCCAACGGGTTTATCCTGTGTTTTAACATTTAATAAGATTCTCAGTGAAATATGGATATACGTTAATAAAGTTAAAATAAAGTTAAACATATTTTAAGGTTAATAAACAAAAACGTTTTCATGGGTGTAAAATAAGCCTTTTCAAAAATGACAAATACAATTTATTTTTGCTTATGTTGCCTGTGTTACTCCTTCATGTGGTTGATATGAGAGCTATATACATATATAGTAAGTCCTCCTTTAGTTAGGGTTATAATTATTTTCACAATTTAAGAAGGAACTCTATAGCGCAATACATTTACAAGAACGATTTGTAAAGGCATATTTTGTTTCTTATTTTTTTTTTAATTTATGTTGATTATATATATTTTGTGTATACACATATGTATGTATTCTCTGATATATTGTATTGTTTAATACAAATAGAAGAAAAATAATCACCTGGTTGACAAAGGAAATAAAAAAAAAAAATAAAAAAAATCGGCTTTATTTACCACCACATTGTGAGTTATATTATTATATGATATCAGGGTCTGAGATTCCTCTATCATGTACTGTTAACTTCATGCATCTTGGATTATGTATCCATTTTTTTATATACCCTGTTACATAGGTATTTCTTTAATTCATTTTGAGTTATTAAGTACTGAAAACAATTATTATAAATTATAACAGAATCTTTGTTTCTGACTGACTATGTTGCACCTGTTAGGGGACAATTTACACCTGTATCATTTTTATAAGTGAATAGATTCCACTGATCCCACATTATTATATAAAAACAATTAAAACTAAATACATAATTAACAAAAAAAAACCTCAATTAATAAGGCATACCTGTGATCCTGAAGGGCGATGATTTCTCCTGGTTCTTGGCACATTTATTGTGTGCATGTAGATAGTTCTCTTTTGACCCGTCGCTACACAAATCCAAAACAGCGTTGGATTGTCTTGTAGGAGTCCATCTTCCATAGAAAATGTCTGCTGTAATGGGATTTTGTAAAATCTGAGCATCACTTAGTAGAAAGAGGCAAATGTGGTGATGATTCCACGCAGACTATAGTATTTTTTTTTTAAATCTGGAACAAACTCCTAAAATTCAATATTTAAACAGTCAATACCAAGTTTTAATCAAAGTAAAATTACTATTAGCCTTTTCTTTTAGGTAAGTTGAAACAACGATTTAGACGGGAAACTCTTGATCATCACATTAAATGGATGAAAATCTTCAAAACAACAAAGACTTTCATTCTGTGGTTCTTTCTTTTGATTCAACTTAACTGTTTAACCTTTTCAATAACAGAATTTGTGTTACTACAATGAACAAAGGATTTCCTGTGTGGCCGAGCAAAGCAAATCCCCCCACATGAGAAATCGTAAAATCTGCAAGACTGAAGTAACACTCGGGTGCTGCTCTTTTGTCTAAATGTACAAATTTAAAATTAATTTATGAATGTGTTACTGACTAGAATCTTATTTTTCTTCAACATACCAGTGCTAATGTGGTGAGTGCGTCTGTAAACCTTGTTGGAAGAGATTCATTAAGAGTTCATGAACACACAACGGCAGATACAAGCATCACTTTCTGTATTGTCATGTTAATACTAATAACCATTACAGTTCACGTCATTCAGTCCCAACCACACACTCTCTGTTACACATTACACATCAGAACATCTTCCTCATAATCCAGACAAACTAACAGACATCATTCAACAGCAGTCAGAGAGGAACATTAGTATTACGTTTCAAATAAAGTTGGCCAAAAAACCTGTGCTTCGGCAGCACTTGCTCATTATCGTTTACTTTGAATGGCAGGTAGGAAACAGCAGAGTGAAGCCAAGTTCATTTTCAGAAAAGGGGAAAGCGAGTTCAAGGACTTGGAGCTTTGAAGACATCGTGGCACGGCTTGTTGCGTCATAGCTGGGTTTGTGTTTTTGTTGTGTCAAAAGGGAAAAAAAGTGGCGTGTGCTGCTCCCATTTCCCTTTGCTACGTGAGGCAATGACTTCCTATCTGGGTTGGTTTGCTTTGTGCGAAGGTGGAAAGACGATGTTGTCCTTTGCAGCTGATGTGAAGAGGCACCTTTCCAACAGTCACCATGTGCATGTTTAGGTCCTTGTTTCAAACCCGCCGTGCGTCGGATCAGTACAACAAACACAAAAGGTCACAGACGACAAAAAGTACCCTCTCTCAATCCAACATACCCCCCCCCCCCCCTCCCGATGTGAGCACAGTCCATAACATGACATGAGAAATGAGTTTCTCTTACTGTACATTACCAAGGCACTAGCTAACATTTCAATGAGCATGTTTCACTCATAAGGAGAACTAAGAAATGAAAAGTGCGGCTGGAACCTGCAATATCTCCTCCAATTAGCAAACGTGTTTAAAAAAAAAAAAAAAACATCAGGAGAAAGAAAACAAAATTGCCGGTCCATTTTTTATGAGGCTACAGAAAACACAACCTCTATCCCAACTCTTCAACAGTAACCACAATATATTAAAATGGTAGAAAAGCTACTTGGCAACATCTTGTCCAGTTATTTTTTTACTGTCATAGACGACAACAAGACACATTTGCAGTTCCTTGATGAGTTCCCACTGACGACAGCGAGTGGGACGGCCTCCATTCTGTGCCACTCCTGTTCAGCTTTGTAGATCCACTGCGAATACTGCACATCTTGTCACATTCACAGGTACAGGTTATCGTCCCCCTGGCTCTCTACAATCCATCACTGTCATCCGCGACTAGTCGGAGGTTGTCGCCTCTCATCCTCTTCTCTTCTCCATCTTTTTTTTTTTTTGCTCTGCCCTGTTCAGACGTCATCGTCCATATAAGGTATGTCCGGGTCAGAAAAACGTCTCTGGCCCTTTGGGGCTTGAGTGTCGGGGTGCTGGTGCTGAGGAGAGGGCGTTACCATGGCGATGGAGGAGGAGGAGGAGGAAGTGGAGGGAGGGCAGGAAGAAAAATGCAACAACAGGTCACACACGGGGCTGTCGATGTACAGGGATTGGGTGCTGTCCTTACGGCGGCCTGGTTGCTCTCTTTTCCTGACCAAGTACTTTAATGCTTGATTGGCAGGAGGGGTATGCCTCTGAGTTGGACTCACTACTGGAGAGTGGGAGATGACGCCGTGCGGGAGTTTAACCGTGCCTGGGATGATGGGGCTGCGGCGCTGCAGCGGATGCCTGAAGGAGGCGGTGGAGGACTCAGAGGTTGAAGAAACACAGCTGGACAGAGAGGAGGTGGAGCCGGCAGGCGTGAGCAGAGAGGCGTGTCCACCGGGGACTTTTGGTCGCTGGGCCAGGTCTGATGGTTTGGGTGGACACACTGGCTTGCATCTCCTCAGCTGGGGTTCACCTCGCCCTGGAAGAGAGAGAGGAACGATAAAGAGTTGAGGAAGATAAAAAATGGTTCCCCTCAAAATTCACACAACAGGAGGGCAAAGAGCAATGGAAGAGCATGCAACCATGTTAGCTACCCAAAATCATGTTCAGTGAGGTACAATTAGGGCGCAATCACACTAGGCAATCCGTACCGTGCCCAAGCATGTTTGACCCCCAAAGTTGTGTGAGTGCTCTGTACCGTGCTCAAGCAATGTGAGTGCAGGCCAGAAAGGGACTGTGGAGGGGGCACAAAGGTGCTTCGGCACAATTCAGGGCAACTGTGCCTAGTGTGAGGGCGCCCCGGGGCAAAAATCTGTTTGGATATCCTGTGCCAAATGTTCAATTGATTAATTTGGATAAGGTTTGAGCATGCTTCTGTGCCACACATGCATTTACATGCATACATGGGTGTGCCGACATTATGCACACAAACACACACACACACAAACACACAAACACGGTTGCTGTTCCTCCAACCTGCTTGGTTACAGAGCAGACGTCACCACCCCCATCACCATCACTGGTCCAGACCTGCACCACAAAAAACAGGTCTGGTCTGATCAGAAACCCACAGGTGAGTGAGAGAAAAGGAAGGAAAGGCCAGACCCAACCGTAATACTGACCTTCGGGCTCTGAGCCGTGGACGGAGGAGCGCTGCTGCTCGTCCAAAAGGCTCTCGGAGCTCAGTGAGGCCTCGGAGTCAAAGTTCTCCTGGTCTGAACCAGGCTGCTCCATCTCTGGCAGTCTGCAGGCCAGGTCCTCTCTGCAATGAAGGGCATCGGAGAAATGAGAGCTGGAGAAGGACGCTTCACTAAGCTATGGTGACCAGAGAAATAACACAGAAAGCACCCTTACTTCTCCTGTTTGATGGACTTGATGCGTTCCACCAGGTTCTTTTCAGCCTCTGTGTCCGAGTCCAGAGGCTCGTTCTCAGGGACCACGCTGAGATCAGAACTGACCTTCTCATGCACCTGCAGCACACATAATATATGTAATGTAATTACTATATAAATGTAATAACTCATATAATAAATTACACATTGAACATAAGCAACCACAAAACACGCATGGCCTTTGACCCAAAGGTATTGTTAGTGAGGTAAAGAGAAGGAGCTGGATGGAGCGTTCATGCATCTGCACATCATTCCTGCAGCACATCTGTGAATATAAATATGCTGCCATACAAAAGAAGCTAGTGAACACATTTAAATCCTTTTAAAACATTACTGGTGAAAAAAAAAAAAAAAACACAGTACTGGTGTAAGGCGTGTATGCAAACAGTTAATTGGCACTCTATTTAACGTTAAGAGACACATCACCGCAATCCAGAAATGTCCAACCACTCAACAATAAATACAACATGACTTTCAGAGCTTTGTGGTCTTGGAATAAGATAGAAAGACACTGGAATAGCACAAAGAAAAAATGATAACCATCAAGCTTTGCAAGTCATACTGCGTTCAGGCTCGTGTCTTCCAATGAGACAACATAAGTATGATCACAGCACCAACCCAGAACCATTTGTCCTCTTATGCAGAAAACAAGAATAACAAACAGCAACATGCAAACTACTACTAGTTAGTAAGGAAGAGCAAAAAGGATTACGGGAAGATGGATTAAAAAAAAACAAAAAAACAGCCCGAGTATCACCCACATCTAACATGCCATGCACAGGCGCCTTCTACATGGCCCACGACTACACACTACAGCTACTAGGAGAACTCGATGATACATACCACCACTCCTTTGTAAGGAGCTGAGAACCTGAGAGGTAAATGCCAGTAGTGCTAAAGAGAGACAAGGAACATTGGCCACGTTACCCACGTCATTCCTTTACATCCAGGCACGAGGCTGAGCAACAATCTAAAACGTTGCTGTCGCCGTGGTATTGAAACCACACTAAAAATCAAACAAAAGGTGATCCAGGGCGAGTTTGTTTCCCCACCGTGTTCTTTCTCTTGAGCTTTAGCTGGTTGACTGCTAGAGCTTCGGCATACTCCAGCTGCTCGATCTCCTCCATCTTCTCATTGTAGCGTCTGATCTGCTCATTGATGATCATCTCGACACACCTACAGGCGGAGGAGGGAACGGCATGTCAGAGAGTACGTGTGCAGATTCACTAATTAACGATATAGAACGGTGTAATCCATATCGTGGAAAAGCAAAAGGCAGATTTTGTTGTTTTCTTACGTGGTGGTCTTGGCAACATCCTTCATGCTGAGCAGTGGGTCAGCGCTGTCTGGGCAGCGCAGGATACATGGGGCAAAAACTATGGCCAACGAGTTAGGAGACATCCGGTTGTGAGCCTCCTCTTTACACACCCTGCACCAGAGTTCATTAGATATTAGCATGGTGTTCAGTCGCTCATACATACTGTATCATCCAAGTTAAACGTGGGGTAAAGTGAATATGTATGGAAATGACAACCAATAAATCATATAAGGCAGAATCCCTACATGACGAGGTGGAAGACAAGTCTCTCCAATGTGTTGAAGTTGGCTGAAGGAAGCTCTTCCAACACTTTGTAGATCGCTTGGAGCTGCTCCTGCTTCTCTGGCAATTCTAGAGGAGAGAACACATGATAATGTAAACCCTATAATGAACCATAATCATATTTTTTATTAATTTCTGATTTAATCGTGACCATCTCAAAATCATGCCATAAAAACCTAAACAGTCTAGAATCAAGCAGGAGATAAGGAAAACTGAAAACCAAAGCCCAGTACTGCCCCCTGGTGGGGGACGTCTTCCTCACCAACTGTATGCAGGAAATCACTGTAATGGATGAAGGTCATGAGTGGATCTGGAAGCTCCCTCAACCACTGTTTCACCAGGCCGGTCACTGTGTGGATGGGATAGTCCTCGAGGCAGACCAGGTGGGGGTCTAAACACCATCAACGTCACATTGGCATGGGAGGAAAAATACATCAATATAGGAGCCATGACACATTTTTATCAGTTATCCGTGAATGTCAAACAGAGTCTAACCGGTTTCCAGTCGCTGATGCAGCTCTTTCATGCGATTGGCAGAGCCAGACTTGCGGTAGATGCCCTCGGTGTAGAGGCCGTTCATCTCCACGTGCTCCAGCATCATCTCCAGCACCATGGGTACCGGGTTCTTATCGCTGACCAGGTGGCGCACACGCACACCGAAGTGCAGACCGCCAGACTCCTCGTCGCTCTGTTTGATTCAGACACACAGCAGTCTACTTATACCATCTATGCACAACACGGATGGAAATCACACATTCTTCACTACAGTATCAGATGCTGAAATATAATCAAGATGAAAGAAGTTTTTACTGAAGTAAGACACTGTTCTTTGTTCGAATGTATACTATATACAGAATATACAGGGACAAGTCCTGCCCCACTCATAAACTAGACTAAAATAAGATAAAAAAAAAATAAACTAAAATGAGATACTGTAATAGTGAGTAATTTATCTTAGAGTGCAGAGATGAAGTCTGCAATGAAGAGTTAATGACAAAATGTGCTTATTTGAGTCATGGACTGCCTTTACTGTATAAATCCATGCCTCATTACAAGCCCTTATAAATCATAAGCACATTATTAATCCTGGCTTGTGATTCCTAAGATGAAAACCTACCTTTTTGGTACAGAAGGTGGAGCAGTCGGTGACTATTTTGCAGAGGCACTTCTTGTGGCAGACCATTTTACAATCTGTAAAACCAGACCAGACTCATTTCTTCATGTTATGCTTCAAGGTTTATTCTTAATACTTGAACACAAACAAAATAATAAAAAAAAAAGATGAAAAAGAGTTTGTTAACTCACAGCTGCACATGTAGGCCTTCTCCATGCCCCAGATGTAAGAACTACACTGGTCACATGATTGCATAATGTTGACCTGATAGTTGACGAAAACGTGATCGAGGGGGCTTTCCATCTGACAAGATACAGTCGCTCAGTTAGAGTTCATAATCTAAATGAAATCATTAATGAATGAATTGATGAACTTTTAACTTTAAACTGTAAACTTACACTTTTATCCTTTTTCCTCCTTTTCTTTCTAGCTTTAGCCGGCTGAAAAAACACACAAAAGAGCATGAATACATTATTTCTTCACATGATGACTAACTTGACAGAAAGGTGATGGATGTTTGTGTTTTCACCTTTGCAGGCTCAGCCTCCTCCTTCTTCATCTCTCCTCTAATGAAGCCATCCAGCACCGACTGGAAAAGGTTGACCACAAGTTGGACTTCTCCTTTCTGCTTGTCGCCTGCCAGGTGGATCACTTTGTTCTGGTAGCCGGTCATCAGACCTTTATAGCCAATGGTGGGTTTCTGGGAACGTTCAGGGGAAAGGAGAAGATGCTGAGGAAGAACATGGATCTGGACGTATTATGACTGTTATGTCCCTGCAGACTAACTCACTGGGAGAGAATACATGGCTTTGATAGTCTCCCTGAACTGCATGGTGGCCGTTACAAAGATGGACTCTGTGGCCGACAGTGACTTCCCCCTGGAGCGGAAATCATTGACCTGTAGAGGGAACAACAAAAAATAGTTCCGTGGGTAAATATGATACAATCACTTCCTACAACAAGTAAACATCTCGGTCATTTTCACTCACCTGGTTGCCCAGAAACTCATCGAGGTGCCGCAGCTCATTGGCGTTGGTGATTTCCCGATCCAGCGAGGCGTTCCACTGCTCAGAGACACGCGTGGCACGACTGATCTTTATGGTGGGGTTACGGCCTAAACCTTTACCAGCGCGGTCCCCGTGTGGCCGAGATGGCTGTCCGGACGTTGGGGCTGAAAGGGAGAATGTATTTCATACATGTTTCACATGTATCGTGAATTAATCAAACTTAATACTTCTCTGCTTCTCAAACTGAAACCAAACCTCTAATGCAGAATGTAAAGTAAGGATTAGAACTATGGAGGAAACAAAACTCAGAGTAATGTTATTCTGTTTGCACTGAGCTGATCCTGCACGGGTCAGTATTTTCTCAGAAAGCAAGCACCAGGATAAGTGGAGGCCTGAGAATATTAGTGATAATACAGATGTGTTTTCTTTCCATTTCTCACTTCATGAGGTGTGATGAAAGGGGACTCGGTAGTCCAGCAGTTCAAAATAACTACAAAATATATTTGATTGACAATGAAATATAATCAGTTGGATCATTTTTAGAACACTGCTGAATTACTCCGCTTTTTTACCTGCTTTGGGAACGTGGCACCCAACTTAATGGAATAAGTTAACCTCCATGTTCTAGTAAAACCTTCTGCTGAGACTAGACAAAGATAAACTGAATAGTATTATATACCTTCCCCTCCTGTTGGCCTATCATTGAGAATCTGAGCAAGTGTCATTTCTCCGTTGTCTGGAGTTTGGGCCTCCTTATGTGGCCGCTTTTTCAAAATCTTGCTGAAGAATCCACCCGACCTGCGGGACACAGAAACACAGAAAGCTTTAAAGAAGATTCTTAAACCTCGTTAAAAACAATGTAGTGGGAGACTCTAAAATGAGTGGTGGACTGATGTTCATGCGGGATACACTGAAGACATTTTTTAAGTTCGTCATATCTCACAACATTTTTATCAGTAAAGTTTGTTTAGGGTTTCTAACGTTTCTGTTCTTAATCTTATACCTGTTTGTAGAAGATACCATCAAAACTGAATCTTCCTGTACGAGATTAAATGCCACATATTCAAGCTGTGCTCCAGCAGTGTCTCCATAGCAACGATGCATAATATACACAAAACAGTCAACCCGATGCCTCAGTCTGATAAAACCCTAACCCTCATGAAGTGTTTATTTCTGGCATATAAATCCATGGAGAGTTAATTCAGCTATCAGGAATTTCCAGCTGTGAACGTGAAAAACCACAAGAAGCTGAGGATGGTTTGAGGTTTCCCAAGAAAAATCTGATTCAAGAAGCATTGCAATGGGTTAAGATTACACCGAGGATGATTCCATGTGATGATTTACTTTTAATATATTTGTCTAGACAGTGAAAAACAAAATATTGCAACTTTACTGATACTATAGACATCGTCTACTGGACACATTGTCCTGTGCTTCACTTCTGCTGCATCCCACTCCCTGATCACTCCTCTATAGGCTGGTCCAGTACAGCTCAGTACCTGTCTGGTGTGGACGGCATGGAGTGTGCAGAGTCCTGGTGACCAGAACCATCTTGCTGTTTCTTTCTGAGGGAGCTTCCCTTCGAGCCATCAGGATGACTTTCTGAGGGGGAAATCATCTACAGAAGAGAAAACAATTTGAAGTGGTAACATATGTGCAGATTAACTGGACCAGAACCTGATTTCCAGTTCAGGTTATAACTGAATGTTTCCATAACAACGAATGAATTAAAATACCTCTCTGGATGAAAAAGCACCAGCTCCTTCAGAGCCTGGAGACAAACTGTCAATGGATGAGGAGGCTGTTTCAGTACTGCAGAAGAGCAGAGAGAAAAAATAAAAATGCATGGCACTCACAACTTTATTCCTAACCACATAAACATTATGTTAAAGAATACAAAGAGAAGTGAAGGCGTATCTTCTCTGTCAGAAAGAACAAATGTTTTTCAGAAAGTTGACATCTGCTAAAGCTGAGGTAAGAGAATATGACCAGAAGAGAAAACGTACAGTAGTTTCTTTTTCCTCCTTTCCTGACTGTTGTGAAGTGGAGGGCTGGAACTATCAGAGTATTCTCCATTACTCCTCCTCCCCCTCCACTTCTCCGGCTTCTCCTTAATTGCCCCAGGGCGGCGGTGCAGGTTTGTTGCTCCAACACCATCACCTACACCGTTCCTGTCAGGCATAGGGTCAGCGATGTGCAGGGGTAAGGAAGACGGGCGAACAGGACCGGCAGAAGGCGGAGAGGCTTTCGCCTCCTTCTTCCCTCCTTTGTCGTCCTTCAATTTCCAGGCCACAAAGGTGTACTGGTCCAGCTCCTTGCTGTCCGTCCGCTCTTTCAGCTTAGAGGTCTCCAGGCTTTTGCTCTTTGGCTGCGATGTTTGATCCTTGCTGCCTGCTGAGGTGGAGGAAGAGGAGGCAGCTCGTTCAGTCTCTCGCTGGTTGTGCTCCAGGCCTCTCCGTCTCCTCTGCTCTCTCTTCTCCTGGCTCCTGGATGACTGGCCTTTGCCGACAGCTGAAAATTGTGCACTCTTTTCACTGGAAGATGGGGAGGTATTGCTGGGAGTCTCTTTATCCAACCCCTCGTCTGTAGATGTGGCTGTGAGTGTGTTGGAGGTGACCCCACCAGAGGACAGTGTGGAATCCGCCTGTTCTAAATCCTCACCATCTTCCTTCTCGTCCAGCTGGGGTCCAGCCTCAGCCAGTGTACCGTTAGTCTCCAAATCCAACTCCTCATCCTCATCTTCCGGCTCGTCATCCTTGCGCTGTTCCTCCTCTGCATGTGAGCTTGTATTAACCACTCCGTCTGACCCTCCTCTCTCCTCCTCTGTCTCCTGGACATTATCTAGCATCTCCTCTGTGACCAGTTCTATATCTAGATCCTCTCTTGTTTGAGGCTCACTTGCCAGTCTTTTCTCTGCTTCTTCTCTCCCTTTCTGTGCTTCTTGTGCTTTCCTGGCGGCCTCCTCCTCCTCTTCTGCTCTCCTCCTCGCTTCCTCCTCGTCGGCTTTTCTCCTTGCTGCTTCTTCTTCTTCCATCCTCCTCCTCTCTTCCTCCTCCTCTGCTCGTCTCCTTGCCTCCTCCTCTTCTCTCCTCTTCATTTCCTCTTCTTCTGCCCTCTTCAGAGCTTCTTTTTCCTCCTCCTCCTTTTTGTGTTTCTCCTCACGAATGGAGTGGCACCTGTAATACACAAAACATAAATATATTTTTAAACATTTCCTGTCCAACTGCGGTCCAGCTGACTTGTTCTGAACTGGGCTTTTGACATAACAAGGTTTTTTACAGTGACAAACTCTCCTGTGTCGTTACCTTCTGCGTGCCGAGTGTCCTCTGACCAGGGCTTGTATTTTGGTAGCGCCCTTTCTTTGGCGGTGGAGCTCTAATCTCTGTCTGTGCCCTCTCCAAGCAGCTTGGATCAGAGTTGCTGCCCGTCGCCTGCGCTCCTCTTTGCAGTACCTGTGCCATGAACGCTAAACAGGAAACAGGACAGGATCAGTATCATACTCTAATTATCCATGGGAACAAAACGAATGTACAGAAAAGACAGCCCAACAAAAATAAATGTTTACCTGAATCAAGATGGCTGCCTGTCTCATGTCCAGAAACTCTTTTCTCTGCAGGCGACCTCTGAACCAGCGCTGAAGGAAGATGATCTTACGCATTACATCCTTGTGCAGTGTGTCCTGCAGCTGCTGTCGCACCAGCTCCTTCAAGAACACCTGAACAGAGAGAACGCATCAGAGTTCACATGCACAGAACAGGACAAGAAAACAGCTTAGGAGCAGTGGGCGGAGTTTAGCGGCGTACCTTAGTTTTGCCTATCTGGTACGTGGTGGGGTCCAGGCCCATCTTCTTGTCAAGCAGCGCTGAGATGTCCTCTTTAGAGGCAGCTGCATTTTTTGGCAGCAAAACCCTGAACTGCTCTATGAACTCCTGCAGGGTCAAGACAACAAAGATAACACAAATAAAGAAATGACTTGGTGGTCAAGAAAGGACATATCTGATTGGAATGAATTTTCTAAATACAACACCCAATATTAAAATAATACAAATACAGATATTCATGATATTTATGCCCATGCAGGCAATTATCAGCGTATAAATGCTTCCTTGCATTATATTTTTACTGTCTTTGTTTGTGGTATTGTTGCAGGTGATTGCAGCAGTTTCCATCCAACACCAGAATATGTTATCTTGAATGCCTACATTGGTGTGTGATTATCACATGGATTTTCCTAAAGGAGGAGGAACTTTACAGTACCTGGAATGTGTACTTGGCTCCGTAGCCTGACCTCCTGATGCGAACAGTCTCCAGCATTCCTGTGTAGCGCAGCTGCTGAACCACCAAGGCCTCGTCCAGATACATCTCCTTCTGCTCAAACGCAAGGACACAAGAAGCACATTCAGTCAAAGCCTTACTACTTCAGATGTGAGCCCCTATGAAATCATTTCAGTATAGATGTTTAACACGTCATTAAGAGACCAAGGATGTGAAGAGAAGATATTAAAGAACAAACTACATATAAGTAATAATACCAGATTCTTACCTTCTGAGCATTAGAGCGGATACAACGGATGAAGTAAGGCTCTGCTCTGTTCAGGTCTCCAAGAGTTTGGTCAAAGAAGTCTGGGGAAAACGAGGAGAAAGGGGTGTACTGAATGTTCAGGACTGCTGCGTGGAGGGCTTGTTTATGCATGTAACGTGCACGCTGTTGTAGGTTATGTTACCTGGAATTGGGCACTGATACTGGGGGTCTTCTTTTTCTTGTGCAGGTGGAGTAGTGACTTGGTGGTGCGATCGTGCAGCGTCAGGCTAACAATGAATTTCAGAGACCGAGAATCCAGCAAACTCTGCAAAGCATGAATACAATAAATTCAATCTCAAACATAAAACCAATGGTAAAACTACCAATATCATATCAACTGACAACAAAAACAATATATTCTCCTTATCCTTTGGTCTTTCCTCAGCTTTACCTTGGGAATGACCTGCCTCTGCTTGGTGGTTTTGTTTTTCCTGCAAAGAATAAGAGGAAAAAAAAGATACAGGGTGAGTTTGGAGGATTTAAGTGTTTCAGACCTGAAGGATGGATCATGAAGTAGGTGGCGTTTATGAAGGTGGGGGTTAGTACAGACGGCTGACTTCTTCATGCAGTCATGCGTCAGTCTGTGATGAAATCCAGACTTTCACCTGGAAGACGAGATGATTAATGGGCAGAAATGAGGCATGAATGAGTGAAGAAGGTGAGGATGACGGGGAGGAGGCGGAGGGAGGTTCCTGCAGGGGATGGGATGTACCTCGGTAGACTCCCCATACACAGACAGACATGCTCTCTTGCCATCATCACTACATACTGAGTCTTAAATCCACGTTCAGGGTCTCTCTGTTGTGTCAAACTCCGAATTAGTTTCACAAGGAGTTCCAAAAGACCTCACATGCCAGCACAGTCTTCTGATGATGCTCATGCAGCCGAAGGTATTCAAGGCATTTAAGCTTTATCCTTCAAGAGAAAAGTGTCTATAAATGTGACAGCTATACCTATGTATGGTGATGTCAAAGTGGTGCACGAGCTGAACGTGGCTGGTCAAAACTATTTGTGGATACGCTACATTGATCTTGGGGGAGGTAAAACTATAATCGGAGAATGTTCTGCATGAGCCAACTAAACTGGAGCGGTCTGGAGAAGCACTGATGCCAGGTCTGTCTGCAGACTCACTGGAGGACGTGTCGAGGGAAGCGGAGACGACCCCAGGACTGCAGCAGCTTGCGAGGGTCCTCGCCATCCAACTGTAAGTTCTTAATGGAGCTGATGATCTCTGCGTGCATGTCTCTGATAACACCAGACACGCACACCCAGTGTGGAGTGGGAAAGAGGAGGAGGAGTACAGGGAGCAAGAGGAGGGAGGGGGAAAAAAACGACAAAAGGAGGAAGGAAAGGCCAGGGGAGAAAAAAAGTGGGGCGTGATTTAACACCACTGTTAGGACACCTTAGAAGAAAACACACCACCGCAGTTACCAAAGACAAAAAGCACACACTGACTGCAGGATAGCTGGGGGTCTGATCATAAGGAACATCATGCTCTGCATATTCTCCATGAAGACTAACCCATCAATTCTCCCACCATTGATTTGACTGATGATTACGGGCATGAAAACCTCAAGACACACTAGACCACCCAACTATGCTGCCATATCTCTATTAAGAACTGAAAAAGACACAGAGAGAGATCGGGGCACGTAGGGATTGTATTCACACCCACATCCCTGCCACTGTGGTAGTTACATGCAGAGCTGAGCTGACGTTCAGTGTGGTTGGCTTTTCTTTTTCCATGCTGGGATTGTTACTGGCTGTGTGACTGTAAGTTGTTACTGGTGACGCGGTTGGATTTACGGTTCCTTTTAATTCGGGGCTGGTGTTACACTGGACACTGGGTCTGGTGAGGTTAATATCGAGTTGTTTCTGTGTTCCAGAGCTGGTCCATGCAATCATTTTTTTATATACTTACCATGACTGACCATGAAAAGAGAGGTCAGGCAGTGAAGGAATGGGTAACATATACAGCAAAATGAGCCACAGTGAATCCGACCTCTACATCTCCACGGTCGCAGATCGGTTTTAGATCTGAAGGTATAGGGTCAGGATTCACAGGGCCCAAAAATCTGAAAATATTCTCCATCGTTTGGGTCCAATCTGAGAAAGCTCCCCCAATTATTTTTGGCTATTTGACTTGATTCCTCTGTATGTGTATGAATACTTAGTGTGCTTCTAAGGTTGATGTAAGTAATCCGGGTGGCTAATCAGAAGAGGCCAGGACAAACACCTTCCTGTGCTCTATAGCGGGAATAATAAACGTGAGGAAGGAGAGAGATTATCACAGCTACAGTAAAATAAGTGGATTACAGTGAGGGAAGTGATAGAATGCAAGGTAAAGGGTAACTTTGTACTGCGTTATATTGGTGTTCTGAACTTCTACTTTCACTTTTAAAGAAGCAGAACTCGTAAAACCCATTCCTACTTTGTTCTGGATTCAGGTTTATGAAATAGCTAAAAAATGATTGTTTTTTCAGATGACAGCAAACTCAGAAGATGGAGCAAACTGGTATCTATTACCCAAAAACAAAACACATTTCCTTCCTGCTTGGCCTCACTTCTTCATTCCTTTTTCCTGTCCACCAAATTCACTTACTTCTTACTCTCATAGCTAGCAAAGATGTCTTCAAAGGCCTCTAAAGGACGGTCCTCTGAGTGATCAAAGTAGAAATCGAGCATAGAAGCTCGTCTGTGGAGGGGAGAGGAGAGAACCGCACACAGTGGGGGGTCACCAACGGGTGGAGAGGATTGGGGTGACTGAGATGAGGTGAAGGAGGATTCATCTGTCAGGGTAATAAAAATACAATAAAAAAAGCCTGGGATTCTGTCAGTTACAGTAACTCAGCTGAAGAGAGTTTAGGTGTCTGACATTGTCCTTCCTCATCTCATCCAGCACCACAGGATACATGTGGAGGTCCACAGTTCACCAACCATTTGAAACAGTTCCTTTACCTTCAACAAGGAGCAACAAACAGGAAATATGTAGCTGTGTAGTTTATAAGTGGAGGAAATGTCGCAGCTTCATGAACATTGATTCTATTTAACGTAACCAGTCAGCGCAAGCCATGAAAGAAAAGGAAGTCCGCCTCCACATCCACAGGTGTTACAGCAGACGGATTCCTCAGAGGAAACAGACCTGGCAACTGGAAAACCAGCCCAAACCCAACAAAGACCAAGGGAGAGAAGTGTCATAGTTTTGTATTGACTGCACATTACTTACTTGTACATTCTGTCTACAGGGGCATTGGGTCGCTGGAGCTCTCCTAAAGGAGTCCTGGAAGATTGGACGGACAACACCTAAAAGCAGAAAAAAAACAAATAATACAGTGTATTTATCATAAGTAGGCTTTTAAGAAGAAAAAAACGGTGATTAGAATCACATGACTTGAGCAGTTTGTTTTTATGGTTTTGTCTTAACCTTATTTAATCTTGTTAATCCACATAAAAAAAGGCTGGTGCGTCATTGGGCTACGCCTGAGAGCACCAAAATAGTCTGGAGGATTGAGAGTTGCACGGGAATTAAAAAAAACCTCCTGATGCCTCACGTTCCTCCGTATTCCTGTCTGTGCTGACCTGAGAGGCTTATTACAGAGCAGAGAAACTGCAGCGCTCTGAAGATGTGGTATAAGCTGCACAAGTGGAGGGAAGGCAGCTAGTGTGACACAATTGGAAATGTTCTGTAATGAATCCACTTTACTTTTGCGTAAAGGTGTTTGTGATTCTGAGTGATATTAGAATTTGTTTAGTTTAAGCATAATGTAAGTCATCAAGGACAAAAAAAAGCATGCTTAGAAATAATTATTTCCCCCTGGGCAGGCTGCCACTGTCACACCGATAATGTACCTGAAGTTTTGGCAGCCCAGGAGCGGCCAGCTTCATTAAAAGCAGCGATGCCTCTGATGGTGGCGCGCAGGATGCCCCATCGAAACATGGCCACCGGGTCCATGCCGATGAGCTGCCGGACATAGGCGCGGTCGCTACTCCGCAGCAATGCCACAATGTCTGGACGCATATGGTCTGTGTTCTTCTCCCTGAAATCCTGGGGACGTCAAATAAAGGAAACACCATCAACACACATGGTCTTGTTTATATTCAAGTGTAACCGGCTAAAATATGTCACCCGACATCTTCTCTGACCATCCTCCTTACCTTGATTTGATATTTGACTCTCCCAGCAAAGTGTTGAATGACGAAGGCGGGCTCCATCACTGGTGTGGGGACAAAGTATTTGTTCCCCTGGTGCTGCTGCTTGAATTTGGCTAATAAAGTCTCATCTGTGGCGTGTGGAAAGCTGGAGTACAGGCACAGAGAGGAGGAAAGGGGAACGAAGGATTAACAGAAAGAAAAAATGTGACAAACTGAATATAAGCAAACTTCATTCTACTTGCAACCATAAGACATGATTGAACCACTGTGAATGTGTTCTTACTTGCTCTCCTCATCCAGCAGGTAGAGCAGGCCGGTGGGCTTCTTGCTGATGAGATGGATGCAGCCCACGTTGTCTGTGTAGTCGATGTTGTGCCAGGTGATCCCCTCTGCTTGGTACTCCTCCTGGTTGAGTTTACCACAGAACATTTGCTTGAATAAGCTCAATGTCATGGTAGGAAGTTTGGCAATTTCACTGTTTGAACTATTTAACCTTTTGGTCTCAAATGTAAAAACAATATACATAAATATCAAAAACATCCAGAACAGATGTGATTGTTATATTACGTATGCTAAAAGATGCAGCTGTATAACCTGCTAAATATTTGAACAATAAATGCATTGCATTCCTGTTGTGATCAGGCTCTGAAGGATAAGATAAACCGATATGAACTAGCGTGTAACCTTATCTCCCTTCACAGGGGAAATGTTTAGATGAGTCACCGTGTTAGTATTCATTATGAACACAGAGCAGAGAAGAGCGTCGTTCGTTTGAATCACAGGGGAGCAAACCTTCTGATGAGGTCTGGTTCGGTGACTCATGAAAAAAGATTTGGGTGGAGTGGCAAACGGAACGAGACTACTCACCTGCTCCAGGTTGAAGATGTGATGATTGAAATAATACTGCAGCTGCTCGTTTGCATAGTTGATGCAGAATTGCTCAAAGCTGTTGGTTTCAAAGTCCTCAAAGCCGAAAATATCCAGGACTCCGATGGACAAACACTGGAAGAGAGGACCACGCGAACACTAGTGACCCTTCAGGTATGTCAGCAGAGTAAATCTCAAACAGTTTGAGTGCTGTTGTGTGTGTATGCTCATGTTTGTGTCTTACCGGGACAGATTCTTCCATATCCTTCTTGTTCAGCAGAGCGTGATTGATGCGCAGGACGATCCAGTCAAACAAGGCGCTGTACAGAGATTTGGCCATGGAGTCTCTGGCTGTGATAGCCTGGTGGGAGAAAGAGAGCGACTTGTGATGAAAACTTCAGTGGTGGAAGAAGTACTCAGATTACTTCAGTAACATTAGCAATACCACAGTGGAGAAATAATCACCACTTTACTTTGTTAAAAGTGGAAAATTATTAGCATCAAAATATACTGATATTTCATCATAATTATATGTTGATTGTATTTTGTTTAATTAATCTGAATCTGCAAGGTACTAGTTACTAAAGGTATAGAATATATGTAATGTAGTGGAGGAAAAAGCAGTGTTTTTCCATCTGAAATGTTGTATAATATAATTATAATAATGTAGTATAAGGTAGCAGACAAACTAAATACTCAACCAATCATACATTTATACTTAATGACTGTACTCAATGTACTTATTATGTACTTATTACATTCCACCACTGCATTTCATAGTGTGCTTTAATAAAAGTCTGACGGAGGCAAACGTATGTGAGGGCTTTATCGAAGCAAAGAAAAGGAGAACATAAAAACACAGACAGGAAGAAGAGCGCTGTATGAAGAAAGAAGGTAGACGCAGACACACAAGGCCACCAATTAGTGTGCAGTTGGACAGCATTATAGTAATGACAGGATGCTGGTGCCGACCTCAGAGTGGCTGTAGGGGAGGATCAGCTTGTCGTTGACCGTCACCGTTTTCCTCTTCGTCAGCGCCTCGACCAGCAGCTCCTCTTTAACCTGGCAGGGGAGCCACACGGGTTAATGCTCGACAGCCAGACTGGCTATACAGTGAAGAAATGGAGTCACACAGAACGCATACATTACCTTCAGCAGGTCAGACAGCGTAGCCAGGACCTCTGGTGGTCCCACATCCACCCCCTCGTCTCGGCCTGTCGACTTCCTCCTGTAGGTCACGTTGCCCAGATACAAGATGGCCGAAAGCACTGAAAAGATCCTGCAACACAGTCCCAAAGAATTGCATGAGTTGAAGGCATTTGTCAATGCAGTCATATGACAAATGCCAGAAAAGTCCTTATTTTTTTCCATCTATTTCAGTTCAATAACAAGTAATCTGAATAGAAGCATTGTATGGCGATGCATCCGCACGCCGTTTCTAATAAACGGCTACATTAGCCAATTTGATGCAGCTATTATTGTGATGTTGCTGTGATAAACAGTCCGTCTATTATCATTTGTATTTTTGGTAATGTGACTCGACGTCCAGACCAAAATAACCTCGGTTTTCAGCGGAAAAATGCTTCGGGTTGGATTTTAACCGCAACATTATGTGTCCCTGCATCACAAACGATATATTGAACACTGATTCACTTACTGTTTCTTGGTTGCAGGAAGGAAGCCAACCATCTCCATTGCCTGCTGCAGCCTTTCAAAGTCATGACGCAGGTCTTCCTCATCTTCTATCTTAAAGTTTTGCTACAAAGACAAGGACGAACAGTTAGTAAAGGCGTTTAAAGATGAGAAGACAGAAAAAAGCACAACATGGAGGGACAGGTGAAGGAAGGGGTAAATGAGGAGGAGGAGGAGGGTGAGGAAAGAGGGGAATAAAAACGAGAGAGTGAACAAAGACTGCTTCATTAAGATGCAGTGCACATGTGCGCAGTGAGCTGGGAGTGTATAGAGCAGCGTATTCAGAAGCTTGACAGTCTTCGTGAATACAGGGTCAGCTAACAGTGAATTACAGTGTTACCTCTAAGGTCAAATCGCACACAACGACAGACTGAACAGGGTAGAATAATATCAAATGGACAGACAATAAATTGCTGGATGTGATGGGGGGGGCAGCACTGTACCTGCTTGAGGTAGAAGTAGTCTTCAGGCGGCAGTAGCTTGAACTCTTTCCTCTCCTCCTCTGAAGCTCCCAACAACAGGTAGTAAAACACGTGGTAGTTCCTGAAAAAAAAAACACATTGTCCTTGAAGCCCGTATTATACACAAAATTGTACACACACCAAGTAATTACAGCAAGAAAACATTATTTAAACTGCCTGTTCAAAGGAAGAATTAATTAGTACATCATTCCATTGTTTATTTGTTTTATTACGTGGCAAGCAGTAATCAGTAGATATGAGCTTCATGTTTATGGGCACAAATAAGGGGGTGAAAGATTTTTTGGTGATAAAACAAAGAGTCAACACGTTGTAAAAAGCTAATAGAAAAAAAGACACTGTCTGGAGCTCAATGATATCAGTTTTCCACTTGTGCTATCAGTGGGCACAGGCAGGTAGATAGGCGACAACGCTTTGTTGTATTAGCACCCGGGAGTAATGAGTTTCCACACTTATCACTAAGAAACAATTACATCATACAGTGGAGTCACTCCCTGACTAGACTGGCAAGACACACAGACAACAGCATGTGTAGGCTAGGTGATTAACAGGACACTGAGCAGGCAGCTAAGGTTACGGAGGCGGGCTCGTCCATGTAAAGGGACTAACATTTTCCAAAACAAGGTGGTCAGGAAATGTGAATGTGTAACACTCTTCCAACTTACAGCTGCTGTTGTGGTATTAAAGACTAACCCCCATGAGCGGTTTTGTGCATCTTTACATATACAAATCTCAAATGGAAACCATAAGCAGGAAAAAAAAGGCCTTTCTGTGTCAACAACGGTTGAATAACGACCACGTTTACCGTATCTCGTACAGTCAATATGGAAACATTGTAACTCCTTTCTTTCATTGGTCTGTCTCTCTCTTCTTTTGACTCATTCATCAGTAATATATCGCTCTGCAAATGACAAGACGATGGAGGAGGTGCTAACTCCCCTAACACTTTAATTGGGTATTAATCACACAAGTAACAACCGACCTGCAGTCTAGTCGCTAGTGAATATCACGGTGAGTAACAAAAGCCCACATGACTTTAAACATGAGTGAGCGACTACATGGTGAGTGAGGACAGGAAAGGGATTTTTTTTCTCACGTTTTTTATCTTGTTTTAATAGCAGCAGTTAATTCCAAACTCAAACAAACCAAAGGTCACAACAGCAAAATAAATCAATATGATCAATCACTGCTACATTTATTGTCCTACCACTTTGATATCAGTGGGTAACATTACTCAGTGTGGACATGTGTTTAGGAAGATCTAAACAGTCAGCTGAACCTCATATCCAACCATCAGGGGCATCCCATGTTTGCACAGAGGGCCCCACGAAGGTCAGTGGGGGTGAAGGGTCAAGACCCCTCCAGTTCTTCCTCACCTCTCGTTCTTCTCTCTGGAGACCAGACGAGACTTCTCCAGGAGATACTTCTCCACCACAGCCCTACGAGACGGAGAGAAAAAGAGGGAAGAGAGAGTAGAAGAGGACAGGGGAGGGGGAAAAAAAGGGAAGAAGAAAAAACAATGAAGATGAATCACTTAACGCTAAAGGTCAATCAGCTTTGTCTGTCTGCTTTCAGGTCATATGTGAAAGTGGGCCGGTGCTAAAAAATGAGGAGGTGTAGGAGGGGAAGTGAGGACAGATGGCCGAAACAATCACAGAGTGAACAAAGCATTCTGATACGGTCAGATGAATTGTATCACATCACACACACGCACACATGCACACACACACACACGCACTAAAAGCAACAATTACGCACTTCACCAGGCCAAGGCCATAAAGTTGTCTCAATCAGATTTTATAAGTAACAGTTGTTTTTTCTATATCCAGGCAAAAACAACGCTGACGCCAGTCCTCATGGCAGGCTAAGAATAGAGCCGTGCTGTGAGAAACATGGTTGTGTGTCCATCTGCTTAAACTGCAGATGGATTAACTGAGACCATACATCTACAGGTTTATCTGCCAGTTTGTGTTCTAGTCTGCAATAGTCTGCACTGCAACTTCTATGCAAAATAATGTTGGGGTATGATTTGCTGTCGTTGTCATGGTCACACCCACAAATACTATTTAATCTTAATTTATGAAGGGGAAATATTGATTGTTACCACACAAAATGCACATGTATAAAGAAGAATCAGATGTTCTTGACAGGACAGAGCCTTGAGGACTGGCAGGAATTCACATTACGCTGTCCTTCTTGAACTAGTTAGAGGCGCCCCATAAAAGCATCACTGTGACAAAGGCTTTTGAAATATCTATTTTATTTAGAAATACAGGCCATGTGAGCTTTCAGCGCTTGATGGTGCTTGTTGAAAAGCAGAAGTTCCCACCAACTAGGAATCTGCTTTCCTTGGAAATGTGTCCAGTATTTCAGTTTCCTTACATGTGGAGGTAATTTTTCTCAGTGAACCCATTTCACATCTGAACCCTTTCCAGGATAGGTTCCAGAAAATGGAGCAGACGTGCAATGGGTCTCACTGACTCTCATTTTTACATCACGACAAATACATGTCATGTTTGGAGCATTAAAACCTACAACAGGAGGCAAAATACGAATGTGATCCTTCCCTAAAAGTAAGATGTATTATTTTCTATATAATATATAACATGGAGACCAGTACGAGTCTAAAGGAATGTTGAAAGGAGCCTCTTTTCATACTGGTTATACAATATATCTGTCAGCATACTAAAGAGTAGCAGAAGTGTCACAACATGTACTTTCTACAGTACATGTTCATGCTCAGATGTCTTTCACTGACACTCCACCTCCTTTCTACACTTCCTCTAAAGTGTGTTTTTATTCCCCCATTCTTTGCTCCATCTCGCTACCAGTGAGGAAGGATAAGCCGGACAGAGAGATGGAGAAATGGTAGAGAAGAAGAGAGAGCATTAAAACAGCCTGTCTGTCTGTCAGTCGGTGCGCTCAGAAAGCAGCGCATAGTGGAACAGCAGCTTTCCCTTTGTTAATCTCCTCTATTGACTGTCTGAATGGCTGCCAGTAGAGATGGAGAAATAGACAGGCGGCCTTTGTTAGGACCACAGAGCTGTGATGGTGCTCTGGGTCCAACACTTTACTGGTGTGAAGCAGACGGCCACAGCACGTACAGTGAGAGCAAACTATGGAAGGTGTTTTAGGTTGACTACCTTTATAGTTTTCACCATTTATTTCTCTAAGTGTGTTCACTTTGTACCACAGGAAAGCATCAATCAGCTAAAATCAGCTGATTGATCAGATTGAATCGCTCTACTGATTGGATTACAGACCTTTCTCGGGGTAAGCGATTCAATAGAGCATGATGAAACCTGGTGCTATTAGGGGATAATCAGGTTGGGGACGCTCACTTCCTGTGGAGGTAAGCAGCTGTCGCCAAAGGCATTTACATGGTTCAAATCAAATTCTATTTCTGGTAACGGCCATTGGTCTGAATATTGTACCGATTATACAATGTGTTTAACTCTGTATTCAGCAGCTGTTCGACCCTTTCCTGATGAGAAATGAGGAAGTGACACAGCTGACCAGACTTTGATACAGCGCCTAACCAGAGTGACTGCAGAGAAAAAGGAAGGACGTGCTGGTGGCTGAAAGTTTCAGTCCATATGAACACACATGCATGCACATGCACGGACATAAAAAGAGCAAAGAGGAAGGGATCAGGTTATAGAGAGGTGGAAGACCCTGTTGACGAGCTACAGGAACAGGATACAAAACACAAAAGCAATTGTTTACATGACCCTGTATGCTGTTAACTTTGTGTGAGGCCACAAAATAAATAAATAAATACTCACCCTCTGACCACTCCACTCTCCAGATAATTCACCTGGATGAATTTGCCGAAGCGGCTGGAGTTGTTGTTGTGCGCCGTCTTGGCATTCCCGAAAGCCTGACGGAGACAACAGGGGGAGACAGAAAGACCTGATAAGTGTCAGGGTATTGAGTCACAAACATGCAAGCATTACCAAATCAACCAACAACTTCTCAAAATTACTGCAACATACGAAACGAAAATATGAAACCTAGAAGAAATGCATCTTTCGTCAAATAAACCAATGAGGCAACTGGTTCGTTCGTGAAAGATAACTTTTAAAACACTGAGGAGGAGACAGGAGGACAGCTTTGGACCAGAGAATTGTGTCCTGGAAACCAGAACAGGCTTAATTTTAAGATTCAGAGTCTTAACTGCTGAAGACACACTGGCTGATAGTAGCATCCACTACCGCCCCCCCGAAACAATTACAAACCCTTCCTACCAATTATCTCCACCAGAAGGGTCATGTAATTGGTTGCATGTGTGTCCGTACACCTTTGTGTCTGTCCACAGCTAATCACGCATTCTGTTGCAGCATGATATTTTGAGCTGCATGCTCTGGACCTCTCGTGGTAGTACTGACTCACACGTTCTCAAATATTCCGTTTATTGCCCTGTTTATATTGCCCTTGACTGCCTGCTATTCTCACTCACTACTCTGGAGAACCCCTGGACCAGTAGGGATACAACACAACTGCATGCATCCAACCCACAGTCACATCTCTACGCTCAGATACACATTGTTTTTGCACATTGTTTGGCTACCAGCTAATGGAGCTACCAGTAAAGCGGGAAGAATGCTTGGCTAGTTTAATTTTGTTTTTGACAAGATTATGCGAGTTTGATGAATGGTGTTTTATGACAGCCCATTGGTTTCACACCTTAGCCTTTATGAAGGCGCAACTCAATCAGTGCCAGCACATGTAGGAGCACCCGGACTGCAACAACAATAACAACAAATCACCATGACAACGAAAGAAATGAGTCAAGAGGTTAAATCTTGTTTATGAACAGCAGCTGAGATGGCGGAGGGGCCGGGGGCTGGGACTGTGTGTGTGTGTGTGTGTGTGCATGTTGGGGGGCCCCTAGGAGGGGGTGAGCATCTGCAACTCGTTGTCCCCTCTTGCCCTCCTCTCACTCTCTTCTCATCCATCTCTTTCTTGTCTTTCCTCCTTCCAGACCTTTTTTCCTCATTATCTTGTTCATGCTGTGTGTGTGTGTTTGTAAGAGAGTGAGAGAGAGAGAGTGAGAGAGCAGAGAGTGCATAGATGATAAATGAGGTTGGGACAGGCGTTCTGTATAGCAGTGTCAAAGACAGAAACAGAGAGGACCGGGGTTTCTGTCCAGGGCTCGGTCTAATGCTAAGCCAGCCGGGGCACACAGCGCCCAGCTACCAGTCCTGAGGGGCCCCGTTTACTGCATTGATACGGTAACAGAATAGCACTCTCTTTCTTCACGATGCACATGCTCACATGGTAACAGATAGACACACACACACACACACACACACTCCTCAAAAGGCCACCGAGTGGAAGTTGACTCAGTGCATGTTAAATAGGAGCCACATTGTATCTTCCAAAGCGGTTGCAGGGAGAATTTGATACAGTGTTGTTAAGGACTGATTGGACATAGGGGGCAAATACACACACACCTACCTAGAGGGTTTGATTGAGATTCCTTGGGATGAACCCAATGACCTGTATTTCTTGGTTTTTATAAAACATACATCTTATCTGTGACCACAAAGATTCATTTTTCAGACTAACCTGGACTTGCTCAGACAAGATTTTTACCCACCGACTCACTCACACACACTCTACCACACCGTTATTACTCTACATGCATGCTTGGTTGTTTAGTATGCCAACAAATAAAGTATAACATAGTATACATTTAGGTGTTGCCTGAGTTAACAGAGTACAATGCCACCACTTCTATTCCAGGTTTGAGGGCCAGTAAGTCGGTTTTGGCACCGATACTCCAAAGCGTCTCACTGCTCAATGCTGCCCACTGTGACCAGTACTGTTCACTCTACAAACCTTGCACCCAAGAGCACAAAAACCCTGGGAAATCTCTGCAAAGCCCAGGCTGCTGCACCACGGTGGGAATGCTAAACATGTTACAGCATCATTCGTATTTGAACTTGCCCATGGGCGAATGCTATCATTGGCTGGAAGGCTCGGCAGGTATGGGGAAGTGGACTGACGGCTCCAGATTGTGTCCATGGAAAGGTCTAATGTGCATTCTTGTGAAATAGGGGTTACTTTCATGGAGTTTATGGATTAAAAAAGGAGGGAAGGGAGAGTTTTGAAAGAGAAAAAAGAGAGAGGGGGGGCTCAAGTATCTGCATGTTTTGTATGCACATCCAGCCATCATTTGATGACGTACAACGCTGTTTTAACTGATTCCTCTGTGGTGAGCGGACTTCTTTGGCAGCCCGTTACCCTGTATATTTCCACTTCTACAGAGCCAGACTTATCCGAAAGTAGTCTCACATCCCCATCCATCCCCCTCACTCACTCACTCACATGCACTCATACACACAAACTCACTTCTCCTTACACACTAGGAGAGTATCTGTTCAATAGTGCAGTTCATGAGTTGTTGAAACAAGCGAGTGTGGCAGAGACGAGAAAGTACAAATGATATATTATGTTTGTGATTGTATAAACTAGCAAACAAAAACCTGCGTGAGGAAATGGTCTGATGTGTACTTCCCCCCAAGCTGTGTGCATTCGCTCCTATAAGTCACTTCTGTGTCGATCCGAGTGCGTTAAGAGTTTTGAGCTTTTTTTTTGCGGACTTTCAATAAGCCTACAAAATAAGGGAAGAGAAATAGTCTTTTGTAACCAGTAAAACATGCAGCTGGTGCTTGGGTACTAGACCTTATTGCTACGACACCGAGGCACTGCTGCATCCTTTAAAGTCTCCCTCTGCTCAAAAGAGCTTCAGTTTAACGTTTCCACAGGCGCTGCCAAGGCCCTGACACTGACACCTCACTACAGACTCACAAAAGGACTCTAAAAAAGTCCAACCGTCACAAAGGACGGTTCCCACATTCACAGAGTGCAACGGCAGGCACTCGTGCAAACATTTATCAAAGCTCTAGGTAGATATTCTCATTCACTCACACAGCTGCAACACTTTACATGCACACCTATATGTTCTTTAAGTCAAAATCTACTCTTAAATAACACTGGATAAATGTGCAGCAAGATAATAAACTATATAATCACTGCTAACTCCAATATAAAGGCAAAACGCCAACGGTACTTAGTGACAAAATAATGACTGTTTGTTGTTTTCCTTGTTGTAAAAAATGCTTTGGTGAAATCACATGATGTTGGCAGTGATTGAATAAAACCACATCTATACACAGTTCCTCCTCTATGCTTGGCCTTGCTTCAAGCCGCCACTATATCCCACGAACTATACTTAAACCCCTCAAGCTCAACTCAACTGAATTATTAACAAAGCATTGATTCTTTGATGTATAATAATGGCATCAATAGCACCCAGAAGGGCTTGATGCTTTGATTCAAAAACAGTGAATTTTCCAATGAATGCGGTTGTACGGAACTGCCTGAAGGTCAGAAACAAATTATATTTTTATGCTCTTTATTTCTTGTCTTGCGCAGAATGACATGGCAGCACTCTGTTTCTTTTTTTACGGGAAATGACTTGCAGTTAACTAAAATTGTGTAAATGTTCTAGATGACACCTTCACACTGCAGATGATTTGCATTTAAGGATTTTAGTTGATTGATATAAAAAAAAACAATCAAACAATTCAATAATCAAGCATAAATGCCAAATATTAGTTTGTTCAATGTTCACAAATGCAGGATTTGCCTCTTTTCTCTGTTATATATATTAAATTCAACATGTTTGGGTTTAGGACTGTTGATTGGACAAAACAACCATGATGATGTTACTTTTGGGTTGAGAAATCTATATTCAAAAGATGAATTGATAACAATTGGTAGCTGCAGCTCTGGGGATTTATATGCATATACAACAACATTCTGACACAATAAAGCTTGTATGAAAAGTATACGGCCTGTTATCACATGACAGCTAACTGTAGTGGAAAACAAATTAACTTGTGTTGAATGCCAGCAGAGTGGAAATAAAGCAGTGGTTATGGAGAAAGAAAAAAAAAACAAAACAGTAATTGCTTCAGGGTGCAATGGTTGATTGTAATGGATGACTGTTATTATTAACAAAGGTTGGAAAACAAATCAGACACTTCAATGTACTAACTTTAAGGTAAATGCTGTGCTTAACTGAACAGCCTCATGGAGAAGAACTAATACTGAAGTACATTAATCAAAAAAACATGGGACAAATAAAGCCTCAGCAAGACAACAAGACAGCATTTAAAATGAATGATACACACACAGAACAAACCACCAAGGTTATAAGGGAGTCACAGTACATAATCCATGTTGAGCCCAGTAGGAAACTGGAGCATACAGCATACTTTTTACTTCATCAATCTTGTGCGAGAATTTGAGCAATCCTCATCTTTAAGGCGTGTTTAGTCTGAACATCACAGGCTACACAGGCATTTCAACATCAAGAGTATACAACATGGACGGTGTCACAACTGATAACTTACTCCACTCCAATATGCAATGGGAACATGAACTAACTGTAGACTAACATATAGTCAGTCGAATTACAACATTTCAGTAGCATTTCAAGTTTACCCTGAACTCTGTTAAGCATTTTGGACCAAATAAGAAACGAAACCTCTCATTTTCTGTATCCCATACCATTTAACAAATTCTCCTACAATACTGTGGTCTGCATTAGTTTTATTGTATTTGAAATGTGTCTAAAATTTTGCAGTTTGACCCATTTGTGACCATGGCATTGTATGTTATTCTGTGATTTGGTCACATAGTCTCCTTAGTGCAAATCCAATGGTGGGAAAGACGAACAGAATTCTTTGCCTGACGCAGTTTGCATCTTCGAAAGGTATTTTTTTGTGATCTCAATGAGTGTTTCTCTGTCAATATTTAAACAAGTTTTCTGAAACATATACACAATACAGGGTCAAACAATGACGATGTCAGAGGTAACAGATTGGAATAGCTGGAATAAAGTTTTTGTAGCACCAGTTTTGCTCCTCTTGTGGTCTTGTGTTTTACCAGACTGAAGTCATTTCAAGCAGCTCCACCCTTGTCTAGATGGGTACCACATCAAACCTCAGCTTGTGATGTGGTCAGAGTACCATGAATAGACCCTCAAGTGGCCTGAATCATGCTGCTACATGTAAGCTGGATTTGGCCTGTAAGGAACAGCATACTCCACTCTTCAATACGATTCTGAGTGGTATGATTACAGTAAGGCCTTTGTATACTGTATATGAGTGTGTGTGTGTATGAAATGAATGACATGTGTGCATGACGCAGTGATTTAATCTCAGTAATGCCAGTTTTTCCCAGACTCGTACACAATGCCATCCAGTCTGACCAAATATAGCTGAGGAATAAAGGTGCAACCCGTAACTAAGAGATAAACAATGGCTCAGCAGACAGAATGGCCAGCTACTCCTCTGCACTTCCTGTACAACAATACAGTACTTTTGGTGTAGCCACGCCCCTCAAAGCCCTAAGCTAACAGCAGAGAGAACTGCTGCCATTACTTCCCGTGTCGTATCTGCTTCCTGTTAAAAAGGGTTCCGGAGGATAGGAACTTCCTGTCTGAGGTTGTGAGACGGGCTGGCAAGGAGGCAGCTGTGGACTTAGTAAAATAGGAATATGCATAACTAGGAGGCTTTGGTTAAAAGGCAATAGTCTTGCTAACAAGTCTGTAGATGATTTTCTGTTCACCAACTAAAACCAAACTTTCCTTTTAAAGCTTTGAGCAAGAAAACTTGGTGTTGCCAGAAAACAGTTTTTTCACCTTAGAAGTTGGTATTATTCCAAACAAATAATTGCCATGATTATACCCTACATCCTGATGATGAAAACAATTATGCTTCTCAACCCTTTCAGCACTGTAAGTACCTCTTCACTAATCACAGAGTTGTCAACTTTCCAAATTGTACTTTTATGGAGCATGTGGACTTTCAAACGTATTGATCTTTCTCCATGATTAAATATAACATCACCATATTGTCTGCTATGTGCCAGCCAACTCTTTGCAATGGAGGAGGGCCTGTGTTTACAATAAGAATAAATAGGCTTCAAGAAAACAGAGACACCAAAAGAACCACGTAACAGAGGAACAACCAGTTGGACCAGTTCATAAATGACATACTCCTTCAGATCTGGTGAGCTGTTCTGCAGGCGGTAGTCTTATTTGTACAAACTGAAGAAACTATTAAGGACAATGTCTCCTTTACCTGAATTAAGTTCAAGACAAAAGGAGGGAAATTTCTTGAAGTGAATACAATATAATAGCATGTAGAATACAATAAAAAGTACAATGAACTCAAATATAACAGTGGCTTTGCCACATGCTTTCTGGTTGGGGCCATTCAATCTGCTTGCAACATAGCATACAGCCTGGCCAGCACCATAAAAGATGATCTCATCTCCTCAAAATGTGTGACCCGAGCTGGAAGACCTCCCCTATAGCTTGAAGAACCACACAGAGCTTCCACCACTGTGATCGGTGTCCAGGACAAAAAAAGAAGCACATAAAACCCCTTTGCCGATGTAAAAATCCATTCACTTTGGTATATGTATCTATAAATAGCATTCTACACTCAATATATAGAGCTTGCCTGGAATGTGTCAGGAAGGAACCACATGAGGTAGACTATTTGTGTGGAGAAAACCGCAGGGAACAACATTTCAGGGGAGCTTTTGCTTCCTCTTTAAAAGTGACTTTAGCTTCACGTCAGCCATCTTATGAGCTAGCTGCTAAAGCTGGTGGGTGTTGTTAAAACAGAATGCTTTCACATAAACAAACGAGTACAGGCCTCTTCGCATTGCAAAAAAAACGCAACTGCCTCAGCTTTTGCCTTAACTGTTCAATGCAAATTTAAAGAAATTCTGCCAGAGGGTGAAATGTACAGCTGGTCCCACATGGAATCTAACCTCCACTTTCTCCACAGAGCAGGCCAGCAGGGACTGAACCCGTCTCCCTGTCTGCCCCACAACTGCAACCACAGCTCTGGACCATGCTAACATACACTCTGCATTCTGGGAGTGAACGGCAGAGTGACAGTGTGTCTGCCAAAGGGACCAGAACTCTGCTGATTGAGAGGAAAATCTCTCGGCCCCGTGCCCCCACTTTTCCCTAATCAGCCATGCGGAGCCAAAGACTGACAGACATCAGGGGACCAACGATGCACTTATTCAAACGCATCTGTAAGCGGCAGTAGTTCTGTGAGTGAAAGCTCCAGGCCTGAGTCAGAGGGTCTGGAGACAACGGTGACATATGATTGATGGGTACAACATGCCTGCACAGTACTGTGGCTGCCCACCCTGTATCCTGTCAAATAACTAGCCAACAGCCTGTGGCCAGTTCGTTTCCATTTTGTTTTCCGTTCCATAGTATTGTGTCTTCTAATGAACTTACTTTCACGGATCAGGGAGTTTTACTTTTCAGCGGCGTTTGCTACTTTGAATAAACCGCATTCCACATAAAGCTTTTCTGGCTAAAAGGTCTATTTTTAGCCACGTTACTGCAAAATAAAACAGAAAAATCTGGAGGGGATTTACTTCCAGTTCAACGCTGCAAGTAATGAGTTAGCCACACCAAGGAGGACTATTAAACTGAAATCCAGTACTAGGACTTCTGCATTTTGTCTACATGGTATTCAGATGATTGGGTAACAATATGGGGCTTTCCTGGTTTTTCTTTTACATCACTAACAGGAAGCACTCAAATATAATATGACATAAACTTTATGCGTTGTCCTGCAGAGACAGACCACAGTGTTGCACATATACATCATAAGTGGAATCAAACTTCCAGTGATGGACGTCTACACGGCAGAGCACAATGTGAAACAACACTCTTGCTTATGAGAGAGCATGAGAGTGGGACGGGATGTGGATGCTGAAAATGACTTCACAATAATAACCCTGCTCGAGGTCTGACCAGAGGTAAATTCTTCCATATGTGAAAGTGGAAGAGACCCCGTTTCTCATTACAGGAATGAAAAATAAACTCAGTGAAGTCAACTCTATTCTTTGCCATGTAGCTCAAGGATCAAACTCGAGCAAAAACAATACTGTGTCTCTCATGATGCAACCCTTTTTTATTCAACAAAGTAAAAGCTAACAGATGTCCCCTTTTGCCTGCATGCATTTGTAGAGAATGTGCCTCCAAACCACTCTGTTGTCACCAAACTGAGCACACCAATGAGCCCTGGATATTTAGCTGCCTAAAGATAACCCTCAGCTGCCTTGCAGACAGAAGCCTGCACTCACTGGTGACGCCCCATACAGTATCCGTTTCTAAATGCATAGTCATTTACTTCACAGTCGACTGAAAAAATCCCAACATGTCCAAGTCCAAACTGCTGACGGGACAGGGCAAGTAAAAAGGAGTAAATAAATATGAAATCTGAAATGAATTTTCAATGTAAATGCATGAGAGGAAAGATATTTTGGTGGTGTATTTCGTTCTGATAAGCACTGCCTTTTCTTGTGTTCCAGTGAGGCAGTTGCTCACTCGAAAAGCAGACAACTAAGCAAGGGAGACACTGTTTAGAGTCCATATGACCAATTCGAACAATCTGTCTGTCCAGAGTACCATTTTCAGCAGCTCTCATAAAGCTTTCTGTAACAGTTTGGCTGTAGTTTTTGGTTCATTTTTTCACGTCGCCAGTGGCAGAGGGCAAGTCAGTACAAGCATTTCATTTCTCAGAGAGACGAAAGCAGGAAGAGCAGCAGTCACCTGACCCGACATGATACAATATCAGCTCCAAATTAAATTCATGTTGTTCATATTCTAAATGGTCAAAATCATAACCTATGATGTTACACTATAAGTTACTCAAAATACAAATCAGAAACATCTCCTCCAATATAGGTAGAGATAGAAAACTAATAAACAGCACTATCTTTTCGATTCCGACAGCTTTTTTTAAAAAGCAAGAGGCCACATTAGGGGTTAAGAAAGCAACTTCCCATCCTCCTTTTTCATTTCTTCTTTCTGGCCAGACAATAGTCTTTATGTTAACGTCTTTTACACTGCACACGGACCACCAAATGCTCCATTAGGTCGGCCTACGCACGGAAGTGCAATGGAGTCACAGCCTGAAAATGCATTTGCTCAGTACTACTGAGTAATACGACTCACTACTGGGGATGTTTTATCATTCATAACCACTGAACAGGAGATAATGACTGCTCCATAAAATAATCTACGAATAAAACCCAGTGTTTTCTTGTATCCCAACATCCATGCCTGTTTGTGTTTGCTTATGCATGCCATAGCTACACGATGAGTCACCTTTGATGAAGCAATGTCATTGTTGGAAATTGACTTAATCAAAAGAGCGATGCATTTCACACCCTGGCCACGGTGCAGCAGTGCATATTGCTATGACAGATCATTTGTGGTGAGATTATTTCCATGTGACTATTGAGATAGAGACGAGAAGCTCGGAAGCAGAAGGGGATCTAATAGAATAGCAGTATTAGTAACACAATCTACTGGTTTTTCTTCATTCTTTCTTTTTTTGTGCCCATTTACAAGACAGACACTGGCTTTTAAGCTGCAGACTTTATCCCATCTCTAATCTATTCACAAGTATCAACTCGCCTCCCCAACCAGAGCACTTGTTACACTAGTTGCCTAATTTTTAGAGGGGAAAAAAACAAATCAACCAAAGTGACTAGTGTAGAAGAAAAGGCCCAAAATTGCTGTCACACGTGTAAATCTTACCTCAAGGACCGGTCCAGCTCCCAGTATGGTCCGCTCCACCCCACTTGCATATCCCTTCTGGCTGAGCGCAGTCAGACAGTGGATCAGGAAGTTCGTACTCTGGGTTTTGCCTGAGCCACTTTCCCCAGAGATGACGATGCACTGGTTGACCCTCTTCCTGAGCATAGCGTAGTAGGCTACGTCTGCAATAGCAAAAATATGAGGCTCCAGTTTGCCCAGCTGGTGGTTCTCGTACATCTTGACGTACTTAGGGTTATAAATGGGCAGGAACTTGAAGGGGTTGATTGCGATGAGGATGCTGCCTGCATAGGTGTAGATCTTTTTCTTGTAAAAGCGTGTGCGCAGGTTGTTTAATATGCTGTCCTCATTGAGGACGGGTAGGTTGCAGAGGTCTGCAAAGTCATCCTGCGGAGGAGGAAGAAAGCCCCTGGCAGCTAGCTGTGCCTCCTGCTCCTTAGTCACAGGTGGGAGGTGAACATAATGAATAGTGCCATCATGGTTCCTCTCCTGGATCAGAAAATGAGTACAAGAAGAAAAGATTCAATTATCTTTCTCCGTTAAAATATTCAATGTCTTTAAAATTTCTCAAAACCAGTCAAAATAGTCAAGGGCAGTCCCAAATGGCGTTGACCTAATGATAAATTAAATGATATTGGGAAATATTTTGCATGTGGCTAATTTAACTGTCCTTTTTGTTATATTATGTTAGTGTGAAATTTGTTGAGGTTGACAACTTGCTTATGTTTTTCCTCTGAATATGGCAAAAAAAAAAAAGGAAGTAAGAGCAGGAAGAGGCAGGATCAGTGGGAGGAGCTTTCTCAGCAGTCAACATCCACTCAGTGCGAAGTGCACTGTGTGCCATAAACTCTACCTGTAGTAAGAAGTAAAAGCCAAGGCTCTGAGGATGTTGCTCCTGGGCTTTGCGGGGCCACAGCAGAAACCGTTGTGCTGGCAGGTCTCCGGCCTCTAGCACCCATTCTTCCCCACCGCATTCCTTCACCTCTGCCAGCACATACATGCGGCCAGGGTCCAGCCCAAGTGCCGCCGCAGCGTCCGCAAATCACAGAGGCTGCTGTCGCATCCTTCTGCACTCTGATGATTGGAAAAAAATGGACATTTCATCACAGCTGGGTGACAGTACTTTCTTAAATACTTCAACAACATCATAGTTTAACACTGAATGTTCTAGTCACGATGCTGTGGCACACTCACCGAAGGTTGCAGCAGGTGTTGGGCTGGGCAGCCAACCGCGGGTAGATCTGGAGCAGGTATGAGCGGCCATCGTTATCGTTAGGACTGGCTGGTCTGCCTCCCCCCCCTCCTCCACCTGCGTTCGTTGCCATGGTGGCAGCGCCATCTCTGACACTCATCCTGGGCCAGGGGGAGTGGCCTCAGCATGCCGCACCCACTTATTCCCTCTCACCAAGCAGCACCTGAAAATGACACGTTGCTTCCATCAGTGACAGTTATTTTCACTTGTATACACCAACACCTACTGATAATATACCCATATAGACACTGTGATAAAATGAGGTTGTCCAAAGCCATAGCAGATACCTCTGTAGTAACAACATTTGGGATGAACAGAGACCGACCCTCATGCCTATTCTATTCCAGTAAACACTCAGAGCTCTGGTGTAAAGCCAGTTGAAACACAGGCAGTGAACGGTTTACAATATAAAGGATTGCAGCTTTTTAAAAGCCTAAACAATGTGAAATTGCAGCTCTGAGCGAGCATTTTAAAATGAAAACAAAATAGTTGATTTTCAAACACAGTCTCAAACCACACGGGAAGCTCGTCCTTGGTATTTGACTCTCTGAATTTTCATTCGGGATATAATGCTACTGCTACAGTATTATATTATGGTCTTAAGATAGCCTAGAAAAGAGGCCCGTACACGAATATAACAGCTTAATAGGATAAAGGCCTTATAAATTAGCAATAGATCATTTGTGAGATCTGTGTCCTGCTATGAAGTTATTTTCTTGGCTAAACTTTAAAAACCTTAACTAAAAGCAACAAAACTAAAGTCAAGGCAAACTTTAAGATATTATGATATTTTACTGAGAGAAAGCTAGTGAATGTAACTAGTTTGTGGTTTTCCATGCATCTAAAAATACAGTTTATTAATCAGAGTAGATGAAAAAGACTAAATTAAACTGAACTCCCTTTCCAACAAAAATATAGAGAAAAATATTGCTCTAGAATGCACATGAACACGGGTACAGGGCAAAGATATGTGCCTCAGTGGTGACTCATATTTACACTGCGGTGCATTGATGTCACTTCACATGTAAATAACCCGAACCACTGAATCTTTATCGTAAATTGCAGCTGCAGAGATGCTGCACAGAAAATGAACCCTTCCGCTCGACGATAGCAACCAAGACACAAACAACACAGAACGCTTAAACCACAAATGATGCAATGACTGCACATTATTCGCTCTCACAGACAAGACACCTACAGAGCTGTATGACATACGACTTGGTGGCAGCATGACACGATACTTTTCACCACAAAAACAAGCATCTCCCAATCCATGGATAACCCAATTTACTCTGCCTGGACAGGTCCCAACACAAAAGCACTTGCAACATCACAGAGCACTGAGCAGACCATTAACCGAGAACAAAGTAGAGATTTGTTCAGTCCTTACTAGGGATATCATTGATTTCCTGACCGGGGTAAGGCAGCCTTGAAGAAGTACCAGGATCTTTTATGAACTGAACCACAACAAACATAAGGGGGCAGGACAAACTTTGAACTGATGAACCACATGACTGGGTTCTATGCCATTAAACTCGCTGGAGTCAAGGCCGGGCACCAATTCTTTGAAAACCCTTTCATGTAATTGCAAAGTAAGAGTTTAGCAACACAGGGCCATAACAGGTTTGTGTCCAAATTCAATTTGAATGCACTATTTCTTGTTGACTGTGTATTAATCAGTAAAATTAGCTGATGTGGTTTTGAAAATGTGCATGCTTTCAGCCTATAGGGTATGAGCAGGAACTACCGGACGTTAACAAGGTTTTATCACAAAAGCCTAAATACAAAAGAATAGATTAAACCACAGCGTTTACATGCTGCTATGTAAAAGTTGAGCAAGAGTTCACAGCGTGCTGGACTGCTGACGTCACATATTTGTGCCAAATTGCCTCCTGTTCTTATTTCAAAGAAAACTACACTTTAAATGCCCATCTATAAACCATCCATGAACATATGGCTTTGTGCAACCTTCACAGAGGTTGGGTTCATGTATGAGTAGCAGTTTTCTACTTTATAGTACTTCAGCGTCTGTTCAAAACCATGTAGGGCTCACACTTCCCACGTAATTAGCGCTCAAATCATTGCACAATCATATTTCTTCAAACAACTGCAAGTTCCTTTACTCCACCCCCAAACTACTGACGGCATGTTGCTGAGGTTACTTTATCAGACATGATGGCAGCTTTACATCATAGCTAATAACAAGATAGTGTACTGATTCATTTAAGGCAACTCTTTGAAGTGATGCTGAGGTATTTCAGGGCAGTTAGTTTAACAACCACTGGTATGGGATCTAGGTTAAGGCCGTCTGTAACAAAAACGAATGCAGAAGAGTGAAAAATTGTTGTGAATCACCAAGACAACAGCTGGGTAAAGTTTGGTCTAATGATGGATCATGTAGCGTGGCTCTGCATCAGTAATGTATTCTGTGAACATTGCAAGCCCCCTCTTGGGAAACGGGAACCTGGTATAAATCACTGTGTGGCAGGCAGGCTGCCCTGCTTTGGTAACCTGATCCCGGGTCGAGTCCCGAAAGCACCGAGTCCTACAGTTTATCACTTCTATCCTTCAAGCAGAGACTGTTTATTTTCTCAGCCTGAAAAATAAGAAATGTTATAGTCTGCGATATGCTCCAAAAAGCAGGCCGAGGGAAAAGAAGCTCTCACAGATGTTTGCACGCGCAGAAATCAAGTTCTCCATTATAAAAAGGTTTGTTTTCACTCAAAACTTTCCATGACTGATTTAAGCAACATGCTCTGCAGCTCTGCAGATGAATAATACACACAGACAATCTACTCGGCAGTCATTTTATGAATTAAGCTCAAAAAGCAGGATTGCTCACTTCAATCAAGGGCAAAAATATCTAGTTTCATAAACGTGGTAAAGATAGTGTTCCGTCGTTTCTTCTGCTACTGTTTTACCATAGGATCTGATCACACACAACCTCACCAATCTAAAAAGGAAATAACAACTCTGATTAACTAACGAGATGCCAAATCAAACGGTGCTGCTAGTAAATGGTGCCCAATATATCTGGGATTCCTTTTGCAGTGTTTTTTTTTTTATTTTTTGCCTTTATAAACATCAAATTTGTTGTCTAACACACACACAAAAGGACAAAGACCACTACATACTATAATGGAGCAAACACAAAAGTTAAACAACAAAGATATCTCAACAAAGCCAACTCTGGAATCATTTAGGTCACAGCAGAATTAGAGGAAAAATAGAACAGCTCGAGAGTCATGAGTTTGTGCCTTTGCCAGGCTAGCCGACCACAGTCCCAAAAACATGCAAGCCTGTAAAATGCCAAGGCATGCAAAACTGCAGACCACAAAAGACAGCATCATTATTATCCTCGATCATGGGCCATGTCTGGTTTAAATCTGTTACTTTAACTCCTGAGTCGCTCTCTCAACTACTTTCAAAAGAACAACTAGAAAGTACAGTATATGTGGGTTCGTCTTGGTTTGTTCGCTGCGTTGGGGAGACAAAAAAACCTGAGGAAAAGAGTAATGACAGAGAGAAAACCGAACAGTAAAAAAAAGAGTTGAAGGACGGAGAAAAGTAAACTTCTAAAAGTGAGACAGAAAGGAGAGAGATCCCAGGAGACAATCGAAGGAGACGGAGGCTTTGAGATAATACAGCTTCCTCCCTGGGGAGGAGATCCTCTGCAAGGATGCCCAGCATTCCTCAGATAAGACCCGGGGTTGTCCGCTTTGCGGAGGCTTAGCCTGGCCCTTTAGCTGCTTACTGGGGGGCTGATGGGAAGACCCTAGAGCACAAGACTACAGCTGGGGGTAGAGAGGGACTCTTCAGCAGCTTTCTGCGTGCAGGAGGGGGCATTAACAACTAACAAGCTCCTTAAACCAGACCTTTTTTTGTGTGTATATGTTTTTGTAAATGCGGTACCATTCATCCCCCTTTGGACTCACCAACCTTAACCCACATAACTCCTCATAATCCAATCAAGGAGAATAGGCTTGCAGTAAATTAATTCCACTGTGAATTCATCAGGACAGTGATTTGCCTACACACGGAAATATGCTGCTTCCTCAAAATGGCAGAAATTGAACAATAAAATCCTCCCTAATAAAATTATTGAGGGTTTATTTTTAGTTAGGCCACACATGTTCAGGTCTGGAGTGCAACGCCAACTTTCAAACCTACGTCACAGGGGAACTATTAGAGACAGTTGTCTGGGGGTAAATATTTCACTGAAGGTTATGGCCCGTTTTATACGTTATAATTCTGAGGAGCACAACATTAAAAAGACAGCAATAGAAGAAAACGTGCAATGAATAAAAGTGTGATGCACATGTGGAAGAATGAAAAACAGTAACTGCCAAACTAGAGCATAAAACAAGCACTGCTTTAAGCTGGAGATGAAGGTATGAGCAGGAGTAGTTTGACAGTCACTGGCGGGAGGGAAATAAGCCAACCAGGTATTACTCATTTTCTCCCAGCTCCTCCTCTGCTGTCTTCACCCAACTTCAAAGACACCGTAAAATGCTCCACCCAGAGAAGAAGGAAAAGGAGGAGCGATAGTAAGGCTACAGTGCCAATTAGTGAAGAGAGCAAAAGGAATATTTTGCCTTTATAAGGAGAGTTGTTGTAATGTTTATGATCTCACTCAGAGGTGTGTGAAAGCTTGTGAGTGTTACGCTCTTCGTCTGTGCTACAGACGGTACATTTTCTTCCCTAATGAACTTCACACTATAGATGAATGTTAACAGAGACGCCAGTCAGAGCTGCGACACCAGCGGCTGACTATCATCTGGCAGGAAGTGAATGACCCAGTGACACATCAGTGAGCGTCAGCTGGAATGCTCCACTCTAGTACACATTTCTCCGTGTTAACTCTCTGTCTCAGTCCTCCAGCCGCCGCCTCAGGCTCAAATAAACACATGTACACAAAGAGGTGATTCAAGAGGAAGTCATGATGTCAGCAGTGAGTGTGGACCAAAGATATGGTGACTCCCAGAATTCCACTTCGGGATGCCTGACAAATGTCATGAGTTAGGGCTATGAGGTCTATCATGGAGGCTACTAGTCATTGACATGACAATGAAAGGCATTTACGGGAGCAGAAGGCTGTTATTTTAAATTTGATGAAGTCAATTACTATGTTTTTCAAAAAGCTGTCAGGCTAACTACAACTTTGAATGTTTCTATACAGTTTACTTAAACACCCTTAAATGGTAGATAATTAAAAGAGTATTTGGGAGTACAGATAATAACTCACTTCCTATTTGAGCTGAAACAATTAATCCATTAGTTCAGAGAAAATGTTTTGGCGAAATTTTCGATAAACGATTTGAGCGTGCAAAATATGGGATTGTTGCTCAACAGCACTCAACATAGTGACAGCTGGCTCAAAGCTAACAGTGCTAACATTGTTTACCTTAAGGGTAACAGGTGGGTGGGTACTATGCTTCTTGTCAGCTGTAACAGTGGCAGTGCAGAGCAGCAGCCATGAGCTGTCCTACTAGCTAGCTCACGTAGCCGGCCCGGCTATGTCAACAATGCAAGGAGAAGCCCGGATAACAACACACACAGAGGGATTCTGCTCAGTGAGACATTAGTCAACTATATCTATATTAATGTTTTGAATCTGTGATACTTGGCCCGCTGCTTTTCCTTGTTTGTCTGTGACTGTGGGCTGCATACCTTTGGGTTTTGAAATGTAAGTTAATTAGCATGTTTCAGCCCTACTACAACTATTAGATTATATTACATTACATTCCTTAAAATGGAAGGGGAAGAAGCTGGATCATTCGTGGACCAAACATTGGATTCAACAGTTTGTGTGAATCTTTGCCAAAGCTAATTTGCACGAACAGCATTTTTTATTTAGTTGAAAGTATTAGCATGGGTGAAAGGAGAAAAAGTTGCTGGAATCCCTTGACCTTTGTTCTGGACGACCTCTAATGAGGGTTGTAAAGCAGATATTTATAGATCCGACTCAGAAAGGACGAGCAAGTTAGGTGAAATTCTAGAGACGAGTGATTGAGACCACGTAGTAATGTGGGATGCAACACAAAACATTCTCTTACTTAAAAAATAAAAACCCCTAAATGTCAGACTTTGTTACAACACAATAAGCATGTCGGACTGGCTGAAAAGCTCATATAAAGCCGTCTTGAAAGCTTTGTTGAAGCTTAAATTTATCATGAATAATTTGTTCAAAACCATCTGCCAACGTTTATATAATTCCGATATCTTGGAAATCTTGAGACCTTGAGTGGAACTTAATTAAAGCTCTGTGGGTTCATTCTGTGCTTGTTCCGACAACATGTGCTTGTAATGATGGTCCCACCAAAAGTTTTGCGGGAGTGGGGATGTTAACCATTTGAACATCTGTGCTCAAGTTCACTGTAATCATTTTTGTTTTACACTGAATTTCAAACGCTTAAAAAAATCCCCGGGCTCACCTAGACCCGGGGGGTACATCTGGGTGTCTGGCTGCTACGCTGTAGACCAGGCTCCTTTCCTCTCCCCGGGGAAAGTGCAGCTGAGGGCCACTGAGGTATCCATCACCACTACAACTCTCTCTGCATGACCTAATGGAGATGAGAGGGGCTGGCTCTTTGCCAAGGCAGGCTGCATTGTCCTCTGGGTACAATGAGAAGCAGAAGCAAGGGAAGTACAGAATCTGTGTGTGTGTGTGTGTGTGTGTGTGTGTGTTCTCTTTGGGATTCATAAATGCACTCAGGACTTGTTTGATAGAGACAGAGAGAAACAGAGAGAGATACTGCTGAGTGGTGGTAAATCAGCCTCACAGTTCTCCGTTCTCACAGAGGCTCTATAGGAAGTGCAGATGCAACCAAAATGGCTGTGAATGGATCAGAGCCCTCCCACCGGAGCCATGTGGTCTATTCAAAGATGCAGCCTTTTGTTTAAAAGGGTCCAAAACCTCAATCAGTGAATAAACTCATCCTGCAGACACCAACTGGGTTCAATAAGACAAACTCAGATAGAGAGAGAGGGAACTATGAAGCGAGAGTGAAGGAAAAGGAAGAAAAGGATACTCAAAGCTCATCTCCTCCCCCCGCGATTTTTTTCAAGTCTGCTCCCAGGCTGGCCAGCCTTGAACAATAAAACCAGAGCTGAGGAGCATCTGCTGCCTCCGTCTAAAGATGGGGATAAAGGAGAGGGGAGCCACGGGGATCCAGTCTTTGACTTGTTGATATTATCCTGCATTCAAAATAGAGACCAAGCTCATGTTCAAAATCCTCTTCTCTGCCACAAGTAAGCTGCAAGAAAGGGAGTATGGAGAGTGCGGAGAGAGACATTGGTCTTACAGCCAAACTGCACAGTGGCACGTCTTTGAGAAAGATAAACAACACCATTTGATATCTGCCCCCCCCCATCATGACAGCTTGATGTCCCAAACCATAACTAAACTCAAGCCAGTCGGCTGCCTGTCACAATAAATTAATCCCCGTAACTGCCACGGACGAGGCTAATCAATTACAACGTGGTCATCTGATTGCACTCCATTGATCTGCCACTCCCAATATCATGTGTCTGAGTCATGTATTGACAAACTGAAGAGGGCTGCTGTTCATTTGACATCGCTCGGAGGCAGGTATGACCCCGTATCTCTCACACACACACACACACACACACACACACACACACACACACACACACACACACACACACACACACACACACACACACACACACACACACACACACACACACACACACACACACACACACACACACACACACACACACACACACACACACACACAGATCAAGCTTTGTTTACACTCACCAACGGCACCGTGGTGCGAGCATCCACAGATGGAGCGAAGAGCACACACAAAGACGTTCAGGCTCATTGTTGAACATGGACGCGGTGCATTGCATTACTCACTCAAAGTAAAAACTAAATATAATGTGAAGAAGTGTTGAGCAGCAAAACACCATGAACCAACCTCAATCTCCTCTCAACAATTTGATTTGGCTGGCAAAATAGTCACCCAATGCAGATATTTCAGACCTCCCGTTGCAAAAGCGTGTAAAAACAAAGTCATAGTCCCTTTATCAGTGATCTATTTGTGACAGTTATGACTGAAAAGCCCAGAGCGTAGTGACGTCATTTTCCAGGTGTAAACACGCTGGACTTGAGATCACCATGGCTGTATTACTCCTCCACATGTCGGCCCGTTCTGTTGCTCGAGGCAACCCATCATTACTTTTAGCCACAACTTTATGAACTCTTACTTTATGTACATTTCACAGCAGGAGAGTAATCCAAGAGGCCCCGGGTACAGCCTTACACTACTCCCCCAAGTCTCGCCACCCCGTCTGCCTCAGCTGGACTGCTTCCCTTACTGCGGCCCTTTTCCCTGCATCTCCCCTGTCATACCACCGTCTTTAACCCGGATCTCCCCCGATGCCTCCCGTTCGACCCCCCACCGGTCACCCCCACAGCCTAACATTTGGCACTGTTGCTTTAACTCAGTCCAGATGCCAAACCACACTCGGTAGAGGTGAGAGGAGGAAGTAACCCACTCAAAACAAAAATATGCCTTGGTATTATTTTTGGTTTACACATAAGGCCACTTTATTATTCTGTCATTTAGTAAACCAGACATGAGGGCCTCAGTGAGCAAAGTAGAAGCACCAACAAAACAGATTTAAATGACATATGTACTTTGCATTTCATCAAAATCACTCAAAACGTGAAGCAGAGAGCTGCAGCAGAGCATTAATGCAAAGACTCCCCACAAAATATTCCAGCCTTTGACGCCTGTCAGGCACAGTGAAGAAGTCCAAGGGTACTTTCATCCAGAGGTTAACACTGGACTGACATGATGCATAGCAACCAAAATGGTGTAAAGAAATATATGTTTCCAATCAGCGCGATGAGCTGAAACTCTAGATTCAAAGCAGCGGTGTCCGTATGAAATACACCAGACCGGGGAGGCCATAGCATGTCTGACTTAATGCAACCCAGAAGTTCTCTGCTGAGTCTGATTGGCTGTTTGGGGATTCCATGCTGGTTGGTGGTGACAGGGAATTCCACAGGGTTTTCCGGACCAGTCATCTCAGCCATGTTGGACTAATAATGGCCTGATTTAAACCAGCGGTTGGGAAATACAGTTAAATGTTGCAAATAGGACACTGGTGTTAATAAAACAACATAAACACCGGTACGATACACAGTAATGTATTCCTCCATTCAATTTGTAGAACTACTTTCTATGCAGAGATGTGAGCAAATAAGTACTATGCATAACGTAATATGAACATTATATTGATTAAATTATTAATCAATTGTTCAAAAATACAATAGTTAAAGAAAATGATTGTTATTTGCAACCCTATCTGAATTAAACCTGTCATATCAAACGCTAATATTTGCATAATGTGTTGGGTTGAGGTGCGTTTGAGCTCCGCTCAGAATGGTCTCCAGTAGGGGAAACACTTCCTTCCTGTTCAGCTCGACAAACCGCATGCACAAACACACACACACACACGCAAACATACAGTACGTCGTCTGGAGATGTGGGCCAGCAGCCGGCATAAAATCAGGAAGAGGAGAAAAGGAAGTGAAGAAAAGGAGGCAGACAGAGGGGATTATTGTACACGCTCACTCATGTGGGCTACCCTGCTCTAAAAAACATTTCCCAAACACATGACTCCATTGTAGCACCAGAATAGTCACTGCAATGCACTGAGTTCATACTTATTTAAAATCTCTTAGCCCTGCTGCTGGTTACAGAAGTCTCACACACACACACACACACACTCACACACACACACACACACACACACACAGGCATGCAGACACTTTTCTTTATTCCTTAGAGGGAAAAGGTTGAGACAGCAGGGTACAATGCCAAACTGCTTTTGTGTGGAAGCATGCATCACAGGTAGTAAGAAGACACTGAGCTTTAACCCACCTACCACAGCCTCCATTCTCTCTTATATGGCACTGTGTGTGTCAGTGTGGGGTGGTTAAAGCAGTGCCAAATCACACTACCAACTGAGAAACACCTCAGCGTTGGCAATATTACTCAAACTACATTTTATACTTACATTGACCTCAGTATGAACTTAAAATTGGAACAAAAAGCAGCAGGAGGGCTAGCGAAAAAAAAAAAGCACTTATAATGATGAAGGATGTGTAATGAAGGAGAGTAACAAAAGGGGGGGAAAGCATAATGGCAGACATTCTAACATACAATAGATTATGTGCAGCTAGTATAATCCATTGAAACAATCTTCCCTGTGGTTTGTCCTGATGATGTTTGGGTGGCCTGCCAGATTCACCCGCCAACATGTGGATAAGCATTTTAGAAAGGCTAAAGTCGTTCTAACATCTAGGGAGCCAATGGGAACCCTTTTTTTTTTTTTTTTTACAAATGTACTCATCTATATTGTTTTCAGAGAGACAGAAACAGTAGATCCAAAGTGATGCTATGCAACATCCTATGCTATAAACACAATTTAGAGTAATAAGACAAAGACACTAAAGCTATTTTCCAAAACATTTTCTCCGACTATCCCCCATTTTTTCCGCCGTCAGTACAGATCACATCATGTCTCTTAATACTCCCACCTGGGCCGGACTTCCTGAACGATTTCTGTCAGATGAAATGTAACTTACATATGGAGCCATTTATCAGGGACCACAGTCAGCCTGCACAGTAAAAATAGAGCAAGAACAAACAGAACGGAGCAGAGCCCAGCCAATATAGAGCACGTAGCCAAGGTCTACTGTTCCCGCTTCATCTCACTCTCTTTCTACCCTCAGCTTGTCTCTTTCTTTCCATCTCTTCCCCCCATCTGTGCCTCCCTTGTGTTTTCTCGTCTGAGCTTTGCTTTTTTTCTCTTGTACTTCCCTTGTCACTCTCCACAGACCTTCAGGCATTCAGTGGCAAGACGGGGCTGCAGGTAGCAGGCGAGAGCACAGAGTTCAATCCTTAAAGTGCTGAAAAAGACACTCCTTTTATAGAATATATTTGCAAAAAAAAACACTTTTTGTTTTCCAAATATCAAGCATCATCCCATAGTAATCGAAAAACTAATAATTCCCAGGTTATATTAATGGCTATGTTCACAAGAACACAAATAATGTGATTAAATTGTCGAGTAAACACTATGCTGTTTTGGTAATGCAATTTTATGTGATGTAATGCAATTTGAATCTCAATTTTGAAGCCAGTTTCAGCCAATAAGCACCATAAACTGACTTAAGATCCGCACCTACAAACATCACATGCTTCATGGCGCTGTGTGGACCTCGGTCTTGTACTCTGTAACACGCAGGCTTGCTTCTGCCCTGGCACATATAATGGAAACGTTCCGTCACCTCTGCCGCCTCGCCTGGCAGAGAGTATTCATTTTTTCCTCACGTCATTTAAAAAGGCGTTTCATTGGAAGTCTACTTCGTTGTCCGTTACCTTTAAAACATCAGATGTAAACAAATCCAATCCAATTCGTGCCAATAAACTTACACCTTCAAAAGAGGATTTTGGTGGACTAAGTATTAGATTAGGAACTATATCATTCCCTTTAAAGAGTCTTAGGACTTCAGGTTCATTCTAAAATCTCTTTCATCCTCCGTGTTTGCATCTCAACAATATTTGTGGGAGATTATGGCAGTGCACCTGACTGGCTCCTGTAAGCTTACCTAATCATTTTTGACAGTCACACTCAGAACTGGACTATAGTGCAGAATAACAGCAAATGGAGCCTCGGGGTGTGCCCTCTCTCAGTCCATAATCCAGAGCCAAGGGACGGGATCAGTGACCGCAGAGGATGGAGGGGGAGGTTATAGCACTCACCACAGCCACACACACACACACACACACACACCTTCCTGAGGGTGACCACTGCAGCTGAGGGGGCAGGGAGCGAATGACAGAAATGCTTCAAACCCTGCAAACGGTTGCATGTGTTGTTGCCCAGATCTGATTTCGATGCATGGAACATTTATTGGTATCAGAAGAAACTCAAATAGTGGAATCATGCAAAAAGTTGTCATAATCTATTGTGGACAGTAACATGATTATTTGTGTGTGTGTTTCTGTAGCTGAGAAGTTTTTGGTGGCTCTGTGCAGCTGCTGTTCCTTGTGTTGCAGGCTCTCACTGAGAGATCTGCAACCACAGAAATATCTGCAGAAGATTAAGCCCATGCATCAATAAAAGAGAGAGTACCACCTCATGTCGAAAAACATTCAATATTAAAAGAGTGAAAAGCAGGACTGTGGAGCTACACATAGCATAGCTGGAAAAACTGGGTTATTGTTGGCATCTCTCACTTAACAATCCACATTTTAATGTGATGAAAGCAGGTAACGCCAACACTGTAGGGTCACTACCCAAAAGAGAACATTAAAAGTTTAACCTAAAGTCCATATGAAGCCGTTGTGCTCAAACTCCCTGAAAGTGGTTAAAATGTGTCTTCCATGACGTTGACGGACCACTTTTCACTTCACTGTGGAAAAATTCTTGAGTTGTATATTTTGGTTAAAACCTCTGGTTGGCTTACAACTGTGCCTATAATCAGAATGTAAACAGGCAGATATGGTATAATCACAATCGTTGCAATGGAGCGTTGATCCCAATCATCTTGACTCTGTGTGTTTGGATCCTGCAATGATAGCTGAGGGAAGACTCGGGCACAACAAACAAAAGCACTGTAAGTAGGCCATCCCTAAACAGTCGGCCTGCCTTTTCCTCACTTATACCCCATCATTACAGCTGGCGCTATTTATAAAGCCCATAAATTTCTGCCTGCCACATTGATGGAGCCAAGTTACCAAGGAGTTTGTGGAATTGATGACTTTAAAACCTCACCACTCTCCCTCTCTTTACCTCTCCTTGCTCAGTCGCTAACTGGCTTCTCTTGCAGCCTCCGTCTGGTGGTCCGGTCTCTACAGAAATACAGGTCACTGCGACTCCACGCTGCAGAGCTCGGTTAGCAGCTTTCTGAAGAACGCAAGGCTATTTTTTTCTTGCCACAGAAAGGCGGACCCTAGAGCATTCCTGTCACGTTATTCTACGAAGCGCTGACGCACTGTATGTACACAAAAGCACACACATACCGGTGTCCCATTTCTCCTTTCTGACCTCCTTTCCATTCCTCTCTTCTACACCAACCAGCTTCTTGAATAGTTGCACTCCATCCTAGTTTCTACCCATTGTTTTAACTCATAGCAGAGAAATAAGTAGTCAACATCTTTGATAAATCATAGATATGAAGCTCTTTCAACGGCTGAGTGACAAAAAGATATTCGATTCTGCTCTCTGGAAACTGCCCACATTGTTTTTAAAAAGGCAGAATGACAACCCAGCCCATCCTAGTATTGTTGAGCAGCAGTGTAAGTAAGTAACAGAGTGATACAAACATATTTCTGATGAGCACACAAGCCTCTACACGTCTGAATTTCCTGCCAAGCCCTTGGCAACGAACCCTTCGCTATACCTCAAGTAGTTATAGCTCAACGCTTGCATCCTACTTTCCGAGGCTGCTCTGCAGGGTCTGCTCCATTTCACAGGTAGCCTACATCACTTTGCCCCAGAACGCCAGCTGCACACCGAGAAAAAAGGCTTGCTGCAAAGGGAGTCATTAGAAAATGACTCAGCTGCCACAGCGCACTACAGTTTGACCTGTTCCCATGTCCTTGTTCTGTCAGGGGCCTTATTTTGCAAGATACCGAAGCAAAAAATAAAAAGAGGAACACAGCAACCCAGTATTGGAATCACAAGAGCAGGACTACAATACAGTCGACAAACTCTACATCTCTGCTTTGAACTCGGCAAACAAGTATAACACAACAAGGCATTTACACCAAACAGTAGGCTCAAACCAGAACAAATACCAGTGTGTGTGTTTCATCAAACGGTTGTGAAAAACAAGATAGTTTCCCAGTATTTCTGGAAACACCCACCACATTTGACCCTGAAACTCACACACCATAGCTGCTGGACAGAAGTGCAACAAATCACAAATCACACAAGTTGTGTGTTTACTATTTACAATGCAAGAAAAAACATCCACCACACCCACCGATGTCATGAGCTAAAAATACATTCCATGTAGCTGACCACAAGACACACAGCCTGCCTAAATGCATTTAAAGTCAGCCCTGTGGACTGTGAAAAACACAACGCTGAGCGGAGATACGATGTATTTATAGTGCTATCTGTGGGGAAATTAATATTCCTAACGCACAGGGTAAGATTTAGTTGTCGAAAATAGACGTCATTAAGCCGAATTCGAAAGCTGAGATTGAAGTCGACCCAATTGAATCTCTCCGCGAGTCTCCCGTCGGTCATTTTGGCACAGCTATGATTGAGGCAATTATCTTTTCATCCGCAGTTTAGCACAATTGCATCCACCAGAATGTGTAGACCAATTACAGCTCAAGGCTGAGCTGGAGACGTAATTGGTCTTCCTTCCCCCCACACTCTTCATGTCCTCAACCACTGTCAGCTCCACAGTGGGGCTCGCAGAGCACCAGCCATTAGCGGGGGGCCATATGGCACTCTTCTTTCCAAGACGCTGGAGAGCCGTTCAGCGGACATTTAAAAAAAAAAAAAGCTTTTAAGGAGGTATCTGATAAATTGGGTGTATTGCATCATAATTGTAGGGTTTTCCTGTTAACAAGCATTTGAAGGTTATTTTAGTAAATAATTAAGTGAAAGTTGATATTACAGCTCCAGTTAAGATGTCAAAATACACGCCTAGACAGCATTGTGTGTTGAATTGTGGAGATTATTTGGTATTTTTTGTTAAATAGTTAATAGGATTGAAACGGTGAGACAGGAAGCGGTTTGGCTCTTCGGTTTTCTCCGAGGGATTCGGATGTAAATTAGATGCCGACTATGACAGATGGGAACCTTGACTGTATTGAATATGCTGATGTCTGATCAACAGCAAAGTGTAGTTGGCAGGCCCGACACAACCAGTGTGGAGTGTAACAGATGCCACACACACACACACACACACACACACACCCACCACGCCCCTCCCATTTCACTCTGCCCATGACAGCTGATACAGCGTTTGAACAGAATTATTCTACGATGCTCATAAAGCTCAGATTTTACAGCTCTATTATGGACTTTTACATTTTAAAATAGGTCAAATACGTCATTCACGGAAGCTTTGTAACTCAACGATGAACTGTGGTGTGCAATATCATCCGATATAAAAAACAACTTGTAGTTGCATAACTAAGGATAGAAAGGATTTTGTTATTTTCAATGTCGTAATTGTAATCAGAAACTATATATATATATATAAAATGACAATTATACAATTACCACTTGCTTGGGAAAATACACTCAAATCTAAAGTGAAAACAAAATGAAATAGGAAGTGTTCAGTATAGGTTGATGATGCCGCTACTTATTTTGAAAGGTCACGAAGCACATTTGCTGTACATCCCATAACCCTACATCAGGTCAATATTCATAACTTTCCACTCTTCAGTCCGACAGCTCGTTTTAAAGCCATTACTGAAGGCAACATGTGGCTTCTTTTAAGCAAGGAAGGATGTGTGTACATTATTTTACAATAGAGGAATGACTTGCTGGTTTTAGCAACTGAAAGAACACGACAGCATTCACACTAAATCAATCAGAGAAATGGGAAAAAAGTACACGGGGAAGAGGGAGAGGACCTTCCAAGTAACTTGTTTATTTAAATATTCCTATGTATGATTGCGTTTTTCCACCACCCAGATGTTAGTCATGTAGCTTATGTGGGAGATGTTGTTTCTGTATGAAAAGAAACGTCTTCGAAACACACATCGGTGTGTATTTGTGATTCTGAATCCATTATGGAGGAGGAAATATGAATCAACATTGGACATATGTCGATTTCAAACAAATCTCCCGGTCCCGATTGTCGACCTCCTACAGTAATTTCACAATCACATGATTTACAGACATAAACCATGGGTGGGCAGTATTGATATTAGTGTTGCACAACAGGAAAAGCAAGTGATATTATTACTCAGCCAGACAGTCAAATGAGTTCAGAAAGTTGGTTAGTGTAAAGGTGTTAAGTCTGGGGGGGCGGATTCCCTCCACAAGTATAAAAGCCTATTTTAAATCACAATATCAATAATGCATCAATACACATTATGCCCCCAGCTCCAAACAGAGCTGCTGTATTATACCATTTCACCTGCAGCCAGTAATCATGGCTGACACTTGGTGGGCCCATAATAACATAATAAATGGTCATTTGGACAGTTGGCTCCTAGACAAGTCTGCTGTGGATTCACTCAAAGAGTCTGTTGACTAAAAAAAAAAAAAAAACAAGTCGCTGACATGTAGGTTAGTCACATCATCAACCAGTCAGCCTTCATTCTCAGGTCATTCACACACACAAACACCAACCAGACAGACAGGTGACACCGACAACCATCACCTTCAGCCAGGACGGCCGTTAAAGTTAACCTCCATTTTGTCTGTGGGACGTTAAAAAAAAAAAAAAATCTTACATTCGGTAGAGAAACGGTTGAACTTAACGAGATACGTCGGTTAGCTACGTTACACGTTAACTTCCCGATAACATCTCTGTCAACACAGCGCCCGGTAGAGACGTTAAAACCCCCCCAAACACATCCTTCCGTTCACAATGAACCAAAGTATTTCGACATTTCGGCGTGTAAACGTTTTATTTTTAAATCTGGTACACAGCTAAAACGACACACAGTATTTAACGTGTTTTTTTCTTACCTTTACCGGCTGTTTTTCTCATCGTCTTCGTTTAATCCTCGTTTGCACCAGCCAACTGGTGAACAAAAAACGACAAATAAAAAAATAAAATGATAGCCAAGTCGCTAGCTTTTTCAGTTTTACGCTGTTTCTTCCTTTGATGAGACGAAGAAGACTGACTGGTAACAGGCAGGCTAACAACGGTGGAGTCCCAGAGAGACAAAGCTTCGGAGTTGAATCAGTTTGTCGGTTTGAAATCCGGGTGGAAAGCAAAACGAACCGACCAAAAAAACCCGTCCGATACGCTAATGTTAGACGAGGAAGGGCAGTCTCTCTGAGATAAAATAGATTCAGAAGTCCACTCTTTTTTTCCCCTGACAGACTGTGGTTTCAGACCGGCTAACCAGCTAGCCTGTCGCTACTTCCTTTCTCTCCCTCTGTCTAAATAACAGAAGCAGTCTGGGCGGTGAAAAAAAAGTTGAGGAGGAGAAAAAAAAAAGGCACAAGCCAGATTCTATACAATGAAGGCACCCTGTTGCTCCGTGAGATTTACTGTAGAACAGCGCCCTCTGCGGGCTCAGCGCGGTGGTACTACACAGAGACTTTAGCAACAATAAGGACTAAAGAACAGCGCCCTCTGCGGGCTCAGGGCGGTGGTACTACACAGAGACATGAGCGACAATACGGACTAAAGAACAGCGCCCTCTGCGGGCTCAGGGCGGTGGTACTACACAGAGACATGAGCGACAATACGGACTAAAGAACAGCGCCCTCTGCGGGATAGGGGCGGTGGTACTACACAGAGATTTTAGCGACAAAAGAGATTAAAGAACAGCGCCCTCTGCGGGATAGGGGCGGTGGTACTACACAGAGATTTTAGCGACAAAAGAGACTAAAGAACAGCGCCCTCTGCGGGCTCATGGCGGGCTCTTTAGCGACAAAAGAGACTAAAGTACCACCAATATGATGATTAAAATAGAAAAATGTTAGAACAGTAGATACAAATTACACTTGTGTTTTGTTTGAAAACGAGCATAAGACTAAAGATTCGATAAAATGGCAAAAAATGCCAGGGGGGGGCGACCCAAGAGAGTTTTTTTCTCCTTATTTTCATTGGAAGTGCGCCCTCTGGTGGCAACAATAGAAAAGTGCCGCTTTTCGTTTCTGTTGCAGCAGAATATGCTAGTAAAAAAAAACAGTGATGCATCTAACCAATGTCATATATCATGTTTTTAATTCAATTTTGTACATAACGTGTACTTTATTTATTGATATTGTTTACAATCAAGGCTTGTATTAAAGTCAAGGTGTGCTAAGATTCAAACTGGAAGTCTACCACTGCACTTGGTTTTTGCAGATTTGCATTTTCTTGAATTCTTGTTAACAGTTCTCAAAAGTTTCTTGTATTTATTATGTGTAATATATCATTATTATTGTTATTATTAATATTATTATTATTACCATTATTATTACTGATTCTAAGTAACTTTTGAATTACTTCTTGACTATATTTTACTCTTACTCTCAGTATATAGAATATGTGTATGTTTACTATTAATGGTTTGCTGACAATAATTTGGTACAAATTCATTTTTAAAACATAAATGGTCTAATTTTTTGTCCATGGTTAGTGGTATTTAATTGTTTTTTATTGGTATTTTGTGTTTTATCCAACACTGTTTTCATACGCTGACCATTGCTTCTAGTAAAAACGTCCGACAAGTCACTGCCTTCCACCTTTTGGAAATATTTAGCTCACTACATAGATGTGTGTGTTTTTTTTTTTAAATGTATGGGACTGCTTCAATATTCAAATGTTTAATGAATTGTTGTACTGGATAATGTATTTCACATTAAGACGTTAACATTTCTCAAGGCTGGTGCAAAAATATTATCTAAAATGCAAAACCAACCAAAAATGAGTTGAAATTTGATTTACAATTAAATGTGGAAATACTTTATTCCAATTTATGTTATTTTTTTAAATTTTCATGATTTCACTGGGCTCTTTAGCATCTTCCTGTTGTCTAACAGTGATGCCTCTTGAGAGGAGAACTGTAATACCACTTCGTGGCCACCAGATGTCGACTCCTCTCCACCATGCAGGTCTGAATCTTTACCTCAAAGACTGTAAGTGAGACTACATCTGCTTGAAATAAGTCGTTTCATAGATTGCACTGATTGGCCAGACGATGTCACCATAATAAAAAACGATATGTTGTTGGGACCAGCAACCTCTTCAACATGAGATTGCAATTGTTTCATTTTTGTCTCTTTTGTGTGTCAGAACCGCGTTTAACTGTTTCCATCAACCTTCCATCTCAGACGTTTGATATTTGTTGTTTCATCACAACACACAATAGAAGTTGACGTCAAAGACCCGCAACAGGAAGGGAGGTGGTTTCCCTAAACCTTTAAAGCTCCTAACTAACTCTCTACATTAAAAATTAATGAAACATTAATGTCTGTGTGATGTGAGACAAGCACGAACGAGCCTCAGACATCAGTTCTTCCTCTACTGAAAGGAGTGAGTGTGTGGAAGCTTTGGTTGCAATGAAAACCTGCAGATTGTTGTCTACCTCTGGACTTGCATGCTAGGACTGTTTGTCTGTCAGCTTGTTGCGGAGGATCATCTCCCCCTAAATAAGCAAATGCAGCTTTAAATGACTGAAAGACCTTTATTGACAAAGAACAGACACGGGTTGCCCTGCATGACCTGAAAGGTTGAACTCCGTCGATTTTACACATCAAATCTGTTCACGGGTCTCGGAGAGCATGTGCGTAAAAAAAACTGTATGAAACCTTTTGTGGCTCTAGAGGCAGCCGCATGAAATCTGGCAGAGTACCTCAATTTGAGTCAGCATCTATTGGAGCCGAAGACTGGAGAAAATGAATGAAACCTGTAGGCGTGTAGACAGAAGTGAGGTTACCAGACTTCTGTAGCCAAACCCACGTCTCAAGAACAAAGTTGTGCTGTGATAACGTAGGCAGCAGGTTTTCTGTGGTACTACTACATGTACATCCATTCTTCTGTCGCTGCAAACCTAAATCAGTGGAATACTCTACTCTGCTATGAATGCTGCACATCTGCTCGCCCTAGAAGCAATGAAGTGAGCAGGTGTTTCCATCACTTAGAGGCTGGATTGGTGGTTGGAGGCGTGGCTAAAAGGAATTCACAGTCTAAACCCACAAACAACAGTCATTCTCGGAGCACAAAGGCAAACTATGTACTGTAAGTGTCTCAAGATCAAAAACTGCAAAGTATGCACTGGTGCGTGCAGTATGCATTCATTTACTAACTTTATCATCACGTTCTACCTTGAATTGTGACTGAGCAGCAGCAGCAGGATCTCCAGAAAAGCATGCATGATGTAAAACGCCACCTGGTATTTTTGCCATACTTTAATCCTTCTCTGGCATACTACACGGTATGGTAGTATGAATAGTGGAATGCACAGGAAGTCTTTGTAATACTCATTAAATGCTGACACTAAGAAACCTCTGGCTTTGTCATTTACTGACTACGAGTGTTTACGACTGATGCACGAGGACTCACACTTCATCATTTCCTCATTTTATGCCACAATTTATAGGATTCCAATATTACAAATATAGGAAGTCATAGATGGATAAAAAAAAAGCTAAAGAGATGCAGAGAAAAAAGTTGAAAAAATGTATAATCAATGTAAACCTGATGTTACAGATCAGGGATCTGTCTGCACGCACCTCACCAAGTGCATTCTGGGATCGGCTTCAGCCTGCTGCAGCTCTGGACGAGATATATAATATATAAATATATATATATATATATAATATATTTGATATATAATATAAAAGACAGAGACGGGAGAAATATAATAATAAAATCCACAGATGGAGTCACTTGAGGGCAGAAGCCCAATCCTGTTTACAGATAATACAAGCATACAGGGCTGGCTCTGCGTATAAGTTAAACACACACACACACACACACACACACACGTTGTTGATACTCTTTGTGGTCACATTTCTGTTTGAAGTATTTCCAGCGTAAGGGCGTAGTCAACTGTCGTGGGTGTAGTTGACACCTCTGGTTACAGTTTCTTGTTGTGAATTAAACGTTGTTTTTTCCTTTAACTTTGCAATAACAGGCGGTATCATTCGATTTGATCGATAAGGAACATTTATCCTGCATCGAAATCCCTCGCAATGGTTGATTGATCAATCGTTTTTACGTCTCGGCACTGAAAAGGAGAAGTTGTGATAGAAATAAGATTCTTTGTATTCACGGGGGAAGGCCTGCGACGCTCCTACGTTCTTGCTCTTGAAGAGAGAAACCATGAAACTAGAGAAGCTCAGAAATAGACATAGATGGACGATAACGGATAAAACCCACCTGTAGTTTCTTATACTGCTGAAATAACTCTATGAGCATGAAAATGTATTTTCTTTTTTACACATTCTGGGCGTGCTTATGCTTCTATTTTCTCAAATGTTCCTTTTTTTTTAGACTAGGGTGGAAAGTTTTAGAAGCATTTGCTAAATTAAAATTATAGTGCAGTGATTCAATTAGAGCCTCCTTTGCTGAACGCTTGAAAAATATATAATCATACGTCTTTGAAAAATCCACTTTGTGTGTTCAGCCACGAGTTCTGCTCTGGTTCAGCTCATATTTGAAAGGTGGTTTTTCTTGATTTGGGGGTCTGGAATCATTTTCTGGTGCTTGCAAGATGCTGCTTCTCCGTATATATTCTGTATTGATGTCTGACTTTAAAGTAGCCACGGCCTGCGTTGTGGGTTTTGGTCTGCTGGTGCATGGTTGGATGGTTTTTGCTGTAAGTAAAGTGTGCCATGCCTGGTGACAATACGAACAAGGGGGGGTGCTGCTGTGGCCTGTCTACCCTAAAACGACAACCACAGCTGTGTGATGAGCATGAAACTCTCTATCTGCAGGGAGGGGCACGTTTCCATCTGATTTGTAGGTTCCTGTTTTTCTACTTTCTGCAAAATATTGAGAGAGAGAAAAAAAAAAAAACGCTCTAATTTAAAGGCTTTTGTAACACCAGGTGTCACATGGTCTCGTAAGTGCGAGTGGGATTCTTGCTTCACATATTGAGTCATACATTACAAAATATTTACAACTTTCTCCGTGTTGAAAGTCGTTCCCGGAGACGTTATCATAGGGCGGCTTGACCAACATGATTTGGCATTCTTAGTAAAAAAAAATCTGTGTGTTTTACTGGCAAACATGAGGATCTCCGTGCACGAGACGAGTGGTGGAGAATGAGGTGTTTATTAAACAGATGGAAGAACAACTTTTACTTCCTAGACTGTGAAATGATATTAGAGAAGGTTGTTTTGTCTCTTTTCAAAGTGATGGAAGAGTAGTGACGACAATCTCTCTGTTGCGTATCTTATATGTGTGTGTGTGTGTGTGTGTGTGTGTGTGTGTGTGTGTGTGTGTTTTCTGGGTGTGGTGCTACCTAACCATCTTTGGCTTACTTCCCCAAAAAAGAATGTGCAGCAAAAATCTGAAGTCAGTGGCATCGTCTCACTCTCTCAGCATCTCCTCCAGCAGCCAGCAGAGTAAGTTCTCTCCACTGCACCGCATTCACATCACTCCACAGCTGCCGTTATCACATGCAACGACTCCATCATCACATAAAAGGCAGGATAGGATAGAAATGAAATGCAATGTACAAGATTTTGAACAGATTTCAGAATTTTTACTGAACTCTCGGGGTGCAGCTGCAGCAGCAATACTTCATGTGGATTTAAGTTGAAGTTTTTTGCCCCATTTTCGTTTAAAACAATATCATTGGGGGGAAAAAAGCTTTATGTTTCTTTAGTCATTTTTTTATGAATTGATTTTGATTGATTCCATTGAAGAGAAATAGAAAAAAAATATGTTTGCAACTATTTATAACAATGCAAACTATTATAATTCAGTCAGCAATATTGGGGATAAATAAAACGAATCATTTACCAGCAGTCTTGTAAGAAAACGATGTGTGTATTGTCTTCACGTGGTGCTTTAAACTTTAAATGCCATACAGTACCTTTAAACTTTAAAGGTATGGCATTTAAATGATGCCTTTTAAATGGATGGACGTGCAGCGATGAGGAGAACAGAGAACAGTCACCAAATAGGAGAGGAATTATATATTATTTTCACATGGATGCTGTATTAAAATCACCTATTTCTTGTGTCCCCTCAGGTGTGTGTGTGTGTGTGTGTGTGTGTGCAGGCTGAGCTCCAGGTTAGAGTGTGTTGATAGCCTGTTAACTCAGGAGTTCCACACTAATTCCCGTGCAGCTCGTACCAGCTGGTTTCTGCCTGTCTCCATCCACAACCACCCGAACCCGTCGCCATGAACGTCTTCGCCTCCTTCGCCTCCTCTTCCTCTTGCCCCCACTTGTACCACAGCTACCCCGGCAACACCACTGGGGCCAACAAGCTCGACCACGTGATCCTTCGGCATTACAACCACACCGGCCGCCTGCAGAACAGGACCATCTCAAACGGCCAGAACCCCATCAGCGCCTCCATGGTCGTCTTCCTCTGCTTCAGCATCTTCATCATCCTGGAGAACCTCCTGGTGCTGGTGGCCGTCATCTCCCGCATCCGCCGCAGCCGGCGCTGGGTCTACGTCTGCATCGCCAACATCACCCTCAGTGACCTCCTCACCGGCACCGCCTACCTCGTCAACATCTGCCTGTCCGGCAGCCAGACGTTCCGCCTCACGCCTTCTCTCTGGCTCTTCAGGGAAGGGATGCTCTTCGTGGCGCTGGCGGCGTCCATATTCAGCCTGCTGCTGATCGCCGTGGAGCGATACACCACCATCATCAAGCCGCTGCCCCAGAAGTCAACCAGGAAGACCTACCTGAGGATCTACGGCCTGGTGGCTCTCTGCTGGGCGTTGGCGGCGGTGATCGGGTTCCTGCCCTTGTTCGGCTGGAACTGCGTGTGCGACCTGGAAGGATGCTCCACCCTCTTCCCCCTCTACTCCAAGTCCTACATCTTCTTCTCCCTCATCATCTTCTTCCTCATCCTCCTGGCCATCGGCGTGCTCTACGGCGCCATCTACTGCCACGTGCACAAGAGCGCGCAGCTGGGGCCCCAGCGCACGCGCAAGCGCTCTTTGGATCTGCTGAAGACGGTGATCACCATCGTGGGGGTCTTCATGGTGTGCTGGGGGCCCCTGTTCCTGCTGCTGGTGGTGGACTTCTTCTGCGTGTCCCGCCAGTGTCCGCTGCTGTTCAGCGCCAACTTCTGCGTCTCCCTGGCGGTGCTCAACTCCAGCCTGAACCCCATCATCTACGCGCTGGGCAGCAGCGAGATGAGGACGGACATCGCCGAGCTGCTGTGCTGCTGCTGCCTGAAGGCCGGCGTCTGTCGGCCGGACAGGTTCACGTCCAAGGAGACCAGCACCACCTCGGAGAGCAGGAGGGACAGTTTGAGGAACAGTTTCAACAAGATCCGGAATCTGAGCGTGGCGTCCCCGCCATCGACCCCAAGCAAGGCCCGGAGGCCGCCCAAAAAATACAGGCTGAGTTCCACCACCAGCTGCCTGTCGGTTTCAAGCGGTTAAACCACAACGTGCTCCCCTCCCAAGACCTGTGTGCACTGATACACATCGAAGCATTTCCTGCAGGTTTGGGTATGAATGTTCAGAGCTTTGCCCTGGAAGGTCTATCCTCGCACTGAACCCTCTTCAAATATGAAGTTTCAGACAGACATTATTATTTGAATGCATTTGAAACACTTTATCGATCTGTTGTTGTTGGAATAAATAATGTATATCTATTTTTTTATAGATGTGAAAGAGTATCTGCATAACTGTTAAGTGTTAAGTATATCATGTATATCCATGTATTGCATTTTATTGCATTATTTTGTGTAAGCTGTATGTTTTGCTATATGATGGAAATAAAAATAACATTTATTTTGCTTTGTATTTGAGTGCCTGCTGTTTTCAGTCAGTGTAATACCACCGCACTCCTCTGGAGGGAGACACATCATCAAAGCCTTGACTGGACAGAATCAGATTTCCTCACCTTGATAATAATATACAGTACATCACCTCAACACATGCTTTTTTCTAAATTTAACTACATTTTACAAAACCCACCCCTTCAAAATAAAACATGCTTTTAATCTCAGATTTCTGTTCCCTCACCTGTTTAATGCAAGCTTAGCAAAGCACTCATATTCTTCACTTTAGTTTTAAAGGCTTGTCTTCTTTGTGAAACCTGCCAGACTTCTCAAAAGGCGTTTTTTTTTTTTTTTTGCACTCCCCTCCCTGTGTTTCTGACAGGATGACTGATTGAAGTTCAGTTTGGAGGAGGTGAAGGCTGGGGCTGCAGTCCCAAGGGCACACGCAGCCAGGGCTAATTGATAAATGCATTATGACTGTCTGGCAGGGCAGATAGATGAGGTTTAGCAGATGGTATGCACCCGCAAATTATACTGTACTCCTGCTACAGTATACTGGAACAACTGGTTTTGTCTGCAGAGCCAACGGTCTTCACATCCTGCATTGGCAGCGTAGAAAGCAAAGTGTGCAAGTTTCACTCTTTCAGTCACTGCATTAGATCAGACAGTCTCAGAGGCCAGACCTCATCACATCATATCATACAGGAATAAACTTTTACACCTCTGAGCACGATTTCTATATAAAGTTAATATTGTTGTTGAATTAAGCAACAATTCAAGTTCACAAAAAAGCATCTGTAGAGTCACGTTCAAATGTTGCTGAATGCTGATTGGTGCTCGGGAGTGTGACATCACCTTTTCTAATACCTGTAAACCCCTAATCTTTCAGATTAAATGTCAAAAAAGCAGGAAATATCTATATATGCATATTGTTTAACCAAGTTTTCTAAATAAATATGAAAAATATATAAAGAGGTGACTCTAAGTGACTGCTAAGAGGTTTTATTAAGTGTGTGACTTGTGTCAGTGGATTTTTAAAATTTGGAAATGATTGATGTATTATAAAAGGGTGTATATTGGTTGAAATTATGGTTGAAATTGTGTTTAATTCCAAGTTACAGTCAAGAAATCATACTGCTGATAAGAATCTGCGTGGTTTTGTGTGCGTGCCAGCGTGTGTGTGCATGAGTCATGCTGACGATAAAAGACATTAAGCAAGAAATAAAGATTGTGAAAATATCCTTAATCTTTTTTTTTTTTTTTTTTTCATCTAGAATTTGCAGAATATTGTCACAAATGACTTAATCCGTCCTTGTAGACCGAAGACCCCATCAACGTTCTCTGGTGGGCCTCTGTTCCATTAGGCTCCCCAGGAAGTGTGAACTCAAACATGATACGGGGGATTTTCTGTCCATTGTCTAATGAGTATTTATTCTCTAGCTTGTAATGTTTTTAAGTGCTTAATAACCAGCATGTGCCTTCAGTTTGAGCAACGTGCTCTCATAGCCTAATAGCTGTGTCTTTATCTTTGTCAACATAAAAAAAAAACGGCCAGAGAACCCTCATATCGTGTTTCAAGAAAGAGTGAAATCCCACCGGAGCAATAACAGGGCGGAAGTGCAACTAATCTGGAAAATAAATGGAACAGTAGCTCCAGAATGTTTACCCGTGCAACGACAACAACACAAAGGAAGGCACTTGCTCCTCCATCATGTCTTTTGAGACGTTCCTGTCACACAGGAATGGCTGTGTGTGACGTGTGTGAGCTGCTCAGGCTCGTCAGTGACGGCTGGAGGGAGGAAATGAGGCGTAGAGGTGAGAAACGAAGAACTTAGCCTTTATCCTTTTTAACTGCCGTGGCCGCCCACGCAGCGGCTGGAGTTATTGTACGCACACACACAAAACCACACACACCACATGTATTATTTATATAAATACTTCCACATTGCAAATGCATAAGGGTTTCACATACATTCTGTAGACGCAAGTGCACTCACTCAAAGGTAAACACACACACACACACACACACACTCCCGTCCCCACAGTTATTTATGAGGTTTCTCAGACGTACAGATTTCTGAAGCCAGCTCTCCTCAAAATCTCTTTCCTGTTTTTTCCCCCCTTGTGGTCGCGGAAGCAAACAAGTCATTGCTGGTTGTGTGTGTGTGTGTGTGCATGTGTTTGTGTGAGTTCCCCCTCTCATGAATTCCTGCATCTTTACGGTTAAGAGCAGGGGATAAGCCTCTCTCATCCTTTGTCCTGGCACGGCTCCAGGTCCGGTGCCTGATGAAAAAGCAACAGCAAATTCCAGGCTTTATTAGCTCTAGCCTCAGAGACATTCGTTGTATCATATTTGACATGTCAGGGGCTGATCGGCAATCCGCCCTGCTCTCGCTCTCCCTCCCCGGCTCCCCTTACAACAACAAGGCCTTTTCTCTGCACTAAATGAGGTACGATGGGTTAATGATGGTTGCGTGCAGACGAGGCTATGCCCTCAATAATTACCTCGCTGGCTTTGCCTCCAGGTGTTCAGCAGACAGCTAATGATGTACTGTCTGAGGGGAGGGAATGGCAGCGGGTGAGGCACAGAGAGGCTACACAGGGGGGAGAGAGAGTTTGCCATCAGCACTGCGACAACTCGGTGGCACATGTGCTGCACAAAAAACGCATGGAATCTAACCGGCTGGGAAAAGATGCCTAAAAAATGACACATCTTCTGTTTGTTCTCAGGTTCTAAAGCCGTAATCAGCCAGTTGTTTTAGTGAATTTACACTTTTTTAAGGGTCCCAGGTCTTTTTTTTAGTTTTAATTATTGGACAAAGTGAGTCCAATCAGTTGCACAAGACTTTAAATGGTGATGTCTTTAAACATGACATGGCAAACTATTTGAAAAAGAAAATTCTCCCAGCCTTTCATCATAAATACCCGTTGCAATGGTTGAGAATGAATGACACAAGAAGAAGAAAAAGAAGAAGAAGAAGAAGAAAAAGAAGAAGAAGGAGATGATGATGAGTTGAGAACCAGGTCCAGTCTCAGCCTCATTCCAGCTCCGACCACATTGTGCATTGAATATGGATGAGACACATGAGTTTTACTTGAAGGAAAGTCTATTGGCAAAGCATCAACTACACTCAGATTGAAGAAAAAAACATTTTGTTCGGACACAAATGTTTCAAACATCGTGTCTATGGCAACAGCACAAACAAAGCTGTATATAATTATCCTTCAGCTCCAGAAATATGACTTGATGTCCAACGGCCGGGAACGCAAGGACAGCGTTTGACTCTTCACTCCAGACAGGAACTAAAGCAAAGGGCACGGTGTCTATCAGAGCCATGACTACCAGTGATAGCACTTGAAAGAAATCTGGAGTTATTGACTGAGTTGACGGCGGGGAGATTATCATTCCTGTCTCGCTGACATGTTGTCATGCATGCCTTGTTAGTGGAACTGTTTAAGCCTGATGATGTGACGTCTTGTTTCTTCTGCACTTACAGCTCACGGAAAAGTCTGTTCCGGGGGAGAAATTATTATGATTAGAGATAATCCGCTGTCTGAACATTTGCGTGATCTGGAGCCATTGAAACAAAAGCTGAAAAAGAAGGACTTTCTTGATTCCTAAAGGCGGTTTAATTGATAATATAACAGGAATATTGCAACTTTTGAATGACTGCAAAGCAAATGGATCACTAAGATGTCATAATTCAGAGAGAAAACACAACAGGGCTTTGTTGGAGTCATGCTTAAGTGAACATGTGTCATTTTCTGTGTACATACATGACCATATGTCAGCGTGTTTATGGGTGCATGTGCACCTGTGCACTCATGGAGATACAGTAAACGGGTTCCCACGGTGATACGAAGCAGACGGTAACAGCCAGGTGTCCGCTGTCGTTATCTGGTCTTCCTCATGCACACACACACACACACACACACACTCAGAGGATGATTTCATGAGCTGGCGGCGGCGGCGTCAGGAAACTCTCTCTTTATTTAACCCGGTGAACTCGTATCCAGTTTGTTGGCTACCTTACAGCGTCCCATTTCACGTTCAGACAGTAATAGCTGCGTAAATATCCAGTGTTGTGGTTGGTTACCCAATCAATCAATGTGTTTGCTTTTTTTTTTCTCTCTCTCTCTCCCTCTCCAGTGAGCTGACATCATGCCCACGCCATCAAGGAGAACAAAAGACCAGGAAGGGCGTTAACTCGCTGCGTGTCCAATCGAACGAGCACACCGTTTCTTCTTCACGTGTCTGTTTCTGGTTCTAACGGATTCTAAAAAAAGGATTTATGTACCTTTTTATAGTTTAACGTTATGCATGCCTCTGCAGAAACGCATTCCCAACGTGTCCCCTGTATGCACAGCGGGTCTCTGAACTGCAGCTGCACAGTAGGAAGACAGCAGCTGAAGAGGAACGAGGAAGGATGAGAGAACAACATGATTTCTGTTCCTTCATTAGAGGGGAATGCACCGCCATATTGCATTTTTTTCTCTCTCTCCATATCTTAACAGAAGTTCTGTTCTGGGGGAGATTTACCTGATGTGTGAGTACATGTGGAGGACGGCCTCAACACCATCACCTGGACCCGGCGGTATCCTCTTCAAAAGGCCGCTGCTTGAAAGACAAACACCTGAAACGCCACCTGAAATCCTGCGATTAAAGTGGCTTTAAAATGAATAAATAACATGTTTCCAACCAGACGAGAATTTGCCACAAGCACACAAAAGCGCTTTTCATTCCTCTTCCTATTGTGAGCGCAGGAGACAATTACCAGAGACAACACGTTCTCTCTTGAGGGCTGGATGTTGGCCATGCGCAGCGACTTTGCTCTCAACCTTGGAAATGTATGTGAGCGAGCTTTTCCTCTCTTTTTTCTTAATCCTCTCTCTCATTCTTGTTACGCTTTGGCTGAGCACCGTGACCACTTAACTAATTGTGTGGGGGGGGGGGAAAGATGTTCCAAGGGTGATGATTCAGTTTTGGTTTCCAAAAAACTTTCTGGAGTGAGGATGCAGGTTTTCTCTGCAGGGGGACCCGATTAGAGAACAAGAGATACAGCCGTGCAAGCTGTGGGCTAAATGCATACATATGTACGGCGCTATGCATACGTTTAGGCACCCCATGCTAAAGTTGACTAAAAATAGGAATAAAAATCATCTTTTGTGAATTGATCTTAATGCCTTAATTAAAAAAAAATAGGAAAAATCCTACCTTTTAGGACACCAATTTTCTTTTTGAATGAATATTGTATCATAAAGAAATAAACATTCTTCATTAAAATACAGGGTGCATAAGTATGGGCACTATGTTAACCTCCCATAAAGGCAGGCAGATTTTTATTTTTAAAGGCCAGTTACTACATGGATCCAGGATACTATGCATTCTGATAAAGTCACCTGAACTACTCACATACCTAGAGACTGGCACGGTGCTTTTCAGTTAGCCTATTAGCTGGTTTGACTTGCATTGAGAAACCATTAGGCTAACTAGCATGCTATAGGCAATGATAACATGCTGGTGTTTACCATTTTCACCATCACCGTCACATTTGCTGATTAGCACTAATAGAAAGTGCAGTCGAGGCTGATTGGGCGTTACAATCCGTCCTGTGTTTGTTGAAATAGTTTAAATATTTCACTGCTGGAGGAAAGTTCATCCTTTGGAGGTCATTAATGTCTGTACAAAGGTTCATGACAATACAACGTCTTCCAATTATGCTTTGGGCATTCCTACAATGAACATGCAAGATACAACATGTTATCTAATGAGCTTTTAGGTGTTGGTTGCTTGTGGATTTTTTTATTAGCCACTGAACAAAGCCAGGCTGGCTGTTTCCCATGGTTTCCATGGATCTCCAGCTTTATTTTTGATTGAATATATATGAGTTCTAGTCTATCTTTGCCAAGAATACAAATGAATGTGTCTCAAAATGCTGAACTATCCCTTTAAATGATAGGCTTTGAAGGTGTTTATCACCATTTGTCAAAAGAAATACAGGATATCATAAATCCCAGGTTTAATGCGTGTGCATTTGTTATGACTGCGACCACAGATCCCCGACTAAATAATACCAATTACACTGAACACTGAACATATTAACGGCACAACTGGATACTCTGTGTGTGCACAAAGTAAATCAATTCCATGTGAGACATCTGACTGAATGAAACAGTCTCAAGCCTCCTTCTGCACATATGAAATCAATAAAGCATGATTAATCAGCCGCCTATAAATCCCACACAACTTCACACATTTAAACCTCGCATTTCAAAGCCCCGTCACTGTCTCTCATCGCTGGGTTTTACTCTCCAGAGGGTTTGGACTTGCAGGTTTGGAGGTCCCTCGCTGCAGCAGCGGCCTCAAGACTGGCTTTGTTTTTTTTTTTTTTTTTTTCCATGAGGCCTGAGGAATGGAAGGAGCTGAAGCTTTGTAGAACAGATGTTCCCGCTCAGCTCTAAACCAAATTACGCAGCCGAGCTCACAGCCACGGGCCAGAACCGCACGGATGCTGATTGAATGGCAAAGGGGGCAACACAAGCAGATCAGGCTCAATAAAGCAGCCACATCATGAAATCTGGTCAGCCTTTGAGGCTTGGAGATAAAAGGGATATTGACATCGCCGTGGAGACTAAAACGAGAGCTGGAGGCTCTGGTCTGGGGCGCCTCCAGCTGTCTTCATGAGAACTCGAAATTGCGTATTGTCATGTTTTTGATTTTCGATTTGTGAGACAGGCAGCTCGAAACTGGGTGTAACGTGAACGGAGAGTTGAACCTTTGACCTTTTTGCAGTTCGTCTGCTACAAAGCAGGCAATAAGCAAACCCTCTTGTCCCACTAGTGATGATTCTTCACACTGAGATCACAATCCCTCATCCCCGGACTGTAAACCAAATACTGCTCCGTCTATTTGGAATGTAAAGAAAAAAACACTAAAATAGGTGAATTACTTTCAAAATAAAGGTCCCTCCTTGTGAAACCACCATCACTCAAACTAACATTTCATAAGAATGTAGCTACAAAGCGTAGTTTTAAGCCTTTCTGACAACGTATTTTTCAGACAATCCATTTTTTAACCTAATAATCAACGCATGAATCAACATAAAAGTCTGTTTACATGCCTGGGGAAGTATTCTGCATATGTTTGGGGGGGGAAAAGCTACATTAATTGCTTCAAGTGATGTCACCATGTGGCTGCTGGAGTTTGAAAAGGAAAAAAGGAAGAAAGAAGTGAGCTTACCAGACGTCTGTAGCTCCTCACGGCCCCTTTTGGGGGAACAGAAAACCAAAGATCCTATAAAAGTCAGTGTGTTTGGCTAGTTTGTATGCATTTATGCTTGTTAAAAAAACATTCCTGAATAATTCCACCGTTATAAATTAAGGTTGTTCGCCGTCGTGAATGAACACGGTGGCCGGATATTGCTTATCCTGACATCTAACGTGTGATTGAATCACCAGCTTAGTGAATAATCAACCTGTTAATAGCCAACACAGCAGCCTCCCACTCAAACTAAGCTTATCCATCAGTGGATGTGTGTTTCGATAATGGAGGCTGCAGGTTTTGACAAGAACAAACACTGACTATGTTGTCCATTGTCTGAAAGGTTGTCAATGTTACTTTTCTACTGAAAAGTATCGTCTTCTCTTTACTCATTCATTCACAAATCTCTCTCACTCCGGGTATAACTTTATCAGCTGCCGTTCACTCAGTTAAACCAACCAGATTTAGCCATGACCATCCTAACTTCATATATTGCTGTCATTGTTTTTCTCCTCTCTGCTGCTCCTCCCCATTCACCTCCAGTCATTCATCACACCCAGTGCCAAGGGTTCCTAAATCCTGTTCCAAATCCCATCATTTCAAATTTATTGGTGCACTCTGAATAAAATCTCTAAATATAAAGTTCCAGCTTCCTCAAACACCCAATCTGACCCGTGAAGCCCATAAATCCATAAAAACAATTAGGAAAATCATCAATTAAACCCACGTTTCATAATTTAGATAGATAATCCATGTATCAATATGTCAATTAGTTCTGTTACGTCAAGCCTTTTTGACTACCTTTTATTCATTTGAAAAAAACAACACAATGTTAGAATTTTCAGGCTCATTGAAACTTTATTACAATTAAATCGCGGCTGGATTAGCAATGAAATGAAACACCCGTAACATCGAATTGAAATCATGCTTCAAATGAAAGTAGTTAGAAAGACACTGACATTTAGATGAATGCGCTTCACGCACCGTCGTCCACATTAAGGTAGATTAAAACGTTCACACAAATCATAGCTAACTTGTCGGTGGTTCCGTTTGGCTGGAACAATGCCTCCAAGACAATATCACACTGCTGACACGATGAAAAAGCATCTCGCTAACCTTTCCTCGTGTAATCTCTTACAAGGCATGAACGGAGCATTAATCCGCAGATATTCAAAGTAACAGAAATATAATTCTGTGGTGCCAAAAACGATCGGTGGAGTTGCTGGATAAGAGCACATCCATCACGCTTGGTAATGAGCTTTCGTTTTTTGGGGGTTTTTTTTCTCCGTGGGTATGAAATCTTCAAGATGATGCACTATTCCTTTGGCGGCTGCAAGTTATCTGCAGAATGGGGAGGAAACAGCATTGCACACATTCCCAGTCACTGATAATGGGGACTGCTGGGTGACATCAATTACACAGACAGAGCAGACATTTCACTGGGATTACCTGACAATAAACTCCAGTCTCAGTCTGGCCTTTTGACAGCACAGAAAGACAGGGGGGAGGAGGGGGGAGTCAGAGAGAGACATGGACCGAGAGTGAGACTCGCATGCAGCTTTTTCAAGGGAAGAACGCTGAAATAAACATGAGCACAACAACAGGATCGGCGGCATCAGTATGTAAGTATTCACACGATGGCTCAGGATGCCAGGGCCTACCTATCAAGCAAAAAATGGCAAATCTGCTTATGAAACATTCATATTTTATCAAAAAATAAATAAATAATAAAATAAGGGGACAGCCATCTAAAAGCGTGGAGCCGCACCGCCTTGCATACGCTTCAGGGTTCAGTGGCGTCGTCTGACAGGTTGGAGGTTTGATTTTCATCAGGGTCAATGACTCGAGGCGAGCTCCCCACATTATTCTGTGGTGGGTGTGGTCAACTAAACACTGCAAAGTTGTGGGATCTGGATCAAGCTGCTTGTTCAGTGGAAGTGGGTGAGGTTTAAAAGTCTCCTGGATCCTTGCTGGGCTTTAAAGACAACACAACACAGCGGGCCAAACTGTGGAATAACGACTTCTGGGTCCGTCTCGTGACACCCACACAAAGGCTTTTTTTTGCCAACTTACATTTGGAAAGCGATGTGGACATAAGTCAAACACTCAAACAGCCATTATTTAAATGATTGCGTCCAAGTGTTGTAAAATGTATGACTCACTGAGTCCAGAGTTCTTGTCCTCCCTCTGTTCATGGAGGCGGTTTTAAAGGACGGCGCCACAGTTCTCTTCTTAACGCGGGTCATGCTGTGCAGATCCTGCCAGATAGTGGACTCCACTCCTGTTCCTGCTGAACTGAGCCAGTTTTAAGGTAAAACACTGATACCAGTTCAGTAGGCACGGGAGGATACAGCCCCAACATCGCTCCGTTTGGAAAATGCATGGCGTTGGAAAAAAAAAAAACAGGATAATATGATGCCGTGCAAGAGCAGATACAACAAACACTCAATCTCTGAGTGTTAGAGTGAATATCGCTAAGCCCGGCACCTGCTACGCCTGTCAAGCTGTGTGTTCTCATATTATGGCACCAGGGTACAGTGATACCGCTGGTAGAATGGCAATTCACAAATCTCTCTAAATTGTTATTGGTCCATCCCTCTTACCGTAGCCCCATGGACACCCCTTTAAGCTCTGACAGGCCTGCCTTAGTTACGGTTGCTAAGCTTAGACAATCACTGCTTTGCGTCGTAAAGGTGCGTACGGTTTCTTCAGTCCGGGCGGCACCAACACACTTCTTGTCCTGGGTAAACCCCGGTTCGACATGAACCTGGCGAGCCCCGACTGGTCTGACATTTAGCACCGCATTCCTAAAAACGGCAACACAACCTGTGGCATTGTGGAGTTCACATTAAAACCTGGGTCAAAAAGGGCTGCTGTTTGATTCTGCAGCAACTCATTCAACGCTCCTACCCCGGTCTTCAAGTCTTCATGTCGTCTGATCTCCCGGCCTCCCTCGCCGCCTAATTCCTCGTCACTCCTCGCCGCCTTTCTTCACATCCGAGATCATCAAGATCTTTCCGTTCACCGGAACGAATCCCCTCCGCCGAATCAACTATTTCACCTCAGGCACTGAACTTAGCCACTGTGAACAACACATAGCAGGGATCAATGCTCACCAATTAGCTAAGCTCTGTGCCTTTAGCAAGTGGGTGGCTGGTTTTTGAGGGAACAGAGACTCATGCAGACCTTTACGTGACTGCTCGATGGTGAAGTTTGACGGGTTTCGAAGCCTGCGATGCAAATGATGTGGAGGTCTGCTTCGCCTTTCCATGGGGCTCATTGGTATCATGTTTCAGAATGCGTTGCCAACAGAGGATCCTTGCCTTCATTGGAAACATGAAAACCGTCCCCGTGTTTATAAATCTAAGAGCCGAAACGTGATCCGCCTCCAAACATTTCGTTCTGTTCGTGTAGAGTCGTGTACGGCTCTCATGTGCATTTACATGGACTTCCTGCCCGATTCGAAACGGGAGAATAGTGAAGACAGTTTAAATTTCAGACAGCTGCGCATTTAACTGCGGCCTTAAACGCATTTCGCAGTTTTTTTTTTTTTTTTCCCCGCGTGAGAAACCGATTTCCACAACTTTTAACCTCTTGAAGTCCACTGAGAGGGGACGAATCACAATATCCAATCTAAAACTCTCCAGTGTTTGTTCCTTGGACGCCATAGCAACACCCAGTGTCGGATCATAACAGAACAGCCGAGAAGAACACACGAAAGCATCCCCACTGTGGAAACATAACACAGGCGGGTCACCTGCTGAGCTGTGAAGGAGTGGAAATCCCTGGCAATGTGATTTTTGTTATTCTTTGTGCATCAAATCACGGTGCCAGGAACCCTCCCCACCACAGCCAGGGCAGAGGCTGGATCCACATGCACCTCTCTCTGCTCTCTGTGTCTTCTCCAACCTCCTCCTTTCGGCCACGGCAGCTGTGGAGCACCTGTGACCTGAAAGCAAGAGAGAAGCACGTTATTCGTCCGAGAAAAACCTTTAAAGTAGAACTCAAACTGACCTGATAGATAGTCGATGATGCGCTTTAAACCGATGACACGACTTATCTAAAAAATATGAAATTGTGGGACGTGAGGGATGACTCTGCACAGGATGCAGCAGATGTGGTCTTGGTTTGGGACATGCAGAGCCAGCTACCTGGTCCGTGTGTTTAAAGTAACACTGCTTTTGAAATAGTGAAGGCAATGCAAACTGTCTGGCGGCGCCGCTGGATATCAATACACCGCCGAGAGAATGTGCACCATAATGGGATTTTGTGTCTTTTTTTTTGCACATAATAAGCAAACTATGGCAAATGAACATGGTTCTGTTTGGTATCTGTTTCCCATTAAATAAGCGGCTTTCAGGTCGGAGAGGTTTGTTTGATTTGTTTCCATTATAGATGGCTTTACTTAGCTGGGTGGGTCCAACGAGGGCAGACATAGAGAAAACAAACTTTACAACTTCCCTCACCGTGTATCATTATCTTTCGTTGTTGTTGTTGTTGTTTATGTCATTTTTGCACGGAAAATTCCAGGCCCACCCTGCTGGGGGAAGGAATAATGACAGGATTGTTGAGCAGTGAGGAGTAGGAGGAGGTTTGGGCCGAGTCTCAACAGTCTCTCCTTCATTGCTTCTCGTATATCGTCTGCGAGTCCTTACACCTGATTTAAGAGTCCAAATCATTTGAGAACCACATCTGGAGTTTCTTCGATCCCCGGCCAGAAAAAAACACATCAGGAATAACTTAGGAAACAAAAAACCTTTTATACTTTTTTAATACTTTTTATACTTGAAAAAAAAAATGTGACTGCTACCTAATCTGTATACACAAAGCTAATAATTAATGTATTTGATATGTTAATTGTGTGCTTTAATTGTGCTTTTTTTGTTGTTGCCCCAGCTCATATTATACACGCCAACGATCACCCAACAGGCTACAGAAAACCACTCGTTCCAGTTCCAGTCAGGAGTTGATTAACGAGCTCGAAGGACAGACTTCCATCTATAATCAATGCTGGAGGAGTGAAGATCCCACATGAAAGAACTCTCATCGCTGCATTTCCAAATCTCGATAATTACAAAGACATTTCACAAGGCCTGTCTTTAGATGTCAAACACTCTATCCCTGTCTCCACTTGCAGGTACGTAATAAACATTACAAGCGTCTGCTGACAGGATCTCAATGGCATGTGTGCAGCATGTGAAAAGGAACTGCGTGTCCTCCTCCGACAGCAGCCGTGGTGTTTATGTGCAGAGCCACAGTACATGTTGTACGACCTAATGAAGGCGTGCAAAATCCTTCCAGACGGAGAAATATGTCCGTCCTGTCAGCCGGCGTTAACAGTCCGCCCCTCCCTGCGTAGGAATCATGAATAAATATGTTTATCTAGGTTGTGAGATGTGGAACGTAAAGTTGTGCTTCAGTGAACAGTTTGTAGGGAAGTGGAATGAGGGATTGCCTGCTTGTGTGTGTGTGTGTGTGTGTCTGTGTGTTCATTTGCATGCATGAGTGTGAAAGAAAGAAGAAAATGGTGAGTGTGACTGAAAGCAAAAGGGAGTGGTCATGCCTTCTGACATTGTCTGTGAGTCAGTGTTTGTTTTCTGGGTGTGAAAACTTGATATGGGAAATCACTGACCTGTAACTCTGTTGTCAGGCTTTAAATGAATGGTGGGATGATGTGACATGTGTGGATTATAGGGTGACATACAGAGGGGATGTGGTGTGATTACACACATACAGCAGATTAGAACTGCAATCAGTCATTTAACCGTCATACTTTTCTATAGTAAATCATTGATTTGTGGTTTTGCCTATAAAACATGGTCATTTTAAATGAATTTTATTATCATATGACAAAGAAAAGCTGCAAAACCTCAGGAGAAGCTTGAAACAGCAAATGTGAAAAATGACAGACTGATTAAGAATAGTTGTAGTAGGAGTAGTAAAAGTAATATTTTCATTTTCTGTCAAACATCTCATTGTTTCAGCTGTTAATATTGTTTTTGACATGAATTCCGACCATCCGTAGCAACTAAACGCTCTCTCGCTTGTCTGTGAAAGCATTGTGTCGTGTCTTGTGTAATTCCCAAAATGAGCATAATTTACAACTGGATGGAAGTTATTATTTTCCACAAGGCTGACAGTGTGAACAAGTCACCACATTTTTAGAAAGTGCAATGTTTGCACACTCAGCCGAACAGAATGACCTCATTCACGCAGCCTGGAGGAACTGCTTGTTGGGCGAAAGGCCGAAGGAGGCACGAAATAATCCCGAAGCTCAAGCGGTCGGTAACTTCAAAACGAAAAAGATGAACATTAATGTTCACATAAATACCCACAAACATCAGTTGTACACCAGATGAGATTTTACATGTGAACCCTCGCCGCTCGCCGCTGACGTCACCCTGCATCTGGCACGTCGGTGCCACCGTCATTTGTCAGCCTTGTCAGCGAAACAGAGGCAACGTGTTGAGAGCGAGTCGTAGGAGAAATGGAAGTATGTGGGAATGTGTGCGTGTGAGAAGAGAGAGCAAGTACAAGTCAAATAGCGTTGGAAAAAAAAGCCTCGATGGCTGGAATGTTGTCATGCTGTTCTTGGCCGTAAAGTGACAGAGTGCATCACCGAACGGCGCCTGTTTCCCCCTCCCCCGCCCCGGCCGTGACCGATCATTTCTGTCGATTTCTGGCTATCCGACATTCTCGCCCACTTAGCAATCACTACGACAATAGTCTCATTCTTAAACTACTGTTGTAAAACTTTACAACAATGTGACTACTTGTGTGCACCAATCCCACCTTCAAAAAGGGGTTATTTTGAAGTGCCCCTCCCCCGCCGCCGCCGCCGCCGCCGCCTTAAAGGCACCGGTGTGCTTTAAACAAAGCAATTCTCAGCCCCGTCGAACAGCATCCCCCCCCAGGAGAACATCACAAAACGGATAATCCAACGTACTGCAGTGATTGTTCAGGTGCGGCGCCGAGAATCCGGCAGAATCGTAACTTCAGACAGAACTTTAGAGGCGCACACGTGGACAACTGGCGTGTAAAGATGATGGAAAGATCGCGTGGGCGCAAACTGCGTGGGATGTGAAATGTTTCCGCCTATCCCGGGGTTTAATGAATCTGCTTCAGAAAAATGTGGAGGGAAAAAGGTGAGCGACTGGAGGGAAATAACACAAAAGAACCGGAGGTGATGCGTCGGTCGGACGCCGGCGTTTTAAGAATTGATCAGAGATAAAAACACGAGGCCCCTGTCTGAACCAATAACACCTCTAAAGACCCCATGAGCATTAAAAAGTCATTATCAGAGCTTGTTGGGTCTGAGCTTCATTATTTAGCTCATTAGATCCCTCAGTCTGGATAAACCAGCCCTGCCATGTGACAGATGAAGGCGGCAGCCATTAAGGAGGAGGCTTTTTTTTTCTTTTTTTCTCATGTTCCATTAACAATAATCCACTTTGCATGAATGCAATTTAGACGGGGGATGTAATTTCATGCAGAATCAATCACTACCAAACCCTTTTGTTGGGAAACGAAACAGAATAAGACATATGAGACTAAACAGATTTGGGAATTTTACGTCAAATCATTTGAATGTTGCTTTAAAGAGGCACTGACTCACCTCTTATAGGAACAATGAAGGAAAATAAAAAGTGATCTGGGCCCTCCGCGCCGACAGAAACATGATCCACGGTAATGCATGAGGGGGGGAAATGGCACAGCTGCATTAAATCCTGGCATCTCTGAATCTGATAGCTGCAGCTATCTCAGCTATTAGCTAATAGCCGTGGCCACGCTGATAACATTATGACTGGAATGGAGAGACTCTCAGGGAGAAAAGGGAGGTGGTTGCAGTAGTAGAAGTGACGCACGGATAAAATAGTAAAAATAGGAAAGATGAAAGAATTGATAGTGAGGTCACAGTGGAGGAAATCATATCAGACGCACCAACACCGGACTATCAGGTTCATTTGAGGACAGCGAGGCGTATCAATGCGACTATTATGAAATCTTGAAAGGTCTCATACCAGACTCGACTAAACCGACCGCTTTTTTCCTTCTACGTGTGACACACCCTGTCGACGAACCTTCCTTCCTTTGTCTGATTTCAAAGAGCCGTCCCATAAAAGTTGTAAAATCAAATGTTAAGATAACGGTAGATAGTGAGAATCTATACGTCTTTTTTTTTTTTTTAATCGCATCCAGATAGCGGTTGAGGAGTGAGTGAAGGAGGTTTCTATTTGACTATTGAGACGCGTCCGTTCAGCATGGCGTGTGAGAAGGCCAGGAGGAGTTGGCGTGTTCGGATCGTGACCTCCGTGACCAGCAGGCTCCCTCCCACTCCAAGCATGCAATCTCTCCACAAACTGAGGCCTGTTTTTCCACCGCACATGGCTTCAATTGAAGGCTACTGCTGCTGCTGCTGCTGTGTCTGCAGCTCCGGGAGAAAAAAAAACAAAAAACACACATAAAAAAAAAAAACAGCCAGGCGTAGCTCGACAAACCTGATTATGAAATCAGTCACTGGCAAACAGATCGAGCTGGCAGTGTCGCTTCGTCGTGAATATTCCCGTGGTTGAATTGGCAGAAGAAGATGTGTTTTTTTCTCCTCTTGATTTTCTTAAAAGTATTTGTCTGTTTGTGTGTGTTTACGTGTGTGTGTTTGTGTGGGAAGTCTCACTCCAGCGCCAACAAGGCAAGCTGTTTACTACTTGGTTGGTCATAAAAAGTAAATATGCATCAGTCGGGGCCTATCAAAGGCTCCTTCAGATGGTTCCTGGCTAAGATGGCTTTGGATGTGTGCTGTAATTGCCTCGGCTCAGACAGAAATTCTCTGTGGTAGACGCATGACCGGGCTGAAAGAGCTGAGGGAAACCATGCTGTCCCGTACACTTAAACACTCCGCAGTTGATCCGAGAGGAGCCAGCGAACACCAAACGTAGGGGAAGGGAGGAGGAGGAGGAGGAGGAGGAGGAGGAGGAGGCTGCACGCAGGACACCGATGTACAGAAAAGCCACACAGGTGCACGCCATGCAAGAGGACAAACAGTCGTGCTCACGCTCGCTTGAAACTCCATTCAATTAGCAGCCGAACCCCTTAAAACAAACATCTGTTGTTCTCAAGGCAACGCCCAGGTGGATGTCTGCCTGTGGGCATGCAAAGTTTGCTTTATAGAGTCGGGATTTAAAGCTGGATTAACTGATATTTCATCACTAGAAAAACATGACGTCATTTTATTAAGCTTTATTAGTGTTTACTTCTTCTAGACCTTTTAGCGGAACACCGCAGTAACATGGGCATCCCATCGGATTTATGTTTGGCCATGAAACAAATGTAAACGCATGAATTATTTAGAATAGTAAGTCGTGCATGTTAGCTTTGGTTTGGAGGAGAATCATCATCATGGGGCTTTCGCTTGATGTTCAACATTCTTTAAAAGTCAGTCTTTTACTTTATCTGCGTGGTTTCCACTTGACTATCATCACGTAATTTCATTTTTGTGCGTTTTACACTTTTTAAATCTGGGGATTCATGTTTGGACGGTCGGTTGTCACGATATCCGATTAGCGCAATTATCACGGCATCAAGCAATATTATCGCGATATTACGCCAGTAGTCCTCGCAGACTTGGCTTGGGAACCGGAGGGTTGTGGTTCAAGTGTTTGCCTACTGCCCCTTGAGCAAGGCACCGGACCCCCAAACTGCTCCCCAAATGTCACTGTGTGCTGTGCAATGTACGACACAGAAAGAAAGGATTTATTTTGTGTTTTTTGGAGAATTAATGACACACAAAATATGACCGTTAGGTGGAGAGAGTCTATGCGTAAAATGATTGAGGAGGCGAGGGATTATTTATATGATATTATCTTGTGTGTATATGAAAATGATATAAATGCCATTAATCATGTTATTCGGTGCAAGCACAGATAAACAAATTGCAAAAAGGGGAAACAGTTAAAAGACGCACACAGCTGCATAGCTGGGTGGTAATTGTTTTTGTCACATGAAATAACTATTTATCACTGAATCCCTCGTTTTTATTGCTGCATTCGATGCAAACACCGGTCTGGAACAGAATGGGCCTTTGCTATTGTGTAACACGTTTCTCACACATGGGAACAACTCGGTGATTTAGCAGCCGCAGATAAAGCCTTGGAGCGCGCTCAAATATTTGAACTATTTGTCCAAAAATGTTCTGTGCACTTGACTTTAGGGGTGAGTTTATCAAATCAAACTCCAGTTCTGAACAGTGGTGAGATTATGTCGCTCTACAGGAAAAAAAACGGGGAAAAAAAACCCACAGTCATGAGTTTGCTGAGAGAAAGTGCTGGTACAGCAGCCAGAAGTCATGCAGGTATGTGTGTGTGTGTGTGTGTGTGTGTGTGTGTGTGTGTGTGTGTGTGTGAGAGAGAGAGACAGAGAGAATACTACTTTATCTGCATTCTGATCAAATACAGGTTTATTCAACTTTTAGAAGATGTTATGTTTATGTTATGTTTATTGATCTGGCATTCCAACGCTCAGAAGTAACCTCGTCTAAAGATTTTACTTTTCATCCAGCCTTCACAAACAACCAGATTAAACCAAGTGTGTGAAATATCTCCGCCATGCCAACGATGCCAGTGAAACAGATTTGTCATACAAAACAGAGAAGCACTGTCTTCATAAGTGGCATCACGGAATGATCAAAGCTAGACTCTGACAACTGCATAAACTCCATAACATCAGACCAAAGCTTTGATCGTATCTGCCGTCTTGTGTTGTGTCAGCTGCCAAAGGGGGGGGGAAAAAGGATGGAAAAAAAAGAAGGAGAGGCACTCACAGAACAGAGCAAAGCTAATAAAATTTGGAAATGGAACGCTACACCCACATAAGGAAACGAGTCAAAGGGAAAAAATGTGTGTGAAAAGCTGGAGAGAGAGACAGAGAAGGGTGTTTGCCACTCACCGTGCCCACAGGTCCGTGATGTTTTGGGGGGGGGTGATGTTATCGGTAGGTCTGAGTCACCTCAAGAGTTCAGATGAGGATAAGTTGAAGAGTTGACCCCCCCTATGTGGGGAGGACCCCGCTCCCCCCGGTTCCCTGGCTGACCAACTAACCCCTCTGACTGGCTAACGACTGGCGAGACCATCGCACGGCCGCCTGACTGTGCCAACTGTGCCAGTTCGGATCCAAGAATCAGTCGACGCCGAATCCTCCAGAGTCATCCCGGCGAGCTCTCCCTGCCAACGCTGTCCATGTCACGTCCTGGTCCTCAGTCCAGGACCGCTTCCCAGAGCGAGAGAGATAGAGAGAGAGAGAGGGAGAGAGAGGTAAAGTGAAGATCCGTCCCGCTCGTTTCCCACAGGCTGCCAGGAGGAGAGGGGAGGAGTGGAGGCTGCTCTGTTCCCATAGAGGTCAGATGTGGAGTTAACACACCCAGCCGGCAGCAGGCTGGTAACTGCTGCCTGCCTACAACCGGAGTTACCCCCCCTACCGCCCTCCATCACCCCTCCCACCTCCCGCCTCTCTCTGCCCTCCCAAACCTGACAGATCCCCCTGGAGACGCAGCAGAGCAGGGACCCACTCAGCCAGCAGGAGTAACAGTAGAGACAGAGAGAGACTCTCAACCAGTTGTCCCATGAGATCCACTGTCCATATGAGAGTCTGGAGGAAGAGCTGCCAGTCCTCCCTCCTCCTCCTCCTCCTCCTCCCTCCCTGCCTCTCCTCTTTCATTCCCCTCTAGTTTTTTTCTCCCAGCCTCCACCGAGACACTCTTATTGTGGCAATTGCATTAGCCTTTAGCGAGCGAGGTATGGCTCTAAGTGCCTAATGCGATGTTGTGTCTCTCTGTCTTTGTCTCTCTCCTTATCTCTCTGCCTTTTCTCCCAAGTGTCCGTCAGTGTGACATGTACACAACACACACACACACACACACACACACACACAACACACACCTCCTCTCCTTCCTTCTTTGCAGCTTTTCTTCTTCCTCTGTGAGTTATCCCTTAAAGGGACACTGTCTCTCATTTTTTTTTTGCTCGCGGAGGCGGAGGTGCTTTGACGGAGTCCAGGTGCAGGATCGTATTTCTGGAGGCTGAGAGGCATCGATTGTGTGTGTGTTTTTTGTATTTTTTTTTTTATTTGCCTTGTGATTGTCTCCAATGTTTACGCGCCATTACAGAACTAATGGTCTGCCGTGCCACTGCAGGGGATATGTAGCCTATGTAGAATCAATACAACAACAATGGGCAGAAAGCACATTTAACCACTTAGTTTATGACCACAATAACATAGAAAGAAGGGTATTATCGCGACGTATCGTACTGGAAATTTGAGTTTTAAACATGAGGCATGTTTGTTCTCAAAAAAAGTTTTAGTGTCCTTTGATTAAAGGATATCAAACGTCAGATTTTTATTTCCAAATAAGGAAGATTTACTGCACCAACACGACAATGGGTGCTTGATTTAAAGGTATAATATGCAACAATACTGAAAGAATATCTCTCCATCATTTATCAGCCTTTAGAAGTGTGTGGTGGTGTATCTGCAGAGGCCATGAAAAATAATACTATTTTGGTGTTCAGCATACATAACCTCCCTGGTTTGTATTTTTAGCAGAGGCTATATGCTTTAATATCTCATATTAATAAAGGGAAAAGGCTTATTCAGTGAGAAGTAATGCGTTTGGCAAACATATTATGTAATGTGGACTGGGGTTTGCTGAAGTGTAAACTTACTTAAATCCAATACAAAGCAGAGCTGCTGAGGTTACTTAGCCACACTTGGTAGCCTGCAGGATCACCTTCCATACAGAGGAGAAATACTAGACACTCATGTACAGGTTGAGTTTTTTGGTTTTGGTTTTTAGAAAGCCTAAAGAAACACTCCATCCTCCATTTTTTATTTGAAATGCAGAGCATTGCTTTTAAACTACAGCCCAGAACACCACTCGTTATTGCTAAATATGTTGTCATTTACTTTTTTTCCTCACACTTCTATGCTGCAAACCTGTTTTAATATAAATTATATATGTTAAATTGACCAAGTCCAATTCACGTTTGCTTCGTAGGCTTCAATATGTTCAACCAGTAAAATAAAACTCTCAACAGAGCCAACAGAGGGGTGACAGTGTTTCATCAGCAGATGCGATGCAGCAGTTTTGGACTCTGAAAGTCTGACACTGGAGAGTGACAGGAGGCCCATGAGGTCACGGAGGATTTCACCCCAAACAGCTTTTCTGTCCTGCTTGTGCGTCTTTAAAAACTCCACTTTGCTAAAAAGCAAGAATGAGCGACCTTAATGCACGGCAGAATATGTGAACAACAAGTAACAGGAAACACCTCCTCAGGTCTGCTCTAACGATGCCCCTCCGAGGCAGAAGCATGCGGCTGCAACTGCTCCCTCCTGTAAATCTCAAAATGATTAGAGGGCAGCAGCTAAGATTAGACTGTATTTCACAGCGTATTACATGTCCAGACATAACATTCATTAATTAAACTACCTACCTTCCCTTTTGAAGTTAGATACTATCCTACAAAAGCATTTTTTAGGGACGAGAACTGCAGCCCATGCAATGTTCTCTCAGCTGCCTGTCCGTCTCATAACTCACGGCTGCTTTATCGCTGCCATCTATCATTTCCACTGCACAAAATTAGACTCCAGTCTCTTTTTTTTGCGGGCTGCTTTTTCTAAGTTTAACAGCAAAGGAGGCTCCTGGTGGTGATGATTCTCTAAATGATCTTAATCACTTACCTCTAATGAGTCTTATAGCCCTGCAGATAGGTTTCATTGGTGCAGGCTTAAAGATTTGTGCATGCATTGAGGGTTTTGGTGCTTAAAGCTGCATTAATGCATGTTTTATATTACAGTATGGATGATGTATGACAGTGAATGATCAATTATCTTATCAGACTGAATCGTCATTTAATTTCACTTCATGTCTGTCAGACGGGAAATTCATGTTAGCCTCATTTTTTCCCCCCATAATTAAATTATGTATTCATCACACTGACATCATTGTTCAGTAGACGGCGGTTGTTGCTACGGCTCATTTTAATGTGAATTGGAGAAATACTCCAGCCAACAATGGGCTGCTTCTGTGGCAGTGGACAGAAAGATGATGTCCACATTCTTCATCCCGCCTACGCATCGTTTATTGACTCGGTTGTTTTTTCCAACCAGGGCGACGGTCTTCAAGGTGCTCAATGCCAGACCCAAACAAATCTGGGATGATGTGGGCCGAGATGCAGAGCTCCAGAGACCTATTATAAGAAATGAAAGCGTTGATATCCAGAATATAGGGAACACTATTTCCCCCGAAAAAGAGATGCAAATGTAATTGTCAGTGCTTTGAGCGCCACAAATAAAATTCCATCCAACTTGCTGCCGAGACAGAAATCTCAGGGATGGAAATCTCAAACCCTGAGCAAATAAGACCCGACTGAAAGAAATCACCACCCACTCTGGAAACTACTGAAAATTAAATCAGCACTTATGAGAGAGAAGCTTCACGGGACGAAAACCGACGCAGCACGACTACATTAATCATAGATCGCGCAGCTGATGCCGTCTCAGCACAAAAACCAGCCATCTTTCAAGGCAGCGATGGGTGCTCGTCGCTCATGCCGAGGTGCTGATGTTTGTCTGTGTTTCTCATATTTTCCTTTCAGAGCTCATGTGTTTGTTTGAACTAGTCTGAAGCATTCAGACTTTCCAGCAGACCGAGCCAGCAGCGAGCGGAGAGGCGAGGCGAGGCTGACCGACTGGGATCGTACCCTCACGTTGAGTGAAAACCCAACGTTTGTCAAAACACCAAGGAGACGAGGTTCCTCTGCATGCAATGAATGCTGTTTTGTTACACACCACTACGTTGCAGTATATAAACAGTGTCACACATTGTTTGCAGAAAGAAAATGCTCCTGCATTACTTTTCCCTTTGCAGCATAAACCAGTGATTCTGTATATCAGGACACTCGAGATGTCTGACATCATATTCATACCAGAGGAGGACTTTTTTATGTCTATTCAACTAAGTCTCACAACAAATCCATTAAGGGGAGACTTCATCCATTAAGTATTGTTTTTGAGGGGCATTTTATGCATTTGGTAGAACGGTTTGACAGTAAAGAGGTGACAGGAAGTGAAGGGAGTCTTTAGCAAATTGAAAGTCAACAAGCAGGTCATTTAGGTCTCGTAAGGCCGACCATTAAAATGATGATTGATTTCAAAGATAGTGTTTTTGACAACACATTCTCCCCCCCGGTTAAATATTGCAGTTGGGTCAAGCTTCAAACTATGATGCTCTTGCATACAGAGTGTCTTTTAATGATAATGAGGGGTTTAGGCAACAATAACCACGTAGTTGGGTTTAGGAAACAAGTGTGATTGATGTTTAATTGATTGGAAGGGAGAACAGGCAGTGTGTCGGTGACACCAGCCAAGAAGTCTCAGTTGTAATCATTGTGAGTTGCGGCTGACTCCCAGTCAACAGTTATGTAGCTGTTTAAACGGGGGTTTTGGTTCGTAGAGAGATTCATTTGCTTGCAAGGGGTAAATGTTTTTGCGATGCATTGCTCCCGTCCTGGTGCTTTGATACTCACACTGTTACAGCAGAGAGATGCAGAGGTGAGTCTGACGACAGGCTGAGAGGGAGACAGACAGGCTGGCTGCCAGTCTTTGACTTTTCCAGGGTGGGTTGAAGACGGTGCCAGAGGGAATGCCATGCATGGTGCTGTGCCGGGAAAAGAAGCCTACGCAAGACATGGGGGAGGGAAAAAGCATGTGCACACACACACACACACACACACACAAACACACACACACACACACACACACAGAGACACCCTTTATTTAAGCATTTCACAAAACATGGGGCACGAACCATCAAGTATACACACGCACAGGCTGACAATAGACAAGTACGCAGACAGACAGGCACACAAGGATCCCATTGGACACCCAGCTACAAACCAAACACTTGTACAAACACACACACACACACACACACACACGTACTGTACATAACCTACACAAATGAGCTCCAGAGGCTCCCCGGCATGTGGCAGATGCCCAGCTCTCCTGCCCACATCCTGTTTCCAGACCGAACCGGAGCTCGCCCCTTCACACGGGGCAGCAACATGGCTGCGGCCGGGGGAAAAAAAGGACACTGATTAAAGTTTTTGTCGGATGTTTATCATTTCTGTTTCTCTCTCTCTCATTACAAAAGATCACTCCTCATTCATAACTGTGTCGGTGGGAATTTGGTTGTACATGCTGATGTTTTCTTTTCTTTCTTTATCCGGGGGGGGGGGACTTGCTTCAGTTTGTTGCTCAAGGGCACTGAAAGCACGACGGAGGCTCGATGAGACAGAACTCAAACAGGAGCCGTCTCAATAACTTCAGTGGTTCAAACAACCTCTCTCCCTATATAACCAGACAGTGAGAGAAAGCCACTCAGATACACACACACACACACACACACACACACACACACACACAGGCATGCTGGATGACTTTTGAGTGAAAATAGACACATGTGTTCCCTAAAGCTCGGTGACTTTTAGCTCTAAGCCGTTAAAGAGAGGGATTGTGTGTGATGCATGCTGCCCGGAGGGCTTCTCTCTCTCAGAGTTCCCACTCTGTACTTTCCCATACTTCTGAAGCATCGCGGCCATGTGTAGTAAACTGTACGGCCAGATGTGCATTCATTTTGAATGCGCTCACATTGCCGTCTAATGCAACGGATTACACACCTTATTTCCATTTTATTAGACAATTTGATTCATTCAATTGCCTTTTTTTTCTTTTTTTTTTTTCCACAACAGACATTTTAATTTGTCATAGCAGGAGAAGCATAGGTGTAACTAATAACATTAACAGGGCCTCGGTTACATTTACCGTCTCAGTGAACCAAGCCAAACGCCAGAGCCCTGGGCATTATTCATGTTATTAATTACACCTGTGCTTTTGTGTGCTACAACACAGAAAAGGGCATAAAACATATGACATTTAACTTCGGACAAAGAGAATGAAACACACGTCTTTAGCAGCCCTAAACCTGTACAGTAGAGTTTTATCTGATAACCGTATCATACTGAGGATGTTAAAAGTCGGCTGAGGCTGTGAATTAAAGTGTATGATGACAAAGTAGAGGGAAGTGGAGTTACAGGAGATTCAACAAGAATGGAAGGGAAGCAGGCAAGAAAAGACACACGTGTCGGCTGTAATGACTCCCCCCCGCCCCTGGAAATCTCCAAGGACTAACTGAACTCTTCAAACCTCCACATCTGGATGACACACCACCACCACCACCCTGCATCAAAGGAAGGGATGCAGCGGACGGCCAGACAGGTGGCAGGGTCATTCACATACAGTGTATAAACCTCCACCAACATGGATTTACACACAATAACCTGATGTTTCCAGCCGTGGCAGCGACGACTGGGACGTCAGCCACTTTGGTCCAAACTCCGCAACGCTTTGATGGATCGCCATTCCAGTTTATAAAAGTGATTAATGTTCCCCATCAACATTAATGGCTCTCCGAACTGCACTTCCAAGAGGTTGACAATTTTGTCTTTGATTGAAACAGCTGTCGGAGGGTTTGCCCCCCCCAGAGGGTGAATTGTAATAATGTTGGTGAATGTTTCATCTAGCGCCATCATCAGATCAAAATTTCAATTTGTTCAAGACATCGGTTTGTGAGCAAAAATGTTCCCATCTGCATCAGTTTTTAGTGAATAAGAAATGTTGGTTAATTTGCGCCGCAAATCAATTTTGAGTAGAAAAAAACGCTCAAAAACACTAAATTGATTTTGTTTCCATTTTCGCGGAAAACATTTTTTCATGATTGATTCTTGACAGTATAAGATTGTCTAAACAATATTGGGTTGTAAGGGTGTGACTAATTGAATGAGCCACATATTTAGAGGTTACCACATGATTGAGAAATATAATCCTACGTACGAAATATAGAACCGAGCAATATTAAATAAAATGTTGGGCAGTCAATTCTTTAAGAAATCCAACACTTTAAACAAATTATATTTTAGTAATGTTAGATAATCAAAACAGAATCACATTCCAGTAAAAAGTAAACTCTTCATACTGGGTCTTTTTTCTGACATCCTGTAACACCAATCTATCGCCCCAACACGTGGACCCTGCACAGGCTGAACTAATAACTGCACTGAGGAACACCCCGGACCGAGCACCCAGTGGGGCGCTCGGAGCAGAGCGCTCGCCGAGTGCACCCGGGCTGTCACCCGCCCGCCGCTGCTCCTCTGCCTGCCTGTCGGTGATGGATGACCCGTGAGGGATGATGAATCGACTCCTGTCAGGTCCTCAACACATCCTCATCTGGGATTCAGCCGTAAGGAGAAAAAGAGGCAGAGCGTCACCGTCGCCTCGCATTGTACTTTAAAATACTGCAATTCCACGAGGCAAGGTTATTTTATCATCCTGAAAGCTTTCTTTTTGGGATCGTTTTTTGTCATGAATGGATTTGAAATTGGGATTTGACAAAACACAGCTACGCTCCATTTTTAATGTCATTATACAGTAGTTTTGATAGTAGTGTCTTCTTATTTAATGCTTTGGTCTTCTTGTTCTTCTCTTTGTATTGTCAGTGAAAGTTACTTTAAAAATCAACAGTGGTTTTGATTTGACTCGTCGTCAGTGAATGTTTCACTGTTTCACTTCTGCAAAGGAAGTTCACACTTTCATATATTGTGTATTATATCAAATGAGTCGTCACTGAGTCCACAACTGGCACAAACCTCATTCGTACGACCGGATCAACCCCGGTTTTACTGTTTGAACATCACTCTCTTTGCTTTCCTCACTCATTTCATCACGTTTTCTTCATTTCCTGTGTAAGCAAGCAGATGGATCTGAGTTTGGGTTAAGGCCCGAGTGTTATCTGTGCCGAGCGAGCGAGCGAGAGAGAAAGAGGGGCTTCCTGGTAGCTTCAAAGCCAGCAGATTCTGAGCTCCCTCAAACCAAAACAGCCCCTCCGCTTTATCGTGAGCGCAGTCCCCTCGCCGAGGTGGTCAGCTGGGGTTTATGAGAGTCAGTGGCACAGATGGTTTGTGTTTGCATTGAGGGATCAGGTTAACGCCCCTGCGCTGAAAAGCGATCGATCGAGCTGCGGGTCACGACGGAGACATCTACAGAGAGACGCACACACGGAAAGAGGGATGGCGAGGAAGTCTCATTTCACACAACTCTCTGCACGAGAGCAAACAGAAGCAGACGGAAACCATTCCCAGTCTACTGCGTGCCCCGGTCCAGATTACTTCCTGAAGGTTCACTAGAATTTCAATCATCCCCCCCCTCTCCCCACCTCCTTCCTTTTTCACTCTCGTGCATCTGGCAAGCCGATATTTACATTCATAACAAACAATGAATCCTCGAGGACAAGGGAGAGAGAGAATGATATCCAATGACTTGGGCGGTGTGGCTTCAGGAGGCAGATACCATTCTCTAACAACCACGATGGGCTGCTGGCAGATATTAGACCTCCCTCATAAACCTCCACCAGCGGGCTGCATGGCAGTGAGCCTCCAACAGTCTGCTCAACCCTCATCCTTACAGCAGCACGGCCAATTACAGACCAGATGTGGCAAAAGCGGGCTGCATGGTGGTGCGGTGTGTAGCACGGTCGCCCCGCAGCGAGAGGGTCCCGGGTTGGATTCCCCTGTGTGGAGTTTGCATGTTCTCCCCGATAAGCGATAGATGGAAGGATGGAAGGATGTGGCAAAAGCCTGGGGGATCAGGCCTCCCCGACTAAAGCAGATCAACATCTAACGCTTGTTTCTGGCTCCTAATTTGAGTCCTGCAGAGTGGATTTGGAAAAACATACAATAACGTCACGCTATTCATTTTGCTTTATTGCTTCATAGTGATCAATGGTATTGGTTAGCAACCGTTAGCTTAACACAAAGAGTGGAAAACTGAAGCGTCAAAACCATGTGGTCACGCTGTATTAATGCTATCCGATTTAGCACCTTTAATGATAAGTAAGTGCATACATTTCTTTCCTTTTCCTCTTTCAACAGCTGTAAGAAGACTCTTCACATCTGTCTCCTCTGCGAAGCAACAGCCTACTGTAATGCTGACACGTGGTCGGACATTGAGCTCTAAATGTGTGAACGCACGCGACGCGGGTTCCCGTTTCTCTCTCGCCACCTGAACAATTTAAACCCGGCTGGCAATCAGTCAGCAATCAGGCCGGCAAACAACCAAAACAAACAGCGGGCGGGTGAGCGATGGTCGGACGACGCTCCCGTAGGCCCGGCGTGACCTCTGGACGAGGCGGCCTCATGACTGATTGCTGTTTAAGCTCAATCACAGTCAGCACACTTCCTACTCCTGTGGGCCAGCTAAATGGCTCTATTCTCTCCGTCAAACCCTCATTTCTCTCTCTCTCTCTCTCTTTCAGCTATCTGCTCTCTCGCTCTCCCTCCGGGGTCTCTAACAACCCCCCCCCCTCCCTTCATTCTGTCTGTCTGGACTGGAGGGAGGCACCGTGGGAGTTTAATTGCCTCGTATTTCCATGAAGCCAAGTTCATTACATTAACAGCTCCGGCCCACGCTGCATACTTCTAACCTGCTGCAATTTGTTTTTGTGTTTATTAGGCTGGCAGAGAGGCAGTTTCCCGCTCAGCTGGGGGAGAGGGAGAGAAAGAGGGAGCGGCTGGGTGAGGGAGAAGGTCAGAGCGAGCTCTGCAGGCACAGGCATCCATTGTGATGCAGCAGCCGGGCGGATAAAAACATGACAGGGAGGTAAAGGCGAGGAACGCAATCCAAGGCCTACTCGGTCTGGGAGGAATCAGGGTCGCTGTGGTGGGGATGCAAAGACAAGGCAGTGAAGGAACGATGAGGGGAAGGTCAGTGTGTACAGACAGCTGGAAGCTTTTAGGATAAATTGTCATAAATGTAAAAAAAAAGTCAACAGAAGAGAGAAAAACATCATTTAAAAACAGCACCATTATATGTTATCATCATATTTGGCTCCTTTGCTGAATCAATACCTACACCAGTCAATATTTCTATATTATCAATGACTCAAATGATTAATATGAACGCGGTATGAACTCACAGAGACTCATCAACCAGTTTCCCTTCAGCTCCACCCAGCATTTTAGCATCTTTCAGCTGATTGTTTTGGATTTACAGCTTGCAACTTTACAGTCTTTAAGGCTCTCATCGACATCGTTACCATCGGCAACAGTGAAAAAGCACCAAACATCATACAAACACACTTAACGACAAACTGGGGAATCTTAGAGACGGATATTTCGCACAGGATTTTGGAGAAACCAAAGACGGAGCTCAAAGACAGTGAATATCGGACTTTTATTTTGTCAAGTGGCCGAAGACACAGCTCCAAATGAATGATAACGTTGCTCCGTGTCAGCTGGATGTGAAAATACCGGCAGGCAAGTTTGCTATAACAACTTTATAAGGTGACGATATGTCAGTTTTGTGCAAACAGCTTGTTCTGATGCCTATAAATGGCCAATAAAAAACAACAAACACTTAATTTACTGGATATAAATTTAAAAAGAATGTGTTCTGCCTCCTCTAGAGATTTTTTTTTTTTTGTCTTCCTGCCAGTGGCGTAAATTACAACCGGCCCCAAAGCATGCTATTTTGAGGGACCCCAGTGCCCACTTTATAGTGCCTTACACACACACACACACACACACACACATGCAGTGTCTCTATGGGCCTAGGTCCCTTCTGCAAGGTGTGATCTAAATTAGCTGACTTTGCAGAACCCCCTTCAATTCAAACGGCATGGTTTAATGGTACAAAGAAAGTAGCATTTAATCAAACTACTAAAAACCAATGGACATGCAGTGAACCTTGGGACTTTAAGGCCTTGGTGGGTGTGAAGGAGGCCAGCATGCAAGATGGGTAAAACACACTGTAATGGCAGAATAGGAAGACAGACAGGAAAGTATTAGACAAGATCCTCTCCCATCATGCTGCTTACATTCCCAGCATTGAAAGTGATTGCCCCACACACACACACACACACACACACTCCATTCATGAATTTCTGTCTGTTCCGCCCACCAAATGTACAGTTCACACAGTACAGAAGATCGGACTGTGCTCGGTCATGACACATGTTCCTCTTTCGCAAGCGTGGAGTTCCTAGTTTGCTACACACACATCCTGCAGATTCAGGCTCATATGGCAAATATAGCGAATTAAAAAAAATAGCTTCCCAAGTATTTTGTATTGCAAAAGTGTGAAAACGCCGCAAATCCCTCAGTGCATTCATTTAGAGACAATGTGTAGCTGTTTAGTGTTGTGCAACGGCTGTGATGATACCGTCAGAAAACCACCAGCTAATCTAAAGCAGCAGCAGAATAGTGGATCCTCTCAAACCCTCCCAAGAACCACGGAGAAAAAGAGAGTGGTTCAGTTCGAAGCGAGAGGAAGTTAAGAGTAAGACAATACGACGAGCAAAGATAGAGGGAGAGATCGGCCGAATCCAGCGGCCAGCGTGAGTGAGCGTCTCTGAAAGTGGATATGAAGGCGGATGAGCCACGCCAACCTCCTCTGACCACATTAACAAAACCTAATGGAACGGCTGGCTCCAGGAGGCCTCGTCATCCATTATCTGACTGTTGCCCCGCGCAACCAAATAGGCTCACGGCCTCAGTGGCTGCAGCTCAGCTGTCATACACTATGGTCTCCCTTTTTCTTTGTCTTATTTCCACTGGCCTTAATGAAAATGATTGGTAAATCAATTCCCCGGTACGTAAAGAAGCCTGGGCAATATTACCTCCACCAGGGTTGTGGCCACAAATCAACTATATATCAGCAGGGAAGGGAAGGGAAATCTAAGGATGGCCATATATTGTATTGAGAGGCGGCCGTCATCTCAGATTCATCGTTACCGGGCCAGGTTGAGAGCAGAATCACAGCTCAAAAAACCTCAGCTCAAACCCTTCAGTGTGATTTAAGAACTCACAATAAAAGTCATTTTTATCTTTCTATTATATTCTATCTATCTATTTTATGTTATTCATGCAAAATAATAGCAAATGTTCACTAATATTTCAGGTTCTGGTTTCCTCTGTGTGTTGTCCAATACAATATCACACTTATACACTACATTTTATTTGGCACATGTAGTTACTAGTTACTTTTTGGATAAATATTGTATAAAAAAAACAATAAAATGAGCTTAGAAATATGCTAAACATACCCAACTATATATACAAGAGGACAAATCTGCTCCAGGTTGACCGGCTACAAAATGAAAACACTGCAATGACAATAACCCAATGATAGATTATCTAAAAATATAACAATGTAGAGAATGAGTACTTTTCCTTTGGATACTTTCAGTGCATTTTATTGACACAATTTACTCACTTTAAGTAAGGCGTTTTACTTGTAACAAGGGATTTATTTGACATTTTGGAGTAGAGATGACACTGATTCTGCACACCAACAACAAATCAGGTGCTTCAATCAATCAATCAATGAGGCAATGGGTAAACCTCATTTCTGGTGACTGATTATTCCAATTTAAATGGATTTTAAAAATGATTATTGGTTATTTACTGAGGGTGAACGTGATGTTATTTGGTCTTCGGAGACGTGGTTTACCAGGCTGTGTTAGATTTTTTATCATTATTGTGGGGGAAGGTAGGGGACTTGCTTAAAATAGCAAGACACTCTATAGCAGAGCCAGTATCTAAAGTGCAGTAGAGTCTTTAAAAACATCCAGATAGTGTCTCCTCTGACCAATCTTCATATCACGGACGCCCTCACTTCAATTTCAGGCCTTGTTGTTTCCAAGCTTCCGCTCATTAACAAGGGTATTACATAGCGGGCGGTGTTTTAAGGAGTGACTGACTCAGAAGACCTGCTCTATAGGTCTTGGTTAGAGAGACCCCCATTGTGTTGCAGACAGCGGTGTCTGTGTGGAGACTAAATTCTTGAAATCACTCCCTCTTACAGTATATCTTTGGTATTCTGTGATTCTGACCTTGTCGTCGAGCGGTTTAAACACTTCAGTGTTTGAGCAGCCTTTCAGCGTGGTGAGAAAATGACAGCATCTTCTGAGAATGGGAAGGGGCAATACGCTGAGGGGGGGTACTTACCGGTACATAGGCATGCTACACAGGAAAAATGCTTACTTACTGCTAATCTCTCTTAATCCACGGTACTTACACACACACACAAACACACTGACTGCACCTTTTGTGTCACACAGAGAAAGTGTTTTTCTGTAGTCGGGAGCAAAGGCTGGTCTGATTCAGGACATTCCCAGGAGCACTGGAAAGAAATGAGGACACTGAACAGCTCATGCATTGTGTGTGTGTGTGTCTGTGTGTGTGTGTGTGTGTGTCTTTGTGTCTTCACTGTTATGTGAACACAGTCATGTTTGGATTTGGCAAGTGAAAATGGTGATGTCCTGAATCTTTTGTTGAGCCACTGTGTTGGATGATCCTGTGATAATAAGGATGTTATGAATTCATGTGACACTCCACGCCAAAATCCATACAAGAACATTATTTTTCCTCTTAAAAACAATTGTTCTTTTTTACCGTTTTCTTTATCAGTGTGTCTTCCTTCGGCCAGCAGCCGGTCATCATGTGAGTGGATCTCCAAAGGATCATTTCACAGCAATGTGAAATCATTACACTGAGATTCAACACACACACACACACACACACCAAATTGGTTTTGTGCTTTGTTTGCTACTTGTCCTCTCTCACCAGCCCGGGCACAGATTACTCATATAAGAGGAAATAATGACGCCAAGGTCCATTAAGTGGGATGGCAGGACATCATATCAGCATTAATCTGCCACTTAGCAGAGCAGCCTCGGGAGGGAGAGACAGGGAGAAGATAGGGAGCGAGAATATTATTTTCAGTTCCACCCAGCTGTTCTCAGACTTTTCTTTTCTTTTTTTATTATTATTATTATTACCGTGTTTTTTGATGATGTTAAACTTTACTCAAAAGATCTGGTTGAAACAAATTGATTTTTCATGATCCCATGACTAGGTTTCTTTTTATAAAACGTCACAGAGAAATGATGTGATTTGCTTGGATGAGTTTATCTACCGTATAGTGCAAGATGAGTCATCAAATATATAACAGGAAGAGAAACAGGATTGTATTTATATAAATACTCAAATATGCTTTTCTTCTCTTTCTATTTCTTTTTGTTTTTTAATTAATAAAATGGAGAATTTATTTTGTGCCTTTCCAAACCATCCCCAAGTCCAAACTATACAGTCAAATACAATAAAAAATAATAACAGACATGCAGCTATCCTGGTACCGTTGCGAACAGTGGGGTCATGTCAGGTCATATATCTGATATCATGGATTAATGATAAATCTGATGGAAATCAGGTGCAGAAATAGTCCATTTCTAAAGACAAATTTAAAAACAAAACACAGCAAACGAACAATAAACAGACAAAAGTGCTAAACTAAAAAGTGACGTCAACACTGGTAACAACTAAAACGTCCATAATAGGGTCAACCCCATGTCCATTGTCCTCAATTCAGGCTTGTGGTAATTGTCCATCATTATCTATTCAAGTCCAAATTATAGTCCACTCCCAAAAGTTCCAGCGGCCTCCTCCTTTTATGCACCAAAAATATGATTCCTTTTATTGATGGAGTGTCTAAGTTCTTCCAGGGTCACCACCTCTGAAATCAGAGATTTCCACATCATCACAGACCCACTTCACCTTTAAGGCTTTCCTTGCTAACATAAAAAGCCACTGAATCACATCCTCATTATTTTTAAGAGACAGGGACCGACAGAGAAGTGGGTCTACTGACACCTGCTGACCTATTGCTGTAGAATTACATTTTAAAACTTAGGGCTAAATGTAAGATCCTGTGGTGGACAACAACAAGGCACTGAAAAGGACAGCAGAACAATTTTCTTCTGTGCTTTTGCATGACTTTGGTTACAAACGCCATGTATAGTTATTTAACAAAAAATCATTGAATAATAAACATGCAACATTAACATTAGAAATTAGACCACAGTATTTGTAAAACTTAGACAAAGACCCGTCTGTTTTTGATTAAGTGTTTGTTTTTTTTGTTACATGAAAAAATGGCTGCATCTCTGATGCAATTTGATTTACATGATCAGAATTACAATTATAGCCTTTACTGCGAATATCAGAATAATACTTTACTATATCATAACCTGGCTCTCTCTCATGGTTAGAGTTTTTATGGTGCACAGCGCCATCTAGTGTCATTAAATAATACACGACCGTTCAATTAAAGCTGCCCTCGGAGATCCCTGAAGGACCGTTGATTTAAAGTTAAAAATATATACTTATTAGATAAATACCATACATAAACACGTACATTGCGATAAACATCAACATATATGTATCTGTCTTCAAAAACAGACAATAATGTTGCTTTTGTTCTGTCTCACAGTGTGGAGTACCGTCCGACCGCCTGATCAAAATCATCTGTCAGTTGCTCCGGTTGCAGTTAGCGATTGCTTAGCCTGCTAGCTAACCTGGGTCCCCGGCTGTCAGTTGCAGAGAACGGTGACAGCTAAAAAAAAAAATTAGTTTACCCCTAGCTGTGCGATCAATACAATCGGCACGATGTTTGAGGAGGCTAGCGAAGTGTTCGACAACATGTTTAAAGCATCGTTTCCTCTCACCTTCATTGTGTTCATCCCCGCGGTGCTGATCCTGGTGTCACCGCTGCCGGCCGAGGCGGCACATGAGTTCACGGTGTACCGCATGCAGCAGTACGACCTACAGGGACAACCGTACGGTGAGACAGCTGGTTCTTTATCTCATCACTTAGCAATGAATGGAAGTACACCTCGGTTATGTTGACCAGTAACTAGATCGCTCTCCAACGGCAGTCTCTCGGCCAATCGTCGAATTAGCTTCAGTAGGTTAGCAGTAGCTAGCTAGCTAGTTAGCTAATGTAGCTTAGCTTGACTCGTAGGGGACATCAAGCTAGCTTAGCTCCTAGAAGCAAATCAGCATCATTACTCCTTAAAATAATTATTGAACGTCACTCTTACGTACATATCCCCGTAATAAACCATATCCAGTATCGATCCCTCATTAGATTGGCAACATATTAAAAAGCGATCTTGCTCAAAAGGGACAGACACCAAATACTAGTAGAATTAGCTGGTTCACAGACAGTGCTATGATCTGTGAGCTGTTTTGAGTAGTGTACATCTTTGAGTAAGTCCGGAAACGACTGAGGTTTCTAGTATAGTGAGGAAACATCCTGGTAAGGAGAAAATTAACAGCGTTTGGTGTCATCTCTGTGGCACGTCTTAGGAGAAAATGAATGAAAGCTACTTGACAAAGAGATCAACTAAACCCAGCCCTTTTTGTTATAGTCTAGTATAGTTTTTTAACAGCTTTGTTAGTAGGATAAGTCATTATTACCCTTTTTCTTTTGACATAAACCAACACAGGAGTCATTAGTGTTTCATAATTGATGATGATGTGTGTCTCCTCCCCCTCAGGTACCAGGAATGCCATCCTGAACACGGAGGCTCGTACTGTGGAAGCAGAGGTACTAAGTCGTCGCTGTGTTATCATGCGACTCGCAGACTTCTCCTATGAAGAGTACCAAAAAGCTCTGCGGCAGTCAGCAGGAGCTGTGGTCATCATCCTGCCCAAGAACATGTCTGCTATGCCCCAGGACATAGTACAGGTGACACACTCTACACCCCCTTCATCCTCAACTGTTTCCACTTTGGTTGTGTAATAAAATTAGAGCTATTGTAGGAAAGATGAATTTGTAATCCCGTTTCTCTCATTTGCCACTGAAGCTCTCTCTCATCACATTGGCCTACATTTCTCCAGCTCTAAACCATCAGCATCTCTGACTTAGAAACCGAGCTTTGAGTCTTGTTAACGCCGTTGTTCCCCTCTGTTCATCCTGTGTAGCAGTTCATGGAGCTGGAGCCGGAGATGCTGGCCACTGAAACCATCGTCCCCGTCTACTTTGCCGTGGAGGACGATGAGCTTCTGTCCATCTACACCCAAACTCTGACCTCGTCCTCCTCACAGGGCTCCTTATCAGCAGCTGAAGGTAGAGAATCGCTCCCTCGAGACTGGACCTCCTGTTGGCCTCATTACCTGTCTGCGTTATACGGTGGCAATGTGGGATGGCTGCTCTGCAAGTCAATTCTAACGCCGTGTTTTCTGTTGCTTTCTGTAGTGCTGCTGCATACAGCCACAGCCAACGGTTTCCAGATGGTCACCAGTGGAGCGCAGAGTAAAGCCATCAGTGACTGGGCCATCACCAGTCTAGAGGTGAGAGACTTAAAGTCCCAGTGAATCAGAAGTTTATTTAGACTGTGACGTGTTCCCCTGTGAAATGAAATACTTGAGTAGTGTACAGTTCCACTATGGAGTTAAATTATATCCATTCCATGTGATTGGACCGCTATAAAGTGGGTGGGCTTAGAATGTAGAGTTTGATGGACATCTTTGATATCATATTGGTCGGTACTAGTTTATGTAAGCACACATTTTATTTTACAGAAACGAAAAATATGAGGAAATGTATTTTCTTTTGTCATTTTTTGCATGTACTGTTAACTAGGTGCATACGTTGACTGGTGATGTGCTCTAAAAGGGTTAAAAGTTTTTTTTTTTTTTTTCATCTTTAACCATAATCTGAAGACTAATATACCAGAATGAGCTGGTTCTAACCCACATATCTTTATAAATTGATATTGTTTTCATGTAATTCCATTCAGTCACTCGTAAGATTAGAAAGGCTTTCCAAGGCGCCGGCTTTTGCAAATGACAGATGTTTGGTGTGTACGTTGGTTTTTTGGAAAAGCCAAGTTGGAAGAGAATGGTTTCATTTTAATTTTCCTGAACACCTGACGGGACTTAAACATGCTTTGTGCTAAGCTTTCTCTCTGTTTTGCTCTCAAGGTCAAATGAGTTAAACAAGAATCTATATTTCTGTCCCTTTTTCATCAAAGTTCATGAAGAGATTTGGATGGCTTTGATCCTTTTTTAAAGTTTAGTATCTCTGTTGTAGTTCAAATAGTTTTGAGTCGGCACGGGTGGTGCATTTTGAGTTCAGGACATTTTAATCCAGTCTTTGTGTTAAAACCAGAAGGAAAAAGTGGTTTAGTCACACTGCAGGGGATTAGGAGACCCTGAGGTTGACTGACTGTAACCCACTGCACCTCTGTTCACTCTACCGTTTAATACGCACATTGGTTCTGCTGAATCCCATGCTTTAGATCACCAGCTTTTGTTTTATTTCGTCTAATGGCTCTTTTTTTTTTCATTTCCCAGGGTCGTCTGGCTGGAGTTGGAGGAGAAGACCTGCCCACTATTGTCGTGGTGGCTCACTACGACTCCTTTGGTGTTGCTCCAGTATGTTCATGGCTTCTTTTCTCTTACAAATAACCCCTGGCTCTTCTACAATTTAAAAGGAACAAATGTTTTGTCAGCAAATGTAAGGATTTGTAGACGTGTATGATTTGGTGTCCTAGTAAATTTGTCAGAAAGTGTTTTTAGTTGTTAGAAAAAAACACTAATGTGACAGAACTGTGAGTAAAAAGAGCAGGCCAATAAAATAATCTAATTTGTGTGTGTCTCTGTGTCCAGTGGCTGTCGTACGGAGCAGACTCAAACGGCAGCGGAGTGTCCATGTTACTAGAGCTGGCTCGTCTCTTCTCCAAACTTTACACCTACAAGAGGACCCATGCTGGGTGAGTGCCGATGACAGCGCTCACACTTGGATTCTTTTTTTGTCACATTGGCCTGAAACATCAATTTGCATACATTTTGAGCTGCGTTTAAAAAGCACAATTTCCTTTCCTGTGAAGACAGACACCTCGGGTACCTGTCTATGCTGAGCTCTCACTCTTCTGTGCATTGTGTGTACGGTGAAACGGTAGAAGGACCATTGATTGCTGACCTCAGTGGTTCATCTGAACATAAAATACAGTCGATTTGTTACGTCCATCACATTTATTATGGTTAGTGTCCTGCTCCAAATGCTTTTTAAGAACTACACTGAACATCATCCGTGCACTCTGCTGGCTGTAAGAATCACAGCCAGCTTAAAGCGGTCGATATGGAACAAGCTCAGTCTTATGTCTGAATGTACTTAACGGGAGCTGAGTGGAAGGACTTCTTACAGAGAGTGCTTAGTAAAGGAGTAATGGACTTTACTGTAAATTGCTCCATGGTAGACGAAGCTCCGACTCAGCACTACTCACTTGATTTGTCCATCATTCTAAGGCCCCGTGTGCTTTGATATTTATTTCCCACAGAATCTCTTTACCATGTATCATCACACGTCCTCCATCGGGTTCTCTCAGGATATTTTCCTCCCTGATTTGACTCACGTGTGACTCGTATTGTGTGTTCAGGTACAACCTGCTGTTCTTTGTGTCTGGTGGAGGGAAGTTCAACTATCAGGGCACCAAACGTTGGCTGGAGGACAACCTGGACCATACAGGTACTGTTCAGTCCACGCACTGCTTACGGAAGGGAACACAAGTGTAAATACAGCTGGTTTGGTTTGATGTAAACCTTTTGATGCAATTCTTCAAATCTGAATTGAATTGGTATTTAATTCCTCAAACCGAAGAACATTTCCCACTAGAAAATAAACCCAACGGTTACTTTTGAAGGCTTCGTGTTGAAGCAGATCAGACATAAACAGACCAGCCCTAGTTATTTTCTCTGCATACAGTATTTGGTTGTTTAAACATGTCACGTGCCCTATTTCACGCTCTCAATATTATCTTTTATATTATATTCCCTTTCTTGGTAGACTCCAGTCTGCTGCAGGACAACGTAGCCTTTGTGTTGTGTCTGGACACTCTGGGGAACGGAGACACTCTGCACCTCCATGTGTCCAAACCTCCTAAAGAGGGATCTCCTCAGTTCACTCTGCTCAAGGAGCTGGAGATGGTAGGAATGATGCACCTCCATTTATTTATTGTTAAATTAGTCACTTACTGAATCTCTGACTACAACCTTTGACAAAAACACAGTGTTGTTTAGTAACAGATGTATAGGTATAGTAATAATATCATAACCTATATAAGTGATCTTGTGTGCTTAATCTTGACATAAATAGCAAGTAATGTACACAGAGTTGTAATTCTTCGTTAATATGTAAAACAAAATGCATGTGGTTTTACTGCTGCTGTAGTCTGCACATACTTCTGATACATAAAGGTTGTTTTTTTTCTGATACAGGCAGTTTTGCCCTACTTTTCTTTTCTCTAAACCCAGATCATATTGTAGATTATAGGCTATAATTTCTCATTTCCTCTCAGGTGGCTGCTAGTCAGTACCCGGAGGTCAAGTTCTCCATGGTCCACAAGAAAATCAACCTGGCTGACGACATGCTGGCCTGGGAACACGAGCGCTTCGGGATCCGCCGGCTGCCGGCCTTCACGTTGTCCATCTGCCCTCCCACCGCCTGGCTCAGCGCTTCAGCATCATGGACGTGCGGTCAGTGTCCCCCTCTTCTCGCCAAGGAGCGGGAGAGCCCCCTGCTGGGTGGGTTCATTACTGCAAGTCTCTGAATCACCCAAAAGAAAAGCGTCTTCCATTCTTGCTGTCATTTCTATTCATGTCGCAGGTGTCGTCATAGACCTATTCCTTTCCTGTCAAGTCCCTTGGGACACCTTATATGGATAGAGCATTGTGAGGTCATCGCCAGTGCATATATGACATCATTCATGACTGTATTTATGCACTTTTGTCAGATGTGGAATGAGGACTCTCCATTCCTTAATCCTGCTCCTGTACCCAAACATCTACCCGTCTCTGTTGGTAAACCATTTATTGGGTCCGTGTAACTATTTCACACTTGACCCATGACCTCTCAGTCGATTTGATCTTGCTCTGTCAAACTTACTGCGTTTCAGCCCACCTGTGTGGAACTTGTTGCTCTGTAATTGATTTCTTCTCTCGCTCTTGCTGCAGAGGGTTTCTGGTTTCTCTCCCCCTTTTTTTTTTTTAATGTTTTTCCCTTTTTCACCGTGTCTTAACTTTCTGCACATGTGCGATTGTGTCTTACAGGCCTCATGTAGATGTGAAGAAACTCAGCAGAAACACCAAGCTGGTAGCAGAGGCACTAGCCAGGGTCATCTACAACCTCACAGAAAAGGTAGGTCGCCACGCAGACGGAGAAGACGTTTCCACTTGTTTCCACGCGATGTGACATTTTTGTTGTTTCTCTTGCTGCTGCAAAGGGTGCTCCTGGGGACCTGCAGATCTTCACTGAACAGATGGTGAGTCACGAAATAGCGAGGATGCAGTGGTAACAATGTTTAAAAGAATCGACCTCGGTTTAACTATGTCCTGTCCATCACAGTGGTGGTTATTTTGTCTGTAGCTCATACTCAGTTTGTGCCTCTTGTCGCGTCGGCAGGTGCAGGACGAGCAGCTATCAGCCACAGTGGACTGGCTCACGGCGCAGCCGCGGGCCGCTCAGCTGGTGGACAAAGACAGCAGCGTGGTGTCCACTCTGGAGTACCACCTCGGACATTACCTCAAGGATGTCAAGAGACACTATGTCAAAGCTGACAAAAGGTAAAGAAAAGGGTGGAGGCGGACAGGAAAAACCAGTATTAATATATAAAAAATAGTTTTCCACCCATTTAAATGAAGTGCCTTTTTTCATTTTATTAGCTCGTCCTAAATATCCTTGTATTTTATTCTAAATCATAGACATTTCTAATGGTAATGAGTCTTTCCCTGCATATCTTCCGAACCGACAGATCTAATATTTATTGTACTTTGTCTCCGTTTTGTCCTCAGGGATCCAGAGTTTGTTTTCTACGACCAGCTGAAGCAGACGATGAATGCCTACAGGTATGCTGTAATGAGCTCCTCTTCCTCCTCCGAGATGCTTCAGTGCAGTCATGCTGCTTTACTGTAGCTTTTCATCTCACCGCTGTCTGTAGAGTCGTGTAGAATCTCGTCTGCTTTCAATTACTCCTCAGTTGTTTTGATTCATGTCAGTCCATACTAGTAAAAGATCATATCCGCACATTAAAAACGGCTATCAAATAATGCTTTTTTTCTGTTTCTCTTTTTAATAATCTCTCTCATCTCACAGAGTGAAGCCTGCTATTTTTGACTTGCTGCTGGCTGTCTGCATTGCAGCCTACTTAGGGATGATGTATCTTGCTATCCAGGTAAGTCACGGAAGCCTCTTTTAAATACATACGTTGTCAGTTTTACATATTTAAAGCGGCTGTAACTGATATTCCATGTTGGAAAAAGCTGTGAATGTGCAGATGTTTTGTGGGTATTCTTGTCTGGATACTTTATTTTTTATTTATTTTTTGCAGAACTTCGGAGTCCTGTACAGTGTTGTCCGTAGAATCACCCAACCCAAGACAAAGACCCATTAAGGTCCATCACACCATATTTCTTCCCAGATCCCACCCTTTTCCCCCGCAGATTAAGGAACTTTGACCAGTAAGAACACAGAAGCTGGTCTAAGCTGCAGTCCTCATGATGGTTTACAAACCAGCAGCATCTTTTCCATTTTTCTTTCATCCTGATCCACAAAACTATGATGTCAGATCCTGTCCTGCTGCCAATCTAATCCACTTGGTCTCACCGACCAGAATAATCAGGAATCATGTTTCACTCTCCCTGCCTTCATGAACACAGATGTCTCGCCCTTTTGAAATAATCCCTCATGTCGTCTGGATTGTTTTTTTTTTTTCTCATTATTTCACTCTTGGGATGTAAAGCGTTTTGTCCACACCTCTGAGATCCAGATTAAGTGAGAGTTGCTGTTCCACCGATCGCTCCTCGTCGGTAGACGGTACGAGTGACCGCCCTGCCAAACCGACGTCATGTGTTGTCTCAGGCAGCTACAGGGAGAAACTGACCACGCAGAGTTCAGCCCAGAATTTTCATTTGTCGAGAGACGTGTTCAAACCAACTTGGCTGTTAAAGGGCAGGTTCACTTTTTTCCCCCCAGTCTGCTTGAATTCAATACTTGTGTTACCATGAAGGAGTTTAGTGAGGAATTAAAAGAGGACACTTCATACTAAAATGACTGTTAATATTAGATGATTCCCACTTGGCCTCATTTTTTTTGCATTGACAGGATTATAGATTGTTTTTTATCCGATGATCTTTTGATTTGTTTTTGTTATCAATCAATCGCTTAGTCTATAAATATCAAAGTGGTAAAGAGAAAATGCAGCTTTTCAGAGTCAGGTGAAGGTTGTCAACATTATTTCTTCAAACTAACAGAACAAACTACAAAATACAGCAATATTAAACATAATAAAAGGCAACTCATCACATTAATAATGTTTGGTGTTTAAAGCGATCTGTCAGTCAACTTGTAATTGATTACATGGGCAGGTGAGTATTGCGTTGAGACAGACTTGGGGGGTAAAAACTGAACTTATCCTTTTAAACGCACAGCGAAAATGACTCCCAATATTGTTTACGGATAAGACAAACTGTCTAAATAAAATGTGAAGTAGTGTCTAGATGATCCTGATTTCATAGGCTTGGTAGTGAATTTATTAAAAGAATAGAATGGTTAAAATATCTTTACTAAATAATTATTGTATGTATTAATATCCCCGTTGTCCCTGTTAAATAAATGTTAGAAATGTAAAGCAGATTCCACCTTTGAAATTTTCTTTTGATACTTTTTGTGTCACCTTTTCGAGGTTTATGTGTGACTTGATGTGTCTTACTTTTACTGCTTAAAAGAACCAGAATTGATAAAGAGAACCTGGCTGGTGATGTTGACTTATCTCATGTTAAAGAAAGGTCAACATCTAATCAGAGCATGTGTTAAGTGTGTAATAGTACAACGCCTACACATCATGGCGAGATAAAAACTCCCCCTTTACTCCTGTTTTATCAGTAGAAAAAGTGTGCTGAATTGGACCTTTTTGCTGACTGTAGCAATAATGTGATTTGACTTAATCAGACATTTTTAAAAGTGAATATTTTGGTCGAGCCGGCACTGCAGTGTTCGTACACTGGAGGTCTTAAAATGGACAATGACACAATAAATAGTTGGATAAAGTGGGGATAAATGTCTTAAACATACCTAGATGATTTATTTCAGGCGATATTGGTGTGGAAAATGAATACTGCAGTGTTTCCTTGATCTCTCTCTCTACCCTCGTCTTGCCTTGTTGTGGGTGAATGGTGTGTTCATTGTTTATTTGCCATTTTGTATTTTCCATGTTACTGCATGACCTGTGACCCCACCGCCTTCCGTTTTTACCAACCTGAGGGAAATACTGTGGTGTGGTACATTTGAATATTTTTTTTTTTTTATTTATTGAAGCGGTTATTTCCCATTTGTGCACTGAACTGAACTCTCCTCTGGTCTGAACTCTGTTTCACCTCATCCACAACACTTGATCTTTGCAATCAATATATCAGTTGTGATTTAAAACAAAATAAATGACTTAAAAGAAATCACAAGGAGCACGACTCTTGTTTACTGACATGTTTTTATTTTGTGGGGGGGGGGGGGACAAAACGATAACATTGGCTGAATGGTGTTCAAATTGCATTACAAAAGAGCAAGTATGTCTTTATCAAGTGGTCAGATTTAGAAATTGGTCTTATTGTTGAGTTTGGGGGGAAAACAACAAAGGTTCATTAAAAAAAAAAAAATTACAGTGTATCAATGATCTGTAAAACAGGTATTATTAATATCCATTTCAAATTAACAAGTTTGTTACCTTTTCATCCCCAGAAAGTCATAAAAATTCCCATTTTTTTTCCCTTTCCCAATTTTGATCTACTAATGAACAATAAAAATAATACTAATAAATTACAGTGCAATTTAGAAGAAATACCTGCAGGGCTTTTCCTGCCCGTCGTTCTCTACTAGCTCTCCTCTTCGCTCGTCACCATCTCCCAAAAAACACTTGCCTCGTAATGTGAACGGACATTTTGGCACAATCGAAGCACTCGTCAAAGATACTTTGTGTCGTGATGGAGGCGAAGCCTGCGAGCCAGCTCAGGCAGAACAACGTTTTATACCACGTTTCCATACATTAAGATCAGGGAGTAGAGAGGTTAAACACCAAATAGATCCTACTCCTAGTCGTTGCAACACGAATCCACAGAATCTTCTCCGTGCTGATCTTAAATGGAAAAACGAGGACTGGCGAGCCCATGGATGCTGCCTCGTCATTTCACCGTCACTCCCTGATCTTCTTTGAGCTGATCTCGGTGTTTGGGAACGGGGAGTGACGAGGTCAGAGCCTGAACATCAAGTCTCTGCGTTAACAGAGTTGTCTGACTGAGCTGAGCTTCACACGCAACGGGTTTCAGATGCTTAATTAAGAATCAGCCAAATCCATACAGAAAAGAAAGAAAAATGAGAATTTCAAAAATGTTTTCCTTCTATTTCAGATGGTTTCGTCACGTCTCAGTAGTTGTTAGGGGTGGGCGACATGAATACAATGTATTTCATATCATACTGACATACATGATGATGTATTAAACTTTCAAAGGGTTGGGTAAGTCATCAAAGTAAATACCTGAAAAGACAATGTACTTTAGATGCAAAAATATAAAATCCAATATTTCCAAAATTGACACCGTGGTGTAAACAGTATAGAATATCGTCATATCGCCCACCCCTCGTAGCAGTTAGTTTGGGAGAGATCGATGGTCCACACAGTACCAGACCAGACTTGAGGAATGCGTCGCACTAAATCCAGATCCTCAGGTCTTTGTGGGTTTACTGCAAACTTCACTCCGGTCAGCTGTCACCATTCACAAAAAAATATCAGCGATTTATGGCTCATCTATGCTAACAGTTGAGCATTCATGACCTCCGAGGTCACTTCCTGCCGGGACGCCATGCTAGTAAAACCAGTCAGCCACGGGACTCTGAATGTCTGATATATAACACACAGCAACATGTTTGATGAACCATGTTACTTTACAGTACAGCTGTATGACAACTACAGTAAAAATGAGCGTGAGCCAGCATTCGGATGAACAGGAAGAAATCTGAGACTAAATCCAGATGTTTTGTAAGGTAGATGAAGGAAACAACTCTCCCTGGAAATATCCGATCTGAGCAGACAGTCACCGACTCGTACACAGCAGGGAAATAACATAAAACTGGAATACCAACAGTGCTCTCAGAGAAGGGAAAAAACAGCAGCAATTCCAAAGAAAACGAATCAATAATAACCTGAACTACAGCAATAATTGTTTCATATAAAATTAAAAATGAGTTGTAACTCGCCACATGTGCTGATGTGGGGATCGAGGAAGACGAACAGATAAACTAAAACAGCACGACATCCGTGGCCTGCTCCAGCACCACAAGCATGCTGTTCATCCAAACAAGAGCTTGAATTTGATCGAGAAGGTGGGAAGAGGAGAAACATCCCTTAGTTTTACAGATGCAAGAGCCGTTTCCACTCACACACACACACACACACAGTAAACCAGTGGCATCCTGGGAAACCCGTCTAATTCACTTTAATTTAATTTGTTCAAAAAAATCATCCCATATGTGGGATTCCTGGGACTTTAATCCCATCTCTTAATTCAAATCTGAAATATATATCTTAAAATATACAAATTTGGATGCCAGATAAAATCTATCACACACTGGTTTGTATGTTTGTCAGCCATTATGTGTGTCCAAGTGGTCACTGCTGCTTGAAAGAAAGATCACTTTTAGAATCATTTTTAGACATTAATAAAGACATCATGATTACATAGCTAGAGGATTTTTTTTTCTTCATTGTAAGACAATTCCTAGCATATTTCCAAAATCATTCGATATCATGCATTCCTGAATACCATAATGTGTGCATACATGTTTGTTTTTTTCTCTTCAAAATCAAACTAATCTGTATTTTTACACAAGTTCTGGGTTAATACCGCCGTCACCCACGAACTAGTCATAAATATTAATCAAATCCACATTGGTTAAACAAATTAAAAGATGAGGATGATACTGAAAACCAAGTCAATCAATTCTAGCTATTTGCTGTCATTAAATCAGCAACCAGCTTGTATGCCTTCATGTCAGTGCAGCAACAGATGCTTCCCAACAAATGGAGGAAAGACAAAAAAAAGAAAGAATAAAAAGCTTTTTCTATACAATTAAATATTTCCAATGTATGTTGATCATCAGTACGAGAGATAACATGTAAAAAGAAATCAAAACTAAGAGGTGAAATGTTGTGAAGGATTTAAAAGATTCAGCTACATCCATCCTGTAACACCTAACACACACACACACACACACACATCTGCACACACACCGATGTGGCTTTTAAATTCAGCCTAATGGACGCCAGAGCTGTGCGGTCGCCACCACTGACTTGTGCAATGATATGAAAATCAATACATGTGGTGAAACAGCAGCAGACGAAGCCAGGCCGGCTGTTCTGCATCACTACAGCGGTGGAAAAATTATACAGAGAACACAATATTTCCCATATGAGTCACGATGTTTAGCCTTTTTCTCTTCATGTCTTGTGTCAGAGAAGATGGACGGAGGTTAAAAGACAAAAAGGAATTCATTGGAATTTCAGCTCACCCCTATAGAATTAGCATATTGCTTGTGTGCCAGGTTGCTAAAGGTTGTGTAAATGTCTACAGAACCTCTACAGAACCTTTTCCTTGCCTGGGTGCTGCGGGGCTGTTCGGGGTGACGGTGATGATTGGGGTCACCCTGAACCACTACGTGACAATCACAGTCCAACTCTCACTCAAACTGCGTCTTGTTTCTACTGAATCTACCGAATGTAAAGTTAGCAACAATAACACAAAACCTGAAATAACATTCACAGTGCTCTAATAAAAACAAAATGACAGCGATGAAATTAAACCTTCTAAAAACAAATAAAAAGGAGCAAAAACTCACTGCAGCCAAACTTCCTATTTCCCCCTCATTTCTTTTCTGTTTGTGACACTCTTCTCTTCAGCCACGTTTTTTTTTTTTTTTTTGTCGAGGGCCATCCAAGGAGGGTGTCTGGTCTTGCTTGTAATTGTAGCCCAGTGCCAGGTGGTGGCGACGGAGAGCCTGTTATAGATGCTTCTCTTTGGTGACCCCGTTCTGTGCGTGCTTCCTACAAAAGGGAGACAATGGAGAGTCAGGGAACTGAGAGCTAACTGCTAGGCTGGCTCCCTGACAGGAGAATAAGCTTCTGGGGGTGAGGGGATCAGCAGGTGTGAGGCATTAGCAGGCAGAGAGGATATCAGCAGCGGTCAAGGCCAGCCAGATAAGGAGTGCCACATAATCACATCTCCATATGGCTCTTTTGATGCGATCGACCTGCGAGGGCCGCCGGTCACAGAAGTCGAAGCTACAAGTGGAGAAGTGTGAAGTGCCACGACACCACAGTTTTTTTCTGCTAACATATGAATAGCTATCAGTTTCAGGGTCTTCAGAGTTTCAGTGGGCAAAGGCTACTGCGATAATAAGCAGCATGAAAGGTACACATGACAGTCGGCCACGAGGCCTCAAGGCAGCAGATAAAGATAGATGAATCCATAAGTTACGATAAAGACACAAACAGATATTCTTCGGGTTTTCGTCAAGTTAGCATGTTCTTGTTTAGAGTTCACTATTGCAAAGTGCTGAGTAGAAATGTTCACATAGGAAGAGACCACTGTTGTGCAACTATATGAATGTCTGTCTGACTGTATGTAAGCAGCAGCAACACAGGCGGCTAATTATTAAGAGGTATCAAACTGATGGCAGTGGATAGTCAATTCCTGTTAATGCTAATGCCATAACTCCACATAAAAGCTCCAACTCCTCAGGGAAATCGTAGCTTTTATTCAATACTCACTTTAAAATGAAGTGTTCAGTGTGTTAAGCGCATTCAAATTGTTGTTAGTTTTAGATATTCAGAGGCAACAGGAATTATTCGACCATATTTATATTGAGAAATGTTTCTTAGCCACGCTAACTGCTAATATTTGCTTCAGGCTACGCTGTACTTCAACGCTAATTAGCAAGTATTAGCATGCTGCTAACGCACTCAATTGAGAAGGTTAACAAGAAAGACGTTATTCCTACTACACATGAGCATGTTAACACTGTCACTGTGAGCATGTTAGCATGCTGATGTTCATTCATCTCATTTAGCTGCAGGTGACTCTTGTGTTTGTGTGCATATCAAGTCAACTTTAAATGGGTTTTTATTCATGAAATATTGATTTTGTAAGAAAATAATTAAAAAAAAAACCTACTGCAACAGATCTTCCCTTTCCAGTTGTTCATGTGTCCATAATGAACTGTCTTAAACCTAATGATTTATTGATGTTGACATTCTACAGATAGCACCTGAAACTGCATTAACAGTGAAAACCCGGAAGCAGTTGGTGGTATTTATCCTCCCAGAGGTCGCCCTCTCAGATTAAACCATTGACCGTTGGAGTTTGCTCACCCCTGGGCCGAGTTGTGATGTCCAGCATCATTATCGTTGTTTTGTGCCCGCGGTACTCTGGGAAGGCCGCCGGCTGCCGCCTTGCTGCCGTCCTCGTCCTCATACTCCCTGACGTCGTTCACCTCTTTCACCTTAAGCACCTTCACTACGAAAACCACAATGAACTACGCAGGAAACGGAGCAGGAAACACACAAAAAAAAAGAGGTTAGATTGTGTGCCGTTTTGGATTTCATTAATAAACCCGTGTGTCCTTACCAAGAACCAGTAGATGTTCATGAGCAGGAGCGCCAGGAGGAGAGCGTTGAAGAAGAAGTAGAAGGGGATGTTGGGGACGGACTGCAGGCTCGACACACATGTGGCGTACAGCACTTTAAGAGGAAACCAGTAGAGACGGAACCAGAACCTAAGAGGACACAATCGAAAACCAGAGACAGAAATTCATCTCTCTATTCAAAAAGGAGTCAGAGACTACATGTGTGTGTTTGTTGAGCCTCACCAGGTGATGCTAAAGCTGACGGAGCCCATGTTGGACAGCACGTCGTTGAGCAGGTAATAGCCTCCTCCTCTGGACTTCAGGTAGATGTTGAGCTTGGTGAACTCCAGCTGGATGTCGTTGATGTCGTGGAGGAACAACACCAGAATCCCTACGTTGTGGTATCTGAGGGGCAGGGGATGTTTTAGCTTCTTTCTAACACAAGTCCTTTAAAAGGTGGCGCCTTTTGCATTTTTGGAGAATCAAACAGACGACCTCAGCGCTAATGTTTGAGGAGTATAACCAGAAAAGCATTAAACCAAGTAAATCACACATGACTTATGTGCTTATATGCTCATCCAAAACCTATAAACGCATCCCACCAAACCAGCGTACCTGAAGGCGTAGGAGAAGCTAATGAGTGCCAGCGTGATGATGTGGTGCACCACCATGACGGCGGAATCCTTCCTCCACGCGTCCATGTAGACCGTAGCGTAGATGGAGTGGCCGTAGAAGCTGCCCTGGATCAGGTAGGCGATGGCGATGTCTGTAGGCACTGACATACCACTCTGCCAGTCTGGAGAAACAGGCAGGAAACAGACACACATCAACAATCAGTCAGCTTTTACTTTAAAATGAACGAGTCATGACAAAAATGGCAACATGTTAATTATTATTTCTCTAAAGAGAGAAAGACATCCATCCATCCATCCATTTTCTACCGCTTATCCTGTATTTAGGGTCACGGGGGGGCTGGAGCCAATCCCAGCTGTCATTGGGCGAAGGCAGGGTACACTCTGGACAGGACGCCAGTCTATCGCAGGGCTAACATGTAGAGACAAACAACCATTCACGCTCACATTCACACCTACGGGCAATTTAGAGTCACCAATTAACCTATCCCCATCCTGCATGTCTTTGGACTGTGGGAGGAAGCCGGAGTACCCGTAGAGAACCCACGCTTACACGGGGAGAACATGCAAACTCCACACAGAAGGAACCCGGGCCGACCCGGGAATCGAACCCAGGACCCTCTTGCTGTGAGGCGAGAGTGCTACCCACTACACCACCGTGCAGCCAGAGAAAGACATATTTTAGAAATATATATTTGTGATACTTCGATGCAGGTAACCAACGTCAGTATATAATTTAAATAGAACTTAAATAGAACATAGAATATATACGCTATGTTCTGTTTAAATTGAGTATTTTTCGATGTGAGCGTCTGTGAATATCCAATGTTATTGATTATCTATGCTGAACTTGCTAATCTTAAAGATATTGATGCCTTGTGGGTATTCACCTAATTATGTACACACCTACCTGCTTGATTGCACCACAATTATCCAGCGCTTCCCTGATTTCGACCTGAAAGCTGACATCAGCCTCGGCACATCTGCGAGCTGACACTTGTATTTATAAGCCCTGAATAAGATGTGAGTTCAAACTTGTAGGCCCATTTGATTAAAGGCATTTGATTAGAGTGATTTTCATTTTTTGCAAAACAGCATGACTTGTTATTCCTTTGGTTACGACTTAGTGGTCACAGAGCTAACTACAAGTTTAACCCGCTGTCTTTTTTGAGCTCAAGTGATGTTTTCATTCATGTTTCCTTGTATGTCTGTATGTGTGTGTATGTATACAGGGGCTGCATCCCAATTCTGTTAAACTGCGTCCACGTCCCCCTCACTGTCTCGCAAAAGTCTCAAACATTGTGAATTAAAAGCAGGACAACAAATTACAAATGCTTCTTGGGGCTGGAAAAATAATGACATTACAAATGGTTAATCAAATAATGTTTGACGTGAATACATCTGCATTAAACCAATGCAGACTGTGCCACTTATTCCATTTCATTATTCTGTGTTTCCATTTTATAATTAATTTGCCTTGCATTTGCCATCCGTAATGTTAATCTTTAATTTAAAGACATTGACAGGACCAGCCCGCAGAGTAGTAATAGAGAATCCATCCTTGTGAGATAATTGTCAGATAATTGATGTTGTTAAACAGCAGGATGATTGTTATATATATATATATATATATATATATATATATATATATATATACACAAACACACCCCTAGGGACACAATTAGAGTATGTTGAGATACTGAGCGATATACAATGACTTCCACAGGCTGAAGGGATCCGCTTTAACCTGAGGGGAATTAGAGCGGGTTTCTAAAGTAACACTAAAGACTAAACAGGCCAAAAGTGCGTTAAGGCTCCGAGGCTAGCTACTGTCTCAAACCTATCAGATGTTGGACGGAAACTTTCCCCTCCGATGTTTGAGTAAGGTTTGTCTCTGGTGGGATTCGGTTACGCTCGGGCGGTGTATAATGTTTATTGATCGGCCCTTCCATCATTAAACATTGAGGAGAAGGCTGCTAGATGGATCCCAACAGAAGAGCTGCCAAGATCAGGCATGGGAACTGTAAACTTGTATTTTCCTCCTGGAGTCTAAGTCTTTTTCCCCCTCTCCTCTCTTGAGAATACAGACCCCACGGTGACTTTGAATTCTCCTATTTACCCAAATACACTCTTCTCATTTTAGCTTCATATTTCTCTCCCTTGCCCTCTCCCTCGCCCTCTCTCTCCCTCTCTAACAGTCCAGCCAAATTAAAAAAAAAAACTGCTCTCCAGCACACATCTCAGGCTGACAGCTATTAGAGGTAATGCAGCCATTAAAGATGAAGCTGGCACCGTCAACCGGTCTTCGATAGCTCCACTCAGAGTGATCCGGAGCCCTGACACCTCCATGCCTGATGCAGGACACATAGAGACCATGAAAGGATTTAATCCCCATTGCACACATATATATATCCACCGCTATAATAATGCAGTGCTATTCATCCAAAGGTACAATTATGCAGATTAAAAGTGTTGGGGCAAAACGTATTGTATTGTAACAGCTGATCACTTCAAAGCTTGGAATATGCATGAACCAGCAGGCTGCAAATCCAGTATGCACTGCTATAAATATCCCTCTATTTGAATACTCAAAGTGGCATTTACCCCCACAGAGGTTCTATTAGATTAAGGCGTGCTCCCTGCTGGTTCATAAATGGCTTCAGCTCCTTGAGAGGTTATATATCAGTAACAGCACTATTAAACATGCTTTTTCTGATGTCGTTTTGTATCTAATATGGACGGAAAACGGAAAGGAAAACATATCGTTTCAATTCAACATATTAAATACTGATGGATTATTTGAACCATTAAAGGCTCTTTCCTTAGACGTGATGAGGAGAAGAGTCATTCAATTAGTGTATCCCGATACAAGTGCACAGACTGCTAAACCTTTAATTGATGATATCAGTTCACAGTGTTGTGTGTCTTACTGTAGAAGACAGAGGGGGGGTCGTGGAAAAAGGTGTAGGAGGTGAAGAAGAGCAGGTAGGTGCTGTACGACCACGACATGGTGTAGAAGACCAGCTTCCACGCGCTCTCCGGCATCTTGGCAGCGTCTTTGGGCAGCAGCCTGCACCACTGTGCTAGAGGCTGCAGGGACAGAGCAGAGAGGAGAAACTGTCAAACGGGCCGGAGGAGAAAAACTGTCAGACGGGCCGGAGGAAGTCACGCTGACGTGAGGTGCTTCTTTGAGCATCAATTCACCACATGGATACTTAGCAGACTTTTAATGCAGTGTTGTAGCTTCTAAGATGAAATAATTGGCTTTGTTTTCTTCTTTTGCTATAAACCGTTCCATGATGTAAAGGCTGAGAGGTATTTTGTTGTTGTTGTAAAGACTCAAATGTTTTTGGCCAGTTGGACCACAGATGGTTTTTAAAGGGGTTGTAATTGTTCCGACAACCTTAGGCACATTTTTTGTGAACTCATAAAGACTGGCTGCAGAAAACAAAATGTTCTAAAAGAATGTAAGAACGGAGACATCTATTTAAGGCAAGGCAAGGCAATTTTATGTGGATAGCACCTTTCAACAACAGGCCCATTCAATGTGCTTTACATAAAACATTAAAAGCATTGGAGAAAAAGAAAACCCATTAAAACAAGCCAATAATAAAATAAAGTTTCAAATGTAAATAAATAAATAAAAACAAGAATATCAAGGCATCTAGAGGATACTGTACATTGTATCTTAACAATAAACAGCCACAAATACATCACATGAAACACACTTGTATCAGTGTGTTAAAGGTCAAACCAATGGTATTTCTTTGCAGCAGAGAAGCGAACTAAAACCTACTAGACCTGTGAGTTTCATTCATTCATACTGTGGTTGACAGAATGTGTAAGATGACCCTGTTAAGAGGTGAGATGGTTATTGGGAGATGTTAGATTAGAGATGTCGTGTGCACTCTCTTCTCTTCTCTTCTCTTCCTGACACACATGCACACACACCGCCGTCATCAGTGACCTCGAGTACATTACAACCATGTGACCGTCTACCCGCAGAAACACGTCTTTCACAAGTCCGCTTATGGCCTGCTATGCGAGCAGAAATAGAGGAAGTCGCAGAGAAGGCTCCTGACTTCCTGATGCAGCCTGATAACACGACGACTCCACCTACTCACTCGTCGGGGGCCATATTATCTCCCTCTGTCTCCTCCCTGATCTCGCTGCCCACTCCTGCTTCTGTCTCTGTCTCTAGTGTGGCAGCAGAAACTCTGAATTATAATCACGGAGGCACAAAGACAGGATGACAGGTAAAATAGGGACGTCAGTTTGGCATCAAGACAGACAGGTGTTCGGTGTGTCTTTGCCGTGCCAAGACAGGAAACCAAACCCAGCTCGCCGCCTCTGTCACACACACACACACCTCTTTGGAAGGCAATGAAATGGTGTAACAGGAGGCAGGAAAGTGAAAGTTGCCGGTGTCAGTGATACAGTACGTCTCAGTCGGTTGTTACCAAGCAGCTAGACTACAGGATATGATACGACCGGGCTCAGTGACCGACTACATGACAAATTAATGGAGAGAGAGAGAGAGAGAGAGTCGCGTGTTAAGCCATGCGATTTCATTCAGTCACGCTCAGAGGGATTCATGGAACTGTCGTTACAGTCCTTCATCCTTACTTCCATTTCATCTTTTCCTTTCTTTCTCTCTGCCTCACTCTCATGTTTTTGTCTCTTCTTCTTCTGCTGTTTTCTGGATTCGATGCCTGCGTCACACACAAGCTGACAGGGCAACACTGGTCTTTGTGGTCCTCCGGTGGCGACACGCGAACAAGAGGATAGGCAAATGCAAGGAAGGCACATGACCCCCACCCGGAGTGGCCGATTGGCTGAGACTGTGGCGACATGTGATTTGGTAATTCATGACCCGAAGCTCAGGATACTCGCCGAATTCTTCAAAGTCCCTCGGCACATCTGTAGTCCCTTTATCACCCCCTCCCACCCTCCGTTCTCTTCCCCTTTACTTCTTCCCAGCTCTCTCTTTCTTTCTTTCTCTCCCCCCCCTGCCTGCGACATTTATTTATAGGAGCCAGCTGTCCGCACACAGCATAGCACCCCCCCCACATCTCCCCCTCCGATACACAAAAAACATAAGCCTACACACACTCCCGCAGGCTGGAACACACAAGCAGCTGATACAGGTTACTGCAGACACCAGCCTTGCCTCTGCAGTTCATACCTTACTTTATAATCATCATTACTGCTGTCCCACTGCTTTCAACATCTCTTACTAATGCCTCCGTATCCCAAACTGTGCTATTTACCTCTATGTCCTTCTAGCCACTGTTGCACTCGTTCTGGTTTGCAGTGACACAGTTTTCTTATGAAGCAGTGCCACATTTTACAAAGGAAAAGCGACATTATACGGTGTATTCTTGCCGGTTGTACTGTAACTGCCCTAATTACATATTGAAGTACTTTGATTGTATACTGTAAGGTACAGAAAAAACACTGCTTTCTTAGAGTGGAGAAGGACATTTAAAAGAAGCTGTTCAGACAGCTAGGACTGCCCCTCTTAGCTCGTTAGTTGACTAATCTGTCAATTATGCGGATAAATGCTGGATAAATCATCTTTAAAACATTGCTGGTAAACACAGCCACGTGCGGTTTTGTGGGATTCTTTGTGGAGAAACTAAGTTTAAAAAATCTGTTATACAGATAAAGTAGTGGTAGTGCAGATTACCTGAATACATAGTTGTAAAAGTTTACTCGAATTGAAAAACTGCATATGATTTAACAATAACCGTCATGATAACTTTGCAGAGTTGTCAGATCCTTCCTCACAGTAACATACCCGCTCTTTTGGTGTCTTGATAAGCTTTCAAACTCATGGATCTGTTACTCAAACTGGACTCCCTGGATCACATTTCCTCTGCTAATCTGTACCTGTAGCAACCCCACTCCCCACCAACGCAGCCCCATGCATTTTTTAACTGCATTTTGCCGTCGCACAGCACGGCTATAGAGCATTCCTGATTACATCCAGTTTTAATCTTTAAATCCTTGCAACGCCTGCTTTTAGAGGAAATGAACCCCGATTCCAAATATGTACGAACCACGTTACTGCAGGTAAGACGCAGGGCGGCGGCATGACCCGGCACCAGCTGACAGCGGATTTGTCTTTGAGGTTACTTGCGGTTGTTGGAGAAATGTTATTTCCTGATTACTTTTGGACAGAGGAGGTCTCGCTGTTCCTGTCCTGGCCTTTAAGCAGCTAAAACCACACAGCAGGGACAACATCTTGGTTCAAATGCAGATGAGAGGTTATATAACTGCCTGCCAGTGGCTCCATTATTGTGCCTCTGTGCCAGCCAGCCCACCATCACACTCGGTCCTATCCACCCACTCTATCCCTCTACCCTTTAGTTGTATATGCCAGCCTACAAAGTGGGGGTATAGTGGGTCAAGGACACTGAGATAATCCACTCGTCCTCTGTCGGATAAATGACAGGGCCTTGAATTACACTCAGCTGGGACCTTTGACCATTCAACAGCCCCCCTCCTCTCTAACAGAGACCCTGGCTGAACTCATTCTTTAACTAAAGAGTGTTTTAAAACGGACGGAGTGAAAGAAACGGAAGAGAAGCAGGAAAAGAGTCGGCGTTAATGAGACTTCATGACAAATAATTGGTTACCTTAGCAACAAAACAGAGATGCTGGCACAGACCTACATCATGGCCTCCATCTCTCCTCCATTAGAGTCCTCCTTCCTCATCCGTCCTTTTCACTGCTTATCTGCAGCTGCACCACATTGCCCTCCCTTTCACCCTCATTCTCTTCAAAAAAATGCCCCCCCCCCCCCCCTTCCTTGAAGCAAGTGGAGAGCGAGAGGAGAGAGGGTGAATGGACTCCACTGGCCTGTTGCATAAGAAGATAAACTGGGCCAGTGAGTCAGGGTACTGGCTCACGTGGGAATTTCTTCAATAAGGTCTCCAGTCTCATTCACATCTGATCCCTCTTCTTAACCTGACATCACTTTGTCCATCTTAGTGTCATCTTTAAACCCACTTCTGTCATGGATTCCCTCCATTCGCTTTACTTCTTTTCCCAGACATGGGGCTAAATGGACGACCAGAGTTTAAGACTGTATTTGCATACAATATAAATCTAAATATATAGCCGACATCTGTGAAAAGGTACAATCCTGTTGTGTTTAAAGTCCCAGTCGGCAACATTTGTTTGATCATATTCCCTGAAGCCGACACTACGCTCCGATAGAACAACATAAATCATCCGATTTTAATAAAAAAAAGCGTGCCTCTACGTGCACGTAGAGCCTGTTGTTTGTTTTGCAAAGATCCGACAGAGCCCGGATCATCCTGTCCAATCAGCACGCAGGACTGTGTTCGTGCACACACAGAGCCCCTCCCCCCTCGGGTCATACCACTATCACAGGGGGGAGGCGGAGGGAAGTAGCAACAAGCTTCCAATTCCTCGTTAAAAACCCAAACGAGGAGGTCCAAAACAACCAAGGAGAAGAAAACACCGGTGGAAAAGAAGGAAAAAAGAAAGATGGCGACTGCGCCGGTGATAAAACCAGAGTCAACATCGGACCCGCGTTTCAAAGGTGGCGTGATCTAAGGGATTTCAAATCTAACTGTCGATGTTTTTTGGCAAATGTTAACCAATATCTTATTGGAATTTATGGCACCTTAACCAATCCAGAACAATATATCTGTAATCTACAGCAGCATTGGACGTCTGAAGCGTTTGGAGAGGCTCTGACGAGGTCGGGAACACATATGTTTGGTGTGTACAGCTGCGTCGGAAGCTTTCGGAGCCGCCTGGACGTTGTCTGATCAGACTTCGCATGCGAAGTCTGAGGAGGTGGGCCGTTGGACGTCTGAGCCATTGGATACTCTGATTGGCGGTGTGCTAGCGAATCAGAGTATCCAATGGCGGTGTGTGGGCGGGGCGGAAGTGACGGTGCGGTTTCTCCGTATTACTCGTTCCCTACTGAGACGACGTCTTCGTAAAATAATGAGCCCGAGAGCACACAACGCGAGTGTCACCCCAGCCAGAGTCATCTTTCCAGAAATGCCAAGTATTTAGTCCACAAAGTTCTTCTCGAGTCGAACGAATACTGAACCAAGGCTGTGTGTGCATTGTTTTTATCTGCACTCCGTTCCGTCATTTCCTGTTTTCCTGTTTTGGAGTACTGGCACGAGACTAGCGCCACCCGCTGTTAAGGAGGCTTATTGCATCTCGCGCAAGCGCAGAACGTACACGCTGCTGTGTTGTCGGAAGTACGTCGAAGCGGTGTGTACAACGCAACTCTTCTGCCGAACGGGTCAGACGAGAGGCAACAGAGTGGGCGGAGAGTAGTCGGATAAGGCAGTTGGACGTCTGGGCGGTGTGTGGGGGGCTTTAGTCTCATCTGGCCTTGCCCCCCTGTTTATCATGCATGTAGCTGTAACTATGAAGGAAAATGCCCCCATTCTTAATCCCACCTATTTAGCCGGCCAAAACAGCCATTAATGGTCACACTTATTAAATGGCTGAATGTGAACCAGCTGTCTGGAACTAGGCTTCATTAGCAGTCATCACCATCAGTCTGAGGCCTGCAAGTAGCTAGCTCATTAGTGTGGGGCTTTTAATGTGAAGCAGTGACATGGAAGTCTTTGCATTACCAACAGCTTAACACAGCAACAGGCTTCAGCACAGGGAGGCTGCCCACATCAGGGAGTGTTAAAGTGTGGGGCGGGGTTAAGGTGCGTATCACATTATCTCAACGTCATGGATTCGACTAGAGACGGTACCACATCACCCCATGTTTCCTGTGTGCATACTGGGACAGTGAGAACATGGGTACTGTATGTCCTTTCCTATCCCCCCCCCCCTCCAGGTCACTAATGCTGACCTCTTCACATCCACATCCTGCTTTCTGTTGAGATGAGTCGACTGTTCGTTTTTATGTGTCACAAGGAAAAAGGAAATGGACAATAGATGAAAGGCACTCCAGGCATACGAGAGACTTAGCAGAAACACTCGTTAATCTTCTCACACTAAGAGGGAACCTATACACACTCACACTCGCACTGAGACGGAATATATGCTGCACTTTTCAGATCAGATCAAACTATAAGATGGTTTAAAACCTGTTGCTTGTCTAAATATATTTGATATATCTATACAGCAGCTGGTAAAATAACTTTATGAAGTAATGATCAGTGTAATTAAACGAGTTTTCTTCTGCATATGGAAACAAACTAAACAAAATAAAAATGTATAGGGTCTCTTTCTTTGTAGCCTATAGCCACAGACAGTCTGTCATCAGGTTTGATCATGTGTGTTCTCTTTTTTGTCCAACAGGCACCTGAAGGCAACAGATGTGAAAAATGTTTGAGAAATAAGCTCATGTCCTTGATGTGGACCTTGAAGTAGGGGTGGGCGATATATCGAGTATACTCGATGTATCGCGGCTTGTTCTACATGAGATGTAGTAAATGACTATATCGTGAACATCGAGTGTATGTTGTTACGTCAGTTTCTAAGCCGCCACGGCCGAGTGTGACTTGTTTTAGCGCAGCTCTTTCCTCTGTCCCGCTCACAGACAACAGAAAAAAAGTCACACCCACTAGCTCAACTTACGTCACATACACGCGCCCACACACACCGGCCCCGGCTTACGTTGGGGCTGGGGGCGGGGTTAACGCTCAAGGCAACGGGGGAAAATACGCCGCTGCGGAGTGCGGAGTTTTACTAACGTTACTGTTCCCGGTAAGTTTCAATTTTAAAATGTTTCACCTCGTTGCAAACCAACGACACATTTCTGTTTAGTTTACCAAGCTAGTGATTACGTTCGTAACAGCAGCAACTAGTGGCTATGCTTCCTCGGGTAATGGAAGCTGACCGGCTAGCTAGCCGGCTAGCGGGATATTGCTAACAACAACGTTAGCATGCCACTTTCTGACTGCCGTTGGCTCACTAAACGTTACCAACGTAACATAACATCTGTGTTCGCAGCGTCGTCGACACGTTTGTGATTAAACCGCTGTTCTCTGGTTTGTGTTTGTAGAGCTGTCGGACATCGGCGATATTGAACGGAGGTCCAACCTGCAGATGACTAAACATCAAACACTCCGATCTATTGATCACACACTGTTCTACACTTTAAAAAATGTTGTGATTTTAGTATTTTGTGTATTTTATTGTTATTGTTTTATTTGTATTATTGTATTATTATAGAAATAGGCTACAGTATGTAGGCCTACATCACGTGGCATTATTTATTTTAATTTACCAGCTTGCATTTTGCAATTGCCTTGAATAAAAACTGTTTTGTTAAATTTAACTTCGTTGTGATTTACCCCTTTTGCACACAAGTTTAAAATTGTTCTAATAGAAACCACTAATGAATACAGTATAAATAAGAATGGTTTAATGCAGACATATGTTGCAGGGACTACTAGAATCATCATACTGGCGTGACTATGCATCAAAGGGTTAAATTAAGCATTTTTAAGTGCTTTAGAGGAAATGTCAAAATATCGAGATATATATCGTGTATCGCGATATAGCAAAAAAATATCGCGATATCATTTAGAGGCCATATCGCCCACCCCTACCTTGAAGGACAACAGTTCTGCCCATTTCAACAAAATAAATGGGCCATAAGATGCAATAAGTTCAAAAAGCACATGTGGAGGAGGCGAGTCGACCAGACGAATTCAGCATCAAACAGCATGTGATGTTTTTTGGACTTGCCATATGGAAACTTCTGGCCCACCAGAAGTACAGACGTTACTCCAGATGGCCACTGCTCAAATACTGATGCTGAACCAAGCGTCTGGCTAAACATTTGAAACTGATTTGAATAAAAACCCACATTAGACGACGCACCGTCTCCACCGAGCAAACGTATTTGCACGTACGTGACTGGACACCCGAGCACCCACGGGTGAGTAAACGACCGCAATTTGTGAGTGTGGTGACATATAGCAGTACATCCTCAGGGGCCCTGCTGGCATTGGCTGGTGATTTTTATTTTATTTGCACGATAAAACAAAGCAACACAAACACAAGGAAAGGAGTTACGCAGGTGAGCTTTAAAATCCAGGCTTAGAGACCGAATTTCACCTGAATAAGCATTATAAGCAAATACAAATGTCATGTCGTCTACAAAAGTTGTCACTTGCATGACCTCATTTGATACTCGTAGTTCTAAGGAACCGTCAAATACCTTTTTTGAGTCTAAACTAAAGCGGCAGCGGTTTCAGTTCCTGTTGCATAAATGGATATAGATATATTCAAATAAGGAATGGTCTTGAAGCCTTTCTGTCTTGTGTGTGATGAAGAGAGAGCACCTGTATGAAGGTCTAACCTACTCGTTGATCCAGCATTAAATCCCTAATTGGTTCTCAAATGAATGTAACTCCTGGAGCATCAAAGTACAAGATTTTCACAGGATTACCATTACTAGCAGTATTACTACTATTACATATTTAGGTTCACATAAAAGCAAGATTATGTACCTTAATATCTAGTGATTTAGTTCTAGATCTTGTTTTAGTTTTGATTATTCATTTATCCTTATCTGTGGCTACACCGTGCTGTTTCCTCATATACTGTAGTGAACACAGTAGATGCCGGGTCCTCATGCCAACCCTTTTTAGGTGTCTTTATCTTCTGTAGTCTACGTTGTATTATTGCATCGTCAAGTAGTCGCTAAAAGCCGTATCAATTATTTAGAGGGGGCTTACAGCAATGATCAGAAAGGCTAAAGCTGCATAACAAACAGCAGGAGAGACCTCTCCAAGAAAAGCTAGCTGGACAGATTTTATCCACTTAATTCACATTGACTCAAGAAATGGATTTCCTAATCATACTGCATGCATGATAGGGAACAGAAGATTATTGAACACTTTTTTCATGCGTCAGGCTCTTATTGCAAACATTCATTCATCCACCATGCTAATATGTTTTGGCTGAAGATAGAACTTTGTCGGCTTTGAAGTGAAAAAACCTTAGTGTCATACACTCCACGAACAACAGAACAGTCTATTTGCACGGACACACTGTGCCATTTAAGTAGCACACAGTGAGCTCTTTATTCGAGGGCAGCTGTACATCCGCTTCTTTTCATTTCGCTGTCGGCGTAAGGCTTGTGATGTTTGGTCATATGTTTTTTTAATTTGTGTCTGATGACTTCCATACTGAATGATGTCTCTGCCATTATACTGCAGAAAGAATAACACAATTTATAACCCTCATATTTCTAGAATGGTTAAAGCAACAGAAAAAGAGTGGAAGTGAAGACTGAAGTGTTAAGATATTCACTCAAGCTGCTTCCTCTCCCAACCGACAGCTAGAAGACATATGGCTGTCATTTATAATGCACTAACCATGCTATTGGTAACACAGTGAGAATGTGTGTGTATGAGAATAAGTGTGTGTGTGTGTCTTCAACAGGCCAATCAATGTACAGCCGGCTAATGGTTCATGATTCACTATAATCATCCACCCTCAGACACTACGTCAAACACACACATTCTTAGACAGACAGCAACGTTGATTGTTAAAGATGGGAAAATCAATTCGATGATGTGCCATTTATTTTATATTTTTTGATAGAATGAGGCTTGTTAAGTGTTTTACTGACTTTGGAGAAAACAAATGCGTTGTATGACGGCAAAGAACGCAAAGATTCGCCTATGCTAAATGAAAAAAACTTGAGATTTTAGTTTGATTAGAGTTGTTTTTTAACCAATTAGAAGTCAAGCTTCCTTGACGCTACATGTTGAGTTGAATAATATTGTGAATCTGGCTAGCAAGGTAATACACATATAACCTAATGACTGACCATAGATGATACCAATCAACAGATCCAAATGGGCAAGACATTAAAAAGTCATCAGAAGTCATATGAATTGTGCTCCTGAATTACAAATCAAACTGGCAGTTTGAACTTTTTGTGTGAAAGCCGTCAATCAAACCCTGGCAAGCCCCAAACAACTGAGCTGAGACCGCCTGAGAAGGTAGGTCTGCTCCCAAGCGGACTAACCAACTCCAGGATTTTATGATAGCATGTGATTTTAGTGTGATATTAAAAAAGCTAAACTACTAAAGAAGCCTCTTGTTTTGCTTGTAAAAACCCAGACCAGAACTATAAAGGACACAATGTGCGGTTGTCTTCCCAGACCAAATGAAGCGGACTACAGGTGTGAGAGCACACCAAAGATCAATATAGTATTGAGAATCCCCTTTGATGTGTGTGCTGTTATCACCAACAGTCCACTATCCATCAGAGCAGCTAGTCTCGGGCTGATAATTATAGCTACAGTATTGAGGATAGACCTCATTACACTAAGTCTAATGGAGTTAAATGACGATGGCATGTCTGGATAGGTTATTGGATCGTGGTATGGATTACAGCAAGGAGGAAGGTAGACCAACATTACTAGTTATAGCTACGCAGTGACGCTATACCCTTCATCTATTTTAGCTGATATTCACTCTGATAATCCAAAAAAACGTAATACGACAATTAACATTTCCCTTTAGGATGCCTTGAAAATAGGTAATTTAAATGTTTTGATCCCAAAATCACTGTCATACCAACAACCTTTCATTTAGATAGTTTTACTTGCCTTTCACATACTCTTAAATACTCTATATACTGTTGACAACTACCTCTTACAAACCAAACAATCGTTTTTTTCATTATGACACTGCTCACGAGTTTACATTAATCACCTCTACCGGAAAATATTTGCCAACATATCGTGTCTCAGTGGATTTCCAAGTGTGACAACAAGACTGTAGTTTCTCTGAGTCACACCTCGGCTATAATCATTTGGTTTCAACAACCTCTTTAAATCCCTGCCAGAAGTCAGCGCGAAGCTAACTCCAAATGGTGGGCGGGGATGAGACGGAGACGATTACATGCGGGGGCAAAACACACAATAGATTAACGATTATAAGAAGTTATATCCAGAGGAGAAAAAAAGATACAGAAAAAAAGGGAAATAGAGGGGAGATTAGGTGAATTTAGGCCACAATTCTGTTCACATTTAGCAGAGAGAAGTGCAGCATTTCTGATTGTGAGTCCATACCGATGTTACTTCCACAGACAGCAACAGAGACCGTGACAGAGAAACATATCGAACTGCATCCAATGAATGTTTCGGACAAAGTAAAGAGAAACATCCAATTAATTATCAGCACCACATGCACTTAATAAACCACACGCACAAACAAACAGGACCTAAGAGTGCATGAAGACGATGGTCAAACGACTTCCAACCACTGCGCTCTCCCACACTATTATAGAGGGCCTTGTTAGGGGAGAGACAGCTGCCAAGTGTGAAGCCTCCAGTGACAGTGTGTTCTTGTCTAATGACATCCTGTCCACTGTGTCCATCTGAAGGCAACTAAGTGACACAATGCGAGAGGAAGAGGAAAAGGACTGAGAGGCTGGCCAAAGCAGCTCTGTAGCAGTCAAGGACTCGCTGCCCATTCCAGTTGACCAGAGGAGGGTCGGACTGTCACTGTCAGCAAACAGAGCTGATTCATGATCCTGCTTTTGGTACATATGGCTGCTTTAGCTGTGATTCATCCTGTTAAAGAGTATCTACCTTCAGTGGAATCGCTGATAGAGCTGCTGTCTATACAGAAAGGCCAGGCTCGTACTAAATTGTGGTGGATGACACACCGCAACAAATATGGAATACATCAAATATGATACGCGTTACGCTGCATCCTCTTCTATTTACCTGATGAAAAACGATTCTTTTCCTTATCATTTAAGCTGCTGATTATTTTACCAACTTGTACGTCCAATTGGTAAGATGCCTAAGGGTCGAAATAATGTTTGTGTAATGGGTTCAAATGGTTCAAAAAAGCAGAAATATTGCCAAACGTGAGAAAAAAAAACAACGGAACAACCCTGCAGGCAGCTAACCCTACCAGTGCACAAAGCCATCATACATTCATCTTTTTGCAGACATGCAAAGAGCACATTGTGACACTGAAAATGGGAGTAATAATCAAAACATACACAAAAATACTGTAAATGCATAATACAGGTATATAAATAGACCTATATAACTGCATCTATCTGCACAGTGACGCATTATTTATGGATTGATTGACTGAAGCACAACCTTTGTGTGGAAAAAGTGGGGCCGACAGTTCTGTGAACCCATAAGTGCTCTGTATTTATGATGTATGACACACTGAAGCCCACAGTGCATTGGTTCACAGGCCAGGTGATGGCGTGATGGAGGATGTAACTAATAGGCCTAAACACCAAACTCCTGAAACAATTGCTCGCAATCAGTGTCAAAACGACAAGCAAGTTTTTCACCTGAGTGGGCACTTTTGGCTGAATGGAAAGCACTTCCCCTTCACCACAAATCCAGTATCAGGTTGCTCTCTGCGGCATAAAAGCACAACAATGAGCAGGGTGCTCAGTGGAAGGTGATCTGGGATCTGTGGTTGGCGGACCTTGTCAAAAGCTCAGCCTGCTTTCACATTTAGAACAGCAGCAGGGTAGGAGGTGCTGCTTGGCTCTATGCAGGGAGGTGTGTGTGAGTGTGTGCATGTGTGTGTGTGTGAGTGAGTGAGTGAGCTGGTATCCTTTTTACCAACATGTATATGAAAGTATATTAATGATTGGTTGCTGCACTGCCGACTCAGCAGGATCGGCCCCAGATTCACAGCGACTTCAAAAGTCACTTCTCTCCATTACTTCCTTCCTCTAACGGTCTCTTCCTGCTCTAATCATTTATCCCCTCTGATCACCTCTCCTCTAGCTCAGTATCATGATTTTATTCATTACGAAACTTTTTTCTCTCCACAGCATTCTCCCCCCCCCACACCCGTGTACTCTCTATTCACTCTTTCACCCACCGAGGCTTTGCATTAATGGAGCAGGAAGTTGCACATGCATGATTGTATGCAAACACAACCTTCCAAACTTGTAAATGCAAACAATCATACAAATGCAACGCCCAACTGAAGCCACCGGATGAACACATATTTGAATCACGCAGGCCAACACGGACATGAAACGTGCGTGCAGAGTGGAGTTGCAAAGACAACGAGGAAGGAGTACAGCTACGTTCACACGGTCACGTGACGTTCAGACGCGGTGATGTTGACATTTCACTGTAAGTTTCCCAGAACATTTCAACACTTAACTTAAAGGACACAAAATTTAAAAATGCCACAGTGTCAGTAGTGCAGGTGGATGAGTCGGCAGAGCACGTTGCACCTCCGTGTTTTTATATAACAGTAGAGCTCAAGTGGCTTATCAACAAGTTGTGTTTAATTAAACCTGATCCCACACTGGCGTGTACACTGAAGCATCGAACCAAAAGTGAAAACCACTCACTCCACCGCACACACGCACTACTACTGTGCTACCACACACACACACACACACTCACCTTACCTCACCCAACCCCAAAGCGCACTGACATGTGAAGTGATCATGGTTTACTCAACATCAACACAGAAATGTAAACACAAAAGACTCAAGTTGAGGACAGATATCGATCCATTCAGGTTTGACCTTATTTCCTTTATTGCCAGCTTTTGACCAGCCATCATAAAAAAAAGCATGCGTCCACAGTCTTATGTCTAGCAGTGTGCTTGAGGACACTGAATCCTTGATTTAATTGATCAGTCTAGAATATAAAGGGAAGTTCAGGGGCCCTGTGAAGATGCCATGGCGTGCCAACGCATCGACAAAGAGTGAATATATATCTCTTTATCTCCTCTTTATGTTTGACATCTAGTGGGTTCCACCAGAAGGCATTAGTGGCACACGTGCAGGGGTTACACATCGTAGCAAGGCTTGGCTGTGGTCACTGTGGTACCACTTGCAAGCTACGCATAAATAATCAAGTATCACTATCACGATCAAGCTGCTTTCATCATGGGAATCTTACTGTACTGCGGAAAAGGCAGAAGAAGGGAGTAAGTGGATATTTTTAAATGGGTCAGCCGTCATTCTTCAAACATGACTGGGAGTACAGTAAGTAACAAAACAGGAAACTAATTATTGTCGTCCGCCGGCTCTCGTGGCAGATCCGATGTGAAATGATACAGCGACTTCTGCAAGAAGAGCTAGTAAAGTCATTAGAGCTGCAACATCCATCATCGATATGGATGATGTTTTCAACTAATCATTTGGTCTATAAAATATATTAAAAAAAACAAATTACTGTGAATGTTATTTTTCTTTCGACTTTCAATGAAGCATTTAATTGTCTAATTTTTGCAGCTCAACAAGAAATAAGTGAGGAAATTAATATTAACAAAACAAAACCCGTATCAACCGAACCAAATACATGTCCATCACTATGATTGACAGTTATATTGATGCCTGCATCATTCATTTGATGTCTTCTACTTCATAGAATGTAAGAGGACCAATATTCATCACATCACAGTCTAAGCTAACATTTAATATCTATAATGTTTCATGAGCTCTGAGCCTAATTAAGTGTGTGTGCTCACGGCCGTTTGTCATTTATTCTGCTGATATTGTACACACATTAGAGCCCGTATAGCTTTTGTGTACACCAACACTAGGAAAACCATAACGAGTCAATCATTACTGACAAGGCACAGTTATTAAATGCATTCTGTGGTTTACTTAACGTTCAACTTAACGAATGAGAAGACATCCTGTATAGATAAAGCCGCCGCAATTAGCCCGTGTTCAAATAAGACCTCAAATAGCGTAGTCTGACAACGCACCTCGGTTTCTGTGATGTATAACATCAATACTTGTATTGCATTAGCTCACACTGAACCCATCCTCTTCATCCCTGATGTAAGCACTCTAAAGGTGATGTTATACATGCACTAAATAACACTGGCCGAGTCTTAATTCAACATTAAAAATCACACCTCATCCTTCACGGACCTCCACAACGCAAACGCCATATTGTTCCATAGGGGTCAGATCTCTGAGCTAAAGTGTACTGCATCGTCGTCATAGCATCTACCACGTGTAGACTCTCAACCCCCCACCCACAATCATGCATATCCTAGTTATCTGTGGCGAAAGGCCCCTCCTTGGCAGCAACAACAGCATGGCAGCAGGGAGGGAATATATGAGGCCTGGGCATGGGGCCATGTGTCAGAGCATCTGGCTTCTGAGTGAGTTCTTGTGGTGAGCATCAATGTTGTTGATGCTGCTTTTAAGGACATTATGGTTTTGAGAGTGCACATTGCTCTCAATAGACTCATTTACAAGAATAAAACCATTAATAAAATATAAATACAATAGTGCAGATTTGTAATTTTTTCATACCGTTTAAACTAGCCATTTCTTTACGTAGCATATTGAGCCATGTTAAGCCATTGTGGGTTATGTTAAAAATCAATCTGAAGATTGATGGCAATATGATTTTTTACATCAATGTTAAGAAACACTGAATTATCAGGTATTAGTCCCAAAACAGCTTTCCTTTCTAGTTTTTGTATTAATTAACTGTTAAATTCATTTTCAGGAAAATGTATAATTTTGCGATATATATTGATGCTGCAATATCAAATCTAATACTCAATTTTATCTGCAATCCTCACCCCTCATGTCAGCATAGTATGTGTGACATAGAAAGAGAGAGAAAGAGAAGAGAAAGAGGGGGAGGGAAGGGGATGTTAGGAAGTCTGCATCACTTGCAGCTTGACATAATTGCAATTAATGACCTTACTGCCATTTTTGAAAAAGTACCTAAAAGCACTTACAGAAATCTAAAAGCTTCAGGGTGATATTGACTGCTACAAATGGATAAAACGGGAAAATACATGTGGGACGAGTCAGTGAACACAAACTGTTGTGCATTCTTTGTTTTTCGGACTTTTAATATGTAAAGGAAAAGTGGCTTTGTCACCACAATATACTCCCTGGTTTCATTGGGACTTTATTGACTGGGGTCATTTTAAACTATAAAACATCATTAGAATGTAAAGCAATGAAAAGCCAATGCCTGCATGTGGAAATTGAGTCTAATCATGATTGTCAATATACCAAAACTCACCAAAAAAAAACAATTCTTAACTTCAGACTTGTTTGTTACACCTGTTCACTTCAAATGTTTGTCCAAGTATAGATAAGGGTGACTACCATACACATATGCTGTCCTTATCCTGACTTGCCCCTTCTATAATAAGCCTTCAACTGGATCTATTTGTTGAACATGTGTCATTCTCATCCTCTGCTTCACACATCCTGTCTGCTCAGAGCATGTGCCTTCAGTCACATCTCCTGAGAGATGGGAGGCGCAGAGCGCTTCTGAGGCGCTGGGGCTCTAATTAGAGAAATGAACTACTAAACACGTTAATTAAGGGTGTCGGTAGGAAGGGGGGGGATCAGTATATGTTGTGATTGTGTGTTTCACCCACCTGAAACAGACTTTCTGTCAGTCCCCGCCTGACCTGCGTCCACAAAAAGGCGCAAAACAAGAAGAGGGCGATTTCGGTCCAGGTAATGTACGCGTTATCCAGGAGAGTCCGTTTGGAGAGCTCCAGCCCGCAGGAACTACAGTCTGTCCACGCGCCCAGCATCACGGTGGAGGCTCTGGTGATGAGGTCCAGGTATCCCGGCATGGGCTCCACCTCCACCGGCCCGGCGTCCCCGCTGTGACCGCTCATCGTGGAGCGCGGAGAGGACAAAAAAAAAACGTGAAGGGGGAAAAATAGTCCAATTGTGGGGCAGAAAGATAGCAGGGAGCGGTAGAGTCCAGTCCCAATACTGTTTGGCTAATCCGCGAAGCAGCTTGCTAGCTCAAGTAAACGCTAAAACAAGCTTATCTAACCAGCTTACCCTCTTCAGTAGCCTAATTCTTTGTTGTCCAAATTAAGACACGGGGCCCATATCTTCGCCTTGGGGTCAGTTTTATGAATGGATAGCGGGGCCCACCGGGTGTGACCGGACCCACCGGCTTGTATTTGACAATCAATTATCAAACACGGTTCTGGCGATCATTGCGAGCCGTTAGCGCCTGTCTGCTGGAGGTTTCTTCCGATCATCATTCCGCTACGCACACCGGCGCGTCATCGTTAGCCAGCTAGCTAAGTTAAATCAAATGCACACAATGTAGTGAATGGACCAGCATTGGTCGAGCTAAGATATAAATCACACTAAAAACGTGACGGGAGCTCTCAGTCACACACGAAACAGAAATCCCGTTCGTGTCGCCTGTTTTTTCCAGCGCCAAGCCCCGCCAGCACATGCGGGTATTGTACCGCTATACGCACTAACGTCTCATCTGTCCGTTATTCGCCTTTATGTAACGTATCGGTTACCGCTCCGGTCTAAGCAGGGGGTCCTGAGAAAACCAGCCAAGTTATCCCAGCGAATAGAAAGAAAAAAAGGATAAAAAATAATGCTGATTATCCTTTGAAAGAGGCCGCCGTCGCTTCTTCTTCTTCTTCTTCTCTTCTTCTTCCTCCTCCTCTCCTCCGCTGCCGCTCTGGTCGACGTGTGTGCGCCGCCGCGTTTTCACAAGCCGCGCGTCGCTTTCAATGGAAATCAATTGGTACGCTGAAGAGGGCGACGTACGTGTATGCTTAAAGAAGAAGAGAGGGGAAAAACGGAGGGGGCGGGTCGTAATTAGGGGCCCGCTATCTTCTTTTTTAACCCTTTGAAGGATTAACGAGGATGACTTAAAGGGACAGTGCGGATAAAAAATATCACACAAAACTTGCATCATAGGTTATGTGACAAAAAGCACCAAGAAACTTTTTTAAATTAATTTGGCTTCAATGCCTGCATGTACACACAGAATACACACATCAAACTGCAATTAAACATTTATTATCATATCAGAGGAATGCTTACATTAAATCAGACATATTGATTACTGTGAGAGAAATTCAAATGAATAAAGAATGGACATGTTTCGTCTACACCCCGGGGGGATAGTCTGGTAATATAACCATTTAAATAACCAATTTTTTTTCCTGACAAGTATCAAAAAAACAAATACAGGTTTGCAAGTTAGAAAGAGAAGTTTGTGGTGTTGTGCCGACGTCCATTGTTGATGTGTGTCAGTAAAAGCAGACGTCCTATGCTGTAGCAATGGGAGCGTACTGCAACGCTAGTCTGTCAAATTCATTCTCCTGCAGGGAAACCAAGAGCAGAGCAAACAGTTAAACAGCAGGGGAAATATCTGACCAGCTGTGCTACTGAACAAACATGATGTGTTCAGCAATGGTATAACCCAGTTTTAGCATGTTAATTTACATCTGCACCCATGTGTAATTACAACACAAAGACTAAAGATTCTTATTTGCCTTTGCTCCAAGGACACATGCTGTCTAACATTCAAAACAAACAAGCCAGGTAATTAAATTATGAGTTATAAATGGTTATAAAGGCTTGTCAGGGGATGCTCTCCTGGCCTCCCTCAGAAGGAAATGCATTAAAAAACAAAAAGACAATAAATCAAGTTACCTTGGCGAAATAGTCTTTGAGGAATGGGTGGGCTTTGTGTGCGTCTTTCAGCTGAGAGAGGTACCGATTGGTTACCTGAGAGCAAATATAAACAGATGTACACGTTAGAAAGTAACATTAAGTTAATGACAAAATATCTCTGAAAAAAAATGTTTAAAGACCCTTAAAATCTGTTTTTAGGGGTTATGATTTGAAAATGTAACATAACTTAAATTTAGGCATAGACAAGTCCATTCAGAGGATAAGCCTTGTTTTCAAATTGTCCACATAACCTTGAGTGAGATGTTCCAATCAGTGATTATCACAGTTGAAAACGTTTTAGTGATGTCTTTGTCAACGGTCAGCATTCTTTTGCCTTATTATCAAATCCATCAAACCATCAAAAGACAGATAATTGAGTCTTTATCTTGTGAACTCTGAGTTCTAGGGTGTAATACTCACATAGCACTAAAACAGTGGAAATGCTTAGATGACATTTTTCATGATAGAGGACAAATGCAATCAAGAGATTGCTCGGTTGAATGCTTTTGGCTGCTTCAATCAAGGCAAACTCACATAAAATTGCTGAGAATAGCATCTCGCTCTCCAAGCACAAGATCGTTATTGAACAAAGATATTTCCATGTCCTCTTTGACTGAAGACATGTTTATCTTAAGGAATATACTAAACTGAAGGTTGTTAAAGTGTTGCTTTATCATTTACAGCTTTGGGTCCAAAGTCTCACCTCGGGAGCTTTGCCCAGGTGCTGGGTCAGCACTATGAGGTTGATCAACGTCTCAGGGTGGCTGCTGTCCTAAAAAGGAGAAACAGAGATGGACAGAAAGTTAGAGAGTCATTCCTCACAAAGCAAACAGCAATAGAAACACATATGCGGTGACAAGAGAAAATGACTGTATTTAGAAAAGATTCTTGTCACTTCTTCATCTCCTGTTTCAGTTTTAAGCTTCTTAAGTTTCTTTTCCTTTTATGTATTCCACTTAACACCATGGTTTTGCAGAACGGGTGCTTTGACATGTAAAGCCACATAATACTATGTTATCCGTTGAGTGAAAAATAACATGAATAGATTAATATCACTTTGTAATCATTTAACCAGTAAAAAAGGAAGAGGAAAAATTAAAGAGGAAGCTCATCAAAGACACACATTTGTGAAAAAATTCACTTAAGTTGACCTTAACAACTGATTAAGTTTTAAGCCTCTACAGAAAAACATCTCGGAGTCCGACAGAGGTCTGGTTTTAAAAGTCAACATCACTGACATAACTTTCAATAAAATAACTCGTTGCATCTTGTGGATGAACTGTGTGCCATGGTCAAACCCAACTTTTTGTGGTTAACCTGCAACTGCAGACATCAAGGGAGTATGTGGTGCCATCTGCTGTTACAATGAAAACAGCTAAAATGGTCAAATTGCCTACAATGTGGTTGAGAAAAGTATCCACAGAGCAGGAAACATTTGGCCTCATTTTAGAGACTATATTGTAAATAATAACCTCATTAGTAAGTTAAATCTTTGGTATGCTGCTGTTTGTCTATAAAACATTTGTTTGGTTTTACTCAAATGTATGTGGCCGTGAGTGCATAACACCTTGGATGAAGAAGGCTTTTTGAAGAACATTAACTTCAGTTAATTATGCTCTACTGACCACACTGCTGGTCCTGAAACATATCTGTTAAAACCATATATTATATATATATATATATATAAATATAAATCTAACACCAGCCTGAATAACAAGCTACTGGGAGTTTTACCTGAATAAACTGTGCATATTTGTACACCACTGTGTTAAGGATGTCAATTTATGTGTGAGGAAGACGCACAAGAAGAGGGACAAAAACAAATTAGAAACTATTGTCATCTAACCTTGTCCAGTGCCTCCTGCAGTACTCCCTCGGCCTCCTCCCACTTGTTCTGAGCCATGTAACAGGCCGCCTGCCCATTGAGGAGCAGCAGTGTGGAAGAGTACTTGTCTGACATCTCCTGGAAAATGTAGTATGCATCCTGTAGCTTCTCTCCACCCTGGAACAATAATTAAATAAAATGTAAGCAAGACGAAATCTGAGTTTTCAACAGTGACCATGCTGAAAATTAGGAATGTAATTTACTTGGTATATATGCAGATACATGACATTTATTTCATATGTACGGAGGGTTTACAAATGATTCATGGTTGATCATTTAATAATATATCAAATGTGTGCATCTTGTTGATGTTATACAAATGTCGGACTCCTCACCACAGCAATATTAACCCAGGCTGTAGCCAGCTGGGTTAGAGTCGCATCCTCATCCTGCTCCTGCATCTTCTTCAGCTCTTTCCTGTATATTAGAAGAATATAATGTATGAGCTATTCGAGCAACACAGTCCAATTTCAAAGAGACAGAATATATTTGTGTATGCAAAGTATCTTTTTATTAGTTCTTAGTTAAGTCCAGACATAATGTCATTACTAAATACATCCAAAAAGCTCCACCATGTTATCCATGAGTCTTCAAAAACCGAGGTTGGCGTGTATGATTGGCTAATGATTTGAATATGGATATGAATGTCAAATAAACCAATCACCTAATCAAATTCTAGCCTAACAATGAAATGCAAATCATCCACTGTTTGTGTTTTGCCATACCTTGCAAGGTCAACACGATCCAGACTCAGCATCACTTGAATGGACATGGCCATGCTGAAAAATAATATCAGGTCAGTTTGGTCAGTTTCAGGATGTTGTCTTTCAAATTAAAGTAACCTTATAAACTCAGAGACCCTTCATTGAGTCTTTTGGCGCAGATGTGCTTATTATTTCCATTTGTATACTGAAAACAGGTTGAAAAAAAACCTGCTGCATTTTCTGGAGACATCTTTCACACAATGCCTTTGATCAGAACCCTATCTAGTGGAGGTGATATTGCATCCAAAGCTGATCATTTCAGTAATTCTTACGCTTATTTTTACATTATCTGGTTGGTTGTATTTTTTCAAAGCAAGGAGTAAGGATTAAACAAGCTCCGTAGTCTTTATTTTAGTTCAAATGTTGTGTAGTTTTCAAAAAGTATTCACCTTGCTGATTTGAAGGCAGTTTTAAACTGCCTCTTTCTGAGACTTTTTAAAGGTAAAACCTGGATCCGTTCTCACCACTCAAGGCTTTCTCCTTGGTGCAGAGTCCTGAGAGCAGCATCAGTGTTCATCTCGTGGTAGTAGATGGAGGCAGCCATCAGGAGGAAGGTGGTGTTGGCAGCATCCACACTCTTTGCCATCTTCTTGTCTAGATCAGCAACAATAGTATCCCTGCAGGAGAAAAAAAAACAGCAGCGGGAAAATTGTTGAGATATTAAGGACTTTAAATGAAAGAAAATCCGTGAATCACAATCGGGGACGAATATAAAAGGTGTTGCTTTCTTTCTACACACATAATTACATTTAGACGTAAAGACTAAGGCTGGGTGATATACTGAATATTTTGGGGGATTAAGTATATTCTATAATTCTGTTGCGTATACCAAAGAATATCTAATTTTGATGAAACCAGTTCCCTCGTTTCACAAAAAAAGAGACACAGAAGTAGTTTTAAATTAACGACAATATCTGGGAGATCAAACTGAAGCTGTAATGTGTCAAATCAAAGAGATAAGAGATGGTTTTCATGAGTACTGTGACACAGAATTAGGTTATGGTGGACACTTAAGACCTATCACACCATATATAATTCCTCAAGTGGTAAAGAAACTGTCAAAAAGCCATTCCAGAAACTGTGTGATTGTATAACTGTCTGTAATACTTGGTGCTCATGAATGTATTGAGTTACTGTCTACTACTATTATTGACAAACAAGCATAGCCATATTGGCCTCATGCCCCCTACATGTTGAGCTAAGATGCGAGCTCTGACCTTTTGCTTTCACTGGACAGATACTCAGCAAGCATCCTGACAGCCTGGAGCTCCGGTGGAGAGTTGCCCTTGATGTCATCCAGGACAACAGCATACTTCCTCTGCAATAGCACAAAACACAACAGGTCAGGTTGACCAGTTTGAATGTGTCTTATATCAGTTACTGACAAGAAACTGAGCTTTGACACATACAATGTCCAACGTAACTTGAGGAAATTATACTTTAAAAAAGGTTTTACCTGCGCAATGTATGCTCTGTACAAAAACATGTCCCTTTCAGTCTCCTTCTCGGGTGTGGACGGCTTCAAAGAAGAAGAAAAACAGGCATTATTTTGAAGAAGAAAGATAAGCTAACATGTTTAGCATTGATGCTCGAAAACGCCGTTTGCTGCAGGCTAAATAACGGACGAAACGGTTGATTTTAAAACATTAAACTGACGCCGTGTTAGATACTAACCTTCACCTTCTGAGCCTCGTTAATACATTGTTGATAACTGCCAATATAATAGGCATTTTTCACATCGAAGAGTTCATCAACATCTCCCTGCTGCGCCGCCATGTTTGACTACAGAACTTCCTGACACGTAGCAAAAGCACGTAACGTCCCTGCTTTTCGCCAAGGATTGTGGGAAGTGGAGTTCAACAACAAAAGCGAAGGAATCGGACATACATCCGGAGATAAAAGAGGGTAAATTGATAATAACTTACAGATAGATAGAATACAAACATCAATTAAATAAATGTATATTGCTTTGCCCTAAAAATACAATTCCTCGAGGTACATAATAGTCGATCGGCAGAGAAGTATTCTGCGATATTTGATATCGATTAATCATGGTTCACTTTTCCAGAAAATAAACCCCTACTTTTATTGATCTTGTATTATAACCTACTACTGACTGCTGGTCAAACAAAACAGCTCACCTGAAGACATGAGCATTCTTTAAATTTTTACTGACTTTTGACATAATTTAATAATATTTAATATATTTTTTTAAATAAATGCTGCCGTGCTGTTTGTGTTTTTGTTTATTTGTTTTTATATTTTTCTTGATTTTGATTCTTACTTTCTGTATATTTCATGAGTCTTACCCTACTAATGCCATTATATCACTAGAGGGCGCGCCAGATCAATTCCTCCACTGCAGGTGTCGTGTTTTATTATGACAGAGATTTGCAGCAACACACTAATTAATCTCATGGTACAATATATAAACATAAATTGGCTCGATGTATTGCTTTAATAACAGTGAGATTATGACTTGGGCCTTCTGGCAATGTGTGCCTGGAATTTACAGCATATGACAGCAATACTGTCCAATTACCTCAGCGTTTTAAGTAACAATGCAAGGAGGCTATTTTGACCTGGGGAATTCCTGTTTCCTCACGGATGACAAACTTCCTGTATCCTTAAAACATCCGCTGGCAAAATATCTGTGTGTTCATTTACTAATCAGCTAAATGCTATAAAACTATTGACTTTTTTTTTTGGTTTGTTACAAAATTGTGATGTAACCCCCCAAAAATTAAGTTTATCCCATGTATGCTAGTTGTAACTCATGCCAGTATATCATTTTGTCCATGACAGAAAAACTGCTCCCCGCATTTCCTGCTCATTGTTCCTCTAAACACCGTTTCCTCTGGGAACTTTTCAGCCTTGGGACTGGGGGACTGGACCAGGATAATTACTGGAAACGGTTAATGGGGGCAGGGAATGTTCTGGTTGTAAATGGCCCTTTCTTTCGGTCAACTCCCCTTGTTGCTCCTTCATTGGCCCAAACCAGCATCAATCTGTTGATTTCCAGGTCCCTCTCAAGTTTGAAACTTTTTTTTTTTACGAGGAGGAGGAGGAGGAGGAGGACTCGGGTTACAACTAACTCCTGTAACCGATCTCACCACAGCCGGTAGAAGAAAACACTCAATAATTCACACACCTCTGTGCCGGATTACACGGTTACAGAACAAAAAAAAAAAGGGGGGGAACAGACGTGTTTCTTTATCGCGGAGCTCCAGAAAACAAGCGAACGAAACAACAAGAGAACATGCTGTGAAGCGACGTATCTCCCCGCAAAGACATGATGAAGACTTGGGCGATTTAGTTGAGAGTTAAGTTATCCCACTGTTGGCTGACCACTCCCGCCGTGTCCCACTGAGGTGACGGGGGCAAGAAAAGGTGAGTCCATGCCGGTGCTTTTAACGGTCGAGCGGTTTTTAAATCAAACTCAAACAATAACGGGTCACCTATCACTAGCGGCCTGTGGTCAAATCCAGTTATTAGCCCGTTAAAAATGTTAACTTGTTGACCAGCATTTTTTTTTTTCACCGCCAACAAACTAAATGTGAAGTAAACGAAGTTTTGTTTGCTAGCTCTCTTGTCTTTTTTTATTTATTTATTTATTTATTTATTTTTAGCGGAAGTAACGGTCAGGCTTATCAGTGAGGACGTGATTCAAATATAGCATTTTCATCATTAAGCTAGCAACAACAACAAGACATGGCCTTAAAGCGATTGTGTGACGGTTGTCTTGGCAATTAAGTTGATTTAGGGGAGTTTATTGACTGCGTTGGCAACCTGAGAGGTCGTTGGCTGACAGTTGTATTAGTTAGGCAACAGATAGACACATAATGCTATTTATGAACAACGTCATGTTATTGGAAGACAAAATAAGGAACTGTGTGACTCACATTATGGGAGGGCGGGGGTCATAATGTGGTAGATTACTGTTCATTTTACTGTTCTGTTACTGTTTACTGTTCATTATTTTTTAAATCAGGTGTTATATATTGATAAAGTAATGTAAAACATTAGCAGTGATTGGAAAATTGGATATCTTCCCATCCATAGCATCCAATTAAAACATGTTTGACCTTGCAGGGCTAAGTCTATATATGCATACAGATAATACATGTATAATGTGACTAATTGATACAATATTTTACAATAATGTGTTCAATTCTGAAGAAATTGAACAAATGTGAAGGAACTGCGTCTTATTTAAATATGTAACAAGCCTCTCTGTGGTTCCAGTGTAATCTGCTACTGCATGTCCAGAAAGAAAAAAAAAAAAATCCAAAAAAGGGTTGAAGCCATGTGTTTTGCAAACACTGATATGTTTTGTAACACATTGCTGTGTTTACATTGTAAAGCTCTGGTCCAGTACAAGGTTTGAGTGTGGATGAATGGCTCCACTGTGCAGCCGGGGCTCTGGCAGGTAGCGGCACACATTATCATGCACAGCCTCAACAGACATGTCAAATGAATTATGGCCTTGGATCAGGACTTGGGAGTTTCCTCTCTCCGTGCATTAGCTGGATCAGTGGCGAAATGAATTGGCGTTTTTCGACCTGCCTGTTTTTTTTTTTTTTTTTTTTTTTAGTGGCCCAAGCGTCCTTTGTGGTCTTTTTGTTGTTGGTAAGCAATAGCTGACATTGAGCTGAGGCAGGATCCAAAATCATTATCACAGAATATCTGCAGGGCAACATATTCTGTATAAATATATCAGCCAATATATGTAAATATACAGTCTTAATAAACTACAATGGTCATTATTAGTGTATTTATCCAGGGTTTTATTTTGTAGTAATTATTGTGATTGTTGATTTATTCATTTCCAGCAAAAATGCCCTTGTTTCAGCTTCTCAGTTGTAATGATTTGCTGCTTTTTTATGTCATTGTACTTTGCATATATTTGGGGTTTGGACTGTTAATTAGATAATTGACCATTTGAAGGTGTCTCCTTTGGCTTCTGGAAATTGTTATATGCAAATTGCGTTGGCACTATTCTATGATAGGCTAAATCATTGGTTCCCAAACTTTTTATGGCATCTGACCCCTTTAAAGATGCCAATGTCTTGATTATAAATTTTATATATTTGGGTTATGAACTTATGGTCGGACAAAACAACAAATCAGAAGGTGCCACCATGATCTTAAGTGAGTGGTGATGGGATTTTTTTTCCTAAAGTAATAATATAATGAAAGTGAAATGCAATATAACTGAAAACTCTTTTAATTTAGATGTAATTCATGACTGGTTTTAATGAGCATTTGCTTTATCATTAATCATATAATCATGTGCTGCATAACAGCTTTGTTTCAGCACAACATGATTCAGAAAAACAAGAAATAATAACGATATATCCGATAATTGCCAGTCAATAGTGGGATTAAGCAAATGCTGGTGGGCCTTGTCTAAGTACAGTATATTTAATTGTTACCGTGTCTGTGCAGATCCCCTCCTCCGAGAGGACAATACAGTCACGTTGCCAGACATTTCTTCATGTTATTAGAGGCCGAGCTGGAAATTGCAGCAGTAACGCGACTGACACTGTTGTATCTACAGAGGAGAATCCATGGTAACTCACCGACACGACAAGCGAGGTGTTTGACCAGCCTTTATTAGGCTGCAAAGTTCAGCCGAGCACGCGGGTGGCCTCCAGTTTCCCTGGAAACCAGAAAACACTCGGAGCGTGTGGCCTTGTCAGAAAGAGCAGAGCTGCTGGACCTGCAAAATATCATGACATTGTTTGAAATGGAGAGCGTGAGGGACGGCGGTATTTTGCCAATAGACCAGACACATTTGAGCTCCCACTTGAGTCATCTATTAGTCACAGTCATGTCCTCTCATATTGGACCTCCCTCTGCTTTCACTGATCTCCATCCCCGCAGTTCTTACAGCCAAGCACTCTGGTATTTGCCACTCCATTGACATACCAGGTTAAAAAATGATGCTCTAGTGAGGCTCGAGGTGAAGGAAATTACTCATAATGTGCCTTGCTCTTGTGGTGGCCTTAATTAAAATGTCATAGGCCCAGACATCACTCATAACTCAAGCACCAGTTACAGTTAGCACCTTGATTATGTCTGGCATTATGTGCAGCGCTGTTGAGATGCTAATTATATTGAAAATAATATGTAATTAAAACTTGGACATATAGCAGTCAAAGTTAAGTTGTGACGATGGGTGGCCTTTTTGAATTTTTGAATTAATTTATTTTTTTCCACAGATATGTGATTCTAAATCAGCTCAGTTGTAACCATTAAACAACTACCCGCTTCTGGCTTTTAATGCCAAAACAAACGTTGTCTGTAAGTGTTGTGTTGGCCCCTCAGGCAGCGCAGCAGCGACTGTATTCCCAGCCTCATTATACATGCGTAACACTGACTGATGTTCCTAAGTGAACGCCATCAGTTTACAGTCACTGTCTCTCCTACTGTATGTGCTGGCAGTCCACCGTTTAGCCCCGTCCCTCTTCTCTGCCCAAACCTGTTGCACCGCAGCAGACTCCTCTTAGCCTCCGGTCTATTTTAGTCCAAATCGTCAGGCTGAATTATTAATTCACGATCCATTATATGGTGATGTGTTAATTATTAATTTTACAGTGGGCTCTGGCAGATCTGAGGAAACTGTTTTTAAAAAAAAAAGGTAGCATGGGGGCATGGTGCCTGAGCGAAAGGCACACTGATTGCCTCCTTTTCTGCAGATCTGCAGAAATGATGACTGTGTGGGAGGAAAGGAAAGTGACATCGCATAACCACCGTATGAAGATCTACCTCACCCAAAGCATGCATGATGAACGCTCGCATCTGTTTGGATGTATTTATGGCTCTCATGTGTGTGTCTGTGTGTGTGTATTAAGCAGACGCACAATGTACGATTGTTAACACACAGCAATGCCGCTTTTATGCAACATCTCAAGAGCGAGACAAACACTACAAAACTTGGTGAGAGCTGAAATTGCAGCGTTCACTTGTCCTGAAATCCGTCTGTTGATTCCCTAACAGCGGCACAGCTTATTTGAGTGGCTCCATGTCCTCTCCGAGCACAAAGCACGGATGTACCTTATATAACAACCGCGATTGTCTATTGTTTCTCAAAGTGGAGACAGATTATTTCATACAGCTGGTGAGAATCTGCGGAGAGATTCAGGATTCCCAGATAAGAACTAGTTTTAACGACATCCGTAATGCTTTTGGTCACAAACTTTTTTTTCTTTTTTTTTTACTTTCTCTCGGGTCTAGTTTTCTTGTTATTTTGTGCAGTGTTATGAAGCTTTTATTAAAGCTGTCATAGGAAAACAGTTTTTTTCTACCTTCACTCGCATGATTTGCAGCCCTCCTATAAATACTACCTTTATCGTGTTTAGTTTTTGTTGCCGGTGTCAGAGAGGAGTTGATTGAATGCTCCCTTGGTATTAGAGCTGAAATGATAGTTGAACCAGAGGAAAAAATAAGCAGTAGCTATTTTAATGATCTATTAATTATTAGTAATTTTTCAAGCAAACATCTCAAACAATAACCAGCTTTTCATACGTGAGGATCTGTGATTGTAAATTGAATATTTTCTTGTTTTGGACCCTTCCTTCCAACAAAACAAGTTAGTTAACGGCACAACCGTGGGCTCTGAAATGGTGCTGCCAATTTTTCTGGCAAAGGATTAATTGATCAAATATTTAAATGAACAATTATCCCTGCCAGCGTGGTTAATTTACAGCTTAACAGTTACACAGCCTTTGTACAGGATCACATTTAAGGCTGCAGACATTATTGTTTACACACTGATGCATCTATTTAAGGTACCCTTCAAAGCGTGCATTTAATTGATTTAGAGCTGTGATTATTAGTTTATTAATGTGCCAAAAGACACATTTTTTTTTTGCCTTAATTTAATATTATGAAGTAAATCTTCATTGCCATTAAGAGTGTCATTACAGTTATGTGACACCATCATTTAGTGGTTGCCTATTAGCCTCGCCTTCACTATGCAATCGTGTCCAGGATTTGACGTCATAGGAAAATGAAGACTCAAGTTACGGAACTGGAAGGAAGTGCGTCAACCATTGGTAAGGAAAACGGAAAGAGGATAGTGCTTTTGTTTTCCCTCACAACAATGCTGAACGCTCACTACAATAGTGCGAAACAATGTGCGAATATATAATCAATCATAGAAATAATTGTTAGCTGCAGGCCTTAATTGATTCTGTTTGCACCAATAGTTTTTTTGATTTTTATTTATTTATTTATTTTTTTGTCATTTTAAGCATTGAAAATATTCTATTTATGGACAGCAGCATGAAACCATAGGGCAGGGTAGTTAGGTGGGGTAGAGGGACTCTAGATGGGGATGTCTCTGTTCCATACGCATCTGCATCACCATGGTTTATGCTTTTAAAAATGAGAAGGCGTGAGAAAATCAACAAATATTCATCAAGCCTTTAAATGTTGACATATGTTCAGTACATAGTGCGAAAAAAAAGTTGGTGTCAAAGGAAATCATGGACACACATTACGTCGAGGCAATATTACAGAACTGCGGATGTTTAAAGAGCAGTAAATCCCCACAAATACGGAGCTATTCTCTGTAATCGGTTCCACTTCCATTCTACAGAAGTGAAGATTTCTCTGCTGATGGAGTCGCCTCTGTCAGGGTCACAGTGCCCCAGTCCATGTGACTACTCATCCCTGAAGAATATGAAAGTCGTGACATTTTCTGCTGCCATCAACCAATCGCTTGAAAGATGAAGTGTCAACGGAAAGTTCTGTGATCTCTGCCAACGCTTTTTTAGCAACTTGTGGCGGCCAAGCAGTGTAGAAACACGTTCTTTATTGGGTTTTCTCTTTATGCTGTTATCAGCGCTCACCATGCTGTCAAGATTGGCAACAGAGTGGGGGATATTTTAGGTGCTGTGGCCTTTTCTTTGTTGTGAGGCATGATGGCATGCGTTAGAGTGGGCGGGAGCTACAGGTGTATCCAATTTCTGGCTCTTTCTCACCTGTCGCACCTCAGCTTTGGTTTGACTGACGAGTGCGATCGATGCAGAGGCTGCTCAATGCCTCCCGCCCCTTTTGGGAAACCAATGCCACGCTGTGAATATGAGCAGCCAAAAGGTATGTCAGGTAGCATGTACGGCTGGGTGAAAAACAATATAATGATGTTATTTTACATTTTTCTATTATTGCTCCTGTCATAATGTCAAAAAGCCAGCAGGCGCAATAATCAGCGATGCTTTACATTCTGATCCTTGCCTATGGGAGCATATTATTTATTTACTTTTTCCTTATTTTATCACTTGAAACTGTTCATTTTGCATGAATGTTGTTAATAAAATTAGAAAACACTCAGGACATTTAATTCGTCAGCTATTAAGCTGTCGAAGCGCGTGTGGAATTTCTCATTACTATTCAGGAGCTATCTCCTTTCTGGTTTCCTAAAATGGTGAGTGAGTCAAACACCAGTGACAAATATTGCAGCTAGATCAGTCAAACATTCACTGTTTCCAGCTTCCCAGATATGATTATTTTCAGCTTTTCTCTGTTTCGTATCACTGTATTTCCACGTGTGGATGTGGGACTGGTGATCGGACACATCAATTTGAAATGGTCTTCTTCTGCTCTTTGAATTTATGAATATTTCTTACACAATTCTGTGATTATTATTATTTTTAATGGCTTAAACAACCCTTTGGTGCTTTTGACCACTTTAAAAGAAGAAATATCTTCGTTAGACCCCCAAATTGTTGTTTTAGAATAATGTCATTAGTTGTAACCAAAGATATTTTCCTTCTTGTTGGTTTGGTCCTTGTTGTTTCATGTAAAGGATTCAGGGTTAAAGGATCCAGTATTTTACAAGAAACAAGTGTAAGAACCTGCAGCATGCAGCTTGGTAGTGATTTACAGTGGTGCTTTGAGTTATATATTAATATGCTGATGTTAAGCATCTCGCCATCTTTTGTTTTTAGTGTGTTAACATTTGCTAAAAAACAGAACATGCAAGGCTGTGGCTGATGGGAATGTCATTAGTTTTGCAGGTATAAACCAGAGTAGACCTCATTTTGACCTGCTTAGGGCTCTGTATGAAAAGTCAGAGGATCACCAAAGTGCTAACAGTACATTCTGAGGAGAATCATCAATGTCTGTATCAAATTTCATGACCATCCATCCGATAATTGTTGAGATATTTCAGTCTGGGCCAAAATGGTAGAAAGGCATTGCTGTCCAATTGCAACTCCTAATGTGAAAATTGCTAATTATCAGTAATAGTATTAGATATATTGCAATCGGCTCCTGGACTCTCAAATAAACAAGCAACACAGTGCTTCAAGACGGGGAAGTCATTCTTCTCAGCCCTTGTTCACTCCGTCAGTTTGAAAGGTCTCCACGGCGGCCGCATTGTAAATGAAAACGACAGCCGGTAGGAGCTGTCATCCCACTTATTCCCCCTTCTCCCGAATGAATTGGGAAAAGCTGTTTGCTGAAGTGTCCCCAATACAGACATCAGCTTTACCTGCCCTAAAAATCACAGAGGCAAAGCAATTTAAAGCCAGATAATAAAGGGCCCGTGCAGCTTCACCCGACCCAGCTTCAACAATCCTCCGAGGACTAGAGAGAGGAGAGGATGGTTATTTTCTTCGTCATCAAAAGCCCTTTTTTCGTTCTTTTTTTTACCTCGATCCCTCCGTCAGGCTGTCACGCCAAGGCTGCCTGTACCTGGAGCGGGTGCATTACCCAGACTCCCTCACTGTCATGAGACGTCCAACGCCGCGTACAGTCCGTTTTCATTTCCCTGAGTTATGCTTGCTGAGCTTTAGCCTGCATGTCTGTGCGAGTGATTTTAAAGCAGCTTGTTCTTAGCGAGCTGGTGATTTTGTAGCTTGTTTAACTGCTGTAATTATGCTGCGGGACTGTTGGCTGCTGCAATCTGTCTTTGTTTTTCATTTCATTTTTCAGCTGCTTAGAGCAGACCCGGCGGTATGTGTATGCGTACATGTGTGTGTGTGTGTGTGTGTGATTTCTGTATGCAGGCATGGCTGTGGCTGGTGTGTTTTGTAGAACACTCAGCAGGTTTTTTTGCTGCTGTCGTGTCTCGTCCTGCTTTAAATCCGTTAAGATTTTGCCTCTATAAATACTATGGAGATGCTGTGTCAGTGTTGGCCAGGCTGTCCCTGGGCACTGGACTTCACAGACCATTTAAATCTGGCACTAACCACTCTCATGCTGCAAAGTCACCCAAAAAAAAAAAAAAAAAAAAAAAGATTCCTTGATTGAAAACCTTTTCATCACTCCAAGCACTTCTTCCCTGAGGGCCGTTTTTTTTTTCATGAGGCCTTAGTAGTCCCGTTTTGCGGAAATGGAGTGGGGGGGGGGGGGGGGGGAGAAGTGAGAGGAGTGAGCGTCTCCCTCCATTCTTAAGATAAAAGTGCCAGGAGTCTGTTAGTCACTCGTCATCTTTGAGTTAAACCTCAGACGGTCAATCCCAAGTGCCACCATGTTAAAGTGTTTGTATTCGTGGGTCTGGAAGACAAACATTCCTCCCTTTCTCATCCCTTTTTCTCTTGTTTGTCAGCATGCTACACAGGGTTGTGACTGGCCCCGGCCCCCGACGAGAGTGGAATTTAATAAGCAGTACCAAACCACCCTCCAATCTGACAAAGAGGGTTGCTTTTCTTAATGTGCCCATTACCGAGTTGCACTTTTCTAAACTATTAAACGTCCATCAGCGAGGACGCAGCGATGGAAGGTAAATGCAGACTAACCCTTAAGTGTTGCCAATGACAAGCGATTGTCCTCTTGAGGCTCACGGTTTTGTGATTAAAGGGTGACTAAGCGATTGTGGTTTTTTTTTTTGTGTTTTTTTAGTTTTTTCGTTGTGATCGTTCGCGGCTTTCTTCTTCTTATCCATTTCACACACGTTACATCAGATCTGGATTCTCTGTAACAAGTGCAGCCTGACAAGTTTAGAGCTACAATCCTGGTGAAATGGTCGATGGGGATCTGTCAGTGATCCTTGATCAGCACGGAGCAGAGGCCCCGATTTTAAACGTCCAGCACCTGCAAAGAGAGAGGAAGTAAAACTACATTCAGCATGAGACAGTAAAAAAGTAAATGACCTCTCATTCAACAACTACATTTCGCACCCAATGTGTGAGCATGTGTATATATATGATATATATATATATATATATATATATATATATATATATATATATATATATCTATATATGTCTACCCGCCCTTTCCCCCTCAATCTCTCTTCCTCTGTCTTTGCTCTCCCTCTCCTCATGTGTCTCCTCCCTGGGAAGCATCCTGCTGACACTCTCTCCAAGGAGTCTTATTGATATTCTTGGAGAGGCATTGCAGAGAGCTATAGAGAGAGAGAGGGGAATGAAAGTCACACACTGTAGCGGCAAACGCACTGCCTTCTAGTACCAACAGTAAAAATCACAAGTCAAACAGCAGGGATGTGTCACCATTCATTTCATTTTGTCTGCTGTGCTAATAGAAAGTCTCCTGCATTGGGTTTTTTTATTATTCTCGAGCTCTCGGAAAGGCTATTGGCCAATCATGCAGAATTTCTGTTGAGCTTAGGGCTACTTTCATGCGGAGGAGATTAAACCCCTATTGTGATGTGAATGCGACACTTTGCTTGGATAAAATGATTTAGTTTTCTCTCTCGACAGTCACCTATTATGCTCACATTACATGTCAGTGATGGGGAGATGCATGGAAATAAAAGCTAACTGTTTTTTTCCCCCTGAGGTGAAGAAATGTTTTACTTACTTGCATGAATATTTGCATCATTCCTGAGAGAAATGGGGTGTTTTAAGTCCTCGGGTGGATTCAACACTTGCTTCTTGGTGCTGATACCAGAAAGTGAGGAAGAAAAAAGTTAACGAGTAAGTCAATCAACAGAAAATAAAAAACTCTGGAAAATAAAAACTATAAAAAACTCACACCATTTTGTTATTTTACCTGTAATGTGAGGATTTGTTGTTTTTGTCAGTTTTAAAACGATTGTTTTGGACTGTTAGTCACTCAAAATGAAACGTTTGCAGATGTCACCTTGACAACTGGAAATTCTTCTTTTTTTCCCCACTAATTTCTGTCATTTTCGGGATAAAACAATTAATTGTTAAATCAAATAATTGGTATGTTAATTGATAATGACACTAATAGAATGAAAGTATTAATTACTTGCCTAATTAAGGCATGATTTAAAAGTGACAAAATAATAAAAAGAAACGGAGATCGAGCACGAATTGCATCAAGCATTGAAACCCAGCTTTAAGTATCTGACAGTTTGCAGGTGTTTCAAACACTTTGATTGATTGATTGATTTGATGGTACCTACCCTTTGTGTCGGCGCGGCAGACCTTAGCAGGGCTGTAGCAGCTCATATTCAGCCAGCACAAACTGCAGCGGCAGTGATTCTATTTTCTCTCAATGTACAAGCTGTAATACAAGACAGACTGGGCGACGGCTAGCTGGTTAGCATGCTAATGTCACTGTATATCTGCAACACAATACAGAGACACTGTTGCCTCTTCATTGTGTTGGTAATGTTAGTTCATATTTTTTTTTTTTTTTTTATGTTTTAAACCAACATTTTGGCCATATCTTCCACATAGCATTTAAGTTAAATTGAAACGGTTAATTAGTAAGCTGGTCAGAGAATGAAGCAATTTTAAAAATCAGTTAATTGTCAAAGTCAATCATGAAGCAAAAATGGCAAACATTCTCTGGTTCCAGCTTTGCAAATGTGAAGAAATCATTGGAAAATAGCCATCTTTGGATTTTAAACTGTTTGCAATTTTAGAAGATATTGCAATGGGCTTTGCTTAATTCCAACAGGCATTTCTCTATCTGTTAATGAAAATAATTGGCAGTTGCAGGCCAATTTTAAAATCAAGTCTAGGGAGTTGGGTTATAATAAACGAATTAGTTTTAGGTTCTTTTTGTGTAACTGTGTTAAGGCTCATTTTTTGAAACCGTGGCCATGTCTTCCTCCTCATCCTCATTCATTCCGTCCGTGCTGACATTGTGGAGGACCGCTTTATCTCACGTCCTCCCAGGTTATCCTCTGAGAGCCGTCAAGGTTGGAGAGGGAGCGTACGGGAAAATAGATTAATTTTATTTTTCAAAACAACAAATGTACAAACCTTACGAGGTGACCCGCGGTAGCATTGATACGCCGCTGCTGAAATGTTTGATAGGAGATCAGAGGTAGTGTGAAAGCCGATGGCCCCCATCACCGCCGCTATTCTGTTTTAAGCACACAAACACACACACACACACGGAAACAACACCATACATAAATCAAGCAAGATATGTGCAGTGAGTAAGTTGGCACTGTCTCCTGCTCACCTTCACACACATGCACATCCCGTTCCCCCGAATGCATTTAGCAGATGAGACTTCCAGATTACGTTTTCTGCTTTGCATGTTCGTGCTGCACCGGGCTTTACTCCTGCACAAGTAATGGCACACTCTGCTCTAACTACCTTGTAAGCTCCAAGCCAGAGGGTTTGCCGGGACTAATTTGACAACTGCCACGGCTCATTATCCCAGAAAGGGGAGGGTTCTTGGCCCCGCAGTTTAAACAGTATTAGTGTAAATGTTATTTGCAATAACCTCACACATTGCGTGCCCTTCTTGAGACGAGAACGGCTGAGCTGCTATCTAAGAAACCATTTTATAGGTTTCATAAAGCATCTGTGGAAAAATATAAATTCTCATTTGGAAAAGGAATGCCTACATTCATATCATCTTTTCCCCCTCCTCTCTTTCTTGTCTTGACCCAGACTTGGACCATGGACTCCTTCAGCACCAAGAGCTTAGCCCTGCAGGCGCAGAAGAAGCTGATGAGCAAGATGGCCACCAAGAGCATGGCCAACCTCTTCATCGACGACACCAGCAGCGAGGTGCTGGACGAGCTGTACCGCGTCACCAAGGAGTACACCCGCAACCGCAAAGAGGCCCAGAAGATTATCAAGAACTTGATCAAGATGGTTGTGAAGCTGGGAGTGCTCTACAGAAACAACCAGTTCAACACCGAGGAGCTGATCCTGGTGGAGAACTTCAGGTAGGCGTTCAATAAATATATCAAGACGTCGGGGAAACGCGCCGTTTCGCTTCCTCACCGAGAATGCATTTCGATACCACTCTCATGTCAAGTGGAAGTGATAGCTTACCTTTAGCTTAGCATAAAGACTGGAAGTGACAGCTAGCCTAGCTCTGGTCAAAGTTCAGAAACATTTGCAAGCTAACACTAAAGCGTATCGTGGTTGTTTGATCGGTACACAAAGAAAAATGACAATTTGTGGTTCAAGGATCTATTTCTTGATGGATGACATGTTTCTTTGCAGTGAGAATAATCATCTAATACTCCATCAGAAAGCAAATATGTGTACATAGAGCTTTAGTCACATCCTACCGTGTATGTAATTATTGCTATATTGTGTATCAGAAGGTGACGCACCTTGTGAAACAACAGTGACCTGGTTCTAGTTGAGAGCTTCAAGTGGAAGGAACTGCAGTTCCAGTGTATTTGTGTGTGCTGATGTAAGCAAATTAAGAAAATTGGCTTTTACATCAGTTTATATATTTCCCACTAAGAAAAGTAAAACTCAGCTTGGAGGCATGTGAAGCTGACATAAGTGCACAGTGTGGAGAATGGTGATTACATTAGCATGGCGATGCATCGCGGCGCTAGAACCGGCAGAGGGGAGTTGCAGATTTTTTTTTCCTGAAGAACATCACAAGACGACAGTTTCTATTTTTACTCTCTTCCGCCGCTCCGAATTAGAAAACTGACAGCCTCTCTCTTCTCGTCTCGCAGGAAGAAAGTCCACACGCTGGCCATGACGGCGGTCAGTTTCCATCAGATCGAGTTCACCTTCGACCGCCGCGTCATGAGCGCCATTTTGAATGATTGTCGGGAGCTGCTGCACCAGGCCATCAAACGCCACCTGACGGCCAAGAGCCACTCGAGAGTCAACCACGTGTTCAATCACTTCGCCGACTGTGACTTCCTGGCGTCTCTCTACGGGCCCTCGGAGGTTTACCGCGGCCACCTGCAGAGGATCTGCAACGGGGTCAACAAGATGCTTGACGAGGGGAACCTCTGACCTCCACCGGCCTCGTCATCTGGCACCATTACCTCTTAATCTACCACCTTGGGAAATTTCTTCTTCTTTTTTTTTAGGTGACAATCATGGACATTTGTGTTTCTAATGTGTTGCTTTGTGTTTGTGTGCCTTTCAGCCGTTACTGTAACACTGAATTATTATTTTTGTATCTCGTCTAGTTAGTCCAAAGTCTCTTTCTCTTCCAGCCTGACTTTTTGTTATTCCACAGCAAACAAAACCCAGCAGATGTTTGGGAGGATTTTTTTTTTTTTACTGAATGTAAAACTTCATGCTCTTATCAGTATATTTAGGGATAGGAGCCCTGACAACTGTGCCTTGAAAAAGAAGATTTTTTTTTTGTCTTCATTCCAAGGGCGCTCTGCTTGCTCTCTTACTTAATCAAAAAGGCATGAATCCGGCACAGGCCTTCAGTCAGACCTCCGTGAGGAGCTTTTAATGGACCTGAATGGTTTGGGGCGGTGGCCAGGAGAGGAAAGAAAGTGAGTTCACGTCTTTTCCAAATAACCAAGGATAAAGAAGTGATTTTTTTTTTCGTTGTTTGTTTTTTTTTTTTCTAAAAGTAGTATTGCACTCGATCCTGAACAAGCGCTGTACTGTACTTTCCTGCAATAACGAATCCATGTGAAACAGCAGTTGAGGAATCCTGCTTAGCCTGCATTTTACAGCACTGAACTTCACTTTGTAGAGAGGCCAGGGCTTTTGTTTGGAAGGCACCTATAAACCCAGTTTTGTTTTTTAATAGTCTGGTTTACAGCCACCACAACAAAGATGAAGTATTTAGGTCATTGGGGGACCATAAACGTGAAGGAATTTGATTGTGCTGTGTATTGTCGAATGTGTTGCTGGCTGTACGGTCATCTGCTCACAAAAAAACACAACCCTCCAACTTTACGACTGTAAATGTCATAATCACAGCGGGGGAGCGGCACTATGTGCAAGCAAAGGTTGCTCTGGCATTTTGTCAGAGAGGAATAAAGAGCGATCACAGATGGGAAAAAAAATGCTCGTCATAATAGATGTTGGGCCCAGGGTCAGCTGTGTTTTGGCTTTATCGACGTTGGCCTCGGGTTTTCTCCAAAAGGCACTAAGACTTTTGAATTCTGACAGATTCAGACTCCCCATGAGCAGTCGGATGAAAGGCCGGACGAGAAACTGCAGCTCCGTGTTTATGAATAGGGCCGGCCAGGGTGTGGAGATTAGAGCAGAGACAAACACAGTACCTGATTGTACTCTCCCGCTGCAATTACAGCTCCCCACTCTGGGGTGGTATAATGGCCCGGAGCCTGCCTCCGCCGAGCAGCCACTCCATTTCACCAGACAGCAGCCTCATGTAATGTGATGGAGATAACCATCTCTGTTTGCGCGATGCAAGTCCTTTAATGGAGCGAAAGATATTGTTGTTTTTCTTCCTTATAAAGGAGAATATGAATAGTTACTATCCCTCCTGAACCTCACATAATAGCTGTCTTTCCTTTTTGTCTATGTGTTTTTTTTTTGTTTTTTTTTGTATCACAGAGTCTGTCTGGGAGATTGTTTTGTACCGCGGCCTCATTTTGTATTCTGTGTGTGTGTGTGTGTGTTTCTGTGTGTGTGTGTGTGTGTGTGTGTGTGTGTGTGTACCTGTGAGAGAATTGGAAATTGAGCCGTGTAATAAGCGCTGTGCTTTTCCAGATAGGATTGCTGAAACTTTAACTTCATCCACCGCGGCTCTGCCAAAGAAACGAAGACTGATGTTACTCCAAATGCAGTCTCTCCCCCCCCCCCCCCCCCCCCCCCCCCACACACAGGAACATTTCAGGAAACAGTATGCACTTGATAATTATTACCCTGGTAATGATGATGAAAACAAAGATGGTGGCTGTTGTATTCGGTCTTCCTAACTCTTCGATGATTACGTCCTCGTTTTTTTTAAACCCGTTTAACCTTCACTGCATCATTTTGGGAGGCTTTGAAGTAAATCCCTTACGCTAGTAAAGTCCCAGTGAACAGTTGACTTTAATTGTGTTTAGATGCCATTTTCTCTCCAATCCCTCCACATCTCAGGGTTAGTTTAAATCTTCCCTCGGTTTAAAATACCCACAAATCACCACGAACCTCTGCAACAGCCCCACGTATTTTTACTAAAGCCCTCAAACTAAGCATCCTTATCACGTGGCATTTTTACTATTGTGAATTGTGAAGTTTTTATTCTCACTCATGTACATATGATTGTTTTGTGTCTTTGTGTATTGTATCCAGACGCAACAAATATAATACAATTTACTTTTTTTAAAGAATGCGTTTCTTCTTTCTCTCTTTTTTCCCCCCCCTCCTCCCTCAATCAAGCACTGAGCATCTTCCCATTAGTATGCTGGATTGTGGAATTTTCTGGGCCAGATCAGGGAGTAATCTGACCAAGTCTGACCTGGATTTGGTCGGCCAAATCCCTTTCCTCCTGCTCCCAGCATTGTTGGGAAGCCATGAAAGCAAACACAAACCCGTCCGACTGACAAACAATCCAACTTTGGGTCGTCTTTTTCCAGTTACTGCAGGCCAACGCCACGCTCAAAGGTTGCACAGGAAATTAGTAATACTTCTGTTTTTGGAAACATAAACACTCAACTGCATATTCTATATTCGACCCGAGTTGAATCTATCGTTGTCTGTGCAACTTTTCAGACTCTGGGATCATAATTTTGCCTGGAGCACGTCTGCACATCCTCCCTGCAGCGCACTTAAAAGGCTATAGCACTACCAAGTGTCCAATTATCATCTTAATGGTCGTTTCCTTGTGATTTTTTTTTTTTTTTTGTAAATGCATCCCTCGGGTGAGGTTATGATGACTAAACTGGGATGTGAGTGCAGTTGCATCTCTCTGTGCTTCTTCCTTTTCTTATTTGACTTAATTATGATGTCAAATAATACATCCTGACAACAACTTCAATGATTCACTTCTGCCCGTCTTCTATTTTAGTTGCGGACGAGGTCAAAAACTAGTTTTCCTTTTTTGGAGGGGGTGGGGCTGTGTTTGCTGATTCTTTGCGATGTGTCTGTGTGACTCACTCAAAGTCTGAAAATTAAAAAATGTGAAAATGACAGTCACGACGTGATTATCAATGGATGTGACTGAGGGCTCTAATACATTTTGGTGAAGCGAGCTTCCACTGGGGCGTAATTATCATTTCTACATAATGAAGTGACTACAAAGGAGCTGTCCTGCATCCTAAGGAGGAGAGAGCTGAAGAGAGGAAGCGTGCAGAGGACCCATTTCTCTTTCCACTTGTGTTCAAGCACAGATTAAGCGAGCTGTGATACACACTCAGACTTACAACCTGAACTAAACTAAAGTCTAGCCGAGCTATTGTACAGTCGGACTCAACTCTGGGATCGATTACGGCAAAGGAACGGTTCTTCCGTGTGGCCGCGCAGGCGTCCAACCCTGTTAGGAATGGCCAACCGAGCCGGACTTTCACTGCCCATCCCCACAAGGATACGTGCAGTTGGTTTTGGCCTAACTGTGCAAACGCTGGCTGTCTGTCAACACGGGCGCAAACACCCAAATGTTTGACTTCAAGGTGGTGCTACAAAACAAACCACAGGGCATTGTGTTCAAACAGCAGGCAACGCTCTGCACCCGTGCAGCATCACACGGTCATATTTCTCGATTTTCTCCTTTTATCGCCGCTTCCAACAGAAATGCCTTTCAGGCCTAATGAGCGAAACAAGACTGGGAATGCAGTCAAAAGATGAGTGGCACCAAAGAAGAGAAATGATTCCACTATTCCAGTGATGATCACTCACTCACTCACTATATGCAGCAGAGAAACAGACCCGTGCGTTTGTTGATTCGTGCCGCAGAATAAAACGAGGAGCCGGTTTTATATATCCCGGAGTGGCAGATTATAAGCAAATTGTTTTGTTAGAATAACCCGAGGTTACCGACGTCATGTGAAACATTTTGTCACGTTTCGATTCCGTCTTCTTTTACGGCGTTTTTTTTTTTTTTTTTTGTCCCTCATTTCTATGTAAATCTATATGTCGAGGCCGACATCCCAATCTGACGGTTCCGTTTATGCTTTCTAAATCTTATTATAACGTGTTAAAGGAGAAGCCCCTTTTACACGAGGCCCTTGCTGACCTTTCAAGCACTTCCAAATTTTCTCTCAACACCAATCTCATGTAGGTTAGCTGGCAGAGGCGCAGAGCAGAGTGAGTGCTGCTTATTATGTATTACTTTGCTTTTGTAGTCCCTCCACATCGTTACTCATCCAGTATGCTTAAAGGTGCTCTCCCCTCTGGCAAGCACAGCTATGGCAGTCGGCTTGGAAGTTAGAAGTCTTTCAAAACTCCCTGTCTTTCTCCCCTCCTTTTTCCTCTGTCTCTCTTTTCCTCTTTCCTGGTGTCCCCCACGTTTCTCTCTCTTCCTCTCTCGCTCGAGTCCTTGGAGAGCACCTGACTGACGTGTTGTTCAAGGATGAAAAGCACAGCGGAGGGAAATCCAAAAGCAAACAACACAAAAATATACATGAGAGGACGGGAAAAGACACACACACACACACACACACACCACTCAGTGGCGAAACCCTGAGGATTATCGCCAACGTGCTACTGGACACTTCAGGGAAGACAGCATCTGCTCACTTACATATTTAATACAGCAAAAAGAACATTGTGTTCTCAGGAAACTCATTTTCCCTTTTGAGTAAATACAGAGCCAAACACGAGCGATGGGCTCACGAATAATCCTCTCCAAATTCAGACAGAAATGGGGTTCCTCACCCCCTTTCGAAGCACCGCCTTTACATCTATGTTTTTCCGCCAAATTATCTAAGGTGTTCAGTGGCGTGTCTCCGTCTCCGCTCGAGGAAATCCAACCAGGAAACTCTCTGCAGCGGCAGTAAAGTTCAGCAGACTCTCACCGACGAAGTGTCCCAGCACACTCGCTCTGCTGCTTCTCGATGGGCAGTCGGCCTGTTACAGGACTCAAGACAAGCAGGGGGGGCCCCACAGGAGGCGGCGGGCAAGGTTACAACGAGGCCATATGCTCGCCCTGTCGTTCCCCAACTGTTCCTCCGATATTGAAAACGACATGATGGTTTTTTTTTCCTTCAATCACGCGCAGCGCATTAATATAATGGTCGATAAAAAAATCAAAAAAGGCACCTGGCTCGAGGGGCTGCACCCACAAACGGAGGGCGACCATAGGACAAGCCACTTATTATTCCACATTGACTATAAAATCAGCCATGATTGTGTGTATTGCTGCTGTGTTATTTAAGGGCTTCACCATGTGGGTGGCTGATTGGAGGGGAAACTCCGAGATGAAAAGACGTGAATTCAAGGTCTTTAACACACACAACCAGGGAGTTATTTGTTCTCAATGTAATCAATAGCATATTCAAAGTTGGCACTGACCCTGCCTCCACATGTCACTGTCCCTTAAAAACATCTTTTTAAACTCATTTCCATGTTTTTATGAGCTAAATAAGCTAAAGAAGTTTTCACTGGACAACAACCTTCATCAATTTCAACAAATCGTTTTTTCTCTAACATTGAATAAACCGAGCAGAGATCTATATGTGTGTCTGTGTGTGCATCTGTACAGGCATGCATCTATATTTTATCCATTTTTGGTTTTATGTTCTGTACATTGAGGACATTATTACTTTTGTATGCCCGTGCTCTTGAAATAGACTTAAATGATTAAACGTTGTTTCAAACGAAAATTCAAATCCTCATTATACAGAACCTTTTAAACATTGATGCAGGCGTTCATGCACGCACACACACACACACACATATACATTCAGAGTTAAATCTTTCAATGTAACCGCAGCATGGAAATAGACTTTGTGTGCACAGCATGCCGTGAGGGAAAAAAGGATTAATAATAGCCGCTATGACTTCCACTCTATTGTTTTTTCTATCCAGAAGAGTGGTCATTACTGGCTGATCCACACGGTCCGCATGCAGGCAGGAGTATTCTAAGCCTGCAGCCCCCTCCCCCCCCATGTGAGTGAGTGAAGTCATATTTTAACAGGGCACTACCAGAGGAATATGGATTGCTCTGCTGACTAACAGAATGACTAACAGAAGTTGCTTTGAGTGCCTCACTGCTGAGTGACAGCAAACTGTCAGGGCTTTTTTTGTGTGTGTGTGTGTGTGTGTGTGTGACTGTGCTGCTGTCTTTTTGAGTTGGGATGCTGCCGGAGAGGGAGGGACCCATTCATGCAGCCGCAGTTGAGTGAAAAGGCACCTAGGAGGCATCTTTGGGCTTGTCAGACACGAGAAATCTAATACAGACAGCCAACACTGGGAATTTGAAAGAAAAAGAAACCCCCGAAAATAGCAGCTGTCTCTGCATAATTGGAACAAATGGAAGTTGGAATCTGCCGCAGAAAAAATAAAACAAGGAAAACAACTGGGATGTAACGTGACACTATTTGCTGACAGTCGGGATAATCCGGGGAGAGCCGTGCCACAGGCAGGCTTGTCGTTTGTAGCCGGGCAGTTTATAGTTTGTGTCAAACTCGTGCTAATCTCTGATCTTGGAGGGTCGCAATTATGTGCACCCCTACTATTCGTCCTCCGCCCCCACCCACCTCCCTGCCATCCTCCCCTACTCCTCTAAACCCCCTCTGGTATCCTAAGCAGCATTTAATTGTGAAGGGCTGAGCCAGGGAAGGAGTAATCAGATGAGAACAGAGGCAGGGAGAATCACGTGGCTATGCACTGGCTAACGGGGGATTAATAACAGTGCCGTCTTGATTGAAGTTCAGCTGCACTCCCTGGCAAATGGGAGGTGGGGATGCGAGGGTGGGGGCGGGTGGGGTAGAGTGACAGAAAAAAAAGGGGAGGAAAAGAGAGTAGAAGAGAGTTGCAAAGACAGAGGATGCGCCGGGGCTCTTAAATGAGAGCAGGAGAGGAGACAGAAATGGGGAGAGAAGAGGGAAATAGAGAAAGGGAGTAAGAGCAGTGAGAGGGAGTGGGAGGAAGAAAGAGCGAGGATAGGAGGCAGCGCAGCGCAGTGTGTGGGGGAGAGAGAGAGAGAGAGAGAGATGTAGAGACAGGAAGCCTCCACTGCTACCGAGCCAGTGAGACGCAGGCAGGCAGAGAGAGAAGACGGAGAGAGAGACAGAGGCCCTCGGCATCTCCAAGGCCGGCCCAGTGAGGGGGTGAGGGGCTCCAGAGCAATCCAACAGGGAGGAGAGGCAGAAAACGGAAGGAAAAGAAGAGTGGTGGGGTGGGGGGGGAAGGCAGGGTGATAACATCAGAATCAGGCTTCAGCAGGAAAAGGGGGGGAGGGAGTGGGTGGACGGGATCAGTGATGGGGAGGGCGAAACGCAGATAAAAGTTTTGGAGAAAGGGCTAAAGAGACCAGCGGTGGAGCGGACTGAGTCTGTGTTAATGGCAGAGGTAGGAGGAGATTCATGGAAAAAGCGGAGGAAGCTCTCGGGAGTCCTCCTGTTCCTCTTCTGCTTCGTTTTTCTGTGAGGCTGCTGGACGCCATCCATCACCATGTTCTCTGACAGCAGGGCTTCAGTGCCTGGGGAGCAGAAAGGCTTCAAGCCCCACGCCCCTCACTTCATCCCCTGGCTGCGCAATAGCCTGAAGCCCCACCACAGCAGTGACCTGGGGCTCAATGGACCGTACAAATCTGGCTCGGAGGCCCGCAACAACCTGACCCCGCTGGAGAGAGCCAAAGGGATAGGGTTCTTCTCCATCCAGGGAAAGGGACGGGCGAAGAAGGGGGAGGTTCGGTGCAATGCCGTTGGGATGGCGAGGATGCTGCCGGTGGTGCTACGAGGTCACCACATCCTGCCGGGCAGTCTGGGGAAGCAGAGGGAGGACAGTCCTGCCAGGGGGAACCGGTCTCCGGAGCCGGATCCGCTCCCCAACGCGCAGAGCAGTCCAGGGGACGGGAACCTGAGCAAGAGCTCCACGTCTGCCCAGGACAATCACACCTTTGCTAGGAACCCCGGCAGCCACCTGAGCCTCTTCGAGTCGCAGACTGACGGGACCAGCACCTCGGTCAGAAAGTATGGGCCCCTAGTGAGACCCCCTCCTGTCCCCGTTCCCGCACTGCTCATCGAAGAGCCGAACTGTGAGGTGCCTGTCGTGATGGACACGGAGGACAGGAGGGGGAAGGTGTGGGACTACGGCAGCAGTACCACCTATTGCAAGAGAGACCTCCATTCATCCAGCTGGGTGAGCTCAGACACTCAGGTACTAAGAGGAGGGCAGCGTGGCTTCGCCTCCGGCTTCAGGAACTCCCAGAGCCAGAGAGACCTGAGGGAAACACCTGTGGAGGGTTTCAACGGGCCCCTCAACGGAGTCATCTTCTCCACCGAGGTTCCTCAGAGAGGACTGGGCTGCACCACAACGCTACGAGGCCCCAGGAAACCTAGACCGAGCTCGGAGCATATCGCGGGCCTGGGGCAGAACCAGACATGGGTCCAGTACAGGCCAACCAGTGACATGAAGCCACAGAGGAAGGAATCGGGCTGCAGCAGGAAGGTTGTCCGACACCAGATTAAACGGGTGGTGGACAACCTGGAGCAGGTTCTCACAGCACTGAGGGACGTTCACCAGGAAATGAAAGAGGTAACGTTGGCTTTTATTGTTGATTCTGGGTAACGATTCACCTGCACAATCACGTCTTTCCTGGACTCAAAAACAGAGAAGTTACCGCATCCTCTTTTATGCATTTTGGTGTTTCCTCATGCAGGAAATATTCATGCTTAGACAATGGAATAAGAAAAACCTTGTGGGCTCTTACTCTTAGAGATAACAAGGCTACAAATATACATCCTCAGCAGAATTTAACATGCATTAAAAAGTCAGCAGCAGGGTTGGATGAATGCACCGCAGTCTGCAAACTGTTTCTGCAACTCTCCTCTCTCATCTGTCTGGTAGACAACACTGCTCAATTCATGCTTACGTTTTCATAGAGGTGAATGAGACAATAGTTATGCCCCATTTGCATGATGCATTCAGGGGGCTGCTGATACACAGTCGCCTTCCTATCTGCATCTGCCTTTCCTTCTCTAGCACCCCCCCCCATCTCTCTCTCTCTCTCCTCATGGACAGATGCTGCTCCAGGCACAGCTGGATAGCGTTTTATAATCCATTTATGTCTGAGTATCTCTGCCTCGTATTCCTCGTGCTGTAAAAGTGACACGTAAATCTCGCCTCTTGGCATTTGATCTGCTTCTAAGGGGTCGGGGCTAAACCCGGGGTAGTAACCTCATCATCCCGACTGCAAGGTTTTAGTGTGTGACAGTATTAATGTAACACTGATGAAAGAGCATACAGGCTACACCGAAAAAGAGGGGGAAAGGGGGAGGCGGGAGCAAGCAGACACTGTGATCGAAAAGAACCCAAATTTTCACAACAGAGACGACAGATCAAAGGGAGATAAGGCACCAGAGAAGACTTTGGTCGCATATTTATTTCAAAGCCCTGTTTTATCATTCTGTTGCATGAGACGCAACCCCTCAGTTTTATTTAATAATCAATCACGTTTATAAAAAGGTACTGGAGAGAGCTTTTAAAGCATTTTAGAGAGACACAACATACACATATTAAAGCGACGCTAAAGACATCCGAAAGAAGAAGAAAAAACATCAGAAAAGCGAGGCTCGTGCATGAATATTGTCTCCTGCAAAGGCATTTTGACAGATCAAAAACCGCGCTGACTTAGAACCTAACGACAAGCAACAGTTAAAGAGTTGTATGAAACTTACATGGCTGAGCTCTACACCAACTATCTCTCAGCACTCATCAGCACTATATGTACCTGACCTGAGGGGTTAAAAACATGGTTTAATAAACACTCTGGGGAGCAGCACATGAGGGTCCTCTCCTCTTTTATCTCCTCTGAATTCTGACATTAACAAGCAGCCCAAGAGTCTCTTGACGTGCATATATATATACATGCTGTACTTCAAAGTCCTATGAAATGCCTCGCCCAAAAAGCTTCAGCTTAAAAAAGAGCAGAAGAAAAAAAAAAAAAAAAAAAAGACAAACCAGGTCATCTTTTGACATCAGCGAGGAAGTTGTTGAACACAGAGAACAAAACAATAATTCATCGGTTCCAGCGGCGGCCGGGGATTTATCTGTGCACACAGAGCAGGTGGAGAGATGGGTCAAACATTTTCCCCAGTGTAATTTTCTACAATCTCTCCTGCCTCCGTCATTGTACATGCGCGTGTACGTCTCTATGTATTACGTGGGCAAGCACTCATGCGCTTCATGCTCTGCACTTATTTAAATATATGCATTGCGACGTGTATGCATGTAAAACAAATTATATATTACATGGTGTGCTTTGCACGACAAGTATCAGAAAGGAAACCCACCTAAATAGGGCTTACACATTTCCCATTATAGTAATATCCTTGTTTCTATGCTGAGGTAAACATTTTTGTGCACTACGTTGTAGCACGAGTGGCATACTTACAGACCGGAGCTATACACCTGGAGAGAGTCCACTTCTGTAACAGTCTGAAATGCTCCAAATGCAGAAAAACATAATTATACATGAGAGGCTTGCAGTAGGATTGGTTTGAAGACTCGAATTGGAAGGAAAGTCTTTAGTGTTGCTGATAGTGTAGAACCAGCAGTGAATTGATGAGACGGTCACGATTAATTGAGTTATTCAAAACATAATCTGGATTATTAATAATATCTGGTTTAAGCTTCTTAATTGTGAGGATTTCTAACACTTTAGTAATAAGAAGAAAAAAGAAATCAACAGATCAAACAACAATTAATATAATCATGAGTTTCAGGTATTCTGTAGGCAATTAGGTAGGCAACCGAGGAGATATTCAGACTTTTAGTCCCTTTGTCTTGATGCAACCTAATAGTCTTTAGACAGATTCCCCCTGATGAACCAGCACGTCTTCCTTGTTTCAGTTTGTCACTCAGGTAAATTTAATGGTTTCAAGCTAAAACTCCATTCAGAGAAATAGTGTTCTCCTGTTTCCACAGAGTGAAAGCACTCCTCGTGTAAAATCAGTGGAGTGCTTCTCTTTCCAATCGCTTATGTCCTTTTTATTCACCCCCATGCCGTATCTATTTATCCATCATAGGTGGTGCAGCAGATTGACTATCTAACCTCATCCATTGATCTGAATGCGGAGGAGCAGCAAAAGACTGAAATAGGTGGCAGCGCCAACCCTCCCAGCGACAGCAGCTGCAGTTCGGGTTCCAGCTCCAGTGAAGTGACTGTAGACGGCGTCCATCAGAGGCCCTCGGAGCCTGAAGACCTGCCAGGAACCTCAGACTCATCTGGCAGCCTCATGAGAGGTCAACACGTCAGGAGCCAGTCGCCGCCAAATGTGCTTCTGTGCCCACTTACTTCTGGGCTCTCATCGGAAAGGGGTCGAACTCTTCGGTTCTGCAGTCTGGGGTCTTCTACCAGACAGGTTGGGCCGCCGCAAAACAGCCCTAACCCCCCTTCATCCAATCCCTCTCAAAACCTTACCTCTAATGACATTATATTGTCTCCCCAAAGAAGCCTCCCTGTTCGGCCTCCCACTCCTGGTCTCTCTCCTCTAACAGTAAACCTCCATCACCCCAGCAGCCCCGGTTCTCAGTCCCCTGGGCCTTCCTCCTCCATCGGGGTCAGCCCCGTCTCCCCTCTGTCTTCAAAGACTCACCCGCCCCCCACACTTAGTCCTTCTGTCATCATAGAGAACAAAGTTGGGTCTTATCAGACCCACCCATCTGCTGGTCTGCTCCCTCCATCATCGACCCAGCCTCCGTCTGTCAGCTGCCCACCCACCATCTCAACCCAAACCGTGTCCAACGCTGACAGAGAGAGGCGAGCATCCTTAGCGGAGCCCGTTCCCACACCTTCGCAGGTATGCGCTGCCCCCGTAGCCTCGGCTAAACCACCGACGGCGCAAGGCCGCAGAGGTCGCAAGCCTCCTCCGTATCCCCACCACAGACCCTCTGAGCACGCGAAGAAAGTGAAGGAGCCACGCAAAGCTCCTCCGTACCCTGAGAAAAGAAGATTGCTCTCGACCACAGTGTGAGACGACTGAGAAGGCGGGGGGGGAGGCTGATTGAACAGACCCACATTCACAGCACCAGCCGCACGAGTGGAGAGTGATTTAAGGTTCGCCAAGTTGAGCTGCGACCAAGTTTCCAAGGTGACAGGACGCAAACGCAACTTGGGGTGAGTATGTGAGGAAGAACAGCTTGGCTCTGCGGACGTCCTTTTCTCCGCCTCTTCTTCTCCACCAATCTCTTGAGTACATAAGCAGAACATACACAGGGCATCACAACATCTGTCCGGGTCACTGCTCCGGTAACAAGAGCCTCTGTACAGATGCTCGCTTGTTCACCCAGGCTCTCGGACTCCCACAGATTGCACCGTTAAAGGGCAAAGGCGAAGGCCTAATTAGGTAGAAATATGAAGGAAAATGTAATTATTGCAAGATGACAAGACAAAGTAAGGACTGATTACTTTTGCACACTTCAACCTATGCAGCCAGACACATCCACTCGTATGTATCAGCATAGTCAGGGTTAGATAATTGCTGTCAAGAGTTACTTCGCTGTGACGAGAACTCGGTGCAGCTCAGGGTACTTTGGCTCAGCGGTGTGAAAAGCACACGCTGGGGGAGGAGAGGCTGTAGACCTGTGATGGATCTGGAGACATGAATGAAGAACTTAGCAAGTCCAGATAAGAAGCGAACAGGCCGGGTGGTTCCGGGCTGACTGGGTCACCGGCTTGGCGCCTGGGTGCGCATCAGGGGAGACAGGGTGCAGCTGGCCATTCGCTGTACCCTTCACCGGGCCCCTGGTGTTACAAAAATCCCATCTCCTTTGCTGCCTCTGGTTTGACCGACCCGCCACAAGCCCCATCTGTTCCCCTCCAAATGTCAGGAGATGCAAAGAGAGAGAAATAGGGGGAAAGTGGGAGGAAAGAGAGAAAAAAACGGCACAAGAATGTCCGTCAGATTTAATGCGTTTTATGTCCAGGCAGGCCTCTCTGAAACGTAACTTTACATCACGTTTATTCCAGTGCCTCTTTAAAAAAAAGAAAGGAATAAGTGTGTGTTATTCTATATATTCGCTTAACAACAAATCAGATGAAAAATATCAAATCCAACCATATGTTTTAATTTGTCCCTCGTTACTTTCTGACTTAATTACTTAATTTAATTTCCTAAAAATAGCCGGAGACTGTCGTTTTTTTGTTAATCAACCACGAGCCGTGGATTAACACAGCTGGTGCTCTGTAAGAATTTACGACAGCAGGAGAGTGAAAATGGACTATAGTGTGTGTGTGTTCCTGCTAATGAAAAAAACTGTGTCATAGGAATTAGCTACATCAGGCCTTCCACAGTAAATAGGTTACCTTGTTAGTGGGCTAAGTTCATGTTTTGGTCTTTTCATCGATTTATTGACATGAAGAAAAATATCAAATAAATGTCACAAGATTTTGTCCACAGGCATGCTAACATCAGTATGCTAGCATGCTCACAATGACGATGTTAGCCATGTTTACCATGTTCTGCTATGTTCATTTGGGGCGTTAGCATGCTAACAATCGCTAATTAGCGAAGCGCTATGCTAGGGGTGGGGGATTCTTACGATACAGTTGACATAGTTCCAATACAGAGAATGCAACTGATGCTGTACAGAGAGTTTATAGCTATTGCTAATTTCGACTATTGTCCCTAGTTGGGCTTGTACATGAGCAATAAAATAATCAGCATAAAATTATATAAATGATCAACATGCTAAATCTGTTACATATCAATAAAATACATTACAGTACAATGGAATATAAAGCCTACACTGTAGTGTACACCAATACACATACAACAAAACCATTCCTCCAATTCACTAAAGTGTCAAGGGCTGTGAAAAACAGTAACAGAAAAGGAAAACATTTTTTATGTCAACACATATTGTGTTTCTTTTTCACCTTGAAGGACTTCTTCAGGACCTTAACAAGGAAAAGATTGTCTTTGGTTGAACTGGTTGATCTATATATATAAAAAAAACAATGATGAGGGGCTGCAGGCATTGTTACATCGCATTGTTGTTACAATTTATCCTGATGGGAACACGGATTTCCGTCCACCATTTTTATAGTAATCCCAAAAAATGTGGCCAAATTAAAAGCCAAAGGGACACACAAAGTCAGGAGGATTCATCTGGGACCATGTAGATTTGTATAAAATGTCATTGCAATAGCAGACATTTCAGTCTGGATCTGAGTTGGACTGACTGATCCCCGGAGCCCCCTTTGCTTCTGTGACTAAAAATGTTTCTCATTTCTCTTTAATGCACGCCATCATAATCTAAGCCAGTTCTTGGCAGCATCAAGTGTATATATTTCCCTGATGGTTGTACTGTAGGGGGGGGAAATGAAAGTAAACATCTCTACTGGTACCAGATGGTAAACAGTAGTGATACGAGTTCAGGGTTTGGATGACAGCATAGAGGCAGCTTTGAGACTGGGAGACGCAGTGAGCTGGCAGTAAACAAAGAGATATTGTGCTACGGAGACTTATTACTGAATGGAACCACCTTGAGAACAAAGTGTCACATGTTTGTTTTTACCCACAAAACTGGAAATCAAGAGTCTGAAACGGTCATGTCTTTGTAAGACGCTTTAATTACAAGTAGCAGACTCTGTGGGAGTTTCTCGCCTCTGCCAAAATGCTCCCACACAATAGATTTCCTCTAAATGATATTCAGATGCTTTATAGCTGCTGTCATCATTAGATTTTGCATTAAAGCTTCACGTGGCCGCGGTATCAACGTGTAATTCTTGTATCGCAGGATTCAACCTCACCGACGCCGATTTGACTACAATCAAGACGAGCGATTTTCCTCTTGGCTTAACATAAAATGAATAAATCCCTCCTGACTCTATATCTCTATAAGCCCACAAAGATCAACGCTCTATACATTCCCATATGTGCCTGTGGATTTAGTCGATCCTCCCTGCAAAGCCTCTCTCCCCAGAAATTAAGAAGAAACAATGGAAGCTCTTAATCTCATGGAACCATTTATCCGAGGACAATATATATTAATTGAGTGCGCTTACAGAATGCATTTTCCATCATTTTGATTTGAATATAAAGATTCATATGAAGTCTCATTTCTATGCTGGAGGTTTTTTTCCCGCAGGAGCCGAGTTTAAATTGGGAAAACATTAGCGCCGGTGCTAAAATTGCAGTTATTCTCGACAGATATGACGAGGGAGAATAAAAAAGCTCTCAAGCCATGTTCGCTGTGGCCCCGGCTCTGACAGTGCTCAGAATATTTAATGCCTCAATGCTGGCACTCAAATTTCTCCTCTTTTCATGTTTACTCTTTAACAAGGCTGTGGGAGGTTCAATCAGATCATGACTGACATAACAGGAGAAAAATATTGAATTATACGCAGCACAGTGACAACGTGTCTTTATTCAAACATCCATCACATTTCATCATGAATCATAACAATCGAGAAGAAAAAGAAAAGGAGAAAAAAAAGGAAGAGACGTGTATAAAATGAGTAACATCTTGTGTGTTTTCGAACAGCATCTGGACCTGGTTACTTCCTGTTGTGAACCCAGAGGGAACCTCAAGGCGTGATGACACGGGGACACGCAAACATCCTGAGGATCACCTTCAGACAGACCGGAGGATCCGGACCCTGATCCAACCAAGGTATGACAATCCAGAGAACTCATGTGATCTTCATATGTCCCTTATGTTTTCGTTTTTTGCAGTTTTTTTTCTGCTGCAGCCGTCTACTTAAAATGATCAAAATGACAGTAAAACTATAATCTTTTATGCGTATTACTTACTTATTTTCCCAACAATTAATTGACATCCTTTAAGATTTAACCAAAAAAAGCACAGTGTATAATGTACATCTTTCTCTTAATATAATTTATGAAAGCTGCTATCTCCTCAATTGCATGAAACCCTTCTGGCCAAAAAAACGACAACAAAGAGTGATCACAAGTGGTACCGATTTGTGATTTTAGGGGATGAAACGTGTGCTTAGAGTTATCTAGAACAGATGAATATGAACTGAGAGTGAGGAGCTCAGAACAGAACACAGACTGGGGGAAAATGTAATTGTTTATGTTTATGCAATGACGCTATTGGAGATTATTCACTTTCCTCTCAGGATTACATTAGACGGCTAAATCCCTCTCTCCTCTAAGTGTGTTATCTATACTCTACAAGCCCCCAGACACCAATCCTCTATACATTCACATACGTCCCCAGTGGATCACAACAGATTGGGTCTCTGTAAATCTTATAGCCTCAGAAACTAAGGAATAACTATAGGGAAGCAGACATTATGTAGTAAAAACAAACTGTATTCGCTGTATTTTTTGTGTCCCAGGCAGCATTTTCAAACCCCTTGTAAAAACATACAAGGTAATTAATGTACTGACGATCTCAGTATCATCCCACGTCCCACCAGTTTTTTGGTCGTTACTCCCACGAATCCATCCTTCATTGACTAGCGAGCCGAGACACAGAAGCCCGACTCAGAACTCCACGCGAGCCCGAAAGCCGAGTGAGACTTCTTACAGCTCGTCGTGTCGCGTCCGTCCGATGGCGGTCAGTTTGGAGAGCTGAGCGCTGAACTTTCCGTCTCTGTGGGTCACTGCAGGCGAAGAGAGGAGAGCAAATTACAGTCAGAGACTGAATTAAAACCAAAAAAACAAGGACACTCAGATCCACTGGTGCAAAGCACCTGAAACCAGCCAGTTTCTGACTGCAGAGGCAGCAGTTTGAGATCGCAGGTCTAGTCCAACCTGCACTATCTGTTGGCAAGGAAAGCAGCAGCAGCAGCAGATTAGATCTTCTCATAAGGAAAAGTAATAGCTACCGCAATTTTGACACTTGTGCCACTTGCAATCAATGACTGTTACTCATTGTTTCTCAGCTGCACTTTCATTTCTGTGCCGCTTGTAGTTTAAATGTGATGGTTTTGGTCACTGCTGAATAAGGAAGATAGTGCATCTGCCTTCCTGGAGATTACTTTGGAGAAGAGGGCTGGGTCATTGTTCATTGTCGTCTCTAAAGCAAAAGAAAACAGGTGTGGATGCAGAGGAAGGAAATATTCATGGATACTTTGCAGTGAACTTTTAACAATTCACTTTTATTTAATTCACATAAATCTGGTGATTATCATATTTCAATACGGTGCTATTTAATATGACACATTGGTCTGAGAATGATAAATCTCAGAGATGAATGAACAGAAAGGCAGATAAAACAGTACATGTGTTTGATAATTTGCGTTTTATAGCCAGAAGAATGACTTCTGATTCCCATCTCATATCTGGAGATGAGGTCGATACAGTAATGTCACTTTTTTATCACCGTCTAACCAGCTGGTGGTGTAAGCTTTGACTGTGAAAACCACCACTCTGTGCTGGGGAGCCATTTTCACACAAATGAGGAAGGTATCCAGTCCTTACAACACACACGCTGTAAAACCTCAAACACAACGCCATCAGCAGCTATAACAATCTGCACTTTGGACACTCATTGCCTACAGGTGGCACGAATTATACAATTGGATTTTTACAGCTACAGGACATCCACAGGTCTAAACTGTCCTTTCTTTCCTGTAAGTGGTGCATGTTGGTTCATGCATTACATGATACTTGTTGAAAGGTTCCCCTTTGTGGCAGATTTCCAACCAATAAGTTTGTGACTGAGTCACAAGCCGGCTCAGCCTATTGATATAGTTTGCATCTAAAGAAGCAATTTACCTCCTGCACAAGTGTTAAGAACTTTATCTCCCCAAATCATGACCGGAAGACTTTCCCAGAGGTCCCACAAAGATGGGATTAACCCAAAGTCTCTGATAGTTCCTCGAATTTGAGTAGATAAGCCTCTCTTGCTGTCGTGACTAATCTGCTGTTACAGTAAATTGCTGTGTGATTTTTTTGTGATCCTGCTAATCACAGTCCGGAACTGGAGCCGCGGTGGGGAATTTGCGCAAGAACAACGAAAAAGCAAATAATGCCACTGGGACAAATGGCAACCCACTCACAGCTGGAGCACACGCTTTAGAGGCAAATCAGCGGGGAAGTCGCGACGTGATGGAGGGCAGAGGGAGGGAGGGAGGGAGGGAGGGAGGGAGGGAGCGAGAGATTGACGTGACAAGCAGAGGGAGTTGATTGAACACTTGGAAATACAATCAATTTCTCACCTGTTGAGTCCCCGACGGCAAACTCCTCTGGCTTCAAAGGCACGTCACTCTGTCCTGCAGCCGCCGTCTGAGACTGGAGACGAACACGGTCGCGGAGGGAGGAGGAGAAAATAAAAAGATATACAAAAACAGGATGAGAGGCGGCACAGGAGATTTCTTTTTCTTTTTTTTTGTTGCAACAGACGGGTTGGGAGAGTAGGAGGATGTGGCGACAAGGTCAAGGAGATGCTGCGAGGGGGAGGGGGGGGGGGTGGCAGGTGCGTTTGTTTGTGTATGTGAGGTTATTTCTGTCCCATCATTTAGTGAAGTTTTTTTCCCCCCTGTCTTCTGCTTGCAGGGCACGGAGCCAGAGCAGGAGGAGGAAACGTGTGCTCTGGCTAATGACAGAGTGTCAGGTCTGCCCTTGCTGGGGGAAGGAGGCGTGTCGACGCGTGCCTCGCGTCAGCAGCGATGACCACATCAGACTCCGCTAAGTGACTGAGCTCAGGAAGGAGTCCAGACATTAACCTTCCACCAAACATTATGTGCAAAGACACGGGGAGTTTGACTTCCAGGAGAATTAAAGCGTTTGTGTTACTTTAGACTTTGACTCTGTTAGTTTATCAAAAGTTGGGACACAAGCCAGGATGCTGCTCAGACATCCTTGAAGGAGAGTGGACGAGATGTCGTCGCGGCCATGTGGAGCACATGATGGGTTACTATGGATACATAAGTGGAGGGGGGGTGTAGTAAAGCAAAGGATCAAGGTCTAACGTGCGTGTTTTATTCAAATCTACTCAGGACTTTGTGGTCAGGTAAATTCAGCGATGCTCTCAGATGATGATAATGAAGATGATGATGATAGTTGACATTTTTCAGACTATGATGAGCATTAACGCCTTTTCAATTGTGGTTACATTTATAGCTGAACTAATAAATCAATTGGTCGAGAGAAAATGCGACACATTCCCACTTCAAAATGTGAGGATTTGCTTCTTTTCTTTTGTTTTATATCATCATTCATTTCATATTTGGGGAGTTTTTGGACAGAAAAACATTAACATTAACATCAAGTCTGTGTCCATGAAATGTAAGACACCTCCTAACCCCTTATATACAGTAATGTATCATGCATTTACACAGGAAAGAGGGCCCACTATGGCAAAATCACAAATTCTCTTAAAAAGATTAAAGTGTCGACGTTGACAGCAACCAGTTTTCTGGTCAAGAAAAGCAAACTAAAAAAGAAACCCTGTGCATTTATCTCATCCCTGAGCCTGACAAATGTATTGCTGGCACACATAGGTGGGTGGTTTATTATTTGCAGGCGACGCAAAAATGTTCATCAACCCGTGCTTTGCCTTGATTTTCTGACATTTGTGCCGACACTGTAAATTCTACGCTCTAAACTTGTTTTGGGGGCGAAGGCATAAGGAGGCTTTAATCTCAGCGCTGACAGGGTGCATTAAAAGTGCGGAGCGCCATCGAGGAAAAACTTTTTACTACGCTTTGTCTTTGTTAAGGCAGCAAAGTCCCGGAGGCTTCTTGCTGCCCAACATAAGCTCCACTCCCACGAATCACCCCGTAGGGGGGCAAGCCGAGGACCTGGACCTGAGGAGGTTTGTCCTGGGTTGCACCTACAGCATCATAACTATATTTCACAGGGTCACAAAAGATGTGCAAATCATTTTTTTAAGATAAGATTGTGGATTATGGTGTTTTATAAAGGATCGAAATAGGAGGTTTAAGTCTAAGTCAGCATAAAGTTGTGTCGTTAACATTTATAACGTTTGACAAATAAGATATAACTGATATATGAGCCATGTTATATGGGGGTTACCTTAATTCCTATAATAAATGACTGGATTGATTTCATTACATTTAACTCTGCAGAAATGAAACAGTATTAAGCCGATGATGACCAGCAAGCTGGCTATCCCTGTGGAGGAACGTGATCAGCCGACGACATAAAGACAAATGAATGTGAACAGGACGGAGGGGGTCGTATTTCTTTTATACTTACATATGCATTAGCATATTCAATTTTGGTTCCTTTCAGTTCGGCTTTGAACTGAGTGAAGAACAGGTACGATTTCCCCTGGGGCCTGGCAGGAAATGAAAAACGGAATATTTGTTAGCGATGTAAAGTCATCTGCAAATACATTCACATTGACGTCTGATATGAATACGTTTTAACCAGGTGGTTAGAAATGATTGTTTCCCCTCGTCTCTCCTGGTGCTGTCACCATTAACTACAATGACACAGAGTGACGCAGCGGGAAGAGACGCAGACGGGACAAATTCTCACTGAAGACGAGCCGAAACTCAGGGTAACTGAGCTGGAGAAGATTCTCGACAGTGTGTGTGTGTGTGTGTGTCTCTCACCTCCACACAGAACAGGAAAACAGCCTGTCGTCGTCACTCAAGCCCACGCTCATCAACCATTGCTGTTTGTCACAAAAACAGAACATTATTTATGCATGAAATCTGCAATCATTCAAAATCTATAATTAATAAAATTATCCTGGAGAGAGAGAGTGTGTGTGTGTGTGTGTGTGTGTGTGTGTGTGTGTGCGTGCGTGCGTGTGTATGTGTGTGTGTGTGTGTGTGTGTGTGTGTGTGCGTGCGTGCGTGCGTGCGTGTGACACTCACCTCATTAGTTCCCCCTTGTGAAGCATAAGTGAATGAGCATTCATACTCCCCCTGAAATTAGAGAGTGTAACATGGTGCTAGTTAGTGCATCATTAAGTCTTCATATTACTTTCATCCATCAATTACTTCCACATGCTATTAATAAACACTTTCCACCAATCTACTGATTGTTTTCTCTCGAAGAGGCATTGCTTAATTAGAGGGACAATGTAAGACTGCAGCTCGGTTTGAGAAATGTGTGTTGATGTGATTGTTTGGTGCAAATTCACACTCATTTCTGCAGCTTGGCAAAGGCAGGGATTAATTTGCTTTTTTTTTCTCACAGGTTTCACATCATTATAAACCCAAAGGTCTGTTGTGGCTGCTGGTCTCAAACAATGTGCTTGAGTCATCAGTTTCTCACGGCAGGCGTTTGACATGTTCTAGAGGAAAAGCACAGATGTAAATGTTCCACCTAATATTGTGCCACTAGAATCCCTACCAAGCGAGAACAGAGCGATAAAACAAAAGTACCGCTTCTTGTGATTTTGCAAGCATTTGCCATGTTGGAATATCTAGCAATTTTACATCCTTATTATAGGGCGTTGTCATGGCAGCACTAGCCAGAGCCACTATCTCATTAGTAACACCTGTACCTTTCTTGTTATGTCAAAATGTCTGCGGTGAAAAAAAGGCCTATTGTGACAGGCATGTGTTATTACTAGAGCCAATTTTAAGGATTGAGCAATTCATACATAATGAAAGGAATAACTGACAATTGGCTTACATCATAATCATAGGAGTGATTTGGGACTCTGGTTTAGACTTGAATTCTCATTTTAACATAAGAAATCCTTATAATCTCATTAATATGGCCGGATGAGAAGGAACTGCTTCAGCTCTGAAGGATCTGATAGCCATTTAGACTATTCCCTTTTTTTTCACTGGCTTATCTAAAATGTCTTTAAGAGAACTCCAGCTACACACGGCTAGGACAACAGCAAGTGTTGACTAAAACAACAAAAAACAATCTCATTACCCAACTGGTAAAAAGCTCTAAATGATCTTGCTCCTCCCTACACCAATAGGGATTTTATGTTCCAGCCACTAAAGTCCTTCACTGCTTTTCTTTTAAATGTGACCCATAAAAGTACTGGTGAGAGGTTTTTTTTTAATGCCCCTTTACTGTGAAACACACTGCCTCTGGGTATTAGAATAGGAAACTCTCTCGGTATTAAAGAAAAAGGGAGATTATAGCCCTATATTTTCAATCTGGCATTTAATTTGGAGTAATGATTTAGCCTTTGCTTTTAATGTTGTTAATGATTGTTACATTATATGTTTTATCCCTGGTGTTATTATGTATATATACTCTAATTACATTTTTATTTTACTTTTAATGTGTTTTATGGTTAAATTGTATATATATTGTTGTGTTATTGGTTTGTACCCTCCCCCCTTCCCCTGTTAGCCAATGAATGGAGGCATTGTGGCGCCGTGGCGGCGACGTGTCAGCCTCTCACAGGCTGTGTCGTCATCACGTAGAAGTTTGTTTTAACCGTCACGTCGTTACAAATACCGACTATAGAGAGCGTGTGTGACACACTTTAATGACAGAAAGACACCTCAGCCACACATAAAACCCAATTCGTGACGTATTTAACTGTGTACTCGTTCTTGTCAGCCGATTTATCTGCAATGACAACCAAGCTAGTTAACTAGCGACGAACGCGGTGAATTAGCCTACATTCAAACGTTAACGTGCAGTTTTAGCGTAGCTTTGTTTCCGGGTTGGTGTTTGAAAGCTAATCGCGTTGCAAAATGAAACGCGATACATAAATACGGTGACTTACGATGGCCTGGGAGAAAGTGTGCACCACTCCTCCCGGTTTGACGTTAAACTCCACCGTGTTCGTCCGGTCGGGGGACGCGTCAACCGGGATAAACGCCACCGTCGACACCAACACGAGCAGAAACGCCAAATCAACGGCACGGCGGTTGTTTTGGGTGGCCATCTCTTCTTCCTCAGATGTCTGTGTGCTTGGTGTGTCGCTGCGAGTGGCTCCCCGGGTAACCGGTATCCTCGTCGCATGTGGATGTCGTCACATCAGGCGTCACACTCCCAAAACAAGGTAATACAATAAATTATTTTATATATGAAATAACACAAATAAAAAATACACTTTTTTAGAGATGAACTTATTTGAATACTGATGAATATAAGTGCGAGTACATAAATGATCGGTTATGCTACCATGCGTGGCCACAAGATGTCGCCATTGTTCGACCAATTTTGTACATTTATTTTTAATAAAAGTTGAAGTGGAATCATCGTAAAAAAAAAAAACGCCTACATTTGTATTCTCGTGACACAATTTAATCTAATCAAGCGGAGCAGTTTTGATAAAGCATCCCAACTCGAGGTCCAGTGAGCTCACATCACTTGAGCCATCTCCATGGCAACAGAGCAAACTCCATCCACTGACGATAACGCCGTTAAAACCTCCAGAACAAAGATCATCACAGTAGATTCTTAAAACTCTAAATAGCCACACAAACTATAGTTAACGCCATCTGAACTGGGAAAACACACACACACACACACATACACACACACACACATACACACACACACACAGACAGACAGACACACACACACACACTTGACATGCATTATGGCACGTCAAGTGTGTGTTTCTTGTCTCAATGTCAGTCTTATCCAATCCAATTTCCTCATAATCAATCATTCATCCTTTATAATACAAACATAATAAACCAGATAACTAATTTAAGTGTATCGTTAAGATGGGATAAGGTTTGCACATGTCTATTAATGATAGTAGGCTATGTACACACAGTCAGATGATAGCCATGGTGTTTTATTGCACACATATCCATTCTGAACTAATAACTTTAGTGGATTGAGCTGAAAGTGCCCACGGCTGATGTTTTGACTCAACATTTCAAAGAACATTTTGAAAAAAAAGAAAAACATGAATAATTGCCTCAACAACCACGAGGTAAACACATTTGACAATGTCTTTAATCATAGTGTCCACTTGTATAACTCAGGTTTGCTGGGGGAAAAAAATAATCATGTTTTTATTCACGAGTATCATCCTCTTACAAAACGTCCAAACAACACTCAATAACAAGTAGTATTTGTATTATGTACACCCCTCTCTATTTCACAGCAGAACAAGATTTTATCTACAAAAACATGTTTTCTCCTGCGAGTCTGCATGTAAGTATGTTTTCATACGTATGTCTGGAGCCAGATGAACAGATGTCTGGTACGTGAGGAGACGTCTTAACATTGTCTGACACTCATGTGCAAAATAGAACCCCGTAAAACAATACGAGCATTTAGAAGCAAATTCGGGCCAAAAAAATAGCTGTAAAACCTGTCCGCCCTCTTCACCCTCACCCCCCCACCACCACCACCACCTCCCCGCCTGTTAGCCGCCTCCCCGGCCCCATCCCACATCCCAAGCCCAAAAATAATACAATAACAGGATTAATAACAGCGTGCGTTCCCTCCGACAGCCAGGTGAATGGTGGGTGTTTACACAGCAGCGGCGGGAGGAAAAGTACAGGGGTCATTAGGCACATTCTTCTATTTCAAATAGGGGAGAGCTGGTAATGATGTGTAAATGGTTCGGATTCAGGGAGTCCTCGTCCTGCCCGGGTAAACAGTGTTTTTCTTTTTCTGGATGTCAGACGCTCCGCGGAGGAGAGACAAATATCCAGTCATTTCCAGCGTTCGCTCACAAAAACAGCTTCTCTTTGCCGAAAAAACAAACAATTCTCTACGAGGATAAATACACAGAGAAACGCAACATTAGCGCGCCGCTGGTGGTTATTTCAATGATGATGCAAGCTCATATAGCAGACTATATACACGTGGTAGGGAGTGTTAAAAAGCTACACTTCAGTACGTGTAGATTTATATACTTCAGAGTACATTTTCGCTCTTTTTAATCTGAATCAGCTCTGTAGATTTCACACCAGTGGATGATTAAACATAACTGTTTAATTCGCATTGTTATTTGACCTCTCGCGGAGCTGATGTGTGAGTTCATTATCGTCTAATGATTTCTGAAGGATGTTGATTTACACCAACTCTGGCATGGCGCTGATTATAACACTTGTCAGATTAATCTCCTCAGTCCCACAGTGGGGTCTAACACGTTGAAGTCATAGTGCCTTTGTAGACACTCACGAGTTCTAGTCCCGAGGTTTGAAACATGCATGACTTATATAGAGACCGATGATGTAACGGTACAGCTATAAAATGAGATTTAACCCCCAAAAAAAGGCATGATGATGAGTTTTTGAGTGCCATGATGTGTCACTGCAGTCTCGCCTTGTTGGCTCTGACGCTTGTTGACCGGGGAGTCTCAGACAGTCAGGCTTTTTGGGCACGGCCTCACAGACCTTCAAGCCCGTGATAAGAATGGTTTAGCCGTGGTGGTGCTGCTGATGTCAGCAGTTTGCCGTCAGCTTTTTTGCCTGGCTGTCTGAGGATCTGTGGAATTTCTCTCCTCCTCGCCATCTCCAGCGTGGGGGAAGGAAGGCTGCCCATCCTGCACGCCCTGCAGGCTTAGCACGTCGGGCCTGCCCTGAGCAAACAGCACCTGGAGCGGGCTGAGGAAGCTCTGCTGTGACCCACTCCGCCACACTCAAATTCACATCAGAGGAATCGACTCCGACGGCTCTCTGACCAAAGATGGTTTGTGCTCCGCGGACGAGCCATATTTGGGTAAAAGGATGAGTGAAATCTGGTGTTATAAAATAGGTTAAAACCCAGTGTGATCTGGATACCTGCGGGACATCCACGGAGGCTTTCCTCATCTCTTATACTTTATTCTTTCTTTTGTCTTTTTATAATTACAGTGATGGAACATTTCCTCAAGTGATACAATCATAATTTATTTATGTTTCCTTTTCATGCTTCAACACGTGAGGCAAAGAGGGAGACACGCAGTTTTACAGAGTTAAACAAAGTCATTTATTAAACAAACTGGGGTTAATTAAAAGCACGAGGGTGCAAAAGTACACAAGGGGTTTAGGTCAGTGGAATGGGTTGTGTGGGAGTGGAGATGGGTGTTTTTTGGGGTGCTAGTTAACAAAGTAGAGGAAAGAACGGGTGTCCACAGGGAAGGACGGAGGGAGACTGTTAGACCAGGGAACGCCAGTACACTAATGATCACCTGCCACCAGCTATCAGACAGACGACACACTGGCAGGGAAGGGAAAAAATCATACTTTCTATTCTGCAGCATTTCACAGCAGTAGACGTGTATGCTTACTTTTCAGGTTAATATCTCACCAACAAACGTGATGAATTACATCATCAATGCTTCTCACACAATATGAATACCTGTTATAGATGACAATATATAAGTGGGAGGCAATACTCTGCATAGTGTGCTTAAAGTACCTGCAGCCGATAGTACTTTTAGAGTATAAAGGATCTCAAAACATCTTTTGCCACTGAATTTAAACTAAATGTAATGAATTCCCTCAAACTTTCCTCTGGTTTTCTCGGTGCCTTCATAACAGATGGAGATCATCAAACCCAGCAAATGAGGACTAACATACGCAGCATCTGAGACTCCAACAGCAGGCTTTCACCATCAGCATGAGAGAGAGAGAGGGAGAGATGTTGGTGACCTGCTGTGGCCCTGATGTTGCCATAAGACAGACTGGGAAAGTTAGCTGCTCTTGAACAGTAACAGATGCTGCGGAGCAGGAGAGAAACTACCCTCCATGACCTCAGCTCCCACCTGCCTGCGTATTCATCTCATGAACATCCCCCCAACGCTTTTCCTTCTCTCCTCAAAGGCTTCGCAGAAGAGTTGCTGAGATCTTACACTTCACAAGGACTTTATAAAGACTTTACAAGTTAATACATACAGTCAGAGGCTTCAAAACACTCTGTATTTAACATTACAAGACCATGAAGGAATATATTTGGACTGACGGAGGGGAAAAAAGAGCAAAAAGAATGTATTGTGTTTTAAAAAAATAGTTGCGGTGAGTATTCATTAGTTTCCACGTCCCAACCAGACGGTATCCCGAATAAATCTGGCGACAAAGTGCAAACAGAGCGTTCCCAGACACCTCACATGGAGTTATTGCCAGGTGAATAAATGTTTTCTCAATCACTCATCTGCTGCAGGACAAACATGACGAAACACGGCAACAACGGGGCGGCCGTTTCCGAGTGACGTAAACGTGCTAAGTGGAATCATTTCAGGCATTTCTCCGAGGTGTGTTATTCCAAAAAGCATTTTAAAAATGTACCACTCCTCACTGTAACGGCCCTCAGCTTGTGTTGACTGCTGTTAAATAATATTTGTTCAAATTAGTCCATCAGTAGTGACCTTTTAAGTCGATTTTTTTTTTTTGGACTCAGGCGTACGTTTTCAATGGTACCTTTGTTTCCAAAAAACAAATAAAATGTCTTATAATAAGAAATCAGAACACCTTTCAACAATGACATGCCCTTTCACTAGATTATAAAAGACTACACATTTCTGCAATACACACAAAACTGCACAAAATCATACACACCATACTGCTCGATATGCATCCAAAACATAGTCAATATTAAATAGAGGGTTATTTTTCTCTTACAAGAAAAATGAGAGAAAAGCACCACTTTTTTCTCATTTTTTTTTAAGTTCAGTCGCACATTATGTCTGAATGAATTTACCCAGCTTAACTTTTTTAGGTTTGTGAATCACGTTCAAACACACTTTCCTCAAGCTTTCTGCACACATACAAGTTAACAGTGCAGCCTTGAATTGCTTAAAAATGTATATTCTCAAAAATAACACAATCTCACCAGCCTGGTTGTTACGACGACATATCATATCACACATAAATAGGAACAGATTAGAAAAACATTTCAAAGTGAAACAGCTGCACACCAGAGTAACAAGCAGGTTTGTCTTCGGTCAGGTCAGCTCCTGTGGAACGAAGAACACACATCGGTGATGAGCTCTTCTTTTTGGACTCCCGATCTCAGCTATGAGGAGTGAGAACGCAACACCAACTTACACTGTGATCCTGCAGTTTCTCGCCTGGACGTAGCTTCCTGTGTACCTGATGTCGCAGCGCACCTCGTTGTTGGAGAAATCGGACTCCTGGACCAACTGAGAGGGGTTCACTGTCACCTGGGAAACGGCAGAAACGTAAATATATCATGAAAAAAGTGCAGCTGTGATGTTGATAATGAATCTGATGGATGCTGGTGATCTAGCCTCCCACCTTGAGGATGTAGTTTCCAGGTGGCACATCGGTGATGTCGATCCACTGGCAGTCGATGTTGGCGTGATACGTGTCGTAGCAACCGGGACCGAGCCCCTGACAAAAAACACAAACTTGCGTTACCCTTGACATCATCTAATACAACTGATGAATTCATAAACGGATGGATGGGAATAGAAATAGATGTCAGACGTAAAACCAACCTGTGTGTGAGCGGTGCAGGCGAAGCGCCGTCGCACCCCCGGGTCACATGACGTGTCCTCCAGACAGAAACTGGCCTTGTGTCCCTCGGCGACCTTCGCCCCCGTGGAAATGTCCAGCAGGTCATAATTACTAAAGGCCTCCATGCTGTGGTAATGCCTGCAGATACACCAGAGAAACATCCAAATGAGAGCAAATTATTATCATTTTTGTTGCCTGGCAAGATGTTGGATTTCATGCACTCCCATCTCTTTTTTTCCCCTCTCGCATTGAATTTATAGTTTGATACATATTTTACAACGTAATAGCTCTTAGCGAGGAACTGAAAAACGCTAAGTGGAGCAGAATAGAGCAGCTGGGTGGCTCTTAGATGATTAAACAGAGCATTGTTTCATCAGGAGCAATTAGGACTCAGTGAATTGCCCAAGGACGCGTGGACCGGAGCAGCCGGCTTGTGATTTGAATCAGTGGAGTCTTGATAGACGCCGCGTTATCCTTGAAACATTTTCTCGGTGATGTGCATGAATGTGATTTGTAGGCACATTTTTTTTTTTTAATTCCATCATTTAATGCACATTCAAATCTGGAGGTTTTACGCCTCCGCGAAGACCCGCTGAGGACTATATCTCAGTAGGCTGGCAGACGGGAGACTCATCAAACAATACAGACAACAGGTGTAAGACACTGTGGAATAATGAAAAGTAAAATGTGTATACTTTCCTGTTATTCGCCGACACATCGTCACCGTTAATCTGGTCCCTGTGGACTAAACGAGAACACTGAACTCACTGGTGACAGCTGTGCCATTCCCACTCATGTCTGGGCTTCACTGGGAGGAAGTCTGCCGTTCCTTGGTTCTTCACCCGCTGGGGGAACCGCAGCAGGACTCTGTAGTCCAGGTCCCTCACACCTGGATGATTCGCAGACCTGAAGGAAAAGTTAACGGTAAGGCATCTTCACTATTAGCAGAAATTACACTATTGACCTGAATCACTGAGTTTGACTTGTACCATCTTCTTTTTTTTTTTTAGGTGTTTTTAACATCACATTATCCTCCACACACACTTCACTGCACACTGAACTCATTCTCCACTTTACATAATGGTGCATTACGGTGCATGCGATAGGGCTGGCTTCTTTTCTTGCCTCAGCACTTTTTGTTGCATTCACCTCAGGAATCTTTGCCTTTCACTTCTTCAGAGCTTCTTTTTTTACTTGGCAAAAGTGGCCGCTCCTCAGATCAGAGGAGAGAATCTCGGGCGTTTGCCAGGTTTGTGTCCAGCCGCTCTGTCACTTCGATATACTTCCAAATGGGACCGAGGCCAAAACCCATCCTAATGTGGTAACCTCAGAGGAACCCTAAACGATTATCATTATTTCCTTTCATTATTTATATGCGTACACGCCATTGATTTGTTGGTGAAAGGTCTAACATTTAATCAGGCAGAGGACAGCATGTGTGCATTGCAAAATGTCAGTCAAGTACATACGGGCAATTGGAGAATCATCAGACGAGCTCTAAATCTACCTGAGCTTCACTTCATCAACCGAATGTATTGGTCTTGACTGACGGATCGATGCAGTGTCATGTCAAATAATGAAGTGCACCTGGAGAGACAGTTTTCTTCCGCAGCACAGCGAAGTGCGTACATCTGCACTCTCTGGATGTAGGAGGACAGCTTGGATGTAGTACGGGTCAGGGACCAAGTCTGGAAGACCTGCAGAGAGGAAGGGAGGCCACAACTTTAAAATAATGCAAACGCAAGCATTGATATAACCGGAATTTTACTTTTCATTAAGACTTTGAAAAATATGAATGAAAGTCTGCAAAAGCAGTTTAAGCTTTTCAATTGTATTCTCCAAGGAAAAATATGTGAATTAATGGTGTGTTGAATATGCATACATCATCACGTGTCACCTGTATCTATACAAGTAAATGAAATACTTTTATCTTTGCAGATTTAATACAAAACATAAGAAGTGTTAAACAGGTATTTTTATGCCTGAGTACATTTGGTATAAAATACCTTCAAGTGATTATGGAATGACATTTGGATAATTTATCCTCTCACAACTTGTATTCTTCACCACTGCTGGCCAAAAACTGTCCTAATGACCAGCTCCCAGTCTATCAGTCAGCCATTTAATTTCAACTCTGCTCAGAGGCTCACATACCGGAGACATTAGTTTTGTCATAAGGAGACATTAACGCTCACTCTCATTTAAAATGCATTAGAATAAAAGAGATTTACATTTTGAAAATTAGCATGAGTCATCTTTTCTGGGTCTTTTGGTTTCTGGGTGTTCTCAATTAAGAAATGTCTTTTTTTTTTTTTTAATCTACTTTTATAGGCTACACTTTTACCGCCTCACCGTTGTGGAAGAGCCTGGTGCCATAGCCCGGGCCTGGTGGAGGGCGCACCGTGACCCTGTTCCTGCGGTCAGGGGGGTAAACGTTATAGAAGACCGAGTTCCTGTGATGAATGCTGTGCGGATCCCGTGGGTCATCCGTGTCCGTAGTCCTTATTGGATCCGGCCTTGGGCGAGGGAAGTGTATTTCTACGGCGTTCCCGGACAGCGCCGTGGGAGAAACGCGCGTCTCCGGCGGGGTTCTGGTCAGTGAGTGCGCTCTTCCTGCGCTGCGAGTCTCTCCTGTCTGCTGCGGGATGCGACGTGCATTCCAACCATCCTCCACCACGGTGGCCCGTCCAGCTGTGGCAGCGGATTCCGAGCCCTCGGATCCCATACCGCCGTCCCGGCTGTGCGTAAAGTCCGGCGGTCTCACCGGCGACGCAGTGGCCTGCCGCGCGCCATCTCCAGGTGTACTCCGGCCTCCTCGCGGGACTCCGCTGCCGGAGAATTCCTGGATGGTGGTGAAAGCGGCGGCGCCGCCGTTGGACGGTGCCTGCTGTGAGCGGTCAGTCACAGCCTCTCGAGTGGTTGCGATGCGCTGAGGGGGCTGACCGTGTGTCCCGGGTCGCCCCGAGGCGGGTAAATACTGACCCGCATCACCAAGAACCGTGGGATCCAGGTGGTTTTGTTGGGAGTGAGCTGCTTCCTCCGGGTCTCCATGCCTGGTTCGGGCGGGTCTACTGGGCGCAACAGGAGAGTGAAGACCATTCTGAGTCGTTAATAATAGCTGAGTGCGTCTCCTGGTCTGCTCAGGTGAGCGGTATTGGGTCCCCGTGCTGAGTAAGCTGTACACCTGGCCGTTATTCTCCCACTGGATCCGTTGTCTCCACGGTCCTGCACGTGCGCGTAAATGGTGCTGTCCGGTACCAAAACACAGCAAAACACCCAGAAGGCAAATTAAGACGAGCAAAAACTTCTCCATGGCTCAATGTGATGGCGTCTCTGTGTTCAGACGTCCAACACCGAGACATTGGCTAACATTATGGGCTTGACCTGGGTGATGGGGTGGTATCCTGGATCCACTCATTTCCGTTACGCAGCTGCGCACATCACCACCACGGAGAGGGAGTTTGGGAAGAGTGAGACGTCTTCAGATGTTTGACATTCCTCTCGGAGAAGTGCGTTTATCCAAACACACACAGCAAGGAGTCGAGCCCGTTAACATAGTGAGCTCAGTGGTGTTACGCACAGTGTTGTTGCGTTTAGAGGGATATTTTAAGATCATAACTCCTTACATTAAAATGACTCTGGTCCGAAAAGCTCCATGGAGGTGCCAGGAGGCGCGCTCCGGTGTTGCCAGTGATTTTATATGGACTCCTAGTGAACTCATTTGAACAATCCTGCTCCAAGTGGAGTCCCAGGACCCAGCTGAAGGTCCCGAGAAATAAATTAAATGTGTTAATATCTGGAGAGATGCTCATTTCCTTGATACTTCCTTGGCACATTGTGCATGGTGGTTTTGGCAGTGTATGTATGAGTATATGGGCTGTAAACCTGTTGAACACCCACAATGAGGACAAGTCGACCTCTTCACCACATGATGGCAGTGGACCCTCACTGAGAGTCAGCACTCTGGGGAACTCCACGATTTCATTTCTTTTCTTTTCTTTTCTTTTCTTTTCTTTTCTTTTCTTTTCTTTTCTTTTCTTTTCATTTCTTTTCTTTTAAATCGAAGTCTCATGAGATTTGGATATAAAGTCATTCCAAATTCTGGGTCCAGGTTCCTGAGGCTGTAGCTCTAAGGCACTTTTATACTTAATTAACATTCAAACTATTGTAAAAGCTCTTTACAGTGAATGTAAGAAATAAAACACCCATCAGGTCAAGTTTATATAAATAGTAAGGTAAAGTAGGGCTTGACCTTCATTCGGCTGCAGGTCATTTGACATAAAAATATGATATGAGACATTAACATTTGATACGTGCGCCACTTTCTCACATTTATTGCAGGATGGGTCATTTCACACTGTTATGTTGCTAAAACATTAACATGAACTTTTAATGCCTTTCAAGGTTGTGAGTATTGAAATGTCATGACTCTAAAAATATAGCCTGCATGGAAAGAAAGGAAACAAATGTCAAACACGCATGTACAGTTATCAAAACATAACAGGACAATCACAGTTCAGACTTTTTGTGAAGGATTTTTTTCTTATTTAAGTGTGTATTTTTCATGCGTTTACGCCTGATGATGACTTTTCAGATTGGCAAGAAGTAGGAAGAGAGGCCCTTCACCTTTGCCTTATTTTTTGTCTCATTCGTCTTGTGGCACACAGCTATTCTGGCTGCTGGGACGGGTGAACAGACTGGCAGCCAGCAGCGTGGTGCCAGTCCCGAGTGCATGGTGACGAAAGTGACCAGCACACTCGGGATTAGCGGAGGTCAGAATGTATGAAATCTCCTGTATCTGCACCTGCACCAACACAGCAAGTACCCCCCTCTCTCTAAATATACCCACACACCCTGGCAAGCGCTCAGAGCCTTTCAGCAATCTGTGTGAGTATAAATCCATGAGTGAGTGTGAGAAACAGGAGCGTGGTGTGTGTGTGCGTGTGAGAATTACTCCTGGGACATGATCACTGGGTCTGGTTGGGTCAGACAGACTGAAACCAGATGGGTGTCATTCCTCCATCTTGTCGGGTGGTCTCACAGCGTAAGCAAGCACTTATGATCTCTCCAGCCGGTGATACTTCTCTGTCCCTAACTCGTTGACACGAATTATTTAACCCCCCCAGCTTTCCTAGTTCGAATACTGACATGCATGTGGGATCCGACAGCATCATCAAACACTGGCTCTAGTTTCCAAGTAACAAAGTTGCCTTTTAAGGTATAAATTACAGGGTTTTTAACGAGAAGCCTGTTTGTTTAAAATGTTCAGGTATAAAATGGAAATCTGGTGAGGGATGTGAAGAAAAAAAAAGATAACTGTGGTTTTCAGGATCACTTACAGATCCTAAGTGTGTGGCATTTAGGGGGCCATATTGGTAGAAATGGGATATAATATTAAGTAATGTGTGTTTTCCTTTGTGTACCAGAAAATAAGAATACACACTGCACCTTTAATAATTTAAGTATTGCTCTCATACTTTATGAATTACAATTTTACGTACCAAACGACCAATGTTTGTAAATTTAAAGTACATTTTGAATTTTAAATAGACTGCACTTTTATATAGACTTTCAGCATCTTATGCTAGAGGGCAGGAACTATGGATTGAATGACCAAACTTGCAAATAATTGATATTTAAACCCCAAAATAACAAAAATGGTTTAAAATAAAAAATGCATACATTTATAAACAATTGAACTCTGACCTAAGTTTTAATATACTGCAGTTGTGATAATTTAGTCAAATGTTCCACCCGCTGCTATTGGCTAGTCCCATCCTTAACCGGAAGTTATGCAGCGCGAGCGGAATCCCGCGACGCCGGCAGAGGGCGCTCCTTCCTTCCTCCAAGAAGTCGCCATGTTGAAGGAGTCGCTCCGTGTAACAACTGAGCTTCACACAGAGTCGAAAAATATGTTGGAACAAAGTCAACACAGTTATTGAAGTTTTAATTTGCCACGCAGAAGCCACAAGACGAGAAGGAGAGCTAGCCGCCGAGGTAAGCTAACATTAGCTTCTCAGTTTTGCTAGTTTTGTTGTTCGTTAGCAGCAACGTTATTTCCATGTAGGCTAAAGCCTAGCATTTTACAGTGGTTTGGAACACTACGTGTCTAAAGGGACGTTTATTATGGTGTTTTAAAGTGTACGTTTCATTGATAACCACGTTACTAAAAGAGAAAAAAGCGTGAATTCATTCTATTGTGGAGTTTTAATGCTGCCTTCAGGTGCTACTCGGAATGTCACACTTCCCACTTGTGAAGGCGGAATTACAAGAATGTCATGTTCAAGTGCTTTGTTATTGAACGCCATTTGTTATGGGGATACAAATGGTTTTTTATTGCATTAAAATAAAGATAAAATGTTGTCACATAAGGAACACAACTGTGTACAACATAACTTTGCACCACACTAGCAGACTAATAGGCCATTTGCTATGGATATAATGATAAAAAGCATAGAAAGGTTCTGGTCACTCGGAAACTCGTGTATCACAATTGTCTCCATGTTTCCCACTCATAATAATAATTATGACTTGAGGGGCGTTCCTTTGCAATTTCCTAGTCGGCAACTCATATCTCATATTTACCATAATTCCGATACCTTGTGAAGGCAGCATAAATGACTAAATCCTCTCCTGTCAGAGATAATTGATTTGTGGTGCAAATTGTTGGAATTGTTTACTCGATTGGAGACATTTTGCTTTGCTTTGAGAGTAAGTTTTGTAGGTTTAAGGTATTAGATATGTGTTATATTGATTACACACACATTTACTAAGCAGAATATGCAAGGAATATTTTATGAGAGCAAAAATAATTCCCTTTTGTCTCTTGGAATTTGAACTACAGGGTAACAAATCATTTTCAATATGTTTAGTAATTGCATTTAGCCAGCGCCTACTTTTAATGTTATTATAATCTAGTGTGATGATGTGAGAAAAGCATGTATGAAATATGAAGGACAGCAGAACAGAGACTATTAATCTGACTGTATATGCAGGTCAGTTCAGAGTGAGGAGATCCACTGCAGAAGAACCAACAATTCAAGTAGATGGGGAACCTCTCAGCATGAACCTGGATCTACATTCCCACTGAAACAGCCGAATGAACTGCTTCGTGGTAGGATCACAACAGTCGAACTGATGATATATTTAGAGAGTGCACACAACAATTGTCTTTGGTTTAAAGTGTCTAGTTTATTTTTTTCAGGCAGTTAACCAAATTCACTTTAGTTGTTCAATCAAAGTTTATTCATATTAACATGTTAGGTGTACAAAGTACTCCATGGACAGCATGAGAGTGAGATGGGGATGTCGCTTCTAAACATGTCAGAGCCCTGACTTCAATGACCACTAACGCCATCTACTGGTTTAAATCGGCAGTAATCTTGTAAGGCCAATCCTGAGATCCTCGACTGTTTGGGACTAATTTACGTCACAAGAGCTATAAGCTTAAATCTGCCGATCAGAACTTTTGTAATCAAGAATCATTAGACCTTATTTATTAGGTATTTATTAATTCACACCTTCGCTGTAAGGTTTTTCAAAACATACCACAATGATGGTTAAATGCATTGATTTGCAAAAACATTGATTCACTCTTATTCAATGAAAATATACAAGGTAATTTTACAAGGCAGTAAGAGTATGTACTTTTAAATTAATTAATTAATTAATTAATTAAACAATAAAAATCTGCCGAAAAATGTGACTCACTTTTCTCCAATCATGTGAATACTCAATCAACTCAAATATTAAATGTCCAGTGTTAATACAGATAGAGATAATATGCATCCATGTTTGTCCTTGTTGAACAAATCCACCCGTGCGTGCGTGCGTCTGACAGCCATCACACGTACTGTTGTCATTTTTAGCACCAGGAGTCCAGGCCTGTGTGGTCTACTCAACGTCCACCTGCTAGAGCGTCACAACAATCACCTTGTCACTCCATTTCCACAAGACCCACACATGACAGATCACATGTACATACAGCTAATGGCATCGGGAACAGAAATACTTGGTTGTTAAGTTAATAGGTGCCAATAAAAGGGAGACATGTAGAGGCACAACAAGCCCTACATTTTTAAAAGATAGGAACCTAAAGTTAATGGTTGACCTCTGCTTTATAACCAGCAGTTTCCACAACTGGACCTCAAAAATTACCCAAATCACTTATACTTTCTGACTGTTTTTGAGTTGCAAATGGTCCCTTTCTTCCCCTAAAGGAATGACTTTGCCCCAGAATAAATGCACCTACCTGACCTGTTCTTTATTTAGCTCTGGTATGATGAGCTGTTCACACTAACTCTGTGACAGGGTAAGGTATTCTCTCAGGGGAAATGAGAAATTATTCTGGTCTATTTATACATGTGGAAACATATGCAATGTAGGCACGTGCCGTGGGCCTCATGCTCCGTAAATCTAGTGCTAATGGCCTAAATCTTGAGGAAAGTCTATGACCTACTCAGGCATCTATATACAGAGCTACAGTTTTAGAAAAAACCCAGCAGAAGATTTAGATGTTTGACAGCATTTCCTGTTTCTAAAATAGATGCAAGCAAAAATCTCTAGCCCAGCCTGGATGTAGTTCTTAAGGATTGTTGATATATTGTAATTCAGGTATTCAGATAATTATATCAAAGCTATTAGATGTCTTGCCAGTTGCATTGTGTGCTGAAACTGAGCTACATGAAATCTAGTGTGACGGACTATAATAAACTCATTTGTGGTTCGCCACATTTTTGGCTTGTGCTGCTTTTAATTTGTCAATATTTACCCACAATCCCCTCTCAGAACCTGAATATGATTCTATGTTTTATTAGAATGGTTTTATACAAAGTGGTACAAATATGCAGTATTTTGAAAAAGATAAGAAAAAAAGTTTTTCTCCATCTTGTTCATTATGTTGAAAACCTCTTGCCTTCAGATATAATAATCAGTAAAGGAACCCCAAATGTGCCTAATAATTAGCTTTAAAAAAAAGAAAAAAAAGTATAGTTGAGTCAGGGTATCAAATTATTTGAATTCACAATAGAATCAGGCAGCTGTTTATAGTGAAAGTTCCTAAAAATCAAACAATCATATTAACTGCAAAGTTAAATGTGATGATAAAAAAAAAAAATAGAGATTCCAGATGTACTGTATATCATCAGTAACGAATGCATTTATTTATGGGAGAATGCAACAAATGGTCCAGTACAAGTCAGTGCTTTATGGTACCAGTAACATAGTCATGTTCTGATTCAACAATCACTTTAAAAACAGGAAAAACATAGATCATCTGAAGATAATCCAAAAAAAAGGGGACAATGATAAGTTAACATTGCATCGTTTCATTCACAAACAAGAATAAAATTAGAAAAACTTCATAAAAAAGGAATCCATAGTATTATTTACAAGTTCTGTACAGGGATGAGGAGTCTTCCTGCTGCAAGAAAGCCAGAAAAAGAATAGTGTTAGGATTTTAACATCATTCTCCTTTTGCAATTGTACCAACATTGATTATTTAACTTTTTTTTTTTAAATGCACTTTAACTAAATATTTTGTGCCATTTAAAAAGCAGTATAATTTCAGCTGTAGGAAAGAAACTAAGTGAGTTGGCCCTCAAATGTGGCACATTTCAAACTAGGATACAAGCACAGACACCCCTTCAGTAAATATGTGTAATATTGGAAACAGTGATACCTTAAAATCGGTCATCTTACCTATAAACGATTGAGCAGATTGTTCTGAATGTCCTCATACACCTGGTTGTAGATCTCCTCTTTGGACTTCAAACCATCCAGGCACTCTGCATCACACACACACAAACTTGAGTTAAAATATTTGAAAATAGTCCTTAAGAATAGTAGAATAAAAATGATTTGAAGTTTAGAATAGATTACACTTATCTCCCAAAGCATTAGCAAATGTTATTAAAAAAAAAAAAAAAAGACGTACCAATATGCAAGCCGCTGCTCTCCATCTCCCTCTTGTGCTTCAGGTACATCGGCCACACATGGCCGTCAAACAGGCCGGGAGGGTCGGGGACAGTATACTGTCTTGTACTGTAAATAATAAGCACTGTTAGCAAATGTGCACAATGATTATCGAGAAGAATAGCATAAAACAATGATGGGTAAATGTGAGAATAATTTCGGTGTGCGCTCACCTTCTCCTTCTTTTGCATTCCTCATAGGGAATCGTGATACAATAGCTCTTGTTGTAAACATCCAGCAGGGGCCTAGAGGGGAGATGAACACGGCCATTGATGATTGCACACATTTGTAAAACAAAGTAGAGAAAAAGGAGCACAGTCATGCAACTACTCATACTTTCTCTTATCTTTATCCCTGCAGAGTGTTTGACACATCTCTAGCACACACACACACAGTATGGACCACCCAGCAGTCTGCTTTAAGGACACCTCCAGAGAACCTCTATCTGCGCTTATCTTTAACTACAGGACCTGTTTCAAAAGGGGCCGCGAACCAGTCATAAGCATGCAAAATGACCATGTGACACCACACATCCAATCCTGGTAATTGTGAATTTTCTCAGAAGTTACGAGACAAGACTGCTCCCCTTCACTGAAATAGCCGGGTGTGAAGGTGATTTAAAAAAAAGGAGTCACACAATTTATTTTTAGAGCCAGATAGAAGAGACACACACACATAAACAAAGATAGAAACTTCCACGCAGTTAAACCAAGTGAATGAAACCCAGCTTACGGGTAGTTGTAGAGCAGGAAGCCCTCCACGATCAGAATGTGGATCTGCTCGTCTGGGTTCGCCACATCAGATGCAGAGGACAGAGGGACACCATGGGAACGGGCGAACTTCACTGGGTTCTCCATCCAGCCCTTTATCGTGTTGGTCATGGCCTCCATATCCATAGCTGTAATCACTACGGAGCAAGATCGATAGAAAAAGGAAGACAGTGGAAAAGAGACGAGACATTAGTCATGAATATAAAAAAAATTGGAAATATGTTTTGCATTTTGCTCCAAGTTACTGGAGGTTATGAGCTTAAGTGTTGTGCATGGTAAATGGCTATAATGCATGTAATGTTGGAGGGAGGTGTATATGATATTAAAGTGTAAACAATAAGACATTGGCAGTCTTCAACTGAAGTCTTACCATCCCATTGTCTAAAGCCGTCCTCCCCGACTTCTATGTGTTCGGGTTTCTGAAATAACAGTCATCAATAAAACATTGCTGCAAGCTCACGGCTCTGAACACAAGTTGTAGATTCCACTCACATGCCAGAGTACTATAGAAGTGCACGCACACACACAAGAAAAAAGGCATGCTACAAAAAGGTTATGCACAAAAGTAGGCAGGTAGTTTGGGGTGAAAAGGGCATATAATGTGAATTATATTGAAATGAAGGAATAGATGGATGCATGGCCATGTTAGAAACATTTTGGTTAAGTAATGCAAAGTTTGATTTTTAAGCCTCGTTACACAGCCATCACAAGAATCTGAAGAAATGTTGAATAACACAAGGGAGCAAAATCATGACTGATACACTAAGAAGAGGTAAAGAAAAGATGCTCCATAGACAACAAGGCCATTTCCATATCAGCTGTGGGGGACAGTGTGGGAGGGGCAGATTACTTGGTAAAGTAGCACCCACTACTTCACATGCATGCTGAACGCCTATAGACTTATGCCGCCCTTTTTTGATACTCAAAGATGCTTTAGGCTAAACATTAACGCGTATGATCTATTCCCTAAAACTCACCTTGAAAAAGTCATCTTGGTGCACAACACAGCAGTTGGGCAACGTCTTCATCAACTTATTTGTCAGTGTGGTTTTGCCACCATTAGTGACTCTAAACAACAACAAAAAAAAGGGGGAAAACAAATTATAAATCACACAATAATAGTTATGGTTTATACCATTTTGATGAGGGGGGTAGAAGCCATGCATGTTTTCCGCCAGATGACATGTGGCGTCCTTTGTTTATATGCTATAAAAACAAAAAAGGGTAGATAATTTGGTATAAGACAAAAAGCCACATTGGCTTAAAACAGTTAAATGTGTACAAATAAACATAAAAGGGGGCACTACATTAATGAACAAATGGTGCTGAATAAAACGGACGTTAGCACTCAGTTTTCATTAAAAACAAATATCACAGAGATATGCAATAAAAACAGTAATTTCCTTATTTGTAAACTGTATGAATGATGAACATATCAAACCGTTTTGGGGGGTTGGGACAACACTAATGCTTAATCTCCCTCCACTTTTAAAGCGGGTCTGGCGGTGACTTTTCAAATGTCCCGCTCGATTTATGACAACAAACCAACTACACCGGAAATGGTCGTAAGCCGGTTTTAACACTTTCTGGCGGGCAGCTGATAAAACATGTCCCATAAAAAGGATAACGTCCAACAACCAGAACCTAACTCCAGTCACCATTTATACAAATAAATAACTTTTAATTGATCCTTTAACGAACAATAACATAACCCCACGCGGGATAGTTTGAGTACGATATAAACTGCCTAACGTTATTCCCACTCATCCATCAAGTCAATGAAGATAAAATAACTATGAGACGGACATTTATACAACATCGACCAAAATGTTAGCAAATAAAAAGCAGTTTGACGACAATATTTAAAACTTACCCGCCAATTCCTATGATGTATTTCATGTTTTTGTCCGTTCTCGCCGCTCCTGATCAACGTCAGCGGAAGTAACACTCAACACGATGTTTGAACTAAAGTCGAGGGTAAAAGTCCAACAGACTAAACGCTTCAAAAAGACGTAAATGTTAAAAGTTGTAGCGGATCTCACGACGTTTCTCTCTCCTGCTCGGCTGGCTGTGCTCGTGCCGGCGCGGACATTTATATCCAACGTGCGTCTGCCTGCGTCACCACGCACGTAAAGCACGGGGCGTTCTCGTGGTTCGGACGTACTCGTGCTCGTGGTCTTGCCCTCTCTTGCGCGATAGCCAATCCGTGTCCACCAGCCTCCGCCAGCAGCCAATCACAGCCCGCGAACTTTAACATATGCACATATTCCAGAGGGCACCTGCTCGTGTCCATCATCACAGCGACGGTCAGCAGCTCCGCGCTTCCGTTCAGCCGTTAATCCGGTTTGATGACGCGAGGAGGTGGAAAACTACCATTGATGGTGTTTTATTGACACACCAAACGGCTGTTTTGTCCTGCTGTTTCCCAGTAAACTAGTGTTGATATCTTTGTTAAGACTGCTATGAAAGTCAGTGAGGAAAATATGAATGTCATCAATAAATGCAGGTGTAATTGTACACGTCAGATATTATGCTATTTAAGGTAATTGGTTATAAATAAAAGTTATGAAGGTAATGTATGTATGCTATGTACTTTTCATGTAGGTATGAAAAGCAAAAGTATTTTTCAGGTTGGGCCCTGTTAATATTTTTATATCTCTGGACCATTATTATGTATACATTGCCACATAAACAGCCTTTTATTTAATTGTTACTGCACTCAAACTTTAGGTTGGAGTGCTGCTATAAATCATAATTAAATGTATCTTGTCTCTTGACTGAATTGTGGCCAGTAAATGTCATTGGTTTTAAATTCATCAGTACAAATAGCAATACATTGCATACAATACATGTAAAGGTAAAAGTATTCTGTATATATTAATGTGTACTAACAATAGAGCCTTAATTCGAAATTATAGAAAATTAAAAGTGCATTCATAGATAATTATGTATATGCTATATACAATTTTTAGTTATACTACAACACATATAATATAGTTGATCATTATATTCAACATATTAAATTCCAACAATGTAAACTAAAAATTGATAGTCATGGAGCTACTCTTGATTATTTCATATAGTATTATTCTTGTAATCTATTTTAATCAATCCAAGCATCCACCTTAAAAACTTCATTACACTGACAGCAATGTTGGCATTAACAAGATTATATTTGAGTAATCCCTAAAAATGTCAGGTCGATCCTCGTTTTAACTTCATAATAACACACTTTATGCGAATGTACTCACATCCCAGACCAGCTTTCATGTGTTACCTTAAGTGTGGTTGGAGTGTGAGCCAGCAAGCAGGAGCCTACATTTGAAAAAGGGAAACTGCCTAATTTAATAGGGGCAAATATCATGGGTTCAGACATGAGAAAGAGCAACAACATGCACACAATTAATGTGTGAGTATCTAATTTTATTTATTTATTGCACTGCGATGAGGTAAATTACCTTCTTTAAAGTGTCTCGCCCTCTTTCCCACTGTGTGACAGTCACATCTATTTGTGTGTCAGCGTCCATGTGCAACGTGAATCCTGTCACAGCCATTAGGGGTCAAGGGGTCACCAGCCAGGGTCGCTCTCTGCGTCACAATTAGTGTGTAAGGAAGAAGGTTACGAAGGGTGGATCATGTGATTTTTATTATGGTAACGGTTACATCAGAGACATTTCTTAGGAGTCTAAAATCAAACCCAGACATGCGGGGCATCCCCCTGAAACTCTAACGTTGCTTTGAAATTGCAGCACTAAAAGTATGAGGTCTTTTGGGAAGTCCTCATGCACCTGCACGCTCACATCAAGTGGGAAGATTGACATTTTTTTGCCTGACGTAAGAACCAAGCAAGCCATTCAGACAGTTCAGCAGGTTGCTAAATATGTTCTGTCCTGTCTATTACTGGATCCAAACCTTTTACCTGCAATGCCCCCATAATGCATTAATAGATTTATTTTATTAGCTGGGTACAATATTGTGAATACTTAACAAAGAAGGCAAACTAGAATTGTTAAATCATTATCCAGAACTGTATGTTTATTTTAACACATTATTTTTTGTTGTGCACTATCAAGACTCTACTTCCATATTGGCCAAGAACTCAAGGTCCTAATTGCTATTTAAAACTGTCATAACTACCTTTTTAGGGGCCTCTTTGGTGCAGACACATAAAAACATCTTTTTGAGTTAATGTGATAAACCTGTTAGCAAACAGTTGCGTATGTTTCTATAATATACACACACCTCTACACATAAAACCTAAAGCAATTCCAGTTGCCTACGACAAAGCTTTCAAGGCACTTGGATGACTGAGAAAATTCTGTATCTGAAGACTAGAAATGAAAACTTGAAATTAAACAAAATTGGGGAGGAACAGTTTATTCAGTTATATGTACAAGGCAGAACCGATCATATTGATCTAAAACACAGAACCATGAATGATAGATCATGTTTTTCCATTTAAATCTGAGCAAACATTTTACAGACAAATGGGCAAAAGAGTTGCAATAATATAAATATTGTGCTTTTATAGTCAAAATGATCATTTAGATTATTTTTTTTGGAAAGGTTACAGCCATTTCAATGCAAACCTTGCTTGTAATATTGGGAGATGACTTCATATAATGAATCTATAAACTACAATAACTGCAAATGGAAAGGCTGCACTTAACATTCTTCACCTTTTCTGGATTCTTTTTAATTATTTGGTTCAAAAATAGGCACTCAGTGCAAAACAAACCTCAAACACAAAGATTGATGATCTACTGTTCATCACAGTTACAGCCGTGTTGCATGATAAATCTAACAGCCAAACAGGACCGAACACATGATCGAAAAGTTTAACCTTTCTTTAACACAAACGCAGAAGAACTGAATTGAGATGGCACTTTAGAAACATTTCATGAGTCGTGTTTTCATAAACGTGTTCATGCCTTACTAACAGCTACACAACTGCATGCCATTAGTAATGCTACTTAACAACCAAAAAAAAAACACGTCAGGAGAACTTTTCCCCTCCCGAACATAATCCAATAGTGCAAAAAGGCAGGCAGGCATTACAATTACTCTTTACAAAAATAAAAATTCTTACTCCGCTGCCCTCCTGCTACAATAAGTCGGACAGATGGAAGACACAAGAGGAAATCAATGTAACCCCAGAAAAACCTCCAATCAATAATGCATTAAAATGATTGAGAAATGTTAATTCTTCAGTTAAATATGAGAACGCACTGATATTTCCCACGTGTTCATCAGAAACAACCGCATGGAAGCATGAGGGGATGTCACTCTGCTGAAAGGAACGACACTTTTGAAATCACAAAACTGAAACTCGACATAAACTTTGAGTCTGAAATAAAAACATAATGTTCTTTCGGAGGCCGCTTTATACTCACGAATGTGTTTTCACAATCCGAGCTCACAGCAAAAGTTCCCATATGATAAAGATCAATAAGAATTATACATGTGAAATATTTAAAAATGTAATGTATACAGTGTTTGTCTATCTTGATTTTGGCCACAAATGATTCGCAGATGTTTTGTTTATGGTGCGTTACTATTATATTTACTCTACATATACCATACGCTAGGTAATATATAGTCTAAATGTTAGTTGTTTAATGCTGTATGACATCTATTTATGTGGCCATAACCATGTGACACAAAATAAACAAGCATTGTATAATATATATGATTCTTAAAGATTTTCTCATATGGGTTCTCCAGGCCACAAAATGCAAATATTGATCGTGTTTCCTGTATTTTCTATGCACGAGACGACTGAGGCACATCATAAACACGAGTTACAGTAAAGATGTTAGTACATTTTGACATTTTTGTCAGACATTTTCAAAATGTCACTACAGCAAAAGAGAGAGAGCTCGAGAAGGCTTTATGATACAGCAGGTACAACGCAAAAAAACATATAGATGAAGGCATCCGATACGTGGTTATTTCTATCTAACACACCAGCATGAATATATACGTGTGTTTCGTCTGCTGGTCAAAAGCACTGACCCAGAATCAGCATCAAGTTATATCAATAATAATGCTTTTAGACTCTCTGGTCTTGCCGAGTCTTAAATCTTTAATAATGTACACATCACTAGTGTTGGGGCAGAAAGCTGATATCTCAAATTTACAGAATTTTTAATGCAGAATTTTGCCTGGTTTTCTTATTATTAATAAGAAAAAGTAGATATAATCCTTAAAAATGAAGTTATTTCACCCAACAATGCCCAAATCACTCGTCTTATGAGATTCTGTCAACGTCCTGGTCATCCAGACCCTCACGATGATGTCATTTTACAATGTGAGCTATACAACATGTCCGACCACCCAGCAGATTAATGAGTCCATGAAACCAATAGTCTCCATAGAGAGATTTGCTCTAAGTGGCGACTTCCTTCCTTTTTGTACAAGTTGCAATATGAAACCCTCTGGCGAAGAGGAAGGATGGGTTCCACACAGAGTTAACAAGGCTGAGCTTTCACCGCGTTGAAGCGTCAGCTGGATGTTGGTGAATCGAGTAGATGTAGACTCGGCGAACCGTTTCATACGGGAATAAATCAAAACGCTCCACATGTCGGTCACACGCTGCAAAGGAAACAGTTCAAGAAATGTTTGTAGATGATAAAAGACTCCTTTTTGCTCAAAATAGTCGAGAGAATCTACACTGAAAAGCTGAAAAACAAGTCCATCCACGTTGAATGTGAATATGCTGTTTGATTATTTCTGTTTATGAAGGAAAGTCACATAATTACAGTTTCAAAAAGGACAAGCTGATTGCTTAGAAAATGCATGTGATGAATGCAATGTATTATAATTAATAATAATCGTCTTGTTTAAGTAAGTAAGTGCATATCTTGAATTATCTGATCCTTGTACTAAAAAATCTAAAAACTACACTGGAACGTGTAATTATTGATGACTATTTAGCCACCTGTGCTAAGATGTAATGGGCTGCGTGATGAATCTATTTAAACACACAGAGCCACATCGGTGCTCCAGCAAGAAATACAGCAGTGGTTTATATTACCTTCACCTCTGAAGCTGCTCCTCTCATAATCCTTGATCTACAAACATCGACTTCGGCCTGAAAATTAGAGAAGACAAAAAAAAAAAAAGTTCACAAAGTTGGAGGGATGACCGTGGAGCAAAATCTAATGATTGTCTGGTTAAATGTTCAATATGAAAATATGATTTTATAATCCAGGATCGACCCGAACCTCTCAGACTTTTTAATTGGCTCCTGTGGGACTGTCTGCTGCTCCATCCTACACACACACACACACACACACACACACACACACACACAGAATTATTGTATGGATTTGGGCTGCTGTCGATGCCCATTTGCTGGATAACCTAAAGGCAGTGTTGTGTAGCCATTTCATTTGGGTTAAGAGCTTAAACCACAGTTAATTTTGAATGCTACATGAGCAATATATATATATGTATGAGTGACTGCTCTCATCAAACTCTTACCTTTCCCTCCTTGCTTTAATCCTCTCCTCATCAAACCTGAAAATTAGTAACAGTTATCCTTCAGTAAATCCATGTCCCTTTTTAAAGAACTACATTATTTTTAGGAACTGTCAGCAGGGGTCCGTTTCACAAAGCAGGTTTAGTGAAAACCTTGAGTTAGTTAACCCTGAGATGAGGGAAACTCTGGTTTTTCGGTTTCACAAAGCCAGTTCAGCATAAATCTGAGTCAGTTACCCAGGTAACATGCTCCGTGAAACTAACCTGCTCGCTAGCAGGTTTGCTTCAACAAACCCTGAGTTTCTCCCTACATGTCTCCGCCTTTTTCCGGAATCTGAACCAACTCTGAAAAAAATGTGCCGTCCTTTCATCGCCAACCTAATCGATACGGAAATAAAAGTGATTCTAGCAGCTTTGCGTCGGGAGAGGATTTTGATTACCTTTCCTTTCAATCACATTAGATATTATCTAAACAATATTCTCTGACATTTTCAACATTTCATATCGCGGACATAATCCGCAACCAGATTATTTACTGTTTAATATGTGAAATATTATTAAAATCATATGCCTTAGTCAACGTATTTGCGCAATATTCTTATGCTTAATTTCCAACTGAAGCCACTTTCTTTCTGTGCCTGGGGGGATTATACCCAATAAAAATCATGATTTATTTGTTGCGCTACTGTGTGAACTACGGGAACTGAACCGGTGCCGCCTGCACCATAGGCAGCGTTGCTAACCATTACACCACAGCGTCACTGTCAGTGCCTGAAAATAAAGACTTATTACCTTTAGATCAATAGACTGTTTCATTCAGTTATATACATTAGATCGGTCAGTAATTGTCTGCCACGCCAACTATCGCTACTTTGCTGCAGTTACGGTGCGCCGCTTTCTCAGGATGAGCTCGTTTTCTACATAAACACTCAGTAATATCAAATGACGCTCTCCCCGTTGCCATGGTGAATCGTAATATCGGAGCTCCATTGATGATGGCTTTGTAGAATCGGCAGGCACGCGCGTAACTCAGAGTTTACATACTCAGAGTTGAGTAAACTAATTCAAAACCACTGTTGTGAAAATGAAAACTCAGAGTTGCCCATCTCAGAGTTGTTCAACTCAGAGTTCAGGGTTAGGTTCAGAGTTTGTTGAACCTGCTTTGTGAAACGGGCCCCAGGAGAAGCTGATGTCGCTTCCACGGCTCGTTTCCGCCATCTAGTGGTCCCAGATACTTACTGCACCACACACTCAGGAACGTGGACATGCTCCATGGGGACAATCTCTGCCAGTTCATCCAGGCTGTGGACGTACTGGATCTTATTCATGAACTTCACACTGCAGAAAGGCAACAACAGGAACACCGTTACACATCACTGAAGTTACGAAATCCTCCTGATTAAAAGCATGGTAGTTTAGAACTACAAAAAACATTTTAGATTGTGCACCAAGTGTTGTGTTTTGTGTGTGTGTATGACCTGATAAAGGGCCTGGATATAGCCAGGACCGTGCGTATGAACCACGTGGGATGAGCGATGACCAAAGACTTCAGGTTCTTCCTCAATCTGCCATCACAACACAATTCAGTTAGTGTTTTATATACTGAGATTTAAGAAGAGTCCTGCTGTAAATGTGACCTGTGAGTCATATTACAAGTATGTTGGTTTCCCACCTTCTGTCAATCATTTGGTAGCATTTCTTGAGCCAACTGATCCCAGGCATTTTACTCCGAGGAGTGGCTCCATTCATGTAGATGATCAGGTAATCTTCAGCCACAAGCATCTCCAGACTGCTCACCACATACCTGGAGGAGAGTGAAGGGAGCAGTGTGTGATAGGAAACACTAACCAAAACAGGTGCACGATGCATAAAAAGAACTGGGAACCAAATCATGGAGTCATGTTACTTGAAAATGAAAACTCACAGGAAGAGGTTCTCCATGATGTAGTGGTAGTCCGGACAGCTGCTGTCAGGCAGGTAACAGGCAGAGAAAACAATGATGGCATTAAGCCCCTCGCCATAATAACCTGATGGGAGAGAGTTTCAGTTAACAGTGAAAAAGCGCTTCTCCGCATCGTGAGATTTCTGTCCTTTCGCTGACCTCCATGTGTGATGACCCGCAGGTAGGGTCTGATGACCTGCATGTCAATACGATGCTCCTGTTCCCCAATGATGACCGTCCTCCAGAGGCGTCCGTTGTTGGCATTCCCCTCCTCGTCCACTTCCCCTGAACCGCCAGCGGGACCAGCTTTGGCCGAGGCCACCGGCGTGTCATCTGGATGGACACGGAGACAGGTTTTGTTCTTAATTCTGCACTGAAATACATGCAGCCACGCTGCAAAACGTTGGTCCCAAAGTCTTAAAGTAGAAGTCCTGACTTAAAAATGTTACTTAAGTAACAAGTATTATCAGAAAAATGTACTTAAAGTAGCAGAAGTACCCATTATGCAGATTGCAGTTGTATATATATAGGATTATTATTATCTCAGTATAGTATAGTAGTATTTTTTAGGTATATAACTATAGATTAGCAGTATGGTACTGCATAATATCATATAAATACATCATTATCTTATGTAAAAAGGAAGTGATAAGCTTGTTGACCGCTTACCCTCCCACTCCAGCTCGTTGCCGTTGGTGATGAACTCCAGCGAGTCCGTCTCGTCAGGCGTATCGATGTCGTCCACGTTGATGTCCAGGTCATCCGGTGTATCCAGGAAGTCATCTGAGAGCAGAGAGCCCTCGCTTTGGTCCAGTGAAAGGTTCATATCCGGGGCAACCAACGTGCGCCGCTTGCGGTGGGATGAGGACGCGGCGCCGCCGCCTCCTCCTCCGGATGGGCTCACATTCAGGGTGATTGGAGGGGCTACAACAGGTGAGGAAGTATGAGAATGTAATGTCATAAAGCAGGGTTATAATGGCCATTATTGACCAATCACTGCCCGCGTTTCCCAGTCTTACTTACAGGCTCTGTCGTCTGTGAGACCGCAAGAGGGATCCATGTCTCCGTACTCTGGCAGGGGTCTGGAGGGAAACATACACAGGTGAGCAACCAGTACTGAGCTTATTATATGATATATAACATGAACAGCAGAGCAATCATAACTGATGGCCTCACAATAAAATGCAACATTGTGATTAGGAGGGTGTTCAATAGACCGGTTCAATGGCGTGGGTGTTGCCACTGATCAGGTTGAGCAGTTAAAACGAGGAGCAAGCAGAAGAGAAAAGAAGATGGTGATTAGCTTCTCTCTCGGGGGAGATGAAGATTACAGGGCTGTCAGGCCGGGTGGGAGGGGGGAGGAGGAGGAGGAGGAAGGGAGAAATAGAGGAGAAAAGGGGATGAATAAAAGATAATAAGTGGGAGAGAGACAGAGAGGGAAGATGTGTTTCTCTGCATACAGACAAAGTGGTGCAGCTCTCTTTCCCTTTTACGCTACTTGTTATTTACCCTGCGCAGATGGATGAGCAGACTGGAGGTCAAATCCCTGCTCTGCATATGTTTGTGTTGCATGTGCCCAGCTGTGTGTGTTTATTTGAAAGTAAGCAAAACAATGCACATGAGGGCAGAAGAGGTTTTTTTTTTTTTTTGCATATGAGCTACAGCACTCAGTAACCATGGAACTGGAGGCAGGGTTGTATGACTAAATGATTCAAGTGTAAGCAGTTGTTCAGCAGCTGCGATGCTGTGAAAACCTCCCATCTAGAGGAGGATGGCGTGCGACGGCGTGTGCTCCTCCTGAGCCAACGATGCTGGCTTCAGCCCGGAGAAAACAGACACTGATGTACGGTTTCGACCCTTTTCCCCCCGAGGACCCCTGCAGTGATTACTAGTCCAACGCTTCCTTTGTCATGAAATGAAGCCAATTCAATAAACAGATTTATGGGGATTACTTCCTTTAACAAAAGCAAGATAATCTCTTTAGTTCCTGTTTACGGCCGCATTGTCCTTCAGCTACAAACAACAGTATCGGGATGAATCGATGACGCTTACCTTCTAGAAATAGCAGGGGGAGGGGGGGGGGGCTGCTGTTGTCAAAGCCGATTCGAATGGGTGTTTTTTAACCTCACACACCTTTGGATTTGGTTTGCTTCCGCATTCCCTGCTTTTCTCAGATGATAACAGACAGTGTGGAGCTGGGCATCTCCCAGGAGCTGCCTTAATAATCCATCTGCTGCTGGCTGTTCCTCCGTCTCTGTCTGCCTTTAACCAAAACCTGCCACCATTTTTACTGGCGATGCTGTATTGTTGATCTGTGACTGCTGTTGCGTCACATGACGTAGCAAGGGACCATTTACAGACAGAGCTGCACCTGCTCCCTGGCTTCCTGCCTTCCAATCAGACGGCGGAGGAGGAGGAGGAGGTGGAGGAGGAGGAAGGAGGAGGAGGAGGAGGAGGAGGGAACCCAGAGCTGACACACTTTACCCCTGCTCCTTTTCTGACCGCAATCTCTGAATCTCAACCTCTAAAACATCGAATACCCACACTTTCTAAATCCTTCTGTAGCCATCTTTATGCAGAATTAAGGATAACTCGTCTTTTTCCATCATTCATCTTCATCTCTCTCTTTCTTTACTATAACTATGAAATTAATTGTCACACCTGGGCTCAAACCTATTAACCTGTACGTTTCACATCAACTCAATAACCCTTTATAGATCCACTGTTGCTATGACAGAACGAAAGAGACACGATAAAGCTTTCATAAAGATAAGTATGCTTTTATAAAATAAAAAAAAGTATTACAAAACGGACAACAATCGAAGTGATATGGTGCATTTGGCTATTAAAGAATCAAGAAAACCCTATTTGGCAATTAATCCATAATTAACTGCACCATCAATCGTAAATAATCAGCTTTTCATCCATAAATTAAAATGTGCTGCATATTTACCAACGTGCGTCTTATAGCTAGAGGCTTACACACACACACACTCAGAGCTGTAAAAGATGATATAGCGACAGCTCTCTTTGCTCATCTCTCTCGAAGCAGAGCCGTCACAAATAGAACAGTTTAATGGGTGATGAAGAGCAGGCAGAAAGTAAAGAGAATCCCACCTGGGGAAGTCTTCATCCTGCCACTCGTCTTTCACTTCCAAGTTCTCCATTCGTAGAGTTGCCTCTGTGGTGCCCATCCCCCAGAGAGGAGAGCAAGGGGCCTGGAGGTATGAAGAAAACAGTGTTTATTAATGAACCACATTCACAATAACAAGGGAGAACTGTCACATAAAATGAGTGTTTAGTAACTAGACGGCCGGCTTCATGGCTGAACAGGAAAATGAACATGAACAAGTGTTTGAGTGAGATGACAAAAGGGAGAAGTCCGCATTGTTAGAGGATTTTATTCAAATACTGTTAGATTATAATTTGGGGCTGTAACCACTCTTTAGTCAGACCCCCCCACCCCCTCAGCCCAGAGGAGCACATGAGAGAGGCATGTGACCGACTCGAACAGAGCCCACTTTGAGCTCAGCTCTCCTCAAAGTCAAATATCAAGTGCAAATTTCTTCCTGGGTGGAATTTAAGAGCCCAGTGAGGAGGACGACATGTGCACCTAATCCCCCCTCACTGCCTCCTTAATCCTGCAGGACTGATGTGACTGCTGCCCGTTTGATCTCTACATACACTCGGGCTTTATGTCACCAATAGTATGAACAGAAAAAAAACTTCTCTTCAGATCTAATATTCATTTCTTTTGAGTTTGAAGAGAATTCACCTACTGGTGTTCGCCTACAATATATTGATTACTGACTGCATAAGCAATGCTGGTATAAAATCAGATGCATTATCACAACATAATGGTGATGCTGTAAAAACAGTACGATTTTGGCTGGTGTATTGCATGAACAGAGCGCTGTGGATATTTAATTGGACATGAAGCCTGTTCTCTTTGTAGTTCTCCACTCAAGTATACACTGTTAGAAATTACCAGCATTTCACAATAATTAACAGTATTATTTTACAGTAACTTGTTGTAATTTAGTTCCCCTGTAATATCCCAATGAATACCTGTAAAAACTACAGTATCTTGTATTTTTACAGCATCTAACTCTAATTTTACAGTAAAATCCTGCACTCAAAAAACCCCTGTTATATCACAACAAGGTCTGTAATATCACAGCAACACAGTAAAAAAATGCAAGGATTTCACAGCATTCAACAGTATTATTACAGTGAAATACTGTATTGAACTACCCTGGGAAGTCACATGACATAACCGAACTTGTTTGAACTGAAGACGCGGCGGTTTCCCTCTTCTCATCCCGGCTGAATGGAGAAGGTGAGCAGCACGCATAACTCTGTTTGCAGCACTTACACCTGTGTTGTTGTAATATGATAATAATATTTACTGCCCGAAATTGTTGAACGTTATCTCACAGCATTTGCTAATAGCAGTAGTAATAATACTAGCTAGCAAACGGCTGCTAGCACGATTAGCAAGGATTTGCTACGTGAGATAAGAACAATAAGACGAGAGGGAAATAAGAAGGAAAACGAACGGGAAAGGAAGTGAAAACGTTCGTATTTAATGTCGCTACGTGTACTTTTCAATGTGTTATATGGTTAGACCATGTAGCCCAGGTTTGATTTGAAGCCGAACTGGTCAGTAGCGGGCCGTTGTTTCCACTCGGATGTCATTTCGTTCCGGACTGTTACCGGTACTGTTGTCGTCATGTTCGCTCGCGGGGCTGGTCTGCTCTGGGTGAGCGCGTGCGGCGGCGGTGTTTTGCTGTATATTCGCGTAACGTCGCCGTCACTATTCTCCTCTCATGAGTGGTCTTTCCGCACCGAAACACAGGGTTAACCGTGTTAGCCGAGGCTAACAATACACCCGCATCCTCCAGTTCAGCTTCATATCAAACCGGGGCTACGTGGCCGAACATAACGCACTGAAAAGTACACGTAGCGACATTAAGCACGAACTTTTTCACTTACTTTCCCGTTCGTTTTTGACTATTCACTGCAGAGCAAAAGCGGTTTTGCCGAACGGTAGCCGATCTAAGCAGGCTAATGACTAGCTAGTCTATGGGGCATGTAGCGGCTCCCTGCATCGTTAGAGATATTCCACATAGACCAGCTGCTCTCCATGCATGGATAGGCTACTATTCTGCAAAAACGCTTTTGCTCTCGATCGAGTTTCAGCTAGGGATAATATTGCCGTACACAGGTGATGCAACTCCAAAAATCTCCATTACGTTTTATGTACAGATCATTTTTTTTACAACATACTCATGATCATAATCTGCATTCAAACTGAAATGCATATTGTTGGTTGCCTTTGTGTAATTTCTCCTTTTTCTTTTTTTCTACGTCATCAGATGGCCAGGCTAACTATCCTGTTCAGTGTCCGGCTAAGAGTGAGGAGAAATAGATCAGGTAGGTGACTAGTTTAAATGCACCACAATGTTCCACTGTAAATTGGTTGGATGTGAGCATGTGTATGAGAATGTGTATAACTTTGTTCAGCACACAAAACAGTATACTAATGCCCCCTATTATTACTTCCAGTGTGGGGTGCCTGACTGCTACAGAAAACACACAGGACTGCAAATTCATATGTTTAGGCAGCATAGGTCCTACCTGCAGGCTGATGGGCCTATACCACCTGACCCACCAGCTCTACCACCTGACCCACCAGCTCTACCACCTGACCCACCAGCTCTACCACCAGACCCACCAGCTCTACCACCCGACCCACCAGCTCTACCGCCAGACCCACCAGCTCTACCACCTGACCTACCAGCTCTACCATCTGACCCATCAGCTCTACCACCTGACGCATCCTTGAAATGTAAAGATTTTTTATTCAAATATTTAAAATGTAAAATGAGTGATTACATTAGACGCCATGTATTACCTTGTATGATTTACTACCTCTGACAATGAACAATATTTATCCTTTAATGTTAAATCCATGCTATTGTGTGTTACTATGTTACAGCCATGTGCCACTTACACCACTGCTGTGGACATTAGTACTCCAGAACGCCCCAGCACCTCCTGCTTGTTCATTCAAGGTAATGTTACTTGGATCTAGTGTTGACATTTCTAACTCAGTATTTTTTTTTATTCTAGAAATCTACATCACCACAATAAATAATAATAATGATAACAAATTACATTTGTATAGCCCTTTGTATCTGAAGCAGATCTCAAAGTGCTCATCACACATGATGTTGTATCTATTCATTTTCAGGTAACATGATGAAGCCCTCTGGATGGCTGATATTCATCGAGGGACATGTCGTGATGGGCCCACACCCTTTGTTTTTACACGGAGTAGCTGCTTTCTTCAGCAGTCTTCAACCTCGAGTATCCTGCTGCTGGATCGTTGACGCTGGAGTTCATTCAAAGGTATTGTATATATATTTAACCTTGTAATTCACATTATAGTAGAGGCTTCCAACTCAATGATTGTCTTGAGGTCTAAATTGCTGACAATGGAGGTACCTGAGGCTAGCCTGGTGAGACCATCCTGATCTCGCAAACTCATCCATAAATCTATTTAAAACTGAAACTATCTTTGCTTATTAACAGGTGCTTCCTGGGCATCAATCCTGGAAGAGGCTCAAAGACCAAGGAGCAGACAACAATAAACCCTCATGTGAGCGCCCTTTTGACTTGGCCATCATAGTGAGACAGGTAGTTGACTCGTACGTTTCTGCACAATTTCTCTGCATTTTAAGATGGCTTTGGAAAGTTTGACTAGGAAGTTGAATTTCTTGTATTCTTGAATTTCTTGACATTTGCTGTATGTTGAAAAATATTTATTTGTAAATAAATATGCCATTGGGCTAACATTGACTTTACCTCAGAGTTGTTTGTTCTTTTACAACAATGCATTGTAATATCACAATACTGAAATCACAGTAAATTGCTGTAATCCTTACCGTGAAAGTCATGCAAAATTTATCCAATAATTTATTGTGAATTCACAGTAAAAGTACAGGGCCTTGTTGTAATGATGTACAGCAAAAGGTTGTAATTCCCCGGTAATGTACTGTAATATCACAGTAATTGCGTTGCCATAGAAGCTGTAAAGTTACAGTATACAGCTGTGCTTTTACAACAATGCATTGTAATATCACAATACTGAAATCACAGTAAATTGCTGTGACTTAATTCACAGTATATTGCTGTAATCCTTACTGTGAAAGTCATGCAAAATTTATCCAATAATTTATTGTGAATTCACAGCGTAAAATTTTGCAGTGTAAAAACCAGAATGTCTGGGCAGGTCCTGCTGCTTAGTGATGGAGGATTACCAAGTTTGTGTTTTTAGCATCTACTAACAAACAATCATCGGCTGACATCGGTGCAGTTCAACGCTTATTATGGATGTATTATTAGCACGAAACCCTGTGTGATCCTGACATTCTGGTTTGCAGTGCTTATCGTTGGTGTGATATGATAACTAGAAAGGAGTGGAGTGAAGTGGTTTCGGTGGTTTTGGCAGCGGCACTCGTGGCTTAACTGGAAGACAGCCAAGTCTCACATAGAGGAAATATTTAATTAATACAGGCCTTAAGTCACACATGCTAAGCATAGATAATAGATTGCGCAAAAATCTAGTAGCACATCACACATTTGTCTGTAGCAGGTCACATAAAGTCCCATAAAAGACAATAATGTTTCTTCTTTTTCACACCATGTTCGACAGGCTGGGAAAATATTTGAACAATCTTCAGAATGCTGCACAGAGGAATTTAGACCTTTAGCTCGAAGGATCCTACATATGTTCTGCTTGAAAATATCCATTTTACGACAAGCAAAAAATATGAATTTCTATACAAAATGAATTGCCACCAAATGGGCAACACAGTGTAAAATGGCCCCACAGCCTTTTCTGGGTCATCCCAAATGACACCTCACTGGATTTCATGTGTTCTAGCGTGCATGCAGACAGTCTAAGGTTGTGCAGCGAACCGGAAAGAGATGCACAGGTTTAAAGTCAGTGGCTCTACTCACATGAGCGGTGTGAGATCCCCTCAAAACCCTCTTGCTTGTCCGCGTGTCCTCCCTCCTCCTCAGTCACAGACGCAAGGATTAAAGGGGAGAAAGTCCTGATCCTCCACATCAACAGAGAAGCAGGGGTCAGGCTGAAAATTCTCCTCTCGCGCTCCCTGACTTTGACTCATTCACATGCACACACACACACACACACACACTCGTGCACAGACACAGTCATACAGTGTCCTCAATGTCAGCCGCTAGCCAGCAGCAGGTGTCTGGAGACAGGGGGCACCTCTGTGCCGGACTCCCCCTCTTCTCCTCGCCTTCTGGCCACCTTTGTTCTCCGCGTAGAGTGAGCCGACAGCCTGCCTCTCTCAGCGCCTACGTCCACCCCACCAAGACACAAAATTCCTTTAATCAGAATGCATCTGCTCTGGCATCAAGATCTCCCCCTCTCTATCACCCTCTTTTCCCTGCTTGTAATTCCAAATACCTTTTTTTGGAGTATTTTCCACTCTCAAATGTCAATTCAAACCCTTCTGTGTGTGGGGGGAAAAATGAGCACCAGCCTCCTTACTCCATCAGATAATCCTGCTGTTTCCAGTGGTCTATGTGGCTGCAGTTCCCTGGCAACAGCATCGCTCTCTCCATCCATAGCTTCTCCCCCCTTTCTCTCTCCCCTAGCCCCACTCTTGTTCATACCCCCCAACTCTCCCCACACATTAATAATTCAGTCCCTTACTTCACTTTCACGCAACCAATCATATCACCCCTGTTCAGTTTCCCTGCAAAGTATGCTGTAGCCTTCTTTTAGGGCGTTTTTGGACCTTATATAGCCATATATATAGTTTTATGTATTTATAGTGTATCCCTCTTTAGATTTAATAGCATAACTGTCCTCAATTTTTTGATGCCGTGATGCGGTGCTATTTAAACCCCAAGGTCGTTTTTTTACCTTATTAGCTGGGACATTATGATTCCCAGGGGGTTTACCAGTGCCTGGTAGTTGGATTTAAGCGATAGATTGTGTCTTTATCGGTGCAGGCATGATTGACAGGCACATTCACCAGATACAGCACAGCAGAGATGGTTCACTTCAACCTACTTCCGCTTTCGCGTACACCGGGTTTTTAGGGTAGAGAGAAAATCAAAGAGGATCATTTAAACTTTTTAGCATTGCTGTTTTTATTTTTAAACAACAATCAAATAATTGACTGAGCTATTTTTTTGCTGTCCTTTCGTTTTATAAATGACGACCCTCCTTCCCCCAGCAGGAGTGATACATACTTAAACTAAATATTGTTAGAAATTGTAAAAAATGAATTAATACTAAACGTGTTCATGTAAATTAACCGACATTGTTTATTTACACCAATCACATTTCCAACATTTGCTTCTTTTGTCTTACGCAGTTCCGGTGTAGCAGAGCGGTGCTCCCTTTGGCTGCAGTAGAGGGGGTGAACTATCTTGACGGACAGTTTTCAGGGTTTCGCTGCTGTCTGCCTGTACTGTGTACTGTACTGGGGATGCCAAGATGGCTGCAAGCAATTATTTTGGGTTCACACATGGTGCCGGTCCGCAATACAGGTAATTCAAGTGATCCGTGTTGGTGTCAGCGCGGCTTTTGGGTCACATTCATCAGCCGCGGGTGTATAACGGTCGTTAGCTTGACGGGCTAGCACACAGCTAGCGCGACCCGCTAGTTACGGTTAGCTTAACGTTAGCAGAGTTCGGGGGGGTGCCAGTTCTCCACGACACGCTTCTTGACATGAACCTAGGTGAGCCCCGGTATGGTTATCGTCGGTTGACGAGTCAACACTTGAAATAATTTAACGTCAAACAAAAAAAAAAAAAACGTCAGTGATAGCGAGCGTCACACAGCTCGTGCGTTAATAGCTATGACGGCTGAAATTTTAGCCGGTGTTTGGGATTAACAACCCCGGTGTAGCTGTGTTGAAGGTCCCGTATCTCTCAAACAGCGATTTTTCTAGTTATAGTTAAATGTTAAATAACTCCACATTGTCACAAAGGAACATTTAAAAAATATATATTTATGTGAAGCTAGAAAATGTACACCGGTCACCTGTAAAACTCAGTAGCATGGGTTGTGTTTAGCAAGTTTGTGGGACAGGTACATCATTTGTCAGCCTGACAGCTATAATTATCAGATATAATTATCATGTGTTATCATCACCACAATGTACGGCTCATTCCTATTTTGTCAGGTGTTGGTTTTTCTTCACTCAAGTCAATAAACCTGACAAACAGGAGTGTTCTCTTTGCACCACAGAGTGCTGATGCGTTATAATAGTTCAACACTGTCTGCACACCTGCTTTGAATTTATTGGTGACCAGTCATAAATTCCTATCCTAATAATTTAATTGAACACAAAGTATCTGAACTCTGGTGTGAATGATATGGATTAAAAACCCATTGATACTGCAAAATTAATATAAATAACATTGCAGTTTATTTGCAGGACTGGTTTATCCAGCAGACTGAATACCAGTGAAATAAAAGTGCTCGATAACTTTGATGCAATCGTCCTAAAAACAAAAACAAATATTGCGGTAAAGTAGTTCTGCTCATGCAAAATGCTTCCATGATGAACACACCCAGAGACAGTAAAGGAGAAGCAACAGCATAAACAAGTACAGCTGGCTATTAAGGAAACTGTATTAGTGGTCAGTGTCTGTTGTTTTAAATGGTTATTATATTTATTACAGCACTAGTTAGGCATGCAAAGGCTTTCATTGAGTTGTTACCATGCATTCAGCAGCACATGTAGGCCTACAGATATATTTCCAGCATTCTAGTAAATAGGAATTCACTAAAATGATAACCCTCTGCATGCACAGTGCATTTTTGTTTAATAATTAATTGTTCACTCCCTATCTCTCTACACACAGCCCATAATATATTGAACAATGAAGTATATTATTGCAGATTCCACAAAAAAAATACACTCACAATAAACAGATTGTGTTCCATTTCCATTATTGGAGTAACCGTAAATATCCTCACGGGTTAGAAGAGAGAGGTAGCAGAAGCAGAAGTGCTCTTGGCAGGAGAATTATGTTTAAAAAAATCTGAATCCAGGCATTTTTTTTCTTTTTCTTTTCTTTTCTTTTTTTATATGAAGTAAAAGGCCTTTATTAATTTGGGCTACACATGTATGTATCCTTTATTTCTGCAGGAAGACCTTATGATTATTTTATTTAAGATGAATGTTTTTTCACTAAATAGGATGTTCACTAAAAAAAATGTGTCTTGTTTCCTGTGTGATGTGATACCAGTAAGTTTAGTGCCATTTTTAGAATATGTTGATGATTTATAGGGATAACATTGTGAATTGCAATTATTTCGGCCAGGATAGACTTTTTACATCGTCCCATGCCTATTGGCTATTTGATTATATATTTTATTGTTTATGATTCAATATCATATGTCGATATGCCAGTAAATTGAAGCACTGTCATTCTTTGTCCAACACTTAAAATATTTAACACTGATTGAGGCATTCTCAGCCCAGTGTGCGACCAAACCTTTTTAACCTTTTTTACTGTTGATTTATGGTGAATCGTCTGATTCACAACATGCCAATGAGCACTTGTATAATCTAATTATGTGGTTGCGGAAATTCTTGTCAAGATTGAGATAATAAAATTACAGGCAATTATACAAATGGACTAATAAGACACTCAAGGGACAATGCACTTAGTCAACCATGGAAATGTGGGATTTTCCAAATCCCTTCTTGGTACTTAGAAGAATATTAATAATTTGTATTCAACCACAGTTTCCTTTTTTTTTTATTTGCACCGAATCCTTATTTTTATAGCATCACATGGTTTTATAATTTCCCTCACAGCAGTTTTAGTCCAGGCTCTTTTTATGATCCCAAAGGCTGTGATTGACATGTGAGTGTGTTTGAATGATTTGAGCAGCTGGCGCTGTGAATGGGTGAATGTTGACATGTGTGTTTTTATATCTGTGTGTGTATACATGGCCGCTTTGAGCGACTGGTGCCGTTTTGTTAACTAGGGAGTGAGTGTGGTTTTAGAAATACTCAAATGCAGGACATCTGTTGTCAAAAAAAAGTTATTACTTAAGATTAACAGAATAAAAACTATCCTGATTGTGATTGCACGGCACATTTGTTATTTTATTAAATACAAAATTGCCATGACAAAACTGACAGGAGACTGTTAAAGTAAATTACAGTGTTATTGAAGCCTCAAAGCCTTTATTCTGCTTTTTAATTATTAATATGAAATAACATTCCTGCGCTTCTAATGTGGATTGATTTCAGCCCAACCCAACAGTAAAGACTAAAGACGGCTCTTCTCTGAAGTTTAATGTTCATAACGATGTCCTCTGAAAGCAGTTTTGAAGTTGACCTTTGAACCCTCTCCTCTCCCTCAGTGCCCAGCCTCCCCCCGCCTACTCCCATCCCTCTACAGCCAGTTACAGTGTCCAGCAGGCTCCAGCGGTGGCTCATGCAGTGACAGCATCCTACTCTCCCGCTCCAGTCCAGGCAGCCCGGCCTGTGGTCACTGCCCCATACCCTGCCTACCAAAACCACCAGGCTCCTCCTGACTACGCCTACAGGCAGCCAGAGCCCCCGGCACCTCCTCAACCCACCACCACCCCACAAACGTACCAGGTATATTCGGAAACGGTCAGTCGCTTTCTGCTTCCTTTGTGATCTCTGCTTGCTGTTATGATCTAATTAAATATCCTGCTTTACCATTGGATTAAATGCTCTCTTGTAAACACCAGCAGGATAATTACAGCTACGGGCGTCCTGCAGCTGTGACTACCTATGACAATAAAGCAGTACTACCAGACGAGTATAGCTTCGGCTCAGAGGACACCCGCAGAGAATTACTACCAGACTGGTGAGTCAATTTTTACTCTCATGTTGCGCCCAAAGTTTCATTTCATGTCATTGTTAGGGTTGTGAGATTATTCAGTACTAAAGATGAAGGTCTGTTGGGGGTGTGGTGTCACTTGAACGAATGAGTTTGAAAGTGAGACATATCTGAAGGTGTGGACTTAGAAAGAAGTGAGCTTTCCAGACCTTTGTAGCTTGAGGCTAGCAGCTACTAGCATAACACAGCCACATATCTGATCAAATGCTCAATGGTTGAGTTGCCCTGTGGGTGATGTAGGTGCCAGGTTTTGACCAGGAAGACTAAAGGCGAGTCCACACCGGACCGAAAATCGGCGTCTTTGACAGAGTCGGCGTCCGTGACATGAGTCTGCTTGGTGTGGTCGCTCGAATCGGCCCACGTCGGCGTTCATTTCAGCCGATTCAAATGTGTAATCCGCCATTCGAGTCGGTCACTCTTTTACCATTCTGATTGGTGGAGGCTAGCAGCTTGACTAGCGAATCAGCGAAGCCCGGAAGTGACGATGGTAAACATACCAGACAACCAGTGGAATCGAAGAAGGTGGTCTAGAGAGGACCGCCTACTTCCGGTTTTCGTGTTTTTTGGCCCACGATACAGATTAGCGCCGCCTGTTGTTTTGGAGACATTACATCTCGCGCAAGCGCGGAACGTATGGCGTCGGCTGTAGTTCCGTAGGTGTGAACCGCCCATGTCGTTGTTCGAGTCTGCCATGTTAAGTAGCCCGACGTCATTTACCGACGCGAATCGGGCAGTCGGTCCGGTGTGGACCTGCCTTAACGGAGACGTTATCTCTGGTTCTCAGTTTGTTTTAGCTTATCGTTGAAGCTGGCTGAATAATAACAAGATTATGATTGCTTTGTGTGTGTGATTTTTTTTGTTTTGTTTAGATTATTATTTACGGTCCTCATTGGTATCATAAAAAATGTTGTCTTGCTGGGGGTTTTGTTCATCATCAGTCCTGGTGGAATGTGCTTATATGCTTGTGAAATGAGGATTCTTCCTGCACTGCTCTAACTCTCTGACAGGCAGTTGCAAAGGATACGATAGATGATGGAGATCTCTTTTGTTGTCCGCTCACCTCACGCCTATACCCTTCCTCTCCACCTTTACTCTCCTCTCCACTCTTTGCTGCCACCCTTTCCTGCATCAGTAGGAGTAAAGAGCGCCTACAGTCCAGCCCCCTCCACTGTGTACAGCCAGCCTCCTCCTCCCCAGAGGCAGGTAACGGCCCTGAAGCCTCTGGCCCCCTCCGTGTCCACCAGCTACAACATCTACCCAGTGTCCACCAGTGTCCAGCAGCCGCCCACACCCATTTCATCCTACACCCTTGGCTCCTCCTTCGGCTCCACCGTTTCGGCCACCACATACTCAGGTAAGATAAGATACAAGAGAAGTGAACCAAATTCCTCCCAAAGGAAATATTAGTCCTAAATATGCTTGATGTACATATTCAAATAGATCACATCACTGTATATATATTGTTTGTGTTTCTGTTTGAAGACAGTATTTCTGCACAGTTGCAGATAAAGATTGGGCTACACTTTTATTTTACCTATATTATTAATATTATACCATTTGTATGATTATATTCCAGTGGTGGCTACGTAGTAGTGATGCACGGATCGGTCAGGCTTACCAGAAAATATCACAGGTTCAGGTGGGCAGGGCAAAAAGAGAAAAAGAGACAGGAACATTGCATGCAATAGTCCACCACATTATCTTCCCCCCTCATTTCTTCTTTGTATTAGTCAGCTTTAAAGGGCCAGTGTGTAGTTTTTCAGTGCTCTGTTAGCAGAAATGCAATATAATATACTTTACTATGTTTTTATTAGTGTAAAATCACCTGAAACTAAGAATTGTTGTGTTTTTGTTAGCCCTTTGCACCGCCATGTTCCCACAGTAGCCCCGGATGGACTGACCAAACACTAGCTCAAGCTAGGCCTTTTCTGTTTTTACATTGCCTGGAGGCTGCTGTAGCCGTAGCAGCCAGCTGCCGTTGCTCCTATAGTATGGTTATTATGGTAAAGATAGCCTCTGAGTGAGGCAGAACGTCGTTATCACGTTTTTGCACTTGGCATCTCATGTTACTGCATTCTTGGAAAGGGAGGAGCGAACAACACACTGTCCCTTTTTAAGCTCTGATCATACCAGAAAGTGTCAGGGTGAAATTCATCAGAACTTCTTTGTAGTATTTGGTTCTAGACGCTTGTTGACGTCGTGAGAACTCGCTCTGCCAGTTGGTGAACTACTGTAGCTGGATTGACTTTGTTGGTCTGGATGTTAATATTGCATGCTGCGTCTAGCTTGCGTGACTGCTGACTTTAAACTGACCCGTGTCTTGAATTCTTTGTTTCTCTCTAACTTGCTTACTCCTGTTCTCTCCCCCTCAGGCATTAGCTATTCTAATTATGATTCTACCGGCTACACCTCCACATCCACCCCCTCCTATTACCAGCCGGCCCAGCAAACTCTCACTCAGCCGCAGCCTCCGCCTCAGCCGCTGCAACAGCCCCAGCCCCCCATCCAGCCGCCGCCTAAACAGCTGACAAGCTCCTGCTGGAGCAACTCAGGCAGCAACATGGTGACGGCTCCGACTGTAAACACCTACAAAAAGCCCATGTTTCACCAGAGCAAGCTGCAGAAGCCCAAAGGGCCTCCCAAGCAGCCCCAGCTCCATTACTGTGACATTTGCAAGATCAGCTGTGCAGGGCCTCAGGTAAGAGTTTATAATGACACAGGACAAGATTGTATTTCCAGAAAGCTTTTAAGATGAAAGCTTTGCTGTGTTGTGCACAACAGAGTTTTGTATAACACAAACAGTCACACAAACATATTACAAGATACAATATTTAAGAACATGTTTTAATGTTTTAACACATTTTATATTGTTTCATAGCTGTGTGATTTTAATATACATTAGAGTTTATCTCATCCACAGGACCAGAAACAGTGAAAAGTAACAAATATGACTGTTTATATATATGCATATGGAAGTGGCATTTTGCTAACTGGTTTTGTTTATGGCTTCAGACGTACCGGGAGCATCTTGAGGGCCAGAAGCATAAGAAAAAGGAGGCAGCACTTAAATCTGGGGGGCAGACAGGGGCCAGCAACGGCCCCAGAGGGGTCCAGACTCAGTTACGCTGTGAGCTATGCGACGTCTCCTGCACCGGAGTGGACGCCTACGCTGCCCATATCCGTGGGGCCAAACATCAGAAGGTAAGCAAGGCTGCTGTTTTGTACTGGATGTTGCTATCCAACTCTTTCCTACCAAGCTGCCAAGCAGTGGAACAAAACCTGCCTCTGAGATTTGGGACGGGATTAAGTATCAGCAGCCTTAAATTATTGCATCTCCCCCTGTCTATCTTTGTAAACCTTGGAAAGGTGGTGAAACTTCACACCAAGCTGGGCAAACCCATCCCTTCCACTGAGCCTGTGCTGGTGAATTCGGCTCCAGTTATCAAAACCACGGCAGCTGGGAAGCCTCCGGTCTCCACATCCACTCAGGCCTCTGTCTCAACCACCTCAACTCCCACGGCGACACCCAAACAGGCGGCTGTAAACGCCGTGGCCAAAACGGCACCAGTCAAGAAACCAGCTCCTTCCAAGATAACAGTCATTTGTAAGTTTGTTGTTTGATTATTACAGTATTATTAATGTTTAACGGCACACATTTTCCTGGAAGAAGAGTTGTACACATGAAAAGTGACAGAAATGGTTATGTCAAGAATGGGCGGGTGTGAATGTCTGTTCTGGAAAGTTAACACAAATGTTCACACGTCTTCATCTGACGTCTTAAAGGTGTCGGGTGTTTCATGATATTCTCGACGCATCTGATTGAGTATACTTGCTCCTAGTAGTGTCATGAAAGTTTGAAAGATGATTATGTATCCCCTGTTTTAATGTTTTGGTTTGTTTTTTTTCAAACAAAGACGTATAACTGTCTAAATTGTATTATCCTGCCTCCCACATAGCCAATAAGCCTGTCAGCGCTCCAGCGGCTGCAGTGACAGTGGCGGTGGTGCCTGCGAAGGTGGAGGAGCCCATGCAACAGGCAGCTCAGAAAACTGAGCATCAGAGTGACGATGAGGACTGTGACAGAGCTGGAGGCCAGGGAGACATCCAGCCAGTGGGACACGACTATGTGGAGGAGGTACAAAAGAGCAATTTCATTTGCATAAACTTTGTTCAAAGGTCTTCGAGTTTTAGAACGTGTATATTAAATATTTAGTATCGTAAAAGATGTTGTCCTCCGTGACGTCTAATTACCTAAACTGTCTGTTGCAGGTCCGTAATGATGACGGTAAAGTGATTCGATTCCATTGTAAACTGTGTGAGTGCAGCTTCAATGACCCCAACGCTAAAGACATGCACCTGAAAGGACGAAGGCACAGACTCCAATACAAGGTAAGAGAGTCGGTCGGAGCATCACTGATATATAGTTTTCCAAAACAGTCCGAGCCTTTTCTTTCCTTCTTCTTTTGGTCAGAAACACAACTGCACTAGTTTGAGAATGCAAAGCTAACAGTCATTTTTAGATAGCTTTAAATTTGGTGAACACTGAACATAAGCATCAGTCGTTTGTTTACAAGAAAACATTTAAAGTAGCTGATGAGAGGACGTCCATTATATCATTATATTCTTGTTCCATTCCCTTGACATGTTTTCCTGTCTTCCCAACCCGTAGAATAAAGTGAACCCAGAACTTCCTGTGGAGATCAAGCCCAGTAACCGGGCCAGGAAGCTGCAGGAGAGCAAGCTGAAGAAACAGAAGCAGAAGGCGGTGCTGAAGAGACAGAGAGATGATGAGCAGCGCTGGCACATGGAGATGAGGTCAGACTCATGGCCAAAGTTAGTAACCCAAACTTCTTCCCATTCTGACCTTAAATAAGCAAGTTTCCTTGGTTTAGCACAGAATAAACTGAAACGCTGACCAGCTAAGTGTTAGTCTGACGCATGTACACATGGGCGGGAAAAAAAGGGAGTTTCTTTAATTTTAGCAACTCTTTTCCTGTTTTCTTGTAAATTATATCAGCTTTTCTGAATGTTTCGTAAAAATGATCTCTCAAAAGCCAGAGCAAGTCATGTTAATCACATTTATTATGAAAACTGTACAACCAGATTATGGTGTATATGTGTACAGCGTATTTAATTGTTGTTCAAAGAGGAAATACACAATGCTATGCTGACACAAAACTTCTGTACCATTATTATCTTGCGTGATCCTAAATGTTGCTTGTTTTATGGACTGCTGTGCACCGTTAATGGCCGCCATAACATCGGCCTGTGGGAGTAAACGACTATTAAAGAATGACATTAAAACTTCCCCGTCCCCTGTAGGCGATACGAGGAGGACATGTACTGGAGGAGGATGGAGGAAGAGCAGATGTACTGGGGGGACCAAAGGCGCAGGATGGCTCCTCCACCTCTGATGAGCCGCCCTGGCATGCCAGTACCCCCTCTACTGGTGAGTGCTGGAATTGCCATTTTTTTTTACTCGTTTTGTGATGAAAAACAAACTTTCACTGAGACTTAATTTCAACCGTGATCAATGACTTATTTCCCTCCTAAGACATGTGTGCGTCGGCCAGACTCTCCCGATGACCGTCACATCATGGCTAAACACTCGACCATCTACCCGGTAGAGGAGGAGCTGCAGGCTGTTCAGAGGATCGTCTCCCACTCTGAGAGAGCCCTAAAACAGGTGTCAGACTCGCTGCTGGAGAAGGAGACTCCAGCTGTCGATGCCGCCGACGCAGCTGCTGCTGCTGAAGGAGGAGACGAAAAAGGGTAAGGAACGATGATTAACATTTGGGCTCGTTGGTGTAAACAAGGATTGAGGTATAAGGTCAAGAGTTGACATGTTGATAAACCAAAAGCAACCACTTCAGCTTCGTTTTTTCTTCACAGTGCTGAGAACTCGGCACGGCTGCTAAAAGGCGTGATGAGGGTGGGTATCCTGGCCAAAGGCCTGCTGCTTCGCGGGGACAGAAACGTCGAGCTCATTCTTCTGACTGCTAAGAAACCCACCATCACTTTACTGAAGAACATCGCCAAGCATTTGCCCAAAGAATTGGAGGTAAGAAATCGTCCAGAGTTGATGCAGGACATTCGTTGAGGGAGGGAAGAATTGTGGTAAAATTCACAACACTGACATTCTTACATTTTATATTCAATTATAATAGCATTTTGTAACACTTGGGTGTAGGATCATACAGACAAACTGTAAATCCCGATGGTGGGAAACCAGCTTTCTTCATATTTTTAGAGGTAGTTTGTTAAATATCATGTTGTCACATGTTTTAAAAAGAGGATATTGTCATCCGCTGCCTTATGACTTGTGTCATATGAGCTGGATGCTTATGGACCGAAAGGTTTTACAGTTATGTAACAAAGAGAATGGGAACGAGAAGTTTTCAAATCAAAAGTTGCGTTATTTCACTACTAATAAAAAACCCAATTCTACTCCTAAATCATTTAATCCTAGATGGGTATCTCTCATATGCAAGAGCATCTCGTTTATCATTGGTGAACATGTACAACTGTCCTCCACAGCCAGAAACAACACATTAGTTTGTCCTCCAATAGTGGAAGTACTTAGCTTTCTGTGGATATATAATACATGTTTTGTGGTTCAGAACTTCCACTTTATAAAGCTAATATTGTAAATTAATTTAGTCTGTTTCTCATTAAATTGTTATAAGAGGTCTCCCAGGCTGTTCATCCTGCTACATCCAGTCACAGTGTGTTTTCTAGCTTTGGGAGAGACGTTTCTCATGTTCACAAATGTCTAAACCGCTTCTTGCCTAAAGAGATTAAATTGTGAATTATTTAATTTACAGGCATTTCAGTTTAAGCTCGACAGGAAAGGAGATTTGCAGCGAATCCAAGGTTGTGATGTGTTGTAATTCCTCACTCTTCCTCCCTCCTGCTTTCGCTGTAACGAGTGTTTCATTGAAGGTGCTTTTGACTGATCTTTAGATTCACTGCCTGGTTATGACACCTGAATCCTACAGAGTGAGATGGGGCTTTTTTTCCTTCTTAAACTGCCTTATGGCTTTCCTAAATATGACAAAGATTAAATGAATTGTTCAGACATATATTTATAATAATGTCACGGACCCTGTTTGAATAATAACTACTTTTGAGGGAAAAAAATTGCACAACCCAGGGTTAAAAACATAAGAGTATTGCCCTGTAACCCCGCCAAACAAGGCGATTCTTTGCCCCTACCCCTCCTCCTCTGTAGGGAGTAATCACAAGTGTCCTTTTAACCGGCAGACATTTTCTGAAGATCAGTATGAGGTGCAGGCTCACCCAGAGGAGGCGAACATCGTGATATTTTCAAGCAAGGAGCCCAAAATGCAGGTGACCATTTCTCTCACCTCGCCGCTGATGAGGGAGGACCCTGCTACTGAGAAGGACAAGCAGGCAGGAGGAAAAGCGGCTGAGAAAGGTTAGAGAAGCCAAAGCTTTCAGTACCAGACGACCAAATGTAAGCAATGTGTGTAATACACTTATATATTTGTATATATATCAATATATATATATATATATACCCCTTGCTCCACGGTTCCACCCATAAGCAGCCTACATTTTTAGGCTAAAAAGCTCTGAGAGGTGGGACTTTTAACAAAGCCCACATTCAAGTTTTTTTTATTTCTTTATTCAACCCCTAAAATGCAAATTAATCCACGCATTCATTTGCCCCACTTATTTCATTTGCCCCATGTTTTTGTAGTTACTCCAGTCCCCCAATTTCTTTATTTCTTTTCCACAACGTGGGAATCAAAAGCCGGGCTCTCCGACCTTTCTGTGCCACTCGGGTGTGTGTTTTATCTTGTGAACACATGCTCAGATGAAACCTTCGGGACACTACGACAGTAGACTGAAGGTGATAATCACTGTTCAGATAATGCCCAGGGATGAAAAGGCCTCAAATGGTGATGCTATTTTCACAAATATTGCTATTTTCCGACTTGAGAAAGTGCTTTTTGCTACCTTTTTGGTCACCATACCGATGAGGGAGTTTTTGAGGTCCAGCGACCTCCCGGTTCCTCATCTCTCATCCCTGCATCATACTGTGGCATTATCCATGAGGAGGTGTTGGAGTGTAATTTTAATGCCTCACAATGATCACTACTGAATTAATAAGAAGACATTAGTAAATCCATTGTCATTGCCCCCCCCCTCATTCAGCAATAATAATAATAATTTCCAAGATCATTGTGTTGCAAACACTCCTCCGCCTGCAATAACTGTCAGTATTTTAATGTGTTTTTTTTTCCCCCATTTGGAAAACATAGAAATGTTTTCTGTGGCCGTTGTCTTTTATTTATTTTTTTTTAATTTTGTTTGGGTTTGTTGATCAGTGCCCCTACTTCTGTATCAGCAGACCTAGGCAAGCCAATGGCTGATCTGAAGACCACACTTGTTCACATACCACTGAGAATAGAAACATTAAAGCAGCCAGGCTGCCCATGTTTATTAAGCTTTTTAGAGGAGGAGCCCCTCTTGTTTCACTGTCATCGGAGGGGCTCAGGTGCTACTAAATCTCTAAAACTCCCCTCTCTAAGAGGCATGATAAATATGGGTCTATGATTCTAAGTGGTATGGTAGTGTAGACTTCAAAAAGGTTTGTTTTTGTTGTATATTTCCCTGTAAGAAAGCTCTGTTGTTGCTTCAGTTCTAGTGAACACAGAAGTGTGGAAAGCCCCAAAGGGAATATTACTTCATCACCGTCATCACGTCCGACGTCATTTGTCATTATTTGGTGACTTTACAGTCTTGTAAATATGTCTTAAATTTGTCTCCAACATCTAAATCCAATGCAGACTCAAACATTTTTTTAATCAAACATTTGGGCTTTGTAACTTCATTTTAATTGATTTGCTTTTTGGTGTTGATATTGTCTTTAAAACATGGAGGCATTAGTGGTGTGCCTTTCTCTCCTTTCATTTTAATCAAAGCTGCAGAAGAGTAATGGGAACTAATTGCTATCTATACAAAGTAGGGCCAATTAAACACATTTAATTTTGATATTTTTGGGTCTGAAGCTCAGCTGCGTGAATTGCAAAGTCATGCAAAAAAAGAGGAAATCCACGACACTCAGAGTTTGAGTTTATTCAGAGCAAATTCTACAATGTGACCCTCTTAAAAATGTTTAAATATTCAGTAATTACAATTACATTATTTCCTATATAAAAAGCACAATGGATCTCAGTGGTGTGAAGGAAGGCAAATTTGATCTAGATGTTTATTTTATTTATTAAAGTTTTGTTCCTGGAGAAAGGCTACTAAATATTTTAGAGATGTTGAGAGTTATGAGACTCCATTATATTAACAACGAAATATAAATCTGTGTAGTGAGATATGATAAACGGTCTGTAATGCATCTTTCTCGTAGTAGACATTTTGAGTTGTCGGCAGCAACGATTAACGATTCCTCTGCTTCATTTTAAGTGTCCAGTTAATCGCCATGCTCTGTGCCAGGACTGTGGCACTGACACCGAGATATTAATTATGTTAATAAAATATGTCGTGTCAAAATGTATCTCGAGAAAGATGCAGGCAGACGATAATGGGGTCACGATAAAATCAACAGGTCTTGTGTGGTTTAGTCGTCTAAAGATCACAAATAAAATCCACCACTCTTCTCTCAGAATACCTTGGATTTCCTTCTTTTTTGCATGTATTTCTGTTACACTCCACTCAAAAAAAAATATGTAAAACATAGGAACCTTATTTGATGATCAAATGCTTTCCTTTTCTCGCATATCTTCCCCTCATTTTTCTCACGAAACAAAGTGAAACCAGAGTATTTAAGGACTGTCTGATCCCATGAGATGAACGTTTTTTATACCCTTTTTTTAATGTCATGCCTGATCAGCGACTGCACATCAACAGCAACAACACCTAGTGTGTATCGCGGTCATCATGTGGGTTTTGCAGTAGTTTGACTGTAAGTCATGAGCTAGTGCACGTTATCTCCACCAGGTGTGGCTGAAAAGGACCCGACTGACCTTCTAAATAAGAGGAAATGTCTGGAGTACCTGGCTGCTCTCCGTCACGCCAAATGGTTTCAGGTAAATGCATCACCATCATGTCAAACTCTCCGAAAAGGTCTAGAACTTGTGAACATTTATTTAATAATAAACATTGCATTTTGTTTGCAGAAGTGGAGGAGTGTAGACAAGTGATCTCACTTCCTTTTAGGCTAAAAACAGACGGTGGGATTTTGGGTTGGAGTTGGCGTCTGTACGCGGTCATGTGATTCTACTGTCTCTGTGGCTCTACAGAAGAAAAATCACATTGTTTTACTGATTAATGTCTATGTCTTAACAGAAAAGCCCAACAATAATGACCACAAAATGCCGCGATAAAGATTTCTTCAATTATCAAGAGTTTAATTATTAAGATTTTCTATTCCTTTTTTCAGTTTTCTTCTTATAGATTTTCTAGTGATATTGTCAGAGGTGCAGTCTGGGTAAAATTCTTTGTTTAATTAAATGTAATTTTCCCTCTACTTCTGAAGGCTCGTGCCAACGGGCTGCAGTCCTGTGTGATCATCATTCGGGTGTTGAGAGATCTATGTCAGCGGGTTCCCACCTGGGGGAAGATGCCTGGCTGGGTAAGAGGCTTCAACCGTCTGTTACCTCTTCACTTTTTGATATTCTTTGGTGTCAACATTCTTCCAGTGAGGACATCTTAGTTTCTACAAGCATGCATTGTTATTCTGTACGTCTGGTTGGGAATTTCCTTCCTCTTTTTTATGTTTTTGCTCCGGTGACAGCCGTGACCAGAGGCGTTATGTTTTTGTCTGTCCTGTGAACACCTTGAGTGAATTTCTTTCAATTTGGCACAAATGTCCACTTGGACTTAATGATGAAGTCATATGAATTAGGTGGTCAAAGGTCAAGGTCACTGTGACCTCACAAAACAAACATCCATAGCTCTATCTTCGCTGATCGTTAGCTTGTGTGTGGACATTGCTTCTTCAAACCAGATGTCTTGCCCAGATGTTTGATGGAGAGTCAGTACAGATAGAGTACCGCCTATAAGGGTGCTTTAATCAACTATCTGAAGAGGCTTCTTCCATTCAGTTCGTCCATTTCTGCCTGTGTGTTTTATTACCTGCAGGCAATGGAGCTGCTGGTGGAGAAAGTGATCAGCAGCGCTGCAGGCCCACTCAGCCCGGGAGAGGCCATGCGTAGAGTCCTGGAGTGCATCTCCACGGGCATCCTGCTACCAGGTCAGACAAATACACAAGGAAATACAAATGCCAGTAAGTAAATTAGAATACTTGTATTTCCTGTCTTCTTCTTTTCTTTCATTCCAGGGACATTTTCTCATGTATCTTTCTTCCCCGCGGTGCTACGAAACCCAAACCTTTTGAAAGGAGAATGATTCACTAACTTCTACTAACTTATTTATGTTCCTCAGATGGACCGGGGTTGATGGACCCTTGTGAGAAAGAGACAACGGATGCTTTGGAAAGCATGATGCTTCAAGCCAGGGAGGACATCACTGCCAGCGCACAGGTACCCAGACTAGAGTGTGGATACCAGACCCAAGCTTGGTGGGGTCTGGTCGGGGTCGGGCAATCGTTTACAAATGACGTTCAAGTCGATACTTGGCATAGAGGTTGACGTTATCTTTGAAAGTGAAAATATATTCGAATAATGGACCTTCTGTCCGTTGTGTTCTCGGACTCTGGTTGGGTTCAGGCAGAAATATACGTCACCCAGACGCAGCGTTTATTCTTTGCCGAATGAAATATCAAGATTATGATTGGCTGGAATGTATGGGTTCACTTTTAATAGTAATAATAATGGGACATATATTTAAAAATTTTAAATTGTGGGAAAAAAACAGAAACAGTGTGAGCTGTAGCTAAGGAGCTTGTTATTTGTGTGAATGTCACTTAATTTCAAGGGCGTTTGATTTTTGGTGAATCTGGGCATCCAAACCAACTAATAGAGTAGACTTTTAAAATAAAACTAGTCACAATTAACCCTTGTTTGCATCTGAGGGACAGTTGCTGCACGTGACTATAATTTGTCAAATATAATGCCAAAAACAACTGTACAAACTTACATGTTGTCTTTCCTGTTTCTCTGGTTCCAGCATGCTCTGCGGCTGCTCGCCTTCCGTCAGATCCACAAGGTCCTGGGCATGGAGTCGCTGCCGACGTCCAAGGCCAGCGCTCGCAACCGCAAGCGTAGACGGGACGGCAGCGACGCAGGCGATGGGGAGGGGGAGGGCAAAAAAGACAAGAAGGAGGAAGCAGAGAGTGCTTGACCTCTGCCTCCAGAGCAGAGGCGTTTGCTGGTCTAGAGACTGGTGGAATGTCACAACTTTCAACTTTTCTTATCTTGACAACAATCTTAACACGCAGCTATACACATATGAATATAACTGACTGTAGATGTTCAATGTCTACCCATGAATTAAGAGGAGCGATGTGACGGGAGGAGACTAAAGCTTGAGAATCTGTACTGCAAATCCTTCCCTCGTATAATAATTTCCCACGGACTCTTAAAGTTAGAGAAAAAGCTCAGTAAAAAATAGGAAATCATGAAAATGACTGGTTGCGTCATTCCGTTTAAGTATAATTGCACACTAACTACTGACCATCCCTCCCCTCGTTTATTCACACTAATTAAAGCACCACCGTCAAATCCAGTCGTATTGTTTTCTGACGTTAACGGCAGTAAAATCATCAGCACCTTAAGCTTTATTTCCAGCAGGGTCTAAACTCTCGGGACCCTCTGAACTAACGTTGGTGCATGACGTTTGTGAACAAAAATGTGTTTTCCAGTCTGTGTTAAACAAAAAAAAAAGAAGAAAAAAAAAAGATGGGTTTAAGTTTAGAAGCTTTGAAACTGTGAGAGAGATCACAGGAGACGGGACTGTGTTTATATTTTACATACATACAGTACTGTGACGTTCATTGTGCCTAAGATGACACATTAGTAATAAAATCGTGCAGCGCCATTGAGGGAACCACTAACTCCTCTTTCAACGTTTCCTTTACAAACTCGACGGCGATGACTTGAAAGAGTTATGACACCCGAAAGGCCCTGCATCACCCGAACAACACGGGCACACTAAAATAACTTCCCCTTGAAACGTCGTCGTCATTGAGGTTTTGTGTGAGAAATGTGCAAAGACACAGGAGCTGTGCTTTGTGTGGTTTTGTTTTTCTGAGGTCACACTGGAGATGTCTGAGGAAAGAGTTGTTATGTTGCACAGTCTGTAGCATGCTGAGGGAATGAAGCACTTAAGAAACGACAATGTTACTGAATGCAGCCGTTTTATCATTTTTTGAATAATATGCCTAGTAATCTTTTTTCTTCCAGAGTACGGTTGGCAGAGGAGAGAAGCTTTAGTGCGAGAAATAAGACTGAATATCTACTGTAACGATCAAGTTTGACTTTCTTCCTTGTGCCTGCATCATGTCGTGTATTTACGGGGAACATGAGTTGTTTTTGTTTGTTTTGGGTTTTTATTATATGTCAGGTTAATGTCATGATATCATTTCACAGAGATGTAGGACAGGGAAGAGACAATTGCACAACTATTTGGCTTAAAAGTTGATGTGAGAGGAGTTTTTTTTTTTTTTTTTTTTAAGCTTATAATGCTTATTTTATTTCTGAAGGAAATCTATTTTGTATTGTTTAAACGGAAAAGTGTGAACGTCGCTGTCCTCTTATTGTTTGAATGTCTTTGTAGTGTCGCCTAAAAAAAAAATAAGGAGATATTAAAACACTTTTAAGCCATTTACGTCTTCTGCTTGTGTGTGTGAACAGATTACATATATTTTTTCTCGAGAAGGCTGAAGTGAAGCCACATAAAGCGTCACATCTTCGTGTGTCACCTCATGAAATATGAAACACGTTTTTCCGAAATATTGAGGAAGTAGTCCGGCCGACTGACAGCAGCTGCTGCGGCGCGCGCGCGTGTCTCGGACTCTGATGTCTGCCGCGTCGCTTCCTCGCGACTTGTTTTTTATTTTAATGGAGACATTTAACAGAAAAACGTCACCGTGAAGTGTGTTTTTTTTTTGTGTGCGGGTTTTCTGAGCCAGCTGTCCCGAAGAGGAGACTCGGCAGCGGCAGCAGCATCTGCCCCGAGAGCCGCAGGTACTGAAACATTCATGTCGACAGGAAACCAGACAGAACGACGAGCCGTCCGGAGCCATTTACTTTTAATTTATGCGACAGCGACGCTGTCAACACCCTCATATGTGCTCCATTATGTTCGCTCATCCCTCATTGCCTTGACAACAGCTGCTCTTGAGGCTCTCTGTTTAAAGACTGCACAGCATTTTATATTCTTATTATTATCCCTTCATTCTCTTCGACAGGTGTCCAACAGCGTGCAGCCCTCCAGCCCTGCTCATGGCAAAGGTAGGCCTGTGTATGATTTTAGAATATAAATTAGTCAATATACAAAGAGCTGATTCAAGCTGCTGTGTTACTTTAATAAAGCATGCTGTTAAAATTGGAATAAACATGCATATTTGAGATTATTATGAATTAAAACGCGTTTTTTTAGTCTGAAGTCAGCTGAGAGTTTAAGGTGTTTTTTGAGTTTACTCCATATGCAGTTCTCATTGGTCAAACATGGAGCATCATCATAAACACACCATCGCTGATTGAAGGGTACATTAGGTTACAAGCTAATGTTTTTTTGGGGGGAAGACATTATTTTTGGGTGTGCATAAAATCCTAATAATATCAGAAGTCTCCTAGAAAGACTTGTGTTATTTGGTTGTGGTTATAGGTCAAACAGAGTCAGCTTCCTTCACCTCGAGTCGTTTAGTCACTGAATGTCATTTGTTTACAGTCCAGCAGGAAGAACACTTCCCAATGAATAATCAATTATGAAAAGATAGTTTTCTTGTGTTTAAATGATGAATTCTTTAAAGATAATTCCTGAAATGTAACAACTGAAGTAGCCAAGCTTTGTCTCTATTTCCCTATCATTAAATATACAAAATGCCACTGTTCTAATGCTCTCTTATTGTTGTTATCACCTTTATTATTTCCCTCTGGCCCTGCAGATGAGTTGGGCTGCTGGTAGACAGTGTGTGGCCAAGGGGGACCACAGGAAACCCAAACCTGGAGAACTGGCTTACCACAAAGGAGACCTCCTCACTATCGTTGATGCGAGCGCGGTACTGTCATGTTTCAACCAGGCTGCAGACCAGTCATTCGGTAGTCATTTTCCCACCGTTTCACAGGAGACTTTGCTCTTTTTTTCCAGAAGAAGGGATGTTTTAAGGCGAGACACAACACCACGGGAGACGAAGGGCTCATCAGCTCCACCAATGTGCGTGAAAGAGAGGCCCTGCGCGTCGACCCCAGCCTCAGCCTCATGCCGTAAGTTCCTCCTCCGTTCGACATCTTTCTTTTACAGCAGCCTCATCCTCAGAAGGATGCAGCCGTGTTTACGTACGGCAAACACACGGGCGGTGTGACTGTGACGCAGAGCCACACTCCTTTCTAAATTTAGCTCTTGGTTTGGTCGATTTGGAAAACACAACTTGTGACCGCATTGTTTTGAGTTGAGACGTGCTGTAAAAATCACTGTGTCTGGAGTCTTTATTCCCCCGTAAACTCCTGACATGTTTTCATCTCCTCCTATAAACTATGTATGTGTCTCTCCCCCGTGCTGACTTTTCACCAGTTGGTTTCACGGGAAGATCTCGGGTCCAGAGGCGGTGTGTAAGCTGCAGCCGGCCGAGGACGGCCTGTTCCTGGTCCGGGAGTCCATCCGCCATCCCGGCGACTACGTCCTGTGTGTCAGCGTCTCCCGAGAGGTCATCCACTACCGGGTGATTTATCAGGACAAGCAGCTGACCATCGACAACGCACAGTATTTCTACAACCTCATTGACATGATAGAGGTGAGCCATCCAAGTCGTATCATTCTGTGTAACCAGGATAAAAATGATTCTGCTATATATGAACACAAAATAGACTATATAACACTATACATTATTTAAAAATTAAGCGTCATATAACAGAACGCCTGTACCTTCTATTATTCAGAGGAAGGATTTCTGGCACAACTTCACCTGACATAGACAAGAGAAAAAGCCTGAGGAGGTCAAAATTGAAGTGTATAAAATAATTATTTCAGCTTCATCATGGTCATGCAAATGAAGCCTTAATCTCAGGGGACGTCAGTGGTTCTTATCCTCTGGGGATCATGCATTTCTGGACAAAATGTCCTGGCAGTTCATCTAATAGTTGGTGAGATACTTCAGTATGTTCCAAAGGGTTGACCGACCGCCCGGCTACAGTTAGTAGGGTTTTAAGTCCTCATGTTAAAGGCCACAGACTGTGACGAGGAGGCCCAACTAGACGTCCAGTCCTGTCAAGATGGCTGCTGTATTTATGGCCAAAGCACCGGAGTAAAAATACATCTTTCATGAGTCAAAATGAAGCACAGACAGGAAAAAACACAAGAAGAACATCCCTTTTACGGGTTATCTGTGTTCGGCCTGTTTCTGCGTGAGGGAGACGGACTCGGCGGAGGTGACGAGCTCTCCTCCTGCACCTTATCAGCGGACCACAGAAGGCTTCTGAGTCAGACCAGCTGACTTACTCCCGCGGGGAAACGCAGGAAGGACGTCCGGATGACTATAAATACACGCTCACAACAACTGCTCACGATACAAAAGTGTCACCGTGTCGGAATTTGCTTGTGTCGTTTAATTCAGCTGCCACCTTTGTGTTTTTATTATAGGAAATAAAATATTTTTTTGTATTTGTAAAGACATAAAATAGGAATAAAAAAACAACAAAAATTTCAAATATAATTTCTTTACTGCTCAGAAAGAAGTGAGAAGAAGAATATATTTACTCTCACCCCTTCTCCAAAACCCTTCTTCCATATTAATAGTTAATTAATTAACAATTATCAATATTAGTACCATTGCTTATAGGAAATGGAGGTCTGACACTGAAGAGTATCTTCACATACATCCCGTGGTGCAGTCATTTGAATGATTTGTGACTAAATAAAGGTCGCAGTCACACCTTTTTTTTTTAAGGTGTGAAACCACAGACCAGTCGTGTTCACATGGTTTCTCGAGGAGGTGTTCATCTTTGTCTCTAGAGCTAGAGACGGTAATAAGAATGTATTGTACATTTATAAAACATGTACATGTGACACATATACATGTGAATAAATAGATAACTGTGTGTTCCTCTTTGCAGTTCTACTCCAAGAACAAAGGCTCCATCGCTACAACTCTTCTGAAGCCCAAACGAAAACAAGGGGCCAAGTCGGCGGAGTTGGAGCTGTCGAAAAGTAAGTCTGACGTCAAGAAAACCCCAATCTACACACATCAAACATCATCATGATCCTTCAGGTTGTAAAGGTTTTACAGCTCAGTGTCTCCCCTCTCCAGCTGGGTGGCTGCTGGACATCACCAAGCTCAAACTGGGAGAGATAATCGGAGAGGGGGAGTTTGGTGGTGAGTTTTGAATTCTGCTTTTTTGTTATCTTCGCACTTTTACAACACTTGAAACGAATGTATTCTGATGGGTGTGTGTGTGTGTGTGACTCGCAGCTGTTTATGAAGGAGACTATATGGGCCAGAGAGTGGCAGTGAAGACCATTAAATGTGATGTCACAGCTCAGGCCTTCATGCAGGAGACCACAGTCATGACGTGAGTCCCAGCATCACTTTGACGAGCGTGTGAATTAAATAAAAACAACCTTTTTACAACCTTTTTACAACCTCGTTTTAGGCTTATTATACGAGTGATCATAGGAGTTTGAATCAAATGTTTTTTTATTCTAGCCGACTAAATGTTTTGAACTTACTTTCAGGAAGCTCCAGCATAAAAACCTGGTGGTTTTGTTGGGGGTCATCCTTCACAAAGGGCTTCATATTGTCACAGAGCTCATGACTAAGGTAATTAATAACTAGGTGATATAATCATCATCAGTGGATCTCAGTTGGAAAATAAAAAATCATTATATTTACAACCAATCAACAGCTATGAATGCATCTCCTTTTTTTTCTGCAAATTCAGCACCAGCAGCCAGTGAGAATTAATAGTTATATATATATATTTATGTGTTTTCATTCAATATGCTTTATAGTTATTTCAATGTAGTCATTCTTTCTATTCTAGACAATTTTCTCACAGTAAAAGTAACCTTTAACCCAAAGATCCAAGCAATTACAATACGTCCTGCTGCCACAAGGAGGCGCCACTAATGCAATGGTAAGCCAATGCAGCTTTAAGGAGTCAGAGTCTGACTTCCTCTCCTGTTTAATGACATTAGGCTGAAATCCAGCAGCTCATTGTGGTTGTATAATGACTTTAGGTCACTTATATAGTTACTGTAATTTGAACAATAGGAAATAGTAAATAACCAGTTTAGCACTGGATTAACACATTTGTCGATCAATACGACAACTTCAAGTGTTTTATCCTTTATGTGTGTTTGTGTTGCAGGGAAACCTCGTCAACTTTCTGCGGACTAGAGGACGCTCGGTTGTAAACTCGGTTCAGCTGCTCCGCTTCGCTCTGTGAGTTCACACTTGTGTCCAGAGCTGTGCATTGTGGGACAGCTGCAGGTCCACAAACACTGTATACACATCACAGTGGACGCCCCCCCTCATGTAAATCATGTGAGGGTGCAGACTGTGTGTACAACATTTAAATGACCAGTTGTTTGTGTGTGTGTGTGTGTGTGTGTAGAGATGTGTGTGAGGGGATGGAGTACCTGGAGTCCAAGAAGTTGGTTCACAGAGATTTGGCAGCCCGTAACGTGCTGGTGTCCGACGACGGCCTGGCCAAAGTCAGCGACTTCGGTTTGACCAAGGTGGACTTGAAGGTGTCCGATAACGCCAAGCTGCCCGTCAAATGGACCGCCCCCGAAGCTCTGAAGAAAGAGGTCGGTGTGCAGAGCTGCCGCGTCACTTTTATGGTTTGATGGATCCATGAGAAAAGGTTGTGATGTTTCATTATGTTTCTATGATTGATCCCGTGTTGCAGAAATTCTCCACAAAATCCGATGTTTGGAGCTACGGTGTTCTCCTGTGGGAGATCTTCTCTTACGGCCGTCAGCCTTACCCTAAGATGGTATGTAGTGTGTGTGTGTGTGTGTGTGTGTGTGTGTGTGTGTGTTTAAGTGAGATGATAAAGATGTTTAAGTGCATTACGGACAGGTCAGCTACACCAAAATGTGTTTGACCAATAGTTTGCCTTTTTTGTAAATAGGTGTATTCACGTTGAATGTCTCGTGTCTGTCCACTGAATGTGAAGCTCCAACCAGACGGTTAGCGTAGCATAGCAAAAAGACTAGCCTTAAACTCAGTCATTAACGCATCCTATCTTGTTTATTTAATCCACACAAAAAACGAAGGTGTTAAACGATAATGTGTGGCTTAATGAAGGGATATGTCTTGGACTATTTCTTTGCCGGGACCAGTTGACTTCTCATCTAACGCTTCTCATCATCATGGGAAAGAAAGATGTCTTCTGTCTGTTGAGTAATCTGACCTCTAGGGACGATAGGGCCTAATATTTACAGTCTATTCTACTTCAGATCTGATCTGGATTCTTTAACTGAGAAGTTTCAGACCTCCATCTCGTCTGCATTATCTACATTTAAAAAGATGATTTTGAGAAAAGACAACCTATAATATGAATTGAATCTTAAAAAAATAGTAAGACTTGGCTTTCCTGAAACCGGAAAGAGCATCGAGACCGTGACGCGGCTCTGTCACGTTGTGGTTTTAAGGATTTGTGTCTGTGAAACGTAGTAGGTGTGCGAGTGGGAGGCCGCCTTGCCTTGTGGTCAGATTTGTCGGTAGACCGTCATCTTCTGGATCGACTTACAGCGTCTGAGCAGGAAAGCGCTTCGGGTCACTCAGATCATAGTGCGTCAGCGAGGATAACGAAATAGATAGAAATAATCTTATTGTTCTCAGTTTGCCTAATCCACTTAATGAACTGTTTGGGTGCAAAGGAAGAGGAAGCTACTCTTCACCTGTTACCTGCCCACAGACCAAGCAGTTTGACGTCACTCGAGGGGCCGGATCATGTTGACACAGTGTAAAGGATAGACGTTTGGAAAGGAGGAAACTATGCTACTTAAAGCCAGCTCTGTTTGTGACACTAGTGGCTCTCGGGTAATCTGTGATCCCTCACCACTGAGACCGGCTGTTAAATGAGGCCAGCGGGATCAGGCAGCATTAATCGAAGGGACAGTTAGCGTGTCTCCTTTGCACCTCAGGTCAGCCGGTGTCCTTTTAAATGCAGTTGATTACCTCCATCAGCCTGTTAATACACATATATATTTTTTTTATATATATATTTATATGTACATATATATGTACATATATAATTATATATATATTGTCGTTGTTGTTCCAACGTTTAATCAAACTGTGAATACTAATCACAATTCCAGATTTATGATAATTCATTGCCTTCCTTTGCCTGTCTCTCCATGCTCCTGTAGTCCTTGAAGGAAGTGAAGGAGCGGGTGGAGGGGGGCTATCGCATGGAGGCTCCGGAGGACTGCCCCCCCGCTGTTTACTCCCTGATGAGGATTTGCTGGGAGCCGGAGCCTCGCAGGAGACCTGCTTTCCACAAACTGAGAGAGAAACTTGAGCGAGAGTCGGGCAAACGCAGCCCCGGGTCGGAGCGCCGGGATGAGTTCGGGTCTGGATCCGGATGCTGATCCCGAGCTCCTAATGGTGGCAGTGGAGTTGCGAGCGATGGACAGGTAATACAGCACATCGTTACCCACAGTGTTGGTGTGAGTCACAAGTGATGGCCAAAACTGGAGGCCAAAACTGGATTCCTTGAGGACAATCATTGCGTTACTCTGGTGGTCATGTGATGCCAAAGAGAAAGAGTTTCACAGCCAGGAATATACTAAACGTCAGTGTGGGGGGTGAGACTATGGTAGTATGGCTCTGTTTGGTGGCTCCACTACTAGATTCGCCACGAATCTGTGTACAGACATTCATGGTACCCAGAGGATAAACCTTAATGACTTTGGTGATCTAGCTTGGACCACGCCCTTCTTTGAACTTTATTTTGATCTCAACTACAAATGTGTAAAGTGTTGTGAAATCTGTTGACACTGTCTTTGTAAAACCACACCACATCCTGTGAAATAGCAAAAAAAACAACAACAACAATGATTCCAACTAACCAGGATTGTCTGTGAAGCCAAAGCCGTCCGGTGAGTAGCAGATAAATCTGTACATGGAGTTTGAATTTGAGTTCAGTCTGTCCAAGTGTCTGTTTGTTGCCATATAGGGGGGAGTTTTGGCTAGAACCTCACGATACGATACGTATCAGGATACTTTGGTCACGATACGATACGTATCAGGATACTTTGGTCACAATACGATACGTATCACGATACTTTGGTCACGATACGATACGTATCACGATACTTTGGTCACGATACGATACGTATCAGGATACTTTGGTCACGATACGATACGTATCAGGATACTTTGGTCACGATACGATACGTATCACGATATCATGATATCACGATATTGCAATATAAATAAAGATGAAAACACGAGTACCTGTATATGTACATCAGATGATATTGATCAAAGGACAAATTTCATTCAAAACAGCCTCTCCATTTTATTAATTCCCATGATATTCACTGGAATAAATATTGAAAATAAAATGAAAAAGGATAAAGTACTGCATTCACAATGCGTCTAAACATTAATCTATTTTTTTTTTTAATCGATCTTTAGAGTTGAAAATCGATATTGTATTGGACGGCAAAGTATCGTGATATATTGCCGTATCGATATTTTTACCCACCCCTATTGCCATATAAATGTGTCATCTGTATGATGAAAGAGCTTCTGTTCTGTAGAGTAAACACAGGTTATTTGTATTTAATGACACAAGATTAAATATACATATATCGGAAAGAAACGGGAAAAATCCTGGATTTAATCGCAGATCACACAAATCTGCTTTGATCCCAGTGAACAATATGCCATGGACTCAGGATTTAATATGAAAAATGTGTAATATTTAATGTTTTTCAATGTTCAAAGAATTTTGCTTTTAAAAAAAACGATTGGGATGTTTATTCAAGGCAGGTTGTCAGGAGGCCTTTTCACGTGAAAGAGGAAATCATTTCACTTTTCAAGAAATCAAGCCTCATACTATTTTTGACACTTTGTCCGTCACACTCCGGCAGTCAGCGTTGTCGTGGACTTTGATTCAATTCACATACAACATGTATTACTACTTTCTCTTCCCTCTCTATGAGGATTTTGAGATTAAAAGAGTGGCTTTGTTTTATCCATTGTCCTCTTGGGAGGTTTGCAGGTACAGATGTCTTTTATTTGCTTTCCTAATCTTTGAACTGAACATTATTATTTAACACATACAGTTTCTATTTATTAATGTATCACTCATTTCACCACATGTGCTCGTCTGCTGCTTTTTAATAGAAATAAAATGACATTTTTGTTGTTCCCCTGAGACTAATACCGTTTAAACCCCACCACTAAATGAAGACTCTCTTTTTTGGGTGGGATTGTTGTCACGTCACAAGGCTGAATTAAAGATGTCATTTGACTTAAGTCTACGTAAGCCTGGTATTTGTCTCCGTCCCGGGAGACGAACCCCAAATTGAGGCTTCATCCTCCGTCTTGTTATCGTACAGTAAGCGTTGGTCCTCCACCGTTTGTTCAATCTGCTCTGTGTTTTCCTGAAGCCCTCTAATGGGATGAGCAGCAATTTTCTGGACAAGGATTTATAAAGGAACCAAAAAAAAAAAAGATAATAAAAGATTTGCTCTCTTTGATGGTGGATGAGTTATATATTACCGAGTAAATTTTTTTTTTCTGAATACCAGTGATTATTTCCTCTCAGTTTGTCAGTGTGTATTTTTATAACACCGAACAAAGCTTTATCCCGGGACCCAAGTGTTAACGGATTACTTCTCAGAGGGTCTCTTTTAAAGTATTACTTATTATAGGCTGCAGTGTACACACGTTTATATAAACTATCTCCCAATTCAACAATTCAAGGACCAACTGCAAAAACACCTCATTGTCCATTTGTTGGCTTAAGTCTATCACCTGTAGACAACCTTCAACTTTTCTCTTCAGTCTGGTCTCAGTCCAAATTTGATTCAGTACAAGAATCATCTTTGAGCTCTTTCATTCGTCGATAAATAATAAAACGAGACGCATCCGCCGAGAAGCACTCGAGCAGACAGTCGCCTAATCGTGGTCCATTGTTTCAATGCGGATGCAAAATCGACACGCAGCTTTCCAGGTGGAGCTTTCGAGTCCTTTTCCATCCTCGTTGGCTGGATTACAGAGCAGCATGACAATCCTCAGAGCTCCTCCAGGTAGAGAGCGCATCATGTAAGCTGTTTGGGGTCTTTACAGCTCAGCTCCAAGCGGAGCCAATGCACATATGTAACAGTGGGACAAAGGAAGGTGTATTGTAGACAAACTTAATGGGGCTTAACTTGTTCACGTATAAGTAGATCGTGTCACTTGAAGGACTAAATGAGCTAACATGGACTAATATAGGTAGGAGACAAGATGTCTTTCTAAGAAAACTGAATCATCCGAGCTCCGCTCATCCCTAGACAGGTGATTTCCTTCACAAACTATTTACTAACTGTACAAATACAAATACAACAGCATGTCCTTTCAAAACAAAATACTGTGTTTTTGTTATTTAAGTTATTCTTCTGGTCATGAAACATTTTACTCACCATTTAAAGATGAGTGTTTGTATCTGAATGATAGTAAACACAAAGTGTAGTACTGTCAGTGGTAGAAAGTATACAAGCACATTTACTAATGTACTGTATTGAAGTTCTAATTTTGTTGTTGAGTATTCCCATTTTATGATACTTTGTACTTCACTACATTTTAGAAGAAAATATTGTATTTTGTATTCCATGAAATGTATCTGACAGCGCAAGTTGAAGAAATTTAGATCATACATAAAAAAACATGTTTGTAAAAATACAAATACAGAAACGTAGTTTTATTTCCACCAAATAGTGATTTCCCCTCTACACTTACAAAGAGGTAAAATGACACAAAAACCAAAGAAACATTTTTTTTTACTATTATTTAAGATATTTTAGAGAACATTAGATTTACACTCACATTCACTAGACAAGAAAAATACTGATTTATTCTTGTAGTGCTAATCAGCTGATTTAAAGAGGTCTCTTTCCTAATGTATATGTATTCCTATGTATTTGGATCCGCTGGCACCTCATGACCGACTCAGATTGGGTCACTATGTTGAATGAGTAAAAACAAAAAATGTTGAATTAGTTCCATGGCCTGGGGGCTCAGACTCTGATGAATCACACTATCACCACTCAATCCTCGACCCATAATTACCTTTTCCTTGGCATTCCCAAAATATCACCCTTTCTCCTAGATATTGCATAATATTGTCATTACTTATTATGACATCATGATTTATTTCCATTTATTTCCAAACTGTTTTTATTATGTTTTTGATCGCATATGAACTCAACATACTACTTTAGAAATCCTGGCATCTTAATGAACTATTTCACTATGAAGAGTAACATTAACCTGACTCTTTGGTTCAACGTTGCCATGGAAACGATCTCAACATGTTTTATGGAATTATGCTCTGCTGTGATTGGCTGGTTACCCCTTCTGCCCGTGAGCCTTTGCATGACAGAGAAACGGAGAACCACATGAACTCAGCTTCGTCGTCAGACTAACACCATCACTGTTCCTCTCGCCCACTCCCTTCCCCCTCCCCCTCTCCCCACTTCCCTCAGTAAGCTGACACTGCGCATTTACACGTTAGCTGCTTTTACCTCTAATAGGATCAGGAGGCTTACATTGTCATCTGATAAAACTAAGCAGCTTGATAACTGAAATGCTTCTTCTTAACCAATTTATGTGCAATTAGGACAACAGAGAAACAGTGGAAGAAACAAAATTGTATTAACAAAATCATGTGGGGATAAGTGACCACTTATCATTACTGAGTAAGCTTGCTGTAAGTGAGACTATCGGGAATGAAGAGCAAATGTTATTGTGTTGAACCCTAGTTTTCTGGGCTGTAATTTAGATAATTATTCATGATAATATTTGATTTTATAATATTAAGGTTTGTGTAAAATGAAAATCATGACAAGCGTTTTGCAACTAGTTTGACCTCAATGACCCCTGGAGTTTACTACCACCACCGTCTGCCTTCCACTCCTTCTCACAGATTGAATTACGCCAATGGCTTGAAAATTACATCAAATTATAATGTTACTTTTCTTAAACGTTGTCTGTTTTTCTTGCCTGAATGAGAACTATAAGAATAACTGTCAAAAGTGAAGAAAACTTCAAGATTAATGCATTTCTGTCCACCTGTTCTAAAAATAATAAAAAGTGGAAAATGTGGGGAAAAATCTTCAAATATAGCAAAAAAAAAAAAAGTTTTTACGCTTGGCTGAGGTGGAATAGTGGCTGAATCGATGCTATGGAACAGATTTAGTGAATAAATGATGTCTATGAAGCCTGCAGCTTCACACTCTGTTGAAGAGATGAAAAACAGCGGCAGATAAAACAAATCTCAATCCTTTAATACATGAAACAAATGTGTTTGCTACATCGCTTTTAACCGTTTGCTGCTCTTGTAATGACGTCATCTTGCTACACCGTCTTCTTCTTCTGCAATGGTATACTGGGTTTTCCGTCTGGAGAATTATCATGATGAACCGACTCCTAATGATTGCTTAACGGTAGTGGATGGAAACGAGGATTCATTCGAAATTTTCAGATTTTCTCGAAATTTTGTTAAATCTTTACAGCACTTCATTTTGATTAAATCGCCTGATCCAAAGAACAAGTTACATTTTGTTTCAGAGCATGTATTGTATAACATTTTTACTTTCTCCAAAAAAAACCAAAATTTTCCCTTTTTCTATGAACAGATTTTGTTTTACATATTTTGTCATGTGCACATTCAGCCCGTCGTGAAGACAGAAACTGAATCAGCTGTTAAATTGATGTTCCCCCAACGTGTCTTTAGATATGTTTGAGGTCACAGTTAATCTTTTTAGCGCCTTTAGAGTCGCAGCTGATTTCTGTGACTTTAAGCCGGACCGACTCTGCTACTTTAAATCGGCTAGCAGACACTTTTTGTTCTCCGGTACTCAAAAGAACAACATCCAAATGTGTGATGGCAATGAAGCAGAGGCATTTTTACCTTGTTTATTATTTTCACTGTTTCATACTTGTGAAAGGAGGATCACCTCAGCTTTAAAAGGGCCGTGTTGAAAACCCTCCTCTTAAAGAAATAGTGCAACAAGTGTACAAGCAGTGCTGGTCCCACATTGTCACCTGATGCTGAAATAATGGAGGTTCCTTCTAGAACAAAAACACCTTTTTGTGTACTTGATTAATCTATTAACGTAGTTGTTTCTGACCACTGAACATTTGTGCCTGTCTGTTATAATGTCATACAAATACTTACATACATACATTACATACATTTTAGCTCCGCTTGTGAATTTTTATGGAACTTGAAACTTTTTTTGGTGTATTTTGAGGATAATTGCCATCAGCATACTGAAATTATCTACATGACTACTATATTTCATATAGTAGTCATGTAGTTGCTCACTGTAAAAATGTACAAACTAAAGTATCTACATTATTACAAATATATATATATATATATATATATATATATATATATATATATACCAATATATGCCAGAATATAATATAAGTTTAAAAACATGTTTTATGTGTGTTATTACTAAAATTGAAAAAAAAAACAGTTTTATTTATTTATTTTTAAAAAGACCCAGTAAGCAGATCAAGTTAACAGAGAATAAGGAAGTACTTTTTTTGTGTGTTTTCCAGTTACTCCTCACTCCTATCCTTCCTTTTTTTTAATTTTCCAAATCTTTTAAAATATTGTAGATAATTGAAGATAATTAGCTGTATCTGGGTCCTACTTTCTCTTTTTGTAAATAGCTTATTTTTTACTTTTATTAAATAAGACAAGCATTTATCAAATTAATTAATGTATTATCATACTAGGATGTCAGATTAATCTGAGATGAGACGAGACAGATCGCATTAATTAAAGTCAACTAAAATATTTGGGGAGATTAAAGTCTAATCTCATTTGAATTTGAATTTTCCTGATGAATGAAATAAACATGGTTTTGCTGGGATATTAATATAAATATTCATCACTGACACTCTTTGAGAGAAAAAAAAAGTTCTATTGTTAAATTAATAGGGCATCATCTACGTTAAGATAATCTTTATGCTGATGACCTCATGTGTTATCATTTCAAAGTTTATTTTTTGTCATGGTTCCACATAAATGAGGGGGGGGGGGGCTGGGTGTGCTTAGAGAAAACTTTCAGTGGGTCTTTTGTCTTTAAACAATAAATGTATGAAAGAGAGTTTTGTCCAGGCTTCATTAGCCTGGGCCTCCTACCGTGGGGGGTGAATGGAAATGACATTTAAAACAATTACTTGAGCAGAAACCAGCTGCCAATCACTCTTACAGGGGAAGGATTCCAATTAATAACCTTCTCCTAATCCCCACGTTTCACCTCCTACGCCCCCCTCAGCCTCGTCCACCTCTCCCTCTCTGTCTTCCTCCTCTTCCACTCTCCTCTCTGAGCTGGAGTGCATGGCGTCTGAACTCAGTTGTTGAATGTTTGTGTGGGTTTTTTTTTTTTTTTTTTTTGCAACCAAGCGGCTTTATTCACTTGCACTTCACTGGAGTTTTTCCTGTTTAGGACTGTTTGCTATATAGAGAGAGTATTCTGAGAGATGCGAGGTAAGAAAAGCCGGCTCAGTGATTGCGAACGGTGCACATTGGCGATCTGGGAAGAGTGAAGTCTGAGGGTGAGCCGCTCAGAGGAACAGGTGGAGCACTGGCATCAGCAACTTCAACATTTCAACGTTTTATAAACTAAAAAAAAAAGGTAAGCTCGACCACTGCCTTGTTTTGTGGATGTCATTCATTTCAGTGAGACTGAACTTAAACGGTGTCATGCAACTGGAGAGAGTGTGGCTCCAAAAAGATAGAGGTTAACAGCTCAGGATGCAGTGAAGAAACACATGCTGGTGCTGTTGAAAAGTTTGCTTTTTTATCAAAAAACTTGCTCTTTTGTATGTGAGCACCTGAAATGTGTCCATATATGTGTAGTTGTATTTCTATACAATCAGTATCACACGCAATACTTCCATTTGCAATCCTGTCAATACAATTTACTTACTTACTTCATGTATATTAATTAATGCCAGATTTTGGCCCAAAAGATTTTCCAACACAAAAACCTCCATTTGTTTTTCCAGTAACATAACTTTATTTAAACACCATATAATCTGTGAATGAATGTCTGTATAGAATCTATAGAATGTGTTGCTCTTTAAAGAGTTGTATCCTGCTGCAGTTATAATCTACACTTACCCAAAATGTAACATTGATGCCAGTGAGATTTAAGTTTAAGTATGTTAAGTATTGTGAGGCAACCTTATCACTAGAATGACAAGATCGTAAAGATTGTTGTGTCTAATGTATAACGTTTTTTTATTCCAATGGAGCCTTTGATTTACACAAATAAATCCGGGTGTAGTTTTTATAAGAAAGGGTTTTTTTTTATATAAAAGTAAAATATAGCAGAGAGTTCATATTCATAATCGCTGTGGGACAGAGAGTGCGGAGCATGCATTAAAAAAAAGGTCATATATATTGTTTAAGAAGTAAGTTGTGTCATTAAGCGATAGCCTCTCAACCCGATGTGACCTGCAGAGGATCAGAGGGTTAAGATGGATGGACAGAGATCATCTAAGGTAACTCAGATGATCTCTACAGCACCTTTTGTCCTCAAACTGCCTTTTCTCTCATTGCAGTGCAGACGCTCGGATGCATTTATCACTGGATACCATGAGCATGGTGGATGACAGCTGCCTCTCCCCCAGCAACTTCCACGAGATGGGGAAAGGCGGGGGCGTCACCGTGGGGGGTCGCGTCCACAGCATCGACGTCATTCTGGGTTTCAGCAAAGACCAGGACCCCCTGCTCAGTCCTGCCGGGGCTCCGCGGCCCCATAAAGTGGACATCGATGGACTGGCGGAGCCTGGGAGGCAGCAGGAGCCCTCGTCACACCCAACCTACAGCGGGCACCTCTCCTCTCTGAGGACCAGCAGCACAGAGCAGCAGTACCATGGTGAGTCCAGCTGATGCTCTCCATCCCGCCATAGACCTCCACGGTAGTGTCACCTTTAGGAGTGCCACCTTTAGGTTGAGTTGAGCAGCTTCAAAGTTTGTTATTGAGAATAATCTTCTGATCTTTTGCCCCAAAAACACACAAGATGTTGGAGGATATTGATGAAACAGCAGGGTCTCTGGTCTGGATGAAGGGCTGGATACGTATATGAGTTCTAGGTTCAGTTCAGAGATTTGCACTGAAGTTAGAATATTGACATCTGTGATCAAACATAATAAACTTACTTTACTGATGACTAGAAAGTTTTCTGGCCACCAACAAAGATTCAGTCTATCGTGAATCAAACTTATTCAAGAGTTCATATGAGTTTATAGCGTTAAAGGTGTGTTATGTTGCCACATCATATGGTTAACTCACAAGTAAAATTAGTTGTTACTAAGAAAAAAGCTGTGAATCAGAAGAATAAAACAGTATTCTCAAACAAATCAAACATATCCACACCTCCTCACAAACCTGCGGGAAGGTGCTGGGTTTTGAATCCATGCCTCATCTTGCTGTGGCCTGTCTGCTCTCTCTCTGCCTGTCTCAGGCCTGTGAAGGCTGTGAACCTTCACCTTCACGCCAAGGGGGTGAGACAAAGCGGGCGGTGTTTGACCCGGCAATGATAATAGGCTGCATGCCCTTCTTTTTGGCTGCATATTACACTTTTAACATTTAACACAACGAAGCGTATCGAGCAGCATGTATAACATGCAGAGTGTGGTCATACTGGGTGTGTTGGTGCAACATTTCTGTGGAGTTTGCTTCCTTTTAAAACCACTCACATGCAGATTCACACTGTTGCACCATGGGGCTGAGATTGAGAGCTAAATCTCAGGACAAGATGTTGTAGGGGGTTTATGTGCACAAGCCCAATCCCATCCCCTTGTGGAATTCCCCTAATCTTCTCTTCTGTGTGGAGATTAGATTGTACAGTAGGTCATTGGGGTGTTATTGTTATCATTCTGTCTCGGAATCAAATTCATCACGTTTAATCTGAAGCTATTTTCACATGCGGGATCTGGCAGGTGGTTGGCGAAACTTGTGGCAGAAACGGACAAAAAAAACATTCAAATAAAAAACACAAGCGGTTTTAATTCAGTCGCTGAATCCAGGCAGACACTGATTTTCTTGATTAACATACATCAACACCAATGACATCACTCCTTTGTATGTAACTATCCCATGAAGTCAGCGCAGTTCCCCCTGAATGAGCAACTTTTCTGTGTTTGGTGTCGCTCGGCCCCCTCCTCTCGGAGCCGAGATGTTCTGCTGGCTGATAAACAGTGGGCAGCCTTCAGACCAGTGGCTGTGATGGGCTGACAGGCCAAGAGCTGGGCACTGAACCAGACCTGACCTCTGCCTTTGTCAGAGCCTGGCCTTTGTCATAGCTGCTTAATGAGAGGTGGATAAATGAATCCCTAAAAAATCCTGCTTTGCCTTTGCCCCCGCTCCCATTTGCCAGTTGAAAGACCACAATGACCCCTGTCTCCGTACTTTATCGCCGTCAACACATCTCAGTCACAAAAGCATGCTCGCATTCACATTTCTATACTGTAACATATTTGTGGAAATTATGCGAGAATATGATTGGGTTCATAGTGTGATTGCCTCAATCTCTAACTCCTTTGGCTTTACAGCAAGTTTCCTAAAATCTACTGCTTTTTTTGACCGCTCTGATAGCATTGTTTTCAGCTGTTTTCAGTGGAAATAGCTCTATAAACCAACTGTTCACTATCTAGTGGCACCAAATGGCAGACAGACACAGTTAGTGACTATAAAACATTGGATTTAACAGCTAAAGAGCCAAATACTTCCCTCAGGAGTTGGTAGAGACCAAAACCAGAGCTAAAAGAGAGGGACTTACATTCACCAGGTGGTCACATGACTCCAAATCGACATGTGAATGAGTAACTCTTTGCTTCACACATCAACTTAAAAGGCGATCACGCCAATGATTGTTCACAACTCGCTTCCACTGCCCCCAAGTGGCTTTTACTGAGCAACTGAACACATTTTATTCTCTAGAAGAGGCTATAACATGATCCATGAATCCATTTATTTGTCTTAATATATATAAGAAGAGTTCATTTAATTCAGAAAAGTAATTAAAAGTTGGTTTGACCCTCCGTCTGTACACAACCTGAATGATGTATGGAAGCCAGTTCAGGTCAAGAGAACAACGTTACAAGAGCAACTGATCCGATTGTTTAATTAAATTCTTAACCTGCTGGTTGAAGGCTGTATTAGTCCCCTCTCTGTGAAACTGTATTTCTCTGGTGTTGAAAGTGATATACGAAAATATTATGGAAGATTAGGAACGAAGGAGAGAAAGAACAACTGAGAGGAAGACTCAGGGAAATTAAAGGATTATGAGGAGAGACGGTTGCTAAACCCTTGTAGTGTCAGTAAACAGTAGCTTGTCAGTGGCTGGTGCTCACAGTTGACAAGACAAGTAGATTTTCTTGTTTTTATGGCTATGCTTTAATAATAATAATCAACTATACTGTGAAATGCAACTAAGTTCGCTGCCAATAATAAATACTGTTATATGTCATATGTTTACAGTTTAATCCATATAGAAAGAAGAAAATCAACACTGGAAACAACTTTTCTAAATCCGATTAGGAATGTTTTCGAGCTTCATTGAAGTTCAAGGGATTGCTTGCTTCACTGACCTACAGTAGCCTATTGTTGCAAGTGTCAAACTGATGTCTGCTCTACTGGAAAGTGGGAACGACATTCTTCATTTCAAAATCACCACTCTGCTCCTTTTCCCCCCTTTTCTTCTAAATTTGAGTTCATATTGTAATCACAATTTCCCCCAAACGCTCGTTTCTCTCCCGTACAGATAGCAGCTTATTCACAAACAAGTGCGACGAGGCGCTGAATGAGCTGAGGAAGAGTGTGGAGAGCGACGAAGGCAAGTCTCCAGAGCCGTGCAAGGACGATCAGCCCAAGAAGAAGCACAGGCGCAACCGCACCACCTTCACCACCTACCAGCTGCACGAGCTGGAGCGTGCCTTTGAGAAGTCCCACTACCCGGACGTGTACAGCCGCGAGGAGCTCGCCATGAAGGTGAACCTCCCGGAAGTCCGAGTCCAGGTAGGAGGAACCACGGCATCCACGCTGTGATATCACAGAGATCCTTTTCCTCACTCATAACACCAAAGATATGTAGTCAGTTTATATAAAGAAGGTTTGTTTTTGGTTTTCTATAGTTTTCTCTTAATATATCACAGCAGTAGAATAAGCAGGCAATAGAATAATCAAGTAACATTTTTTTTTGCAACTATATACGTATATTTAAATATATTTAAATATATTTAAAAAAACTTTAAATTATATTTCAATTGCTTAAACTTCACACAGATTCAGTTAAATGTCCCTTTTGATCCGGGTCAGTAAATGAAAAACGCATCACGAGGACTGTTTCCGTCCCTCAGGTCTGGTTCCAGAACCGCAGAGCCAAATGGCGCCGGCAGGAAAAAATGGACGCCAGCACTATGAAGCTCCACGACTCGCCCATGATCTCCTTCAACCGGCCGGCGCCGGTTCACACCAGCATGGGTCCGATGTCCAACTCCCTCCCGTTGGACCCCTGGCTCTCCTCGCCTCTGTCCAGCGCCACGCCGGTCCACAGCATCCCAGGCTTCATGGGTCCAGCTCAAGGCCTCCAGCCCAGCTACCCCAGCCACGGCTTCCTTAACTCCAATCCTCATCCTCCTCATCCTCACCCTCCTCACCCTCACCCTCACCCTCACTCTCATCCTCATCCTCATCCGTCCATGGGCCAGGGGATGCAGAGTATGGCTCCTCCTCCCTACCAGTGCACCGGAACGTACCCCGATAAATACCCTCTGGAGGACGTGGACCAGCGCAGCTCGAGTATCGCTGCTCTCAGAATGAAAGCCAAGGAACACATCCAGTCGATGGACAAGACCTGGCATCCCATGTGACTAACAAACCACCACGTTGGGAACGGGAGATGCTGAAGTTGTTTCTCGGGGGGTTCAGGGACAACATGTTGACAGCATGTCAGTGACGTGTCTGAGACCCACAGAGCCGAGACAATGGATGGTGAACTGTGAAAACTGAGGATTTTAGGACTTTCCTTGGACTTTTCTTTCTTTAAAATCATCTCAAGGACATGAAGCAGACAAGTGAACTCTACAGTCTTGTTAAACTGCTCATTTTAAACCACTAATTATCCCGACATGTGTTCTCCCTCAAATCTCAAAGTGTTTAGCGTTTTTACAACCATGCTACCCTTTGGATTAACGCTCCATCCATATTTCTCAACAGCTTGTTGATTGATCGCAGGAGGCGGGTTTTCAGATGTCACAAACGGACTTTGACCATATATGTAAGAAATAAGAAAATAGTTTTTAATGCCTAGAGATATTCTGAGGAAAAAACTGTCCGTGAACAGAGAATTAAGCTAACATGAAAATCACCTAAATGTGGGAGTAATTATTATTCTCATCACCTTTCTGACTGAATTTGAGTTTGACAAAACATCCTACATTCAGCTGTTCATTATTTCCTTTTTCTCCAGTTTTTTCCACCAAGTTTGTGTTTTCACTAATTAATCCAATTGTCACATTTTCATGGGTCAGCAGAGTCTCAGAGTACTTTGTGGAGGAAAATTCAGTCTCAGTTTGATGTGAGCGCAGCTTTTTAAAAATCTGACTGTGTTAAATGCAGGTCTCACTAATCTGTTGATTTAATAATAATAATAATAATTTTGTGTTATTGGCTTTCAGCTTTGTTTTGCTACGTTCTGGCTGCCCAGTTTAGATTTGTATTGAGCCTATAGCTTAGATAACCTGATGGACTGGAGGAAGGTGACAGCCGAGGAGCAGTGAGGCCGACTGTCGTGGTTTTTAATAAACATGGAGGGAAGAATCTCTCAATTATGCTGTAAAGTTTGACCGTTTGATGGGAAATGTGCTATCGTCAGAGATGTGATGGCACCTTTTTGAAGTGGATCACGACTGAGAATATACCAAAAAATAATTCTGCACACTTTTTTTTCCTGATATGTGCTGGGATGCTTTAAAGAAGTATAATGGAGAGAGGAAAGAAAGAAAGGCAGGCGAGTGAGCGAGCAGAGTAACCCTGTTTGTGCTTGAGTGGCTGTTGGAGGAGAAGACCTGTTGGCAGCTCAGTGTTGGGTGGCTGCGTGTACGTGCAGGGCAGCAGAAAGAGCCCTGTGTGATGCGTCACCCCACATAGTTTAGTCTTTGTTTGGCACAATTGATCCAAGTGTATCCTCTTTGTCCGAAATTGAAGAGGCGGGGCGGGGGGGGCGACAGTCTCAGGCTGCACTAAATAGGCCCTTGTAACCATTTTGTCATGGAAGTTTTTTTTTTTCTCAATCAAAGGAGAAGGGGAAACATTGTATCTGCTGTGGTCATTAGTAACACTATATTGGTCTTCTCCCATCTGCTGCAGAGTCAAGTTCGAAACGTCTTCATATGCGTCAGGAGTCGAGCTAAATAGATTTTTATTTGGTGTCGAGACATTTTAGCATCTGCAGGTAGCATCTCCTGTACAGGTAACTTTTTGAGTTTGTTATGGAACAAGAGGGAGGGAAAATACTTCATCTTAAAGTGCAATTTCAGACTCTGTTTTTTAATATTTTTTTTTTAAAGGAGACAAATTATCCAAACTACCTATTGTATAATTGTGATATTTCATTTTGATACATGAAAGTCATAAATCCACACTGACTACAGCAGCAAGAACACCATTGAGTGATTTCTAGTTATTTTTTTAAAAACCTGTTGTACTGCTCAGAGATGAAACACAGTTATTCTACTGCTGCTCACCATTCGTTCTCATGTAGTTTTTTTTGTTTGTTTTTTAACGTTGTTGCGTAGTGATGTTTAGATTCCTTATTGGACGATGCCAGGACCTCACACCATAGAGGAAATGAGGATTACCTTGCACATTAAGAGCTTCTTTAGAATGCTACGTACAGTAAATGTGATTTTTGACCAAGAACAAGCCAAAGGTTACACAATGGACAAAAATGCACTAGAAGTTTGACAGTTTTAGTTGTTTTTATGTGGAAAATCTTCAGGAAAACTTCCTGTATGACTGTTTCGTTACTTTCATGTCCTAGTTACATCCGTCCTTGTGATATCATTGTTTTCTTTCTTTTTTTTTTAAATTTTGTCTGGATCCTTGATGCCCATATTCTGGAAAGAATGAAGATCTACTAGAAATAAATATAGTTTGATAGAATATGCATCTCCACTCTCTCACTGCAGTGCTTTCATGTTGACCTGTGCACTCATTCCCACACAGTCACCGTATTTTTCTTTTCCGGGAAGTCTAAAGAGCATTACTACAGTATAATCGTTATCATCTGACATACATGGCACTTTTCCTCTAACACTTGTGCCCCGTCTCTCTCTCTGTCATATAAGAGCTCGTTCTCATTCTTTCTTTCTTTCTTTTTTTTTTTTTTTTACCCCTCCCAATCCTTTCTGCTGTTCCATGGTTTGGTGGCAGGGTGCCAGCCTGTTAGGAAGATGAGACTCCAATCAATCAGCGCTTCCCAGGGGGGCCTCTGACCGCAGGGCCCGACTCCCTAATTGCCCCCAGGCAGGCAGGCCGGCAGGCTCAGCCGCTGCAACACATGTTCACAGAGGGACCGGTGCCGCGGCGCTAGCTGGCCTCCTCAGCATGAGAATCACTTTCTTGGACAGATGGAGGCCAGGACAGACCTCACTACAAGGGCCATATGGATAGGCCAGGGGATGCAAAAAATAAATGTTTTAAAGTGTCCTGAACGGATTAGATACTGAATTACACTGGTTAACCCTGGCTATCTGAAATAGGAAATATAAACTGGAACTAAAAATATTGTTTTCTCATCCAGATGTTTTGAGGATTCATGAAATATACCCAGAACCACAGGGCATTTTGTTCAAGGGAGAGTTGCCAAATTGCGGAGTTATCAGCTGTAGAGATGTCGGCCTTCTCACAACTATAATGGGACTATATGGCACTCATCTTGTGGTGCTCAAATATACAATAAAAAAACTATACATTTGGAAAAACTCAACAGCATCTTTCCATAGAACAATCTAGATTGATTAATTGCATTACAGATAACAAAAACAATATGTATTTATGATTTGTGGGTGAACTGTCCCTTTAATGTAATTGTTTCAGGGAATAGGATGCTTGGATCTGTGATCCAAATGTAATGAGAGGCACAAACTGGCGTCGGTTGTTGGTATGCATGAAAAGTTAAAGCAGTTACGAATCATGTGACTTGACTCTGTAAAGAAAACAAAAAAAAGATCGTGTTTGAGTTCAAATTTCAGAGATTTCACAAATTGCATGAAGTGTAAAAACTTTAATTACGTTCACATGTGAGTTTATATCATATTACAACTGATGGTGTTCCCAAAAACACAGGCAAGGGGGAAAAATTGGATAAGAAAGTAAAAAAAAGAAGAGATACAGGGAATAAGCATAAGTCAGTGGGAGAGAAGAAAACTAGAAGCATTAAGAAAGAAAGAGATTAAGCAGGAGAGGAGTGTGGGAGTGAGAGAGAAAGAGGGAGACAGAGGGAGTCAGGGTGGAGAGGAAGAGGAGGAGGAGGAGGAGGGAGGGATGGCTGCTCATCAGAGTTAATGATGTAGAAAATCCCCCAATTAGAGCGTTTTCCTGTGTTTCAGGATGAGTTCAGAGTGGGGTCCTCTGACAGCCTGAGGATTAGTACCCAGGCTGGGCCGGGCCGAGCCGGGCCTGAACAGACACTAACTAACTGCTGGACAGCTTGGCACTGCTCAGCTGGGGCCGGGTCGGGGCTGTAGCCACAGTCAGGGGCTCGGGGTAGGCATGCGTTTAGCCGGAGTGAGTGGCTCAAAGAAAAGCATGGGAAAAAGAGCAGCAGCAGATCAACATGGAGAGTTTCATGTATTAAAATGTAGAACATTTAGACAGAGTGCCAAAAGAACATGAGAAACATGAGAAAGACTTCCATATGTTTAAGCTCACCTTGCTGACGCATCAATTTTGTAACAGCATTAAATCCAGAATGTAATCTAATCTAATCTGGTTTCTATTGACAATCAATCTGTCCACATACTGCTTCGTGGCAAATAATAAATAAATCACAAGATGGCAAAAAATAAATAAATCTTGTGAACACAGCCTTTAATCCTCCTAACAATAAATCTGTCTCTTTACACAACAATGAAACATAACCAATAAAAGCTTTTGGCTGAATTCGCCTGCATGTAATCGCAAACACATAGAAGCAGATATTGGACGTTAGTCAGACTTATGTCAGAAAAATGCAGACTCGACCTTGAGGACACATATAGTAAATATTCTTGATGCAACGTCCACTTACTTAGCTGTCCCTGCAGCTTTTCAGTCTCCCATGGCTTAGTCAACAAACACTCCAGACTGGACTTGACACCTATAGATTTATTATTTTTTTTAATCTTTGACCAAAAGAATGCATAGCAATCACAATTTGAATAATTCATTATTGAGGTGTTGCATTTAAAAAAGCCTTGAGACTTAACTTGGACTACAGTAGCACCAAAAACCTAAAAACAACAAGAAACTACAGATAGCCTGGTTATTTTTGGAGCAGAGCAATAGTATATTAGTACAATACTAATAGTATTATAGTGTCATTCTTGCACAAGTCCATGTTGTCCTTTCTCAGTAAGATATCAGATGTCAGTCTTCAAATTTAAAGGTTGTTGACCAAAACTGCGAAGACAATTAATTTTTGCGGAACTCACCTCACAGTGAGTGTGTTCATTAATAACAACTGAGTCCCTAATGACTAATTGATTAATTGTGCAGTCTATTATTTCGCTCCTGCACCCCAGTAGATCTGAAAGGGCCACGGCTGGAGTTAACAGTCTTATTGGAGAGACGCGTTCCTCGCATGGGACAATAAGGGAAAATAGCGGAATTAATTGGGTTTGATTAAGAGAGCTTTTCAATGGGACACAGCTTTTTCGCATGACATAATTAGAGGTCAGTTAAGGGAGGGGAGGGGGGTAGCATGGGGGGGATTTGCCTGTTGGCGCCAGTGTTGTGTGGGTGTGTCTGTGTGAGAGAGACAGATAGACAGACGCAGAGAGAGACGGGGAGGGGGTGCTTCCTTCACACTTGTAGAACTATTTTGTGTGTCTGATGTGGTACATTTCTATAGGCTCACTCACCAGAAAACACACAGCGAAGTTCACAGGGGGCCCTCTGTGTGTGATTATTATCACTACACTTGTCAGCATTAAAGACACAGTGCTCGGCCTTTTGTTGCAGCTACATGCTCATTAGCAGTGCGCCGCAGAGACAATGTCACTGAATAGAACGGGGCGGCGACCGAAGAGGACATTCGGCTGTGTTTTTGGATGAGAACTAAACATGTAAACAAACTGAAAACATTACAGATACAAACACACACAATTTAAAGTCCTGTTAGAGTATCATCTTAAACAGAAGGAAAGTCATCAGATCTAAACTGTCATTTACAAAAAAACAAAAACAGGATTCACGCTTGATTAGATTAACAAATTCATCACAAGTCTGCACCTGCAGTTTCCTTTTTTTCTCCGAGCAGTTCTCTGTTTCACTGGGATTATGGACAGATGATGAGGCCAAACTGTCCAGGAGAGCCAATCTTTAATCCCACAGACAGCAGGCACCCACCTTATTGAAGTGTCTTTGAGCAAGGCAATAGTGGAAGGTCTCATTAAACTCATTATGCAGAATTGGTCCCTTCACACGGTAAGATTATTGTAATAAATGATTATGTTGTCACTAACATATACATGTAAGAGCATTTCAATGTATTTCATAATATTAGATGGTATTATAGTAAAGTACAGCATCATATCATCAGCATATTATGTGTTTTTTATCATAAGTGTCAAATAAATGTAGTGGAGTAAAAAGTCCAATATTTCACTCTAAGATAGATGTAGAAAGTATAACATGGAATCAAATCTTGTACTTAATTTTATACTTTGTACATGTCGAAACAGATTTAAGCTCTATTCTTCACCACTGTATATTAATATGAAGTTATAAAGTACCTATTATTTTTGTGTTGTTGTTGTGTTTTTGATGAATCATTCTTTAAAGTCTGTTCTTCCTATGTCTTTTGAAATTATGTCTGTTTATATGGAGAAGAAGCATGGCCATACCCTGAATTGTCTCTCAAAATTATTTTTTATATTTGTCACTACTTTTATTAGTAAACTTGAATTTTCCTTCATGGAATCAATAAAGTGTACCTCATCTCATCTCGTTTTTTGTTTTTTTTCTCCATGTTATATTATTATTGATGTCCTGAATTCACACAGTGATCCATGTTTTGATTATAGCATCAGATTAATGTCTCTTTATCAAACACTAGTGGATGGTAGAGGCGAAGAACAAGTCAAGCAATTGTTTAAATAAGATGCTTTATTAAGAGCAGGTTGGCTTTAGACCTTTACAAGCACAGCACAGGTACATGAACTACATGAACACATGAACACAGCACTGCATTCCTGCCTCTGCAGATTGAACATAGAACTGGAGCGCCCTCTATGGTTGGTACTTGGACATGACACTTCCTCATACACACACGATAATATGCAGTGTTATATATTCACTTATATTCAACGAGTGCCGTTTCTCAGTTGGGTTTACATACCATAATATACAACATGTGGTTGTCGTAGTGTACTGCACCAATTTAATTAAAAATAAATACATTATTAAAAACACGTGTAATGGTAGATAAACATGTTTTAAAGTTTAATTGGGAGAAAGTACAGTTTAGGAACTGATAATATGATATTCGTTGTTAAATACTTGAAATATTTCAGAGCAGCAGAACCTCGAAATCTCCTACCGACTATAAAGGTAGCATTTCCGTATTTTGATTTGACAGTCTTACGTCACGGGTGTGACAAAACTCCCACAATGCAATGTAACTTTCACCTGAGCTAAACTACATAACAGAGAGATTTAGATAAAAGTTTAGATATTTCCCTCGGATCGAGCTGATATCTCCGTGGATCTGTTGTTCCGGTGTGACGCGGCTGTGCTGATACTCGGACCCTGGCTCGCTGCTGTATGTATGTTGTGTTTTGCTAATGTGGCTCGTTTAGATTAGCCCCTAGCTAACTTGGCTAACGCTAGTTAGCCTTTCATTCTCAGCACAAACGACTGTGAAGGAGACACTTAGATGACATTTATCTACGAGCAAGGCTCTTAGGAGTGTCATTGTGTGCTGTGAACTGGTTGGAAGTCAGTCGGACCGTAACGTTAACCCGTTAAGCCTGAAAATCTAATTTAATTTAGATTACACCGAATAAATGGCGTGTTGTTCTGATAGCTTGTTTAATACAGATCATCAGGATAGAATTTCAAAGTCCGTGATATGTGAACGGTTGTTATTTTCTATCAGCAATATACAATAGTATGTAGTATAATATATAAAAATATGGAGTAGTATAAATCTAAATAAATTCTAGTGGCCTATTCCATCTGACGTCAATTTCTTTATTATTATTTATTATCATTATTATTTCCATTACTTTATTGTTTGACCATTTTGTCATTTTATACTGTTTGTTCTTTGAATGTTTCTTTTAAAAGTGTATTTTATGTATGTACGGTGTCCTTGAGTGACCAGAAAGGTGCCTTTCAATAAAATCTATTATTATTATTATTATTATTATTACTTAACATTTGTGCTAACTTTCTCATCTTGCATTATGGAATAATTATATATATGTTTATTATATATGTGTGTGTGTGTGACACAGATCTTTAACCTCCCAGCCTGTGGCTGTGGGATCAGCCTTAAGGTTAAGATGGATCCAGACTATGAACATCGCCTCCTCCGACAAATCAACATTCAAAATGACAACTTGAGCCCTGTTGTGAGTTGATCTTGTGTTATATATTAATAATGTAAATGTTGTACACCAATATTGAACTTGTAGTATGATATGGAAAGTTATATTATGGATGACCAGATCAGAAAAGTGACCAAACTTCATAAGCACACACACCTATATGTATGTAAAATGATAATTTGTTGTTTTTGCAGAAAGTGACACAGAGTGTGCGCGGTCAGACACCTACTGGCACCCCGTTATCTTCACCCAGTAAACTTGGAGACAGGTTCATTCCAACCAGAGCGGGGGCAAACTGGAGTATCAACTTCCACAGGATCAATGTATGAACAGTTTGTGGGCACATTTTTGGAGGAGTGTGTCTGTACTTTTGCAAGATAATAGTAATATTCATGTATGTGATAAATAACAGCCTCAATGTTAACGTATATTTAGGTTAATTTGATACTGTTTGATTATTCTGTCTGTTTGTGTCTCAAATTAATAACTTGAATGATTTTTTTAGGAAAATGAGAAGTCACCGACTCAGAACAGAAAAACAAAGGATGCCTCTTCTGATAATATAAAAGGTAAATAAATATTGTAACAATGTTTTTTTTATTCTATTGCTTGCTTCTGTGCATCCAGGATTGTAGTTTTGTGCTTGTGTTTGAAATTATATCTTGTGTTTGCAGCAGATGGGCTGGCCTATTCTGCTCTGCTGAAGAATGAGCTGCTGGGAGCAGGAATCGAGAAGATCCTGGACCCTCAGACAGAGGACCGGCGTCTACAGCCATCCACCCCAGAAAAGAGAAGTCTTTTCAGTGTACGCACAATTCATCTCAACAGTTCTCTTCACCGTTTTATTTGAATTTAAATCAAGTCGGTTGAGAATATGATGGTTTCTGCTTGTGTGTTCTTTGCAGTACTCACTTAATACAAAGAGGTCGTCACCAGAGGATGGCACCAACATCTCCCCATACTCTCTATCGCCTGTCAGCAACAAAAGGTAGAACTATTGATCACACTGTAAGCAGACACACTTACATTTTGTCTTCAGGGTTCCACAATGTCTGTCTTTTTTTTCTTTTGCAGTCAGAAATTGCTACGATCACCAAGAAAGCCAACTCGTAAGATCTCAAAGATCCCTTTTAAAGTCCTGGATGCTCCGGAGCTGCAGGATGACTTTTACCTCAACTTGGTGGACTGGTCGTCTCTCAACGTGCTCAGTGTTGGGCTGGGTACATGCGTTTACCTGTGGAGTGCCTGTACCAGCCAGGTACCGTACGCGACTGATTTTGATATGTATATGTGTAAAAATATTTGTGTTTCGCTAGTTGAAATGTTTTTTTTTTTCCCTCAGGTAACAAGATTGTGTGATTTATCAGTGGAGGGAGACTCAGTCACGTCAGTCGGGTGGTCAGAAAGAGTGAGTACACGCAGCTTACTGCCTTCAGGATACTGTCAAGATGAGCGTTTGGTACAGGTAGTTTTTCTTAAAATGAAATCTTTATGTTTTTAGGGTAACCTGGTGGCAGTAGGGACTCACAAAGGCTTTGTCCAGATCTGGGATGCTGGTGCTGGGAAGAAACTCTTTGCCCTGGAAGGACACACAGCTAGAGTCGGTGAGGACATTTTTTTGTGGGTTATATAGGAATGCTCAAGTCGTATTCAAATCAAATGAACTGAAAACAAAAAACTAGAAAGTTGAATTAATGCTTGACATTCTTGATAATTGTGCCCTGAAATTTCAGTCAAATACTGAGCGTTTACAAGTATAAATTTAGCTTTCCTTTGCCTGCAGGAGCGTTGGCATGGAACGCAGACCAGTTGTCTTCGGGTAGCCGCGATCGTATGATTCTTCAAAGGGATGTGCGGACGCCTCCGCTCCAGTCAGAGAGGCGGCTGCAGGGACACCGACAGGAAGTGTGTGGCTTGAAATGGAGCACTGACCATCAGCTGCTCGCTTCTGGTGGCAACGACAACAAGGTACAGTTGTTGTTGTTATGAAACATGCCCCACATCTTTGTGCGTTTACTCACCGTTCATTAATGTGGTTGTTGTTTGTCATCTCAGCTGCTGGTTTGGAACCACTCCTCGCTGAGCCCCGTGCAAACATACGTCGATCACTTGGCCGCAGTGAAAGCCATCGCATGGTCCCCCCACCAGCACGGCCTTCTGGCCTCGGGGGGCGGCACTGCCGACCGCTGCATCCGGTTTTGGAACACCCTGACCTCGCAGCCCCTGCAGTGTATGGACACCGGTTCTCAGGTCTGCAACCTGGCCTGGTCTAAACATGCTAATGAGCTGGTAAGTCACTCCAGATACAACGTTTGCTTAATTGATTTGCTGACACATGCATTGACAATAAGGTCATACATGGTGGAACTTAAACATTTTTTTGGGCAGATAATACAGCCGACGTCCTCGCATAAAAAAATCTGGGAAACATTGTACATCAACTTTGACTATGTTTGACCATGGAGCCAGGTCTCTGTAATGATGTGGCCTCCCATTGTTGGGTTAGCCTGAAGTCGTATTTCATCCACCTTCTTTTCCTGTGAGTGGGCATTATCCAGGAGTAGCCGGGTAGTGGAGCAGCCTTATTCCTGAGCTGGTTGAGCTTAGCTTCCATCTTGGCTCTCATCCCTCTAGTCCTGGGGCTTTCAACTCCACTTTCAGTGGCATTTGGTCTGGCTGGGTGGTAGGAAGATGCCATGGGCAATGATTGACTCAAGGGCCTCCACACTTTATCCAAATACTCTTTGTTATTCAATGTTGATGAATATATCTCTCTAATATGCCATACGCCCTCCAGTAATGAATACGAAAAGACAACAAATTCAATAAAAAATGGAGCAAAGTTCATCGGAGCTACGAGCTGCTGCATCTACATGACGCTTAGTTGAAATTGACAGTAGTCTCCGTCTGTTAATCGGCCTAATTATTTTACACTTAGCTAATTGAACAAGCAAGTATATCCATGTTAATAGTGATACATTGGTACATTTCAATAAACCATAATTAAGACAGTGTTTCCTCCGAATTTAGACAGTGATATGGGGTATTGTGTCCTCAGGATTTTATTAACCTGCTATGAGGCCGTGCATAACCCTGTTTCCATTTTTTATTGTGAGATACGTTGGAAAATGCACCTTTTTCCGCTGGAAGAGTTGCCTCTTTCCGTTTGATATCTTTGCTACACAATATAAAATATTTATTGATGTACAACTGTCGAGTAACAAGATCCTCGCTGAGAAGATGGTCTTGTTTGTTTGAGGTGGTAACATAAATATGTCTAAGTATTATTTATTTATTTATTAACAATGAACTAAGCAAAGCTTTTCTTTGAATTCTCCCCCCCAAGGTGAGCACTCACGGCTACTCTCAGAACCAGATCTTGGTGTGGAAATATCCAGCTCTCACTCAGGTTGCCAAACTCACAGGACACTCCTACAGAGTACTCTACCTGGTCAGTTTTCTCTTCTCTGTCTGTGATATTACTGTTGGTCGTGTAAATGAGAAACGCTGGGCAGAGCATCTGGTGATCTTTTAAAAAATGTAAGTATTTTTTAAATATTAGGCAATGTCCCCGGATGGTGAGGCTATTGTGACGGGAGCTGGAGATGAAACTCTACGCTTCTGGAATGTATTCAGTAAAACGAGGTCAACTAAGGTGAGGAAGCACTTTTGGGAACAGCATTCTGTAATCACAGACCCCCCTAATATCTGCAAAAATAATTAACATGTTGCTTTATCTTTTGTTTCAGGAATCTGTATCGGTTTTAAATCTCTTCACCAGGATACGATAACTTTAAACAAATATTCAAACTCTAAATCCCTAGTTTGAGAGGATCCTGGTGTCGGCATTGGATCGCTCATCAACATGGACATACAGTACAATCTAAGGGACCTTGTGACATTTCTTTTCACTGAGGAAATGGCAGCGAGAACTGAGCACTTTTTTTCATGCCAACAATTGTTTGGGAAATTCATTTTGACTTTTGTGCTCTCATTATGAATGTAGTCATTTTTATAAAAAAAAAAGAAAAGAAAGTGGGTTTATTTCCATTTGTTTTGTATTCACAACAAGAAACTGTAGGCATTACTTTAAAAATATTGTGTTGTGGAATCGGAAATGTGGAGAGAACATTTTTAGTTTTTGTTTAACTCAGGTCTTATTTATTTAACGCTGCAGTGAAAGCCATAGCAGGGAAAGCTGCAATGGCTTCAATGGATAAACATGCCATTAGATATTATGACTAATACATAAAACTTAAACATAAACACCTACTATGGCCTTTACAGTATGTGAACCATGTTTACTGTGATCTTTGGAGTACTAAGGTTGAGAGGGATTGGCCAAAATAATGCAGTTTTGCTCTTGTGGACAGAAAGTCTAATGCCATGCATCCAGACACATTCTACATAGTCGATTCTTTTGTAGCAAAGGCAAAAATAAAAGACAATGGAATCAAAGAACTGGTGTATATATTTTTTTGCCATTACAAATATACCAAATACCATTACCACTGTTTTTTGTACTTCATTTAGTTTAGTTGCAATGCTGCATCATAAAATTATAATTGTGTATAATAATTCTATAATGTTAATGCAGCTTATCTACATGAAAAAAATCTGCATGATGATTTTGCAACATTTAAAAAAGCTTGAATGTTGTTAGTTTCACTACTTCAATGTCATTCAGTTTATCAGTTACTGATTGAACACAACCAGAGATATAACTGGAGATAAATCAATAAAATAAAAAATACAGTTTAATCAACTAACTCATTATTTAGTTGTATAGACATTGTATATTTATTTTTGAATCTGGCATTTCCCCATTAATAAAATACACATCCACATCTGTTTATTCACTGTTCATGACACTAACCGACTACGACCAGCGGGGGCGCTGTCTCAACGGAAATGTTGACCGGAAATGCTGTGAATGGGCGGGAAGTTGAAAGTAAGTATTTCAGATTCATAAATACCATAAACAAGTTCAATTACAAGTAACTTTATTAAAGTAAAATCGCATATTCCACACGCGCATCGTAAACTGAAGTACTTTAATTAGCTAAATGTCGTCAACGACTCAAGCTAACTACGCTAGCTGACGAGAATAATAGCCTGTTGGTGGTGCTAGCTAGCTAACGCAGCTCCCTACAAGTTGTTTAGCGTTACTTTCTGCTGTCTGTCAGGAGGATGGCAGACAGGAATCTTGTGCGGGAGTTGAAACGTTGGGCGACAGAGGAGTTCAATCTGCCCCCGGACAGCCTGCCAAATGACGGCTATTTTAAAACGTGGGTATCAGCTTGTCTTTATTCTCACTGTTGATGCTTAAAAACGTATGTCAGAGATCAGCACCATTGATGCCCTATTATTCACAGCCTCGAACAAACGTAACGCTGATCATTCGTTTTCCAGGCTCTGTATCGGGACCGGAAAGTCCATATGGAAATATGTCATCCAGCACGTTTTTCAGCAGAGGTTTGTTTGATGTTTACTTCCTGATCTCTAACCCCTAGATATGTTACCTTGATCTCTACCTGTTGACAATAAACAACGTCATGGCATCAGATATATGGCTTGTACACGCTTTGATTTGGAAGATGGGCAAATAACGGATAACGGTCTACTCACTGTTTTTGCAGGAACGTGCGGATCATGCGTGGGAATCTCCAGTGGTATCCTTTCCCCACCTATAGAGGATTTTAAAGCCATCAGTGTCTTAACAATGCCCGTGGCAACTTCATGGTTGCTCTCGTAAATGTCAATGAGAAGTCAAGTATGCATCTTGCTCAGAACATACACATACAAACAGCAACAAACACTGTCTCGTTGGTGGCATACATATAGTCAAAGCTTTCCTGGTTCAAACCTGTCACGCAACCTTCATGTAGCACCTGATTCTGTCAGTTTTACACTGTGTTTCCCCAGCCACCATGGTCACTGAGTTTAGCATTTATTATAATTCATATATTATAATTTCCTTGACACAATGATCTTCAAGGTACAACGTTCTTCAAGACAAAGAGGTAGGTTACAACTTGTTTTCCTTCCTTGCAGTTCGTTTTTATTTCATGCATACTTGCGCGGTGTAGTGTTTGAATTCTCCTGAATGATCTCGCTGATGATGAACAGTATTGAATTTTTAAGTGTGTGTGTGTGTGTTATTTCTTTTGCATGCTCAGTTGAAGCAGGCTGAGGGACAGAGTGAGGCTGCTAAGCAGAGAGAGCTCCAGAGGAAGATAGAGCAGCTGAAAGCTGACATCAGTCACCTGGACTCTCAGATCAGTGGGACAGAGGAACAGTTGGCTACACAAGGTTAGTCCATCACATGCAGTAAGGGCTGGGTTTCTGATAGACCACACCCCTCCTTAGCAGAAAGTCACCTCATTGCCCATGATTGCTTAGCTTCTATAGTTAAACAATATAAAAAGTGATCTCAGACAACAGTGTTTTTTACAATTTACTAACAGAGCAGTCCATCAACCGTACCTGGGCCCAGGTGGAGGAGAGCCAGCACAGAGAGCTGCTCCTGCAGGCCTTCAGGCAGCGCTGCAGCTTGGGACGCAAGGTGCTCTCTGATGACACGCAAAAGATCAGTGGGCACTGCCAGGCACTGGAACAAATGGCCAGGTAAGGCATAACATTGAAGTGAATTAAGTGTTATCATTCACATACTGTTGTGTAATCATGTAGTACATACTTGATTAGGGATGCACGATAATTATCGGACCGATAATTATCGGCCCGATAATAGGAATTATGACGTCATCCCGATAAATCCGATACAATTATTAATACCTCCGATAATCCGACGATAGGATGTGTGTTAAAACAGTGCTACGGGTGGATTGGGATGAGGGACGTTAGTTTTTTTCTAGGCGCCTCCCGTTTAGCATGTGATGTGGTTACTGTGGTATCACAGGTTTCGGAGGAGGGAGTTAATCCACAAATCGAGCGCTCCCTTCTCACGCCAGGTTCACACTGCACGCGGAAGCGCCGCGGCGCAGCGCGCCGCCGAAAATCGCGAGCGATCCGCGCACCCCCCGTTCAGACCAGACGCGTATTTCTCCGCGGCGGTCGACAAGCGCTTCTGCTCAGCTGTTGTTCATTCAGAGCTATTTTTTCCATTAAACCCCATAAAATGAATACGCCATGTTTCTGTAACTAAGAAGTTTGTACACTTCTTGTATTTATCCGTTCTCTTTCTCTCGGAGAGAGAGAAAGAGAGCGCGAGAGAGAGAGAGAGAGAGAGAGAGAGAGAGAAAGAGGGACACACACACAGACAGAGAGTGTGTATGGTATAGACAGTAGTAGTGCAGATATACCGTTGAAATACACATATTTGTTTATCTACTCTTCACATCTAGTCATTAGTGTTTTTGACCTGAATTTGATCTGAATATACATTCAAAAACGAATAACAATATTATCGGTTATCGGTATCGGTATCGGTCCGGAGGAGCAGAAAGTTATCGATATCGGTATCGGCTTCAAAAAATCAATATCGTGCATCCCTATACTTGATAATGTAATTGTGTTCTGCAGGAAAGCAGAGATTGAAGTGCTGTTTGATAATAAGCCTTCCAGCAGCAGTGATGGTGACAACATCAAATCTAAAGTCCCAACAGAGGCACAGGTCCTGGTAAGAGCTGCCTAAATCTGCTCTGTATTCTACTGAGTGGTGTTGAGTAGGGTGCACTTTATCTGGCATATGCAGTGCTGGTGTATTGATGCCATCCATTAGTACATGTTTCAGTCAGAAACAAAAATGTTCCAATGGTTGTTGGCTTTTTACTATATAATGCACTATATTTACCATCTCTAATTTTATTTCAGTATCCAAAATCTGTGAAATGTGCCTATATAGCGTCCATGACACATACACTTCTTTCTGTTAACAACTGCGCAATGCTCTGCAGATATGTGACTGAATGAGGATGACTTGTAAGTGTCTGAAATGTCTATTCACAGCTACCTATAGATAAGGAAACGACTGAGTATATGCAGTATTATATAGGGAAAATTAAACTATGGAGTGATTTTTGGACACACCATTCCATCTTAGTTGGTAAACTGCCATTACTGTTGGTCTTTTCATTATGTAAATGTGTAATATATCACCAGCTCACTGATGGAAATCATGCCCTTCCTTATTTTTTAGCGTGAAGTGAGAGAGCTGTGTGACGACAGGGTCCTCTTCTATCAGTCTTTACAAGAAAGTGAACTGAAAACGGTGCACTCTGCAGTCAAACAGTAAGAACTACAGTGGAAACAGTATTTGGGTAATCATGTCTTTCAGAATAATCTTTCTTGACTGAATCCCTTTCCCCCTCTCAGTATGACACGTGAACAAAGGACTGCTGTGTATCAGTACTGGCTGAGTGCTGTGGAGGTTAGTTGTTTAAATATCACAAAATAATTTGGCCATTTTATACTGTTAACTTTAACTTTGAATTAACTTTTTTTCTCATGTCATCAGAACATGTTGGGTGGTTATCCTCCAGGTCATGTCCTTTCAGCACTGGAGTATTTAGCTTCAACAGAGCAGAAAGAACTAGACGAGAAACTGGCCTCTCTGGATGTGACACATGATGTGACAGCTCTACAGTAAACTTCTTATTTATTATCACAGTTTCTCTTCCGTCAAGACTGTAAACCACCATTATAGTGTTAGTAAAAGTACTTATATAGCATTTTATTTGCAGGTTCCGCTATGAAAGCAATCACCTACTGGACATGTCAGCAGAAGAGGACAATGATTTGCCGTCTGTTAAGACCCTCTTAAAGGTGCTAAACCTAAACACACATCAATGCTGTAATGTCATATTCAGGAAGTTCACAGTAACCATCAGTGTTCATGTTCATGTGTTTTGGGCATTTGTAATGAAAGCATTTTTATTTGTGTTATTAAACACTTGTTGTCGTTTCCAGGATGCTTGGGAAGAGGTGGAGCAGAGTTTGGTGGAACTGGCCCAGACTCGCTCCAGAGTCCAGCAGCTCCAAAACCAGCTGCTGGCCCGCAAGGAGAAGGCTGAGCAGGAGGTGTCTGGCATCGCAGATGAGCACCACCACGACACATTGGCACTGTAAGAAGACTCGCACTAATTCTTTGCTTGTGTGTTGTCTTTTTTTTGTGCTATTTTTAAGGCCCAATCACAGACGAAAGGTTGAATCGTGAATGCCCTTTTGAAACTGAAGGAATTATTCTATCAAATTAATTACATTTATGAGGGGCTTACAGTGCTAAAAAATTTGGGAAACTTTGCAAATGTATCGGACATTGTGGAAAATTTGATATTTGGGTGTAGCAAAATAGCCTTCTTTTTTATTAGTGATGGTTTGCTGTGGCCCCTTAAGCCATGTCCCCTTTCAGAACCTCTGAACCATTTGTCGTAGACTCCTGTGGGAGGCATTCCTGCATTCGGCCGTAAGTTCCACCCAGTCCCAGTGTCCACACTCATGGACTTTGAGGTGTGTTCATGCAAAGTCTGTGAGGGCTTAGATCTGTTCCACTGTCAATCCATCAAGTGCTTGAGGGCTTTCTCGCACGTTGAGCCCTTTATGCCTACTTTCTGTAAGTCCGCACTTCTGCAGACTTTGCCTGAGTGAATTACCCACAAGGCATAGTGTTTAGGGATACATGGGGAATCCCAGAGGAATTTTTTTGAAAGTATTACAAAGAAGATGGCACATAGGTGTTCAGACTGGCCTATTCAAATTACACAGAAACATTAATAATAAATATGGACGTAAAGCACTTGAAAATGTAGCTTACAATCAACTATTTGCTGCTGTTGTTTTTTTCTTTGCTGCTGTCAGGTCGGCTCTAGAGGTGGAACTTCAGTGTGTAATGCAGGCGGCAGCCCGTGATCACATCAGAGACCAGTGTATCCAACTTAACCAGCATGCCAGAAGCCGACAGGAGGCGTTAAGGAACCTCCACAGCCAGTGGCAGAGCATCCTTGACTTCAGGCAACTAGTGGTGAGTGTGAGATCTTTCATAACCTTTAATTGCCAGAGTTACTCCTGGATCAAAATATAATATTAATTATTTAGGGAAATGTGGTCTCTGGGATTTGGTTAAATGTGTGATTAACTGTTGGTACTAACCTTTTCATGAATTTGAAATGCAGAGGCCTCAGTATTTCACCAACGCGTATCGTTTAACATGGTCACTTGTGTGTCTTGGCAGGCTCTTAGACAGGAGCATATCAGAGGTCTAATAAAGGGGAACTCCGCGGCCAAAAAGGAGCTGATTCATCTGCAGACAGAGGTGTGGGTGTACTCTCATCTATCATACTGAAGTAGAGAGATTATTCTAAAATGTGCTTCATTCTGTACTTGTTAAATTTGTTGCTAAAAAGCTTCTTTTTTTTTCACTAAAAAAGCCAATTTCTGAACATCTCTTGAGGATATATCCCTCTGTTTTGTTACAGTTACAGGAATTTGTCCAGGACAAACTGGTGCCCCTGTTTGAGGTTGTCACCACTGCAGCCAGTAGGCAAAGGAACTCAATTTCCAAGGAGGCCAGACAGCTGGGAACCATTTCACTTCTTGCTCTGGACCGTAGGACTTTTGAAGGGTAAAAACAAGTTGCCTGATAGATGAAGGGGTTAAACGCAGTCACTCCAAATGGTATCTGTTGTTTCAGAATGCAAAGAATCCCTGCATCGTGGTTGTCCATCCATCGCTTGCAGTCCCCAACCTTTACCAGCTTGTGTCGGAGCATGGCATTCCCGCTGTACAGGGTGAGTACGGTTTGACAAAAGGAGATCTCTTTTTTTGTCCACTTGCCCAGAGCAACACTATACAGTATATGCATGTCAGGACATCAACATCAGGGAAGGTCACTCGACTAACATTGTTTATTTATTAGGTCAACAAGTTTACAAATGTTCTCTCAGAAACAGAGATGCTGCTCTCTGCTGAAAATTGCTATTATTACGTCCCTAAAACATTTTCATCCATAAGTTGTTGAGTTCTTTATTACCTGTAGACTTTTATTTAGTTTAAACATGTTTTTTTTAAATGCACTACAGATGTAGTTAAGCAACCAAGAAAAATGCAGACAATATCCGTGTTAAATAAGTATTCATTTAATAAATGTAAATGTTCATTTTATTAGATGCAAAGAAACAACAGAATAATATAGGCATCTTTTGGCTGCTCTGCTCACTAAATATCACCATTTTCCATTCAGAAAATCCCCACATTGGTCTATGGCTTCTTATTAATATCCATTTCAAACATTCTAAAACGTGTTACGAAAGTGTTGAACCGCTGAACAAAACCATAAAACTGTGTTTTCAAAGTGTCAAACCAATGATGCGTAACTTTGCTTGTGAAGTTTCCCCGCGGCCGCTCGTTGCATTCCTATAAAAGTTGTGCTAGCAGCTCCCGAAGTTCTCACTGCTCCTTAACACCACATGCCAAGAGTGGTTTTGATTAGGGGGCTGACCGCCAACACCATGGCTTGACCCCGGTCCTCTCGCCAGCAGAGCTGATAAAAATATTATCCATGAAAATCAGTTTTACCACACAGAGACACAACAACAACAGTCTTGTACTTTTAAAAGCTTTTGTGAATTTGCTTTTTTAAGGGTATCTGCTGGTCTTACATTCACTGTATATTGTTGTTTTTTTATATAGGCATACATGCATTTAATTTCATGGAATTTCCTCATGTTGGCCCTTTTCTCTGACTTTGACTGATTGTCGTGTAATTCTTCTTCCACAGGCTCCAGAGGAGATGAGTTCCCAGGCGTGCTCCCAGCAGCTTGAGTTACGTTTCCTACGTCAGTTGCTGCAACTTCACTCTGCAACTTTGCAGAAACTACAGAAGGAATCAGCGTTGCTGCATGCATCTGATCAAAAAGGTACTCGGGGGAACTCGTCAAGAGTGAAGGTTTTTATCATGCTTAAAATACACAGTAAGAAGGACTGCGTGAAGTGGTTTGTACACAAATTTAAATGACGAAGAAAATATGTGCCCCGGGGAAAGATCAATTTTTAGAATTAGGTATGAATTTGAGTAACAACTAATCTGTTTGTCTACACTGTGCCTCTTAGCTCTGCTGTCCAGAGTCCTGGAGGAGGATCAGAAGCTTCTTGAGACTCTGGTACCGAGAGTCAGATGCCTCACCCAACGTTGTGCCCAAGGGCTTTCTTATGGAGTGCAGGTCAAAACCGCCATCTCTTACTGGTGAGGAAACCTATGTCAAACCAATGGATGTACCACGTTTACCAAAGTTTAGTCTGTTGAAGAGATTAAAAAAAACAAATTCAATCTGTGTCATCATATGGTTATTAACATTTTGCCAGCTTCATATCTGAAATCTGGGGATGAGCTCCTTTTGACACAACTCCACATTCGTTCAACTCTGCTGTCTAGCCATGTTACCTAAACCACATGCAGGTGAAAATAAAAGTGAAAGTGACAACAAATGATCACTAAAAATAAAATCACTGAAAACAGCCTCCTTCCTGGTTCAACTTTGATACTATACTTTAATGAATTGTGTGAAACTGCAAGATGAGAAAGAACTTTAGTAAATGATTTTGGGATAATACCTGAGATGCGTTATGAGTTTTGGTTTGCTGATCAACTTTTCTGATGTGTCCATTCATTTTAGGTGGGATCAGCCAGCCCAGCATGTCCTACCTGAAGTCAGTAAAGGAGGACTGACTTTCCAGCAGTGGCTACAAAGGTGGAAACTTGCTACCAAAGCCTCTTAGGAGGGGGGGGGCGCCTTGTTGTTCACGAAATATATAAAAAGGAGATCCTTCACTGCACCTTCAGTGGCAAGAATGAGCACGCCACAGTAGTTATGAAAATGCACACTTCTTCGTTTCCCCATGCGCATACCCGTCTCGATGTTTTACCATGTGGATCACTAATAAATCACTTTGAATCCAATAGTTTGTGTCTTGCTTCACATGCTTGTTAAAGTGTAGTAGTATGTAGCTATCGTGTTGCACGGAGCAACATTGTTCCCTTTGTAGCAGTGAAGGGGGAGTGTAGCAATCCGATTCTTGAGAACTCAGCTCCTCCCATCGTTGCGGCTGCGCAGTTCCATTTTTCACTTTTTTTTTTTCAATTTTTCACTCCTACTCTGGCTTCCGGACGCCAAGACAGACCGCTGCCGCCGAATTTAAAGAGACAGGCGATAGTTATTTTAAATACGATAAACGGCAACCATTGTCCCTTAGCTTATTCTCCGTCGCTTCTGACCTCGGCTTGTTTAATTTCGATGGTGATGTTTGATCAAAGTCGCAGCGAGTAAGCAGCCCGTCTGTCATCAGCCTCCACTCCGCTGGATTGTCCGTCCTTCTGCGCTGTGTCGAGACTGCCCAGGCTAGGTAAAGTAGGGTTGCTCGCTGGCAGGCTGGCTTCCCGACCGAGAGGAAGGTTTGTCGGCTAGCCAACAACTGGAGGTAACGCCGAAGCTTCCCCCTCGCAAGTTGTGGTTAGTGGCTCTCGGAAGCCTCCCGTCGCCGGGATAATGGCGAAGATTCAGGCGCACAGCACCGCGAAGCAAATAAACCAAATCCAAGACAAGCCTTACGTTATAACACAAAAGCAAGTGCAGCAGCAGCACTTCCAGAAGCTGAAGGTAAGAAAAAGACAACGGACACCACAAGGGAAAAGTCCCTCAGAGTCAGAACCATTTTGTTCGTCGGATCACTGGATTTGAGTCCCCCCTTTTTTTTTTTCTCTTTCTGCCCCTAACGTCGAGAGTAGTGAGACGAACGGCTGGCTAACGTTAGTTAGCTCGCTGGCCTATTAAAAGTAATTCATTGCTAAACAGCCGAACGTAGACGTCTAAGGTGGGATGTGGGAGCTATATTTAATTAATTAATATCTTTTGAGTGTCTGTCGAGTGGCACAGTTAGCGGTTGTTTTCTTATTTACGTGCCAACAAACAGTCACCGTGAGCAAACGTTAACTCAAACCTCGGTTGTGGGAAGTTCCTCCTTGTTCAGGGTTTTTTTTTTTTTTTTTCTTCTCAGCCACCCCTGAACAAAGTGGAGGACGTCAGCTCAGGCTAGCCAAGAACGGCTATTTCAGTTGATTAGCAGCTTCATTACACATTTCTTTGTTATCGCAGTGACGTTTGTTGAATAATTGTTGGCGGAAAAAACAACCACGAACGTCGTCGGCTCGGGACCAGCCGAGGCTAAAAACGCATTGTGTAGATTTGTGTCGCGGGGGTTTAGGTGTTGTAAGTGTTCGCGGAGTTATTATCGTCAGTTGACTGGCTGTTGGGCTAACGTTAGCTTAAAACAACCCTCCTTTTTTAGATGTGTTTGTGACAACCCCATTGTGTGAACACACGCGATTTTAACGTAACCTAAGCTAGTGTGTTGGGGAATAAAGCTGATGTCCGGTGGACAAAAAGCTGCTTGGTGTTTCTTCTATTCGCCCATTTATTTATTTATTTATTTTAGCGGTTGCTTCACACAGCTAACTAGTGCATTTGTTGATTTAGCACTTCGCTGACAATGAAGGAGGCAAACAGGACCTATTTATATGACTTCGTATTAAAAGAGAATTGGGGAATGCAAATATTTCTGTTTTGTGATAATTGCAAATGTATGATGTGCAATTATTAATGCGACGAAATGTAGACAAGCGTTTATCCTGTTAAATATGTTGGATAACTGGATTTACATCCCTTTAAGGTCCTTCTTCATCAACAGCACACACAGGATGTTTGTAAAAAAATATATAAAATAAATAATAATAAAATGAGATTGTATTTTGTGTTGCATTCCTGATTCTGTCTTTTGTTTTTCTCTGTTTTATAGGTTGAAGATGCCTTGTCCTATCTGGACCAAGTCAAAATCCGTTTTGCAAATGATCCCGGCATATACAACAAGTTTCTCGACATCATGAAAGAGTTCAAGTCACAGAGGTATTTGTGCGAGAAGTTACTTACTAAGTTAGTTTTAGTAATTCACTCTCTTGAGATCGAGTCTCTCGAATTCTGGAGCTTGTGAGTTGATATATATACATATACGTTTATGATCAATTGCAATTTATATTTTCTTTAAACTTAATTGTGAGTTAACAGAAATTGTTATAGGTTTCTTTTTTTTAAACAAGGCTGCAACTCTTGGTTGTCGTAATGCAACATAAGTAAGATGAATCTCATCTTAATTTGCCTCCATCGTCCACACAGCTGATATGTCTGCGTTTGCCCGTTCTCTTGAATAGCATCGACACACCGGGGGTGATAAACCGCGTGTCACAGCTCTTCCATGGGCATCCGGACCTAGTCCTGGGCTTCAATGCCTTCCTACCACCGGGGTATCGGATAGAGGTCCCCAAGAACGGGGTGGCTTTCCTCCAATCTCCGTTTTCCACGCAGGTGAGATGCTTCACGGCTGAAGTTGATAGATTCTCAAAACTAGTGCTGTATTTATCTTCAAAGCTTTGAAACTTTCAGCAGGTGCATTGCTACAAACTCCTGGTGTGTTGGAGGAATGATATGTTGAACTTTTAAATTCTTAAGAGGTTTGCTTCTTCTTCTCTTATGAATTTCAATTAGGTGCTTAAAAAAATAATAATAAAAATTTGCAGTCAATATCCTGAAGTTTCAAAAGATTCAAAATATGCCATACTGAATTGTACAGTTGCTAACTTATCTATTATAAAGTTTAGTGAACCTATACAAAACTTAGGACTTATTAAAAGACTCATGTATTAGTCTGCATTATTTTTAGAGAGGTATATTTAATAAAACTGAGTGTATGGAGTGTGTATACAAATGGGTTTAATGGTTTGGTATCTGTAGGACATTTTGATAGATATTTCTATGCATTATCTACAATTTGATATCTTAGAATAAAAGATACAGTATACGTTTATAATGGTTTGTTGCACTGTGACTCAAACCTGTTGTGGCGTGTTTACGCTCAGATTCCATTTAGATTCAATTCACATTTATTATACATTATTCTCAAGTTATTTTCTGATTTGGCTGAAAGAATGAAATAATGCGGAGTCCAGCTTCATCAGTTCCACATGTCACATCTGGACTTACAGAGGACTTTAAGGTGCCTTTTAAAGATGAAAAATTGCAAAAGAACATTCTTCCGTGACTTCTGGGCAGACCAACATGCCATAATGGATTTTAATAGTCATTGGTACCTAAAAACATTACTCCCCCAAAAAAACTTGCCTTTTGCCAAGAACCAAATACCAATGATGTTTTCTTCTGTGCGAGAGTTTCTTGTTTGGACGACTTGTCCTCAGGAATCTGTTATCCTGAGGACCAGCGACCGTGTTGCTTTGTATACATATGCTGAGTGTAAATTGAGACTAGCACCAAAACTGTTATTGGCGAAGAAAACATCACGTTGTATGTAAATATTTCACTCTATACAAGTGTGATATTACTTCAGTAGATACGAAGATATGCATAATGTTGTCAAATAGTGTGAAAAACCTTCTGCTTGAAGCTTCCTAATTGTAAACTTAAGGGGAATAGTTACTCTGACAGAAATCCCATGGTGCACTAGATCTACTGTCAGCCATTTTATTTGAGTGATGAAATGCAAATTGTCTCATTTATGCACCTTATAGGACCCTAAAGAATTCTCACAATGCATGAAATGTAGTGTCAACTATTTTCTAACAATCCCACAATGCATTGCACCACACATTATAGATGCAAAAGGATACCATTCATAAAATAGTTTTGGTTACCAAGAGTTTTTCTTAATAAACATCCTGTTCCACCTGAAATATAGGGTGTAGTGAATGAGTGAACGAGGTAGTGATTATGGACTCAGCCACCACTACAATTAGAGTTAATTGTTAATGGAATTTGCATTGCTTAATCAAAATCTAGGCTGGTATTAATTGGCAGATGTTTCTCCCTGAATCTGAAGTATCTTCAATTACTTAAATGAGCGGTCCTCTACCAGTGCAGCTCAACCTCTTATCCTTCACCTGTCCAGGTATCCCCAATCCAGCAGGGGAAGAATGTCACCACCTCTGCAGTTACCGCGACCTCAGGTAGTGCCACTGCTGCCAGCGTTGAAGCTGGACCTGCCCAGACCAGTGAGGTCAAGGTGGCCCAATCAGAATCCCAATCCTCCTCATCCCCAGCCGGACCTCCAGAGCCTCCCAGCAGGCTTTCCCTTCCCCTGACCAGCAGGGAGAGCCAGAACCAGGCGACCACCTCGTCTGTTTCCCCACCTGCCTCAGAGACGAGCCCCGTCGAGTTTGACAGTGCCATCAGCTATGTGAACAAGATTAAAAACCGTTTCCTGGATCACCCAGAGATCTACAGAGCCTTCCTAGAGATTCTTCACACATATCAGGTACCGTGGAGATAAAATGTGGTGATTTAAGTTTCTTACTGAGTTGTAGTTTTTCCACCTCCATTTCCACTTCAAAAATATCAGTGTTCTTGGCGGGTTTCAGCAAAGTGACATTGTACAACACTCTGTCATTCTTGTGATTAATTAAGTCCTTTCTTAATTGACTTTATGGTATTTCAGACAAGAATTGAACAAGTGAATAAAGGTCGTAGTTGAAGGGGTTCTGTCCCGTAGCAAAATCCTACACTAACTTTTTCCCTTGTCTGTGACTACCATGTCTAGCCAGGCAAAATATTCACACCTTGGCTCTTCTTTTTTTTTAAATTAAGTTACATTCCTCACCTATGATCCCCATTTTCCCCGTACCACCCCTCAGAAGGAGCAGCTGGAGGTGAAGGAGAGTCGAGGAAGCCGTGGCAGCAGTGGGATGACAGAAGATGAGGTGTTTTCTAAAGTTGCCAGTCTTTTCAAGGGGCAAGAAGACTTGCTGGCTGAGTTCGGGCAGTTTTTACCCGATGCCAAGAGATCACTGGTCAGTAAAAGCAGCAGACCGAGATATATATCGAAAAGTTAACATATTCTTGTATATTCTTAGTAGTCAATTTATTGCAAAACCATTGCTTATTATTCAACATTCTTTTAAATTCAGTGTGAAAGTAATAGTTCAAAGTAAAGTCGGAACAATTAAGTAGATAAGTTGATGAACAGAACATTCTTTGATTGGTAATTTTTCAAGCCAAAATGCCCTAAAGATCTTTGCTTCTACTTAGGCTCTTGGAAATAGTAATTGGCATTTTACACTATTTTGTGACACTTTCCCTGTGTGCTTCGTCTTCTGTAGTTCACGGGGAGCTCACTGACGGGAGGCAAAGAGCAGCTGAAAAGGCCGGAGGAAGAGGACACGATAACCAAACAAAACAAAAAGAGGCCCAGGCCCATCCTACTGCAGCACATGTCTCCACTGCTCAAGGTAAACTCTCGATTTAGAATAACTGCCTTAGGAAATGGACCAATACGTGTATACACGTCCTTGTAATGTTCAACCTTTTGTATCATTCCAAAAGCAACAATTCAAAAGCTTCAGCTACAATGATTTTAATAAATAAATATATAGAGAATTAATTATTTTTATTCTATTTTTTTTAGAAGAAAATGAAGTATTCCTGTACCAAAGATCAGTCCTTTGCCTCCGTTGGCAAACACGGAGTCTTAAGAGAATTCTCCTTCTTTGATAAGGTGAGACATCACTTCTCAGATCATCATCACTGTTTTTTTTATTATGTCTTTTTATTAATTGGTCCAACTTCTCTGTCGACCCTCTCATCGTTCAGGTTCGTCGCCTGTTTAAAAGCCAGGAGGTGTATGAGAACTTCCTGCGCTGCATTGCCTTGTTCAACCAGGAAGTAGTTTCGGGAGCAGAGCTGCTACAGCTAGTCACTCCTTTCCTGGGGTGAGTGGATGGAACGACCGCTGAGCTGAATAAATGTGTGAATTGGTTTCGATGAAATCTGGAAAAAATGGATATAGTAGCTGCAGGGAGTTGACAGGAAGAGAAGACGTTAATGTCCGGTCTTGTAGAAGACACATCCTGCTATTATTTCAGGGGGGCAGCAAGTGATAAAAACGTTGGCATGTATAAAAGGCTTTTAGGGCCATTAGAATATATTTATTAAGCTACGTGCAAATGGTACTGATATGGTAATTACATATAGAACTAAGATGATCTTATCAATTATGAAAACAAAAGAACTTAATTCAATTTTGTGTACACATTACTCCATAGGATTCTTCTGATGGAGCAGTCTGTTGTTGATCGGCTGCTCTCCTGATTTATATCTCATTCATGATTTCACGCATCTCCTTGCAGGAAGTTTCCTGAACTGTATACACAGTTCAAGTCGTTTCTCGGGGACAAAGAGCTCTCTCATGCTGTGTCAGGGCTGTCGGATCGCTACATGGAGGGGGGAGGGGGTAGAGAGGTGGATTATGCTTCCTGCAAGCGCCTGGGGTCCAGCTACAGAGCACTGCCCAAGACCTACCAGCAGCCTAAATGCAGTGGGCGCACTGCCCTATGCAAGGAGGTACACCCACTTTCATTTTCTCAAAGGGTTGTCACTCTATCAGTGTGTGGCTTTAAAGTGACATGTGGTGTTTGTTTCAACCAGACACACTGTGTGTATCCTTGAGGTCTCTTTTCTTCCTCATTAAATATTTGTAACGTTTGAAACATGCATTCTTTACAACCATGTTTACGTCCTCGCAATCTTCTTTTCTGCCCTTTTATGTCACATTGCTCTGTTTAATAGCATAAATGTCTACATTTTATATGTTTGCAGGTGTTGAACGACACCTGGGTGTCATTTCCCTCTTGGTCAGAGGACTCGACCTTCGTCAGCTCGAAGAAGACTCCTTATGAGGAGCAGCTGCATCGCTGCGAGGATGAAAGATTTGAGGTGCGTATATCTGTAGTGCAGGGACATTTCCATAAACATCAAACTCAGTCAATGTATGGTGTTATCCATTTTCTCGTGACCCCGCTCTTGTAAAAAAGCAGATAATAAGCTTTAACAGAGAGCACTTTGCACTATATCGTAGTTGATGACCTGCTTGTTAAAGGTCTGTAACTCTCCACTTGTAGTTGGATGTTGTTCTGGAGACGAACTTGGCCACGATCAGGGTGCTAGAGAGCGTCCAGAAGAAGCTCTCCCGTCTTTCCCCAGAGGACCAGGACCGATTCAGATTAGACGACTGCCTGGGCGGCACCTCTGAGGTCATCCAGCGTCGCGCTGTGTATCGTATCTATGGTGATAAAGCCCCCGAGATCATTGAGGGGCTGAAGAGGAGTCCTGCTACTGCTGTGCCTGTGGTGCTCAAGAGGTCAGTGATGTATATTTTGTCTTCTTCACTAATAAAATACTCAGTGGTTAAAATTCAGTTTGAGTTTCATGTGAGTGCATTACCATTACGGTCAATTAGACATATTGGTAGAATGCAAATATTCTCATGTATCAACATGGTAAATATGGAAAGGACATTATTGCTTATTGTGGGAAAGCACATTTAACAGTACCAGCAGGCAGGCTGAATTTTTAAGATTTAATGAGAATGATAAAAATGTTTACTTGCTGACAGTCTGAGTAAGATCCTTGTATCCATAGGCTGTGCATCCTTCCAACAAAAGTGAAGAACACCAGTAACAGCTGTTTCTGTATTCAGTGTTCTGTATATAGGAACATGGAAATGTGTTTTACACGCGGCATGCCTTCACATAAAGAACACATGCTGAAACACTGACATGTTCCCTCCCACACACGCCTTAACCCACACAATCAAACCACCATGTGCCAGGGTTAGTGGAGAACACGTTACATGTTTGTATATGTGGCTGTTTTTTCTGATGTTTCTACATTAAAGGTGTGTTTTCTTCGGCAGGTTGAAAGCCAAGGAGGAGGAGTGGAGGGAGGCTCAGCAGGGTTTCAACAAGATTTGGAGGGAGCAGTACGAGAAGGCTTATCTGAAGTCCCTCGACCACCAAGGTGTCAACTTCAAACAGAATGACATGAAGGCCCTGCGATCGAAGAGTCTTCTCAATGAGATTGAGAGTGTCTACGACGAGGTAGGAAAACGCCTTCCTGTTTTATATCCCAGTACCAGAGGTCTCTTATTTTGAAAATATAATCAGGTGCAAATGTGTCAAATTACTTTTAGGTATGATTTTGGGGCTGGGTTGGAGAATTATACTGGAGTTACGTTAAGTTACGTTTTCCAAAAATTGCATTCAAACCCTGAAACCAAAGAAACGAAATCATTGAATCAAAGTCTTCAAGCAACCAGTGGACCTTGAGTTGATATTGTCTAGTCATTCCCCTGTATGGTTTCTTTCTTTGTGTAGTTGTTGGAGGAATACTTTGTGTTTAAAACCCATTGTTTGCCACTGTGAGTTTTTGAAGCTCCCTGCATTCATGTGTGTTTTTGTGCGTTTCCCAGCGTCAGGAGCAGAGCACAGAAGAGGGTGGCGTCGGCCAGCAAAGCCGTAACGGCTCTGGTGCGGCCTCGACCAGCGAGCCTCACATGGTGTTCACCTACGAAGACAAACAGATCCTGGAGGACGCCGCCTCGCTCATCATCTACCATGTCAAACGTCAGCCCACCATCCACAAAGACGACAAGGATCACATCAAGCGCATCATCCAGCACTTTGTCCCCGATCTTTTCTTCTCCCGCCGTGGGGAGCTCAGTGATACTGAAGACTGGACTGATGAGGAGGTTGAGCCTGAGGAGGGAGGGGAGAGAGGAATGGGAGGGGAGAGAGGAATGGGAGGGGAGAGAGGAATGGGAGGAGAGAGAGGAATGGGAGGAGAGAGAGGAATGGGAGTTGGAGCGGTGTCAGCAGTAGCAGCGCAGCAGGAGCAGCAGGAGGAGGAGGAGGAGGAAATGGCAATTCTAATAATGCATCAGGAGCAGCGGCAGTCACAGATGGTCAGTCTCAACCCCAAGCTGCCCAGTCACAGCCCCAGACCCAGTCCCAACCCCAGCAGCAGCTCAACGGTGAGTCCAGGCGGAGGCGCTGCAGCCCACCCCAACCTGCAGACAAAGAGGCCTCCACCACCTCCAGTAGCATGGGCCCGCTTCCAGGGACGGCCTCATCCACCCCTGGATCTACACCCATGGAGACGGGCTCAGGTGCACCTGGGGAGAAGGTGGACCTGCGTGACCCTGAAGCAGAGCACCAGAAGGAGCTGGATGGCGTCTACAACCTTTTCTTCGTCAACAACAACTGGTATTTCTTCCTGCGGCTGCACCAGACCCTGTGTTCGCGGCTGCTGCGGGTTTACCGACAGGCAGAGCGGCAGCTGCTGGAGCACCGAGCTGAGCAGAGCCGGGAGAGGCTCCTCATGGCGGAGGGAAGGAGAGAAAAGGCATGTGACCTCGCAATGGAGCTCCGCCTCAAACAACCCAGTAAGTCCAGCTCCTGGTTGGTTATGTCAATCCTTAAATAGCATTATTAACGTATTTAATTTGGGTTGATTGAGGTTAAACTCAGTGTAGGAGTTTCTCTTTTGTTTCAGATCCTTGAACTAAGAGCTGTAATGTATTAGTTGATCATGGGGAGTTGATTACTCTTAATTAATGGGCACCAAATGAGAGTGCATTTGAATGTGTTTCTGATGTGGCTTCATCTAAATGATTCCAGTGTTCAGTGTTGAGTCATAGACACTACACGATGAAAGGAAAGGCCGATGTGTTGAAGGACTGATGCTCTGCTTTTCTTTGCCTTGCCAGCATTTGAAGTGACATTATATTGAAGAGTGATTCACAGAGTGAATCCAAGTCAATGCATAGTTGCATTTAACACGCTGGTATCAGATCGGTAGTGTACGTTGTGTCAAACTGGAATTAGGAAAACTATATCCAGAGATCTGTAGTTGTTGGTTTCAGGAAGTGATTTGCAAAATTTAATTGAAAACGATGAACAATTTGAATAATGTCAGATTCATTTAGAAACATTTGTTTATTCTAATCTTTTGAATTCCAGGTAAACAAGCTCTCTTGAAATGGGATTTATTTTACAGTGCAAATACAGGGTTGATTCCATTCATGTGACACATGTGACATCGCTTTCTTCCACAGGCGAGGTGGAGTTAGAGGAGTACTACCCAGCCTTCCTGGATATGGTGCGCAGCCTGTTGGACGGTAACCTGGACTCCACACAGTATGAAGACACACTGAGAGAGATGTTCACCATCCACGCCTACATCGGCTTCACCATCGACAAGGTCATCCACAACATCATCCGGCAGGTAAGCAGAGTTCACGGTCACACCGATCACTCACGCTGGACGTCGAGGACATTTATTTGACTTTATTCCAAACCATTAACATCCTCTCATCCCCACGTTTCTTCCACTCCAGCTGCAGCACCTGGTGAGCGACGAGGTGTGTCTGCAGGTCGTCGACGTTTACCTGGCTGAGAGGAAGAGGGGGGCAGCGGGGGGAAACCTGTCCTCGCAGTGTGTCAGAGCTGCCTGGGAGACCAGCTACCAATGGAAAGCTGAGAGAGTCATGGCAGAGGAGAACTGCTTCAAGGTGAGTACAGAGTCCTGGTGAATATAGTACTGAATGACATATTTGGCCCTGACATTTTGCTGTTTGAGGCAGCAAAACGATTTTCCATTATCAACCTCCATCTTTGCTGCAGTGGAAATATGCGGTTTACACTTCTTTTTAACTCATTTTGAATTCTTAGAAAAGACAAGTTGATCATTTTCTATCTGAACAAAATTTCTGATATTTAATGCGACAGGCGAAGTTTCAGTTTTACCTTTCTATGTGATGACTAATTTTTTTAAAAGGTGGAATCTGGGTTTGGAATACAAATATCAACTTTCTCCAGAATTGCAAACAAAAACATCTGATGGGAGTTCAGAGCGATGACGTGCCAGATCCTTCTCTCTCCCACTGCCTTTTTCTTGATGCATCCATGTTTTTTACCCTTTCCTGGCTGGAACACTGTTTGTTTGCCATGCAGGGCTTTTGTCTAAATAACATCTTTTTCTGGCTGAAAAGAACCCACTTCATCCCAAGAGTGCTAGGAGCTCTGTTTGTAATGCGTCACGTCACCACTCTAACCACTGTTAAACCACAATGAACTAGCATCGTCCCTTTTGCTTTTTATTTTGTATTTGGCAGCTGTCTTTTTCTTCTTCTTTTTTTTACCATGAGCGTCAACCAGAGGATGAGTTTCTCACACCTTTAATGTAAGAGCAAAGAGGATGATCCATCCGGAGACAGAGTGTACAGTGATTTAAGCACAACTCTCAGCAGCAACAATCTGCGTCCGCCCGGCCGATCTGCTTCCACAAATGGGTTTTTCAGTCTGTTATGATAGTGCCTGTCTGTCATAGACAGGCATGGCCCAAACAATCTCTTCCTCCATCTTCTACAGTGATGTTGACAAGCGCTTTTTTTCATAAAGTTCTGAGATTTTCAACTTGAAGCACTTGTACCAAAGCATCTTTAAATTTAAACATCTCAAAGCTCCTCTTTAAGTTATTCTAACTTGATTTGACTGATGTTTCTTTTTGTCATCAGGTGATGTTTCTCCAAAACAAGGGTCATGTGACGATGACCATTGAGCTGCTGGACACGGAGGAGGCCCAGGCAGATGACCCATTAGATGTACAGGTAAACACTAAAATGATAATGAATATTATTGTTATAGTTAGCTGTACAGTTATTAATTGCAGTGTTCTCCCTCAGTGCCTGTCGAGCTACATGGAGCAGTTTGTAGGAACAGAGTCCAGTCTGTGCTCTCAAGCAGACGGCTACTTCTTCAAACCTGTATTTCTGCCCAGGTAATAACAGTTTAACATTTTTGGAGGTTTAGACTTCACCAGAATGCTTCTCCATTTTAAGCTGTGCACAAACAAATCTCATAGACCTTGATCTTGTATAAATAAAACGGCCAGACCAGCTTGTGATCACTCGGCCCATCCACTGGCAACACTTCATGTTGGGCTTCTTCCTGACTTAACAGTTGGTCAATTTTGTCCACAGGGACAAACGGTCATCATGTCCACAGTGGACAAAATATTTAAAGTACCTGTTGAGTACATAGCACCCACTATGTCAACACCAATAGGGTGTTTGAATTTCCACACACTGTCAACACGAGTTTGCTGAAAAAGGACCTACGACTAAAAGAGTGTACTTTCTGTGAACTTGTGCTGGCAGTGTGTGCATCCATCCACTAGGTGTGCTCTAGACAGGATTTAATTTGGTGATTAATGTTCAACACCACAAACGACATTGAACATATTTCTACCACAGTCTCAGAAACTACATATACTAATATCAGTGTATATTTTAACAATGCTGAAAACATTATTTTAATGTACTCGCAATGTAAGTTTGTTTAAAAAAAACTTTAATATTTATTGTTTGCCTACTTTGATTTGTTTTTTTAAATATATTATTATTTTATTCAATAATAAAAGGCCTCTGTTTCAATGCAGTCATAGTTTCACCCACAGCTAAAGTAGCCTTTACATCTCTGTAGAACATGCCAATATTTAAAGTGAGTCCTGATTTTCAAAATGTCGACCTTTGCCTTGTTTTGAGTTGGGAAAAGTCATGTTACATTTCTGGAATTCTGAATAAGTAAAGTTTCTGTTCAAAATATTAAGCCCTAACTTTGTGTGTCATATCGAAGATTTGACAAAATGATCAGGGTCTAACCGATGTCATGCATATTTTAATCCGATCAGCATGCTAACATCTACTGCTCGGCTCTTTCCTTGCAGGAACCTGCGCCGTTTCCGGCGCTGGCAGGTGCGGCAGGTGGAGGCGATGCGCTGCAGGAGAGAGTGGCACCGGCAGCTCGGCGTGGAGAACGCCGGCAGCCTGGACTGCCGATTTAAACTCAACACCCACAAGATGGTGTTTGTCATGAACTCTGAGGACTACATGTACCGCAGAGGGGCACTGGTAAAATCCAGGAAGGTAGGCTGGAGTCGTGTTGTGGTGGCGATGTATGACTTTGAGATGTGATGTGTCGGGGGAAAGTCACACCTCGCTTGTTAAATCCTGTTTATTGCCTGAAAGTTTTTCCCTCTTCCTCCACAGTCGCAGCACAGAGTGGCAGCGAACCAGCACGACCGCTTTGACAAGTGGCACCAGGGGTGGCTGGCCAATCACGTCACGGCCTCGGCCGACCGCTCGGTGCAGAACTGGCTAATGGGTGAGGAGGAAGAGGACATGATCCCCTGCAAGACCACCTGCCTGGCGACGGAGGTGAAAGGTCAAGCGGTGAACAGATACCAAGTTCATTACAGTGGTAGCAAATCCCCAGCCTCCCCGTAGAGGCCTGCATAGAGATGGACGCACAGTACACACAAACAGGTAAATGCATGGACGTACAAGACATTCATACACTAAACAGACATAAACGGCTGCAGTCCCGCTTCTCCACCTTCCTCCACGACATGTCCACTCATTCACTTTCACTGATGGATGAAGAAACACAGTGAAGACTCCGGACTGTTTGTACCAGTGGATAGTGAGTCAGTGAATGAGTGCACGGTGAGAGGAGCGATGACGTGGAGAAAAAGGACCAACACACGACGGTGGAGTAATCAATGCGAGTAAATTTAGCCCTGATTGATGGGGCGAGTCGGAAACGATGGCACAAACGGAGCTCGTCACCCCTCAGCATCATTATCTTCATTCTAGCTTCTCTGGTGGCACTAAAAGTTGATGGACACGGAGACCGTTGATCAGGGGAGAAGTTATGAGACCATGAAATTTGTTTCAGAAATGTGAATGTCTGTTTCTTTTTCTTCTTTTTTTTTTTTTTTTTTTTTTTTTTAAGTCAAGTGTAGTTTTTAGCTTCTAAAGCCAGAGAGCCTTCTGCTTGTTGGTTGGTTGGTTTCTGCGTGTTTATATGGAGAGATAAAGGTAAACGTGTGTATGTATGTGTATCCTGCTCTCTTCATTTTGTCTGTTTGTATGCCCAGTATAGGCTCTACAACTCTAGTAATTGCATTATTACTGTATGTGCATATATATATACATAACAGGGACTCTGTATTTTTATATATGCATCTACGCGAGTTGATTGATACATCTTAAGATCATGTGGTTCTTTAAAGTGTTTGCTGTCAGCCAACTCTCGATGTTTTGAATTTTGTTTATTTTTCTTCCCTTTTTTGTGTTGTAGCTAAACAAGTTATCACCAAGGCAACAAGGAGTCCTTAAAATTAATTGGTTTAATATGGAGGAAGCAGTTAATTATGTATCATAATCATGATACTAAATGTTTACTTTGTATTGTCTTTTTTTTTTTTTTTTTGCATACTGACATTGAAAATAAAAGCAAATTATCAGTGTTAAAATAGAATGTATAACATTTATCCTGTATCAGTTATTATAAAATAAACAACCTAGTTGTGACCTTCTTAGATGTTGACTGGCAGGTTGTTTTTTGGCTTTTTGAAGAAGTTTAATGTACGATTTGTAATGTGTTGATAGAAACGTAAAAACTAGAGCCTTAATGAACCAGAGCCTTTAAAATAACATACGACACATTATCCTAAAAGAAAATAATTTAGAGCCGACATGAAAATTAATCAGCAACTCATTCATTTACCTGAAGCAGAAATGTAAGGAATTTGCTGGTTTTCTTCGTTTCAGGACAATCAAACATTTTCACCTTGAGCTCTGGAAACCATGGAGATATTTTTCACAATTACAAAAACATTTTATGGACAGAAGAAGTGGGCACTAAACGAAATACAAGCTCTGTTAAAGTTGGATTTATTGTAGCGCTGTTCTGGGTTGAATTAATTTTAGAAGTAGCTATTTTCCTTGTATTTAGTCAACATTTTAGTTGCTCAGTTGTAATGCAGATGTACATTTCATCAAATGTTCCTTTTTTGAGCACTTTTATGGATTACAAATTCAGTTATAAATCAATTTAAGTCTGGACAAACTCAATCTGCTGAGAGACATGTCATGATTAAAAATAATGCATTTTTAAAATAATTATTAAAAATATTACACTATACTTTGTATGACAAGCTATGCAATGATTTTTATGAAATACTATGACTTTAATTACTATGTGAGTGATATTTGTATGAAAAAGATACTATGGCATGTTATCAGTTACATCTTTTGCCATACTACACTGTGGCATTTTTAAATACTTTATGGCATTTCCATGACATACTTTACTATATTTATTGACTCCATACAATTTTTTTTTAATGACATATAGTATAATCGTGACTTTTATATGACATTATAGAATGATTTTGTATTGCAGTTTTATGGCATACTATACTATACTATGACAATAATGACTTTCTTTTGACATCTCAACATATACTATGACTTTTATATGAATTCTTTCAACATGCTATTCTGACTATTTTCAACATACTATATAACTTTTTTTACATACTATAATTTATTTATTTATTTTTTACTTTTTTTGAAATATTAGCCTGACCTTTTCTGACTTTTTTCCGTATACTTTGTCGAAAAAAAGTCATAGTGTACTACTACTTTTTTGATTAATATTTTCGACATGCGATAATGACTTTTCATGACTTTTCTCAACATACAATTACTTTTTTTTTTAATATATACTGACTTTTTGACATGCTATACTATGACTTTTTTCAGACTTGTTCAACATGCTATATTATCACTTTTTTCAACATATACAATTACTTTTTTTTATCATATACTAACTTTTTACGGTGACTTTTTTTTTGACAATATAAACTTGACTTTTTACTGACTTTTTGACAGGCTATACTTTGACATTCTGTAATGACTTTTTTTCCATATGCTGTAACATGACCCTTTTTTCCAACATACTGTACGATGACTTTTTTCGACATGGTATATTACTTTCTTTTTTTTAACTTTAATCAACATACTTTTTAATGACTTTTTTTGTACTTCACTGCTTTAGTATAGTATGTCATTAAAAATACTGTTACTTATGTCATTTACAACTAATAAGTCAAAGTATGATTATAAAAACAAGTTCAAGAGTCCAATCTGAGTATGTGAGAAAATCTAATTAATTAAAAAGTCAAAGTAAAATGTTTTAAAAACTATATTTATTAAAAGAAGTAATTAAAGTAGATATCATAAAATGTCATTTGTAAAGTATGTACATTTAAAACTGTGGTACGTCTTCAAAATGTTGTTAAGACATATCTCTCAAAAAAGTAATTCAAAGGGCCTAGTTTAGTACATCCTAACGTTTTAAACAAGCCATAGTATAGTATGTCATAAAAATGTAATTCAACGAAAATAAAAGTAATGTATAATTGAATGTCATTCAAAATTAAATATAGTACAATATGCCGTTTAAAGTCATCAAAAAGTCATTAAGAAAAGTAAAGTAAAAATAAGTCTTACTCTATTATGTGTCTTCCTTTTCCTGGTCGTTTCTCTTACAGGACTCGTTGAGCTGTGTGGTTCCAGGTAAACGAGCTCACCACAGGAACATGGATTTCTCCTCCCTCAGCTGACCCGGCTACTGTTTTGGTTTTGTCTGTTCCATACATTTTCACACATCCACAGATGCTTACATTACTGATGACTGAATCCCCGTATTTGTTTTGATTAATTCTTTGAATAAATGTGGTTATTTATTACTTTTAGTTTGTCTGGTCTCCCAATTTGTGTTGTAACCGTTGAGGTGGGCTATAACAATAGCGTGTCACAACAATGTCAATTGTATTAATATTCTACTATATCTACTATATATTCTACTAATAATCTTTCTATGTCAAGAAAGTAATGGGATAATATATAAAAAAGTAGTATAGTATGCTGGGAAAAGTCAGAAAAAAATCATAGTATGGTTTGTAGAAAAAATCCTAAAGAGTGATAGTATAGCATGTCCAAAAAAAGTTGTAGTATAGTATGTGGAAAAAAGTCATACTATGGGATCTAGAAAAGAAATCATAAAAAGTTGATGTCGAAAAAAGTCATAGTCAAGCATGTTGATTTAAAAAATAATAATAATAAAAAAAAATCATAGTATAGCACGTTAAAAAAAAGTAATGAAAAAGTCATAGTAAAGCATGTTGAGAAAAAAAATAATTAAAAAGTAATTGTGTCACATGTCCACAAAAAGTCATAAAAAGTAAGTATGGGATGTAGAAAAAATGTTAAAATCATGTTGAAAAAAGTCATAGTATGGAATGTTGGGGAAAAAATCATAGTAAAGCATGATGAGAAAAAATCATAAAAAAGTAATTGTGTAGCGTGTCGAAAAAAAATCATAAAAAAACGTATAGTATGGTATGAAAAAAACAAAAGAGTTGGTATCATATGTAGAAAAAATCATAAAAAAAGTCGTAGTATAGCAGTTTAATGTGGAAGTGAGATAGAAAAAGTATTTTGTTTTATGTGTGCACTGAATGCCATTAATGTACACAATCAGAAGAGGAAACAGACAAAGTAGTGAGCTGGAGTAAAAGGCTGTGTGCATCCATGTTAATGTGCTTGTAATTCTATTCTCAGAACTGCATCAAAGCCCCACTAAAGGGGGAGATACTCACTCAGAAAAACCTCTTGTCCAAAATGAAGGTCAGGCACATCCGTGAGACCTAAAACTACTATCTGTGAGAAACCAAAACCTTAGAGGACACTGGAGCAGCTGAAAGTATAAATAAAGAAAAGAAAAAAAAGTCGAGAGGCAGAGCGAGTTTTAAAAATAATCGTGGTTTATAAAACCCAGATATGACAGGATCACCAAAGTGTATACAGAAATACAAATACCATCAGGAAAACCATCATAGAACAGTGTTATACACTCAACATGTACAAACTACTCTGTAAAAGGGACGCGGGGGGGAAGATGGATCAGACATTTTCCTTTCTTGATGTCTCTTAAAATCACATTTAGCCACAATGAATGTATTCTAATATTATTTTTTTTGTTGTGTATCTTATCAAAGTAGAACATCCATCTACCAGACTACAGGTACTATCACATTCAGCTAGATTAGAGAAAGGGTACAAACAACATCAAGAGAGGGAGAGGGAGGGGTGGACACATAACAAGCACTTTAACATCATGGGGAGGGGAGGGGTTCAGCAAGCAGTGGGAACAAAATCACCCATGAGAAGAATTGGATGTCAGGGCTGAGGATCATCTCATCAAACACTGTACAAAAGAACCCTGTTTTTCTTCACGATTACACAAACTGAACATCTGTGGACAAATGCAGGCCACTAAAACAAGCATCTTTTTTTAAAGAAAGAACGCCTCGAATGAAGATCCCGGATCTGTTTGTGAGAGGAGAGGCTCAGGCAGCTCTGGGATCAGTTTAACAGTATCTTGTCATGGTGTGGGTGTGTCTGTTCCTGCGCCCTACAGCATGTCAAAGTGCGACAGACGTAAAACCACAATATTTCCATGCAGGTTTCACAGATGTACAAACAGTATTACAGTTTCAGGACACGTACTCTCCTCCTCCTCCTCTTCCTCCTCCTCCTCCATAAGCATCGAAATAGGAAGGAATCACCAATACAGTCCATCACATTCTCCAGTTCCATAGATTTGGTTTTTTTTTTCTTCTTTTTTTTATTATTTAACACATTGTCTACAGATTTACACATGAAAAAAAAAGAGTGCAGGATTGTGACCAATCAAAAAAAAAAAAACAATCATCTTCATCACCTAAAAAATACTGCTCGTCTTCGAGCGATAAATTGGCAACGTATGAAATCAGTCGTTGTGTCGGCAGCTACAACGACTGTGAATATACACATCATGTCAAATAAATTAAGACCTATGTACAATGTAAAACTAAAGCAGCATGCAGGCCAGACGACACAGCCTTTTTTCTTTTTTCTTTACAAAACTAACCGCTGTAGAGTTGTGCTCTCCGACATGAGAGAGAGAGAGAGAGAGAGAGAGAGAGAGAGAGAGAGAGAGAGAGTGTGTGTATGTGTGTGTTACGCATGTGTACACTTAAGGTGTATTTAAATGGAGCGGGAAGCCATCCTCTTAATTTTAACAACTTATTTTTTTACTTTCTATCTTTCTAGTTGACATTAAGCTAATTGCACATAAAAGCTTGCTCAGCCTTTTAGCCACTACGGGAACAACAGAAGTAGAAGAAACAGGACTTAGTGTGTGTTTGACGTACAGCACATCATCTCTTTTCCTGGTTATAACTTACCTTATCTAAAATTAGTAGATTACATTTGATCTAACAAATCACAACACTTGAAATCATCGTTTTAAAAAGTGCATAAAATGAACGAGGCAACATAAAACATAAGAGATGAACAAACGTATCTTGTGAAAGCTGATTCAGGAGCTGTGAAATATGCCATAAACTGCTAAAGAGAATTTTCAGTGTTGGCAGATTTGCCCAAAAATCTGAAAATTAACCCACTTTCTTGTTTTGGATGTGGAATGAGGTTTATCGTCTACGTGCATTCTGTGTTATGAGTATATTTGGGTGGACCCACATCAAAAGAGGCTGAATAATTGGGTTAGTTTTTGTTGGCAAAAAGTAGCCCAAATTATGAAGAGCCCCCCTTAAAATGTATTTATATGCACAATTAAATAATAAAAGCAGGTCAACTTTATTTAAAAAATGTTTATCTGTATATATTACTGGATGTGTGAATACCTAATGGTTCCTACCATGCTTTTGTACTGCTTAATGTGTCTGGGATACTTTACCGTGGGCTACAGTTGTACATTGGCAGATAAAGGAGAAGTACAAAAGTATTATCATTGACTGTATGGACATGGAAAATCATAATAAAAAGATAATAAAAAAAAAGCAGGTCAACTGAGTACAAACTGATCCAGATATCTGTTGACCATAATAAACCAGTAGTTCTTAAACTCTTTCATGCTTCACACACAGGTGAAAAACAAACAAAAAAAGCCAATTTCAATGAACTTCATTAATTAGATTAATTTAAAAAAGTAAATTAACACTTGAACTGAACATCTCGACATACTTCCACTCATATTACTGGGATTTCCACCTGCTAAACCCAAAATGTGAACACTCCAGTCTTGAATGGAGCTTTTGTGCAGGTTGCATGGACACGTTCATAAAAAAATAAAGCTTTGGTAGTTAAAGAAAAGAAGCGATGCACATAGATAGTATCTAATAGGGCACTTTAAGATGACACAATGATTCACAAGTGGGTTTTACCACTAAAATCAGGTTGGAAAATCGAGGTCAACCTGTGAGTTTATGAAAAATGTGGCACAAGTCTAACCAAGACAAACCTTATAAAATACATGAACAATCATCGTGTGGATGCTAAACTAGTCTCACTAGTATAAACAACACAGGCAACTACAAAAGAGTAATAATGCACATCAAAATATATTAAATATATCACAAAGCGACATCCCTTCTGGTGTACAATTAGGGTTTTTTTTGTTTCTTTTAAATGTTTTGTGTATTAAATGCACTTTTCCTGAAAGTGCCTCCAGGCTGGGATTTGAATTAAAACTGGAAAAAAAAAAGGATGGCGTATAAAAAGAACCAACGAGTTGAAACCAGTTGATTTGTTTTGATATGCTGTGAAGTCCTTCCTCAGGTTACTATTGATTATTATTCAGTCTTTCGATCGGCTCGTCTTCTCCCTGTTGATCCTAGTGTCGTTAAAAAGAGTGTAAACAGTCATCTATGCAGCGTCTCCGAAATAAACCCAGAAAAGTAAAGACAGGATAAACACAAATATCTCAAAGTAAACGGCACATACTTAAAAAAAAAAGTCCTTTTTTTAAAAAAAGAAGAGGATAATCCCAGGGCAGTGTGGTCTGTGTTTCCACTTATGTGCAGAAGATTTCCATTGACATCTGGCCGTCTGTCTGTCTGTGTGGCATTAGTTCTCTCCTCTACTCTAGCCATTACACTGTATTTGTGCTTCGTCAGCAGGTTTATCTCTGTGTGTGTTTCTACATTAGAGTGTGTATTGTGTGTTATTTCTATACTTATAAAGACCAAATGTACTCACAGGGAACTAAAGATGAGGTAAAGTGTCCAAAGTGAGGACTGTCTGAGGGTAAAGGTCACTACTCTTATCACTATAAAGGGAGAAAGATTGAGGTTGTTAGTCAATGAGGTCCTTTTAAGTATAGTGTTGGTGTGTGTGTGTGTGTGTCTGTGTGTGTGTGTGTTATTGGTGACTCAGCTGAAGGCCTCGTCATCCGTATCTTCAATTAGCACCTTTGTGTCCTTTTTCGACCTGGAAAGCATTGGAAAAAAAAAAAGATTAATATCTTTCATTTTGCATTAACATTTCAACAGATATGTTTATCTTTTTAAACAACTGGGACATTGGAAAAGTTATATTTTCCCACTTGACAAAGGATACACTGTCATGTTATTATCCAATATATAATATATGTAATCAAATCAAAATCAATGTTGACTATGCACATCCAGTGTTTTATAAGCACCTTGTAGAAATGTATTGTAGTATTGTTTTTCTTGAGGACATAGTGACAACAAAAATGAGAAATGTAAATTATATTTTTAATAACATCTGTCTACAGTAATTTATACTTTTCTTTTCACTTTTCACCTCTGTGTTTTTAAATCAAACTGGAATCCAAACATATTCATGCATGAACCCAAGTGTTCATGTTGTCTCTTACTGTGAGGAGGACAGTAGGGGGCGTCGGAGCGACAGGCTATAGGACCTCTTCCAGGTCTTCTTGCCCGAGCGGTTCCGGACGCCGTCGTCCTGGTCCATCATCTGCTCCAGCAGCGTCTGGTCGTCGGCGTTGAGCGGCGCCACGGAGATATCCCTCACAGCACGGAACTCACCGCAGTTATTCAAGTGCTCGTTCTCCAGACGGAAGAAGTTCCACACAAAACGCCTGCAGAGGGAGGAGGTGTGTGAGGCTGAGTGGGATGACCCTGAGGTGAGGGGAGGGACTCTATTAGAAATTTAAACAGCTACCTGAAGACCTCCAGGGGAGCCAGCACGGTGGCGACGATGTCGCCCACAGAGTGGATCTTGGTCGTTGTGGTCAGAGAGATCTGGATCGTCCAGGCAAAACGCAGGATCACATCCTCTAGAATGGCACAGTAGTAGTAGGCCTGCAGATGGGACAGGGTTAGAGTAACGTGTGTGTGTGTGTGTGTGTGTGTCATGTACATAAGATCCCTATCAGACTCTACCTTGTGAGGATAAACAATTTCTTCCCTGAGGAAGGTGTTTTCTCCAGCGCCGCGGTCAAACAGACCCCAGTCCATGCGCAGATCCCAGATCAGTGTGTAGAGGGAGCTGATAGTGGAGAAGACGATCAGCAGGTAGAAGAACATGTCGGCGTCGGTGTGTCCTTGCTCTGGAATAAACACACAAAAAACACAGCTGATTGCAGGCGACACAAAATTAAAGATCCAGCAAGAAAGGTTTACGGATTCTTCCCACGTCAGCCTCTGCAACACGACTTTGACCACTAGAGGGAGCTCTCCTGTCATGGATACACTAGAAATGATTAATATCCTGTGGACTATGAAGGTCAGAGTTTAATTTCCACTTACATCATAACATCTTTCATCGAATGGAAGATAATCAAACATCAAATTGCAGACTGTAATCTTTATTAATGACTATTAAAGTTACATGAAATTATGTTAATTAGACCTCATAAAAAAAGATTTACAGAATGTTTGTGTATTCTTCTGAGGTATTTTGTACTAATAAGGAACATCTACTGTGTGAGTGCATGTGCTTATCCTACTACAGTGTGTGTGTGTGTTCCAACTTTAATTTAATATCTGTTTCAACGATTTAACCTTAAATCTCCTGGACGATGCACTATATTTATGTCAGTTACATCCTTCTCTGTCCTGCTTCAAATATCCAGACTCAGCACTTTATTGAATGAGAAAATGTAATATATAATGCACTTCCAGGCATTATTTTCCTTATACACTGCAGCTGCATGGGAGGGTTTTTGTTGTTATGTGTGTACAGCAGTTATTCATTAATAACAATGTAATTAATTTTTTAATTAAAGTTATAGTTACTTCTGTTTTTGACCTTTGAAGACTGTCCAATCACTTCATCATAAACAGCCTTAATGTGGCCGGCTGTGCTAAGTGCACGCTGGCTATAAATACATAATTATGGTTATTGAGTATTTAACAAGCTCTAACTTAGTTCACAGTTGTTTGATGTCAGTGATTAGGCGTGCTCAGCAGCCTCGTGTGTGTCTGCAGGACATGATCTGCTTGTTTCCTCGGTGGGCGCCGATGTATAAATCAGCACCCGGTGACTCACACAGACAGAGACAGCAGCCACCAGACAGAGCCCGGGCTCGCTCTAATTTATCATCGTCGCCGCTCTTTCCCCCGCCATCAGCCAAAGAGACGCCGGGGAGCAGAGCGGGGACGTTTCTTAACGGGGAGTTACTGCGGCGCTGGCTCTGTTAACGGCCGCTTCCATTGTGCCGTTTGCTTCTTCCAGCTGTGAGTGATGGGATGGAAGTAGTCCCCATGGCCACACTGAGATTTCCCAGCCGTAGATTCAACTTAGTCCCGGACAATAGACTCTTTTCACTGGAGAATATCCACTGATGTGATTTTCCTCAGCTTTGTGTTGAAGTATTTAACCCTTCGGTTTCTATTAAGGCTGCTGTGTTTTTCACTGGAGAGCCACCGGACCATTAAAAGGTTAAGCATGGGGAGATTGATTGGATGCTCAGTAGGGGCTAACAGTGGTCACTAGCTCCTGTCACACACACTCAATGGCTAGTACTCTGTGTCACACACACACACACACACACACACACACACACACAAACACATGCTATTGTTATACAAAGGCCCTCATAAGGTTCAACCAGGCAGCAGACTGGTTTTATGCAACAGGCTCCGTCCCCACTGATCGAAACAAGTTAACACCAGGAACAGTCAGTCCCTGCAATTAATAGTGATTTCTCATCCGGTGCCATGGCAACCCAAGCTGTCAACAAGGTCATTAAGAATCCTGCACCCGGAGACCGCTCAACAACAAGACCACGTCCAAGCAGATATCTGAATCCCAGCACTCCTCCATCTCCTATCAGACAGCTTCATCTTTGGAACATCTAGACGTATAACGGACCTCAGACAGGAGCCGTTTGTACAAACACATTAAAGATAATCTGTGGCTTTCACCAATTTTCTCTTCTTTCCCTCCACAAGCCACTGAGCCTGACTCATGTTTTTCAAAGAGGATTTTCAACAGCAGTTCCACACTGAAGTTCTTCTTTCAACTCGTTTGGTTTGGGGAATCAAACAGCCCACAGGATGCGTGGAACAGGTGGCTTTGTTGCACCTTCGGGGGCGTCGATTACGCTTAACGATCACTCGGCTGAAACAATGGATGTACAACAGGCTGTTGGAGTAAAGACAGTTTGGTGAATCAAAACGCTCAAGAACTAGGAATCGTTTTAGTTTAAGAATACAATGTTCATGTTCCTACGTTACATGGTTGTACGCATTACTGTAGCAGGACCCTGTTTGGCCTTAGCAGGGTGAATTAGAGTTCAGGCAGAGAGAAAAAGGACTCTCTCTATCTCCACTGGTGAAGGTGTGTGTGTGTTTGACTGAGGGTGTGCGTGCCTCCAGATAATGAACGAGGGGTCAGAACATGCAATGAAGTTATAGAAGCTGTCAGCTGTGGGCTCATCGCTATTCCAGCAGAGTCCAGCGGACATGTGTTCAGCTCTGGGCTGGTAATTACACTCTCCCCTCCCCTCCCCTCCTCTCTCCTCCGCTCTTCTCATCCATTTCCTATCATTTTCCGTCTTCTGATATCTATTGAATCTGTAAATCACCATCCCTGTCATGTCAATCTGTATCACCTTCCTCTGCTTCTCTGTTACCTCGTTTTTCTCTTCATTTCATCTTGAATTTTTACCTCCCCCTCTGTGCTCTATCAGCTCACATTTTCCTGATCCTTCACTGCAGCGTGACTCAGTTTTTGCCGCTCACCACCTCCACCACAGTCATCCTCTCTTAGGGTCCAGCAGGGCTAATGTTTCCCTTTGGTCCTGGTTATTTTAACGGTTTTTGGTCATTTGGTAATGACCTCTTTAACACCAACTGTACATATCTTGTGTATTTTTGTCATATCCCTCCACTGAACATTTCTCCGTCTATCTTTTTACCCACCACGCAACATCCTGTTCTCCTTCCTTTGCCTGTCCATGAGATAAATCCCACAGGTTTAAATTAGCATTAGGCCTGTAACTCCCCTGCATCTAAAAGAGCAATAAGTCTCAAGCCACTGTACATAAAGCTGAGCCCGTATTGATCTTGGGGAAAGTATCTGCTTTATTATCAAGCCTCACACGGTATCTTACAGGGTTTGGGAATTCTGCCTAAACCAGGAAATCCTCCATCATCTCTGGTTACAGGCCTCTGAGCATCTGCTGAGATTACAGCTTCGTAACAGTGTCTGATCACATCCTCCCAGCACCGACGGCCTCTCTGAGGAGAGAAATCGCTGGGAAACGAATCGCAGTTTGTCACCAGAGAGGAGATTGTACCTCATCATTTTACAGATTTAGATTTACAAAAGGGAAGAACTAGACAGAGAAGCTCGTGATTTATATGTGGTTTAAGTAGTTTTCCTTCCCGAACGTGAATGTGTGCAGTTCCAGGAATGGTGACCTCACAATGAATCCATCAGGGCTGTGATCAGGTTAGCAATGAAGGTGACACATCCACAGACAGACAGACACCGGGAGCTCGGCCAGATCTTCCCAGCTGGACCCAGCAGTGTGAACACGATACCACCCGACTGTCTCTTCTGGCAGCTGCTGGGTAACACTGGATCTTTGTACAGAGCTGTATGTTGTACTTTTATTAAGTTAAGGATGCAGGATGCATACTTGGATGCAGGATATTTTGACATCGGTGCCCGTATTTGTTAATCAAGTGCAACGGATACATCAAATATCTCCACAATTGGCAATTTCCTCCCTTCACTACCCATCAGTGTATGAGCTCCCATCCTGCTCCTTCGCTTAACCAGCGATCGGTCTCAGCCTCCATTATCACGCAGGATGAAAGACGGCTTCGTACAGAATAACACATGAAGGGAGGCCATTAGTCTACCGTCTTCAGACCAGAGGAGGAAGGAGGATATGGTTTAATGGACGCTTCTCCTTCTGAGCTGAAGACGAAAAAAATCCTGTCTGTCTGTCTGTCTGTCTCATCCTGGTTCATTCAATATCAGATCACTGGCGGTCATCTCAGGAAGCAAGGCGTATTGATTTGAATTCATATCATGAAAGGATAAAGTCACGCTGGCAAATAACATTTAGCGCTTTGAAAGGTTGAAGATGAAGTTTCATTGCTGGCATTTTGCCGGCTAATAAATATATAAAGTGCCATCTGAGAAGAATTTAAATATACAAAAAAATCTCTTGTTGACAAATATCTGTGATGGAGAAAGTCGCATGCTGAAGGGAAGCTGTTAGTGCCTGCGTCTTTGAACATGAAGTCCTTTGTGATATGGCTTCTGAATCGGAATAATTGCAGGCTAATTGTGAAGCTGTCGGAGGGAGAGAGTGACTTGACTTCTAATGGAAACTCACTTTTTTACCTCTCCAATCTCCTTTCTGGTCGATCTCACATTTCTCTTTCTTTCTCTCTAGATTGCTACTTCTCTCTGGTCCGTCTCCTCCTTCTCTCCCCGGCTTCATGCCCACATATTGAATGCCATATCGTGAGAGCAGAACCTTGTTTATCCGTGGCTGTGTTCGACAAACCGTTCCCATTTCCATCATAAAGCCCTCGGCACCGTCGAAGGAAACCAAGGCCAGCTTCTTGCGTTTGCACTCAAGGTCACCTCCTGTTTCTCAGCACACACCATTCAATTCAAAGAGCTCATAAAGCTTATGTGCTGTTGACATTCTCCTCAAACAACACACAAATACAGTTCTGGGCTCCTCCTGTAATTCTGTCATCGAGTGAAGATACATTTCTGCATTTTAACACCTGCTTCCCGGGGTACAAGACACATAAAACACATATCTGAGTATTTGTGTGCTCTACCTCTGTGCGTGGCGTAGAGGGCGGCGAAGGTGACGACAAAGAAGGTGGTGGAATATTTCCCGGCGTTCACCAGGTGAGGGAAAGCCCTCTTGGTGTCACGGTAACGCCTCAGGCATTGGATGAAGCGGAACCAGGCGGGCAGACACTGGATGATGGCACGCAGGCCGTACGAGTAGCTGTGGCACACGTGCACGTCGGGGTCTGGAATAGAATAAAACAGTGCATGATGATGATTTTATAATCCTCCTTGTCTCGGTCTCTCACTCTAACATAATGTCCTCCACACGTTCCCCCTCCGCTCATCATTATGGGAGCCGCACGGCGACCTCCGTGTGGCCAAACGTTTCCGATCCATTAGCTGCGTGTTAATTGGCTGCGTGGAGGCCGAAGTGTCACTGTTGGTGGAAGGGCCGACAGCAATTAAAACCGCGTTCACCTTATTCTCCTGACAGGACAGCTCAACCGTCTGGCACACTGTCAACGGAGTCTGACACATTCACGACCTCAAGGTTCGGGTGTTTGTTATGATGACATGTATGAGGTGAAGAATAAACACTATTTATGGAAAATTACCATCAATTAGACGCGTAACGATGTAACGATTAATCGATTGTTAGTCCTATCGATTCAACTAAATGGATCTGCTAAATTAAATAAATAGAATGCATCGTTTTGGCTTCACCAATAATCGATATAAATGCGTTTAATCGGATTAATCGTGATTCTTAATTATGATAAATGTTTTAATATGTTTAAGACACTCTCTCCCCTGCCAGCATGTAGTCTATTGAATAATGTTAAAAATAGCTGAGCATTATATTTTTGTATTCATTATAAAATATTATGCAGGACTACTTTTTTATAGAATAAATATCTTAAATAAGTAATTCTGTGGTCTGTTGAAGAATACAGATAGTCTCACTCTCATTATTGCATGTTTATTTCATGGATATAGAATTTTGGTTACAAGTTACAGAATCGGATGGAATCGTTACAAAAAAAATTGTCCTTGAATCGAATCGCCAACTACTTTATCGTTAATCGAATAGAAGTGAAGCCAAAGATTCCCACCCCTACCATCAATCTGTAATGATTAGTGCATTCTACTTTAATTCTGCAGTTTGCTGTATGTTTTTTTTTTTCCTACAATCCACAGGCATCATTTATTATGAGTTAATTTGTCTTAAAATGTTCTTTTTGTCGTTGGACTATTAGTATTATTAAGGAGGATGCTGCAGCCTGAGGAGTATTTCAGGTAAATGTTGAGTCTACAAAGAGGGATCTTCTCTTCCCTTCACTGCTCTCTTTAATGTAACATCATAGTCCATACAAAGCTTCTTATATTTATGCAGAAATGAGAGAATCCATAGACAGGCCAGGAACCCAAGGTTCATTTCTTTAAACTCTTTTACAACAAGATTATGTTTCATGTGTTCACAGACAGAAGCACGGAGGACATTCTGAACACGGAGTCCCGTCTCACCTTGGAGCTTGGGCAGCAGGCCCTTGCTGTTGCTCCACTGCAGCTCAAAGATGTAGTAGCAGATGAGATACTCCAGGTCCATCAGGACCACCACCAGAGAGTTGAGCTGGTCAGCCAGCCAGAAGTCTGCAAACTCCACCCGGTGGAACGGTGCCGTGAACACGCGGAACTGCAAACAGATCAACAAGGATTTACCATTTATATTCGTTTTAATCTCAATAGATCCAAAGTGCCCTGAAGCATTCATTAGTATTTACCCGGAAGAGGGTATAAAAGCATAAAAGAAAAACATCAGTAATAGCAAAATGTTTGGTTTATTTCAGAAAAGGCCTTTTTTTGTCTTGGCACTGAATTTGACAACAATTAATGAGTGGGCAAATTGCCCTCAATTCATGAGTAGAGAAGTGCAAAAGAGGGAACAACACTCTATTAATGATCTGTAACCCATGAAGGGTCCTTATCAGCTCACAGGACAACCTAATGGGTCATGCGTTGTGCCTGTGTGTCTATTTATTTGTGCATCACAACACAAGACAAACACATGAAGTGGCGGGCCGGGGTTTGTGGCATGCTTCGGCTTCTACGGGCGTGTTATTTAGAATATGACTTTTGGCAGTGGTTGGGGTATCGACCGCGCTCTGTAAAATGATCCAACACTGCTCCACTCTTTCCATTTACCCCCCCAGGCCACATCTGACATTCAAGAGCGACTGTAAGCCTCTCACCATGTTCACTTTCAGACAAAACCACACACACACTCTCCTTCCACTGAAAATGTCAAAGAACATCGATCTTCTTATTTTACCCATATATCAGCTCATTGCATATTTCTCTGTCAATCAAAGTCCGTATTGATCGAGTCATCCCTCCTATATCAGCTCGATGTATGTGAATGTCTCAAGGCTAAGCCTTCTGCAGGGATGTGGTTAGGTGTTCATATGTTGAGCAAACACTAGTAATCCAGACGCCAGATCTGCAGTTTGTCCTATAATGAAGTCTTTGTCCTCTGTCTGACGAAATCAGCACATCTGGCACAGAACCATTTTATAGCACCGTAAAAAAAACCAGATTGTTTATCTCAATAAAATCACAATTTCTCCTGAAAAATCCTTAATCACGTATTGCGTATTCCACGAGGCAACTTGTATGACAACCGTGAAAAACAGCTCATCTCGCCTCTGATTCTCTGCAGGTCGCTACGATTACTGAGGACCAATCAAGGCTGATTATGGAGGCGCGTGGGGAGCTGTGAAGGAAAGGACAGGAATATGAGGAGGGGGTCTGCTGCCGGGGGAGAGGCAGAGAGGGACGAGGAAAGGGAGGAGAGGAGGAGGAGTAGGGACGGAGGAGCTGGGGGCATCAGCATGCTGATAGATCTATGCCTGTAATGATTGCACAGTCACAACCCTCCGCCTCCCCTGGGACGAGGCTGCATTCTATTATCCTCAAACCCTCTGCCCTCTGTCTCACTACATCCCCCTCTCACACACACACACACACACACACACACACACACACACACACACACACACACACACACACACACACACACACACACACACACACACACACACACACACACACACACCACCCTCACTCCTGCAGCTCCTGTAGCTTGACTTAGACAAAGAACAGTGTCATATAGGAGGGATTTGTAAACACGAGGCTCGAGATAAATATCTACATGCATCCATTCATGCCCACACACACACACACACACACACACACACACACACAAGCAGGACATAATCATCGTGTCAGCAGCACAATACGGTAGCAAGGTAGTGGCCAAATAGCAATAGGAGGGAAATAGCTCTCCCATTTCTAATTGTTTTCTTGGACCAAGTTTCAGTGACCCGTCATCCTGCATATGGGATCACGCCAACCGCCCCGCCAATGTGGGGCAGACATATTAACCACTGCAAAGTACCCAAAAACTATGACTTTCTTATGACTCTTCACTATGTATGACATTCTGCAGTAAAGCACAAACACAATTCTGTATTATTCAGCACAAAGTGACGAGTGACAAGTATGTTGTTGAACAGGTAAACCATTTAAAAGAGACGTGCATTTGATAAATCACAACTAAGTCTTATGTATGTGTTGTTGAAAACATATTAGTTAAGTAAAGACAGATCAAATAAATGTATTATATGCTAAACTTTCACAGTAGACGTAGGCACAAATACTGCAGATACACATGTTAAATAAAAGACTATGAAAGAAATGTATCTGTTGACCCAAATAAAACATCATGCGACCCACTTGTCTTTGGGAATGACTGGTCTAAAGCATGACTTACTGCAGGCTCAACATTTGTCTTTGTGCATGAACCGTGACTGTTTGGCTCATTTATCCTGCTCAGACTCTGAGTGAGTACCAAAGTTCACATGTCATCGCTGTAATTCTTTCAAACTAAAGTAGCAAAGGTGTCAAAGAAACGCTCCGATAAATAAATAAATAAATGAATGGACTGACCAGCAGCTTGAGGAGCCAGAATCGTGATTTGTAGTAGCCGGTCTTGAAGGGGTTGAGGAGGAAGAGCACCATGAATCCATAAAGGATGAGCGGGTTGATCTGCATGGGGAGGTGGGTGTACTCCGAGTAGAGACAGGAGAGGATGCTGAGGCACCACAATACACCCAGGAAACCAGCAATCTGCAGCACACAGGAGAGGAACCCATTCAAAGAAAGCCCTTTTGATACATAATCACAATGAATAAGGCAATCTGACTAAATCTGTGGAAATTATGTTGTCTTTTGTTATTCCAGAGTATAAATAGATCCCTGTGGATATTAGGTGAGTACTGTTTCTGCTGAATTAAATACATATTAATGTATTCCTTGAATTTGGATTACCCTAATGACTCAAACATGACTCAGATTCATTTTTAATATTTACTCATATCACTCTGCATCATAAATAATTGTTCCCCCCATCCCGACCTCAAACAAGTGTTGGTGTGAGAGGTTGTTCCGGGGGTTGATCTCGAAGATGAGGACGTGGTTGACTCCGGCCTGTCTCCAGCCGTAAGTGTTGATGCCCAACAGGAAGAGGAACTGGATCAACAGGAAACCGCCCCGATAGATCCGCACCAGTGGCCACACGTTCTCCAAGCGGATGAACACAGCACCTGATAAAACCAGAGCGGGTTGTCAGCGTTTTACGTTTGATAACACAACCATGAAAACCCACCAATCATGCACCTTATTAATCTTTACCGGCAGGGTAGATTGTTTATCTCACACTGACACTTTACAAATGGTAAGCAGGACTCAACAGGATATGAAAAGTGGATGAATCTGAATGTTGACGTGACTTACCAGTGAGAACGAAGGCGATAGCAAGAATGATAAAGAAGCCGCAGTAAAGTCCCACACGAAAGGTTGTCCAGGCCAAAGCAGGCTGGATCAGGCAGACAGCAATACAGAAAAGACTTATTCATAACAGAAATAATATCCATTCATAAGGGACCTCACTACTATAATAAATAAACAAGCTAGCCACTCTATCTGGATACGGATTCTAACTTCCGACTCTTTAACTGAATGTGTCTCCATATAAAGCTCTGACTCCTTTTATCTGCTTGAATATATTTATAATACACATATGGGGAAATGGAGAGATCAATAGTCACATAGCACAATTCAAGTCAGACATGACAGTAATTAATGCATTAATAACAGTAGATATAACATAGGGGGGGTAAAGTGCCACAAGCCTCGATTATTTCTGAAAGATATCCTGTTCAACAATGGAAAGGCACTTATAAAATCAATACTCCCATCGTGGTTCCTCTCTCTCCATTTCATCTTCCTCCCTCACTCAATTTCTTTCATAACAAAACCTCTCACCTTTTGTTTTTTAACCTTTATTCGCCAGCAGTCAAACAGCTTAAAACCAGCATTACAGTAAGATTAACGCAAGAGATTATTCTCGCTGAGATATTCTCAGGCACCAGATTTGTATCCCGGTTCTCTCATTTTAATCCTGTCAGAGTAACTGGTCGTTTCTTCAGGGGATGATTTATGAGACTGAATATATGACACACAATCATTTGATCTATTGTTGAGGTTATTTTTATTCTAGTTTGCAGCCTCGCTGCCTACTTGGAAAATAAATCAAATGAGTAAAAAATGGGGGATATTATTAAACTGTCACTGTCCTGCATTTACAAGAAGTTAATAGTTAAGAGTCAAAAAGGTTTGAGAAGAACAAATTAGCCTCATATCGCTGAGCGGTTTCCATGGAAACCAGCTGCACTTGACTGGACTGACCTGAGCTGCCCCCAGTGGAGGAACTCTCAACCTCTTCATGGCCTTCTGACGATCTCCTCCCTCCAGCTCTGTGGTGACGATGGTCTACACACACACACACACACACACACACACACACACACACACACACACACACACACACACACACACAAACAATGACTTCATCTTTGTATTACAGTCCCTGCATGTAGGGGTGAGTATTGGCAAGAACCTCACGATACGATACGTTTCACGATACTTCGGTCACGATACAATACGTATCACGATATTGCGATATAAATAAAGATGTATGTACATCAGATGATATTGATCAGAGGAAAAATTGAGTCAAAACTATTTAATTTAAAACAGCCCCTCCATTTTATTAATTCCCATGAAATTCACTGGAATAAATATTGAAAATAAAATGAAAAAGGATAAAGTACTGCATTCACAACGCTTCTAAACATGAATCCTTTTTTTTTTAAATCGATCTTGATAACCCGATATTGTAATGGGCGGCAAAGTATCGCGATATATTGCCGTATCGATATTTCCCCCCACCCCTACCTGCATGTGTGTTTGTGTACATGCGAGCACGCACCTCCGTCTCAGAGATGAGCTGTGTGATCTTCTTGCAGGTGTAGAAAGGGGCCACCTCCACCTGAGCCACGCGCCAGTCGGCCCCGCGAGAGGTGTCCAGGATCTTGTCATGTTTCTTCAGGATTTTACGGAAACCAGTGAAGTTCAGGTTCTGTGGAGAGCGACAAGGAGAAAAAAAACGTTCAAAAAATGCATATATTTATATGACTCACCCTGAAACGCAGGTGTGTGTGAGAAGGAGTCGGCGTGATGATACCTGGTAGTTCTGGAGCAGGATGAGGCTGAGGTAGAATTCGCTGAAGGCTAGCTTCAGGTCCTTGATGTTGTGGTGTTTGCAGCGCTCCTCCTGCGACAGGTGGAACATGGTCTTGCGCCTCCGCAGGCCGGGCGGAGCATTGCTCTCGCGCTGAGCGTCCAGGGACGACTGCAGCTCATTCTGCAGCGTGGCAGAACGCCTCTGGGCTTCTGCAAGCTTTTCTACACGTGGGAATGAAAGAAAATCATTCAAAAGAGCTTTTTAGGGTTTTTGTGTGGTTAATTATTGTCTTGCACCATGTTCATGCTTTTTTTTTTTACATAAAAAATAACAAAAATGAGGGTTATTATATGATTATTACAAACAACATTAGCAAGCAGAGTTCATTCTGTTAGGCAAACCATTTTTAGTAATCTACCCATTATACCTGAGAGAGAAGAAATAGGATCCTTTAGTGGCTTTTGCCTGATAAACTACTGGTAAGAACTGAAATCAAGCTGCCTTTTCCTCTTAGTTGGTAGACAGCAGGAAGAGCAAGAAGAGCATCACAAAGAAAGTGACCAAAAAACCTTTTATCCAGCCTGTCTCCTCTGCTCTACCGCTGTTTGTTCCAGGAAGCAGAAGCATGGAGACTATTAGGCTGAGCTGACATGTAAATGCTGCTGAGGCAGGAACCATTATCTGGGTCAGAGATAGGTTAATATACTCAAGAGAGAGGGGGGGGCAGTAACCTGAATTTCATTAACTTCTCTTGCTTTTCTACCTACTTTTCCAACACGATTAGTCCTCATTTTTCTGTTTTATTAACCAATTAAAAGCCACTAAACCCATGTCATTTCTTGCCCTTTTACTTTTTCCTTGATACATACAGACGTGGCACTTTCCATTAAGTCCATTTAATAACTACCATCCATGCATATCCTCTTTGATGTATTTTTAGGGTATATTGGTTAACTAAAGCTTGTGTCTATGCTTGCAAGTGTTTACCCCTGCTGTGACTTGCATGTTCTTCCAGCTGATGGACAGACCTGCAGTCGCAATAACAACACTGATATCTCCTCGCGGTGCTGTTTGTAGGAATACAGCAGTCTGATAACAAACCCAATCTGATTTGAAGCATACTTCCACCCTGACAGTCTGGGGGAAGCTGAGGCTCCAGTGCCTGCTCCTCCATCCTAAACAGTGACTTTGACACGCTTTTGTTGCTTCAACCCACCCTTCACATTCTCCAGATTATCACACTACCTTCCTCCCAGGAATGCTTCTTTGACATCTAAATGCACAGTAATCCTCCGACTCAACTCGTACAGTCTGTCACGGCAATGCTCGGATGAACACGCGACAACAGCAGGAGGCGTGAGAAAGTCAGGACCCTGACCGCCCGGGACAAGTAGCTTTAGATTCAATCTGAGGACGTGGCTGGACGCTTCACGTGTTGTGGTTCTTATGGACCTTGAACAGAGAGATGTTGGCGTTTCAGATTTCAACTGGCTTTAGTGGAGAGGTTTAAAGAGGCTGTTGTTCCCCCTCAGCTTTCAGGATGAACGGATATTCAATTAAAACCGCAGTTCTCAAAAATGTCTTTAACCCATCAGGATGGAAGTCTTGTCCAATAGAAGGGATTTCAGCGCAATGCAGCAGATTGGCTTCGAGAGGTCAAGGACCCCTTTCAGGGGGAGATACAGAGGGAAGGAGGTATGTGGAGGAAAGGGCTCTTATGTAAAGTCAGCACACAATTTATCCGCTGGCTCTCTCTCTCACAACCTATCCAGCTTTTCCAATCTACGACACAACACACACAGTAACCGGCATCAGATCAAGCTGTGTGTTGAGGATAAACAGGACTTCAGGGAGCATGAAGGAGACGCTGATGTTTTCATACTAAACATTTACCCAACCTAACAGCTTTCAGCAAACTTACACATGCAGAACATCAGAAGTCACAACTGTTTGTTTTTATTCATTTAAACAGACATAAATTAAACTACGTCCTCTTTATCTGCAGCAGATAAGGGATCGAGTTGACAAGACATGTCCTCTACAGCAGCTAACAGTCAGCTTCAGGCCTACAGCATGTCAACAATCCAGACATACGCTGCAAGAAAAACTTGACGTTCAAAGTGTCATCATTTAATCAACTAGATCTTGTTTATTTGTTCCTCTTGCCATCCGTATGACAGATATGTCCCGTCATTATGAGCCGGAACAATCTTGCCTGTCAACCTTGGCCCACGACTGACCTGTAATTTCACAAAGAGCCTCTAGAGGAAGCACTGTCCGTCTTCAGATTCCTCCCACTCCCCCCCCCGAGCTGAAGTTTGGAGACCACGGGGCAACCTCCTGGTACCGGAATACCAGAATATATTATGGCTTCCATCTCGTGTTACACGGTATAAACATACTCCCTTGCTCCCTGAAATACACACAGGCAGGCCGGCTCGCCTGAACACCACCACCACTGGCTGCTTCAATCAAAGGACCAATATTAGACGCAATGTCATACGGCAGTGAAACGGGGAGCTTAGCACAAGGTAAGATAAACATTGTGCAACAACTCTCAATTTAATCAATGATAATGATAATAGCTGATACGTTAAATAGTCTTTATATCATGGTTTACAGAAGATATTTCACCATATCTACAATTGTGAAGTTAATGTGAGATCAAATCCAGAGATTATTTGCAGCTGGATCATTACTGCAAAGAAGAATCAATCATATAATCTTTTTTGTTATTTATTAGATTATTGCTTCATATTGGGACACATGATTCATTAACAAGTCAGTTCAGTACTTCCTCTGACTTCACCAGCCCAATAATCACACCAACTGTTCCACTTATCTGAAACTGCTGAAGCTGCTAATTTGACTCGGATCTAATATAATTACTAAACCATGAAGGTGACTGGAATAAATCAATAAATCAATAAATAAATACCTGAATAGAATGTGTTGATTTTCAGGAGCTCCTTCTCGCAGGTCTGGAAAAACCGCTCCTCAAACTTTGCGTAATATCTCTTCACCGTGTCTTCGTCTGTGACTGGAGGAAGAACAAAAGACAAAGTATGTAAACATATACAGCACTGTTGCACTTTTATAATCTGCCCCATGGACAGGTTTCCTGTCCCATACAGTTTATATTTTGGTGAGCAGCACTGAAAGATACAGTATATACACCATGTTAAGTGATAATGAATACCTTTAAAATCTTCCATAGGACCAACATTGGAAGGAAAAAGTCATAATTCTTTAGTCATTTTCGCCCCTCAAAACAAATCTCATAACTTTAACGATGTGGCAAACTATCGGTAAACTCAACCAATCCTCCAAAAACATTTCCCAGCAGGTTTGTTGGTACCGAGACATCCATACAATGTCACAATTCAATCAGCTTCCTTCAGTGTCTTTGCTGTCTGACAGAACCCAGCAGGTCTTTTTCAGGATCGGCCAATTCAATGAGCATCGATGCTCTGCCTCATTCACAGCAGGCTACCTGACACCTGACAGGGATTTAGATGTGGCATTGGTCCAGTTACCTGCAAAGCCCACATACTGTCAATGCACACACACACACACACACACACACACACACACATGCACACTTCTCATCACTTCGACCTGTTGTGCAACCGATACCTAAATGTCAACCAAAGATGTTCATTTCCAGGCTGAATAAAGAGAAATGTGTATTCTGCCGGATAAATGAGATGTAGAGGCAGATCATACAGCTTCGTAAACATTTGCTATTATAGAGTGAGGCTGGTAGATGCAGAGGGTTTCTATTCAACACAGTAATAAGAGAGCGACGCCCCAGGCAGCAGCCTGTCAATATCACTGCTCTATTTACACACAAGCACCAGCACATATTTGCAGCGGGGGCATATGAGCCTGTGATGAAAAGGTAAAAGCAGCTTTAAAGTCCAACAGCTTTACAAGGAAAATAAATGAGAAACTGCCTCCACATCCATCAAGATAAGTTAATTAAACCACGTTCTGCAGCTGAAAGTATACCGTCCAAGGACGAATCCTAAGGAGCGTACGGAAAACTTTCTCCAGCAGACTTGCTGTGTAATACATTTTCCTCTATAGCCACGAGTGTATTAAAGTAGAGCTCATTAAACATCCAAAACAAGATCATTACCGTAATGACAACAACTAAAAAAATGGAGCAGCATTGTTGGAGGAGTTTGGAAACAAGAACAAACTGCCACTTAGCGTCAACAGTGGGGTTTTTTTATACGGAGAGACCGAGAAAAGAGCTCCTGATCATAGTACGGATCAGTGGGGGGACTTTAGGTAAAGGAAAGGGAAAAAGAAAGAAAACAAGAGGACAGTTGCACGTCGGAACTCCCCACAAACCTCACTTAAAGGAGAAATCCAGTCATTTTTTACCACATTTTCGTTGTCCCCAGGGTCATCCCGACTTGCAACACAGGTTGGGTCCGTACGAGACACGACAGTGCTCGTTTAGCTCGAATAGTGTGGCGGTTGAGGTGAGTAACTCCTACAAAAACACATATTTATGTGGTTTCGCCACACTATTTGACCAACCTGTGTTGTATAGGACTTGGAATTATTTTCTGAGGCCCAGAAAAGCAGATAAAACTTGTTAGCATTGGAGCTATCCTGGAAGGCTGGCAGGTACACATCTCGGGCCAGGTCAAGTCAATTTTTGTCAGGTTTTTTGCTTCTAATAAGTTGGGATGAAAATGAAAATGGGGTCAAAAATGACCGGATTTCTCCTTTAATAAAAGGGAAGAGGATAAGAATGAAGGAGGGGGGATGAAAAGAGAAGATGAAGCTTCCTCAAGAGCAGGTGGAAGAAATGCAGACTGACGATAAAGAGGAGAGAGAGAGAGAGAGAAAAGGAAGCAGATGGTCTCCAATCTGCCTCACACTTCTACACAATTGCCCAGTTGAGCTGCAGTCACAACTCTTCCAGCCCTGCAGCGCTGCAGAGCTCAGCCTCATCAGCGGTTGGCAGCCGACGAGCTGACTGACTGGCTGGCTGCTGCTGCTGCTGCTGCAGACGAGTGGATGGATGACTGTTTGGATAGGAGGATGCACGCTTGAATTGCTGACCGATCAGCTGGCAAGCAGGTTAAGTGAACGACTGAGAGCCTGGCCAGCGACGGCGCCGTGACAGGATGACTAATGGTCCAACATGCTCTTTTAGTTAGGCCTGCAGGCCAGCAGCAGACTGCGCTGCACTGTAATCCAAAGTAAAAGGTTACACAGATAATGAACAATGTGCATGACAGAGCACTGGAGGATAGAGACACAGAGGAAGATGATGGGGGAAGACGAGGAGCGCTGAACCGTGGGTCATTCACATCTACGGTATGGTATGTGCCCGATGCATCAAACTGTAGGTTTGAATTAATCTAATAAGTCCAACAGACTGTTGTCAATTAGCAAACTAATTCAAAACCTTCATAGAACCTTTAGATGTCAGCGGGCCTGTTTGGACTTTTGTGATTCTCCTCTGATGGGAAGCATCTCAAACTGTGGTGTTGCTTTCAAACTGCCACTTGATGTCACTTTATCATGGGGAAAAAAAATCCTTTTTGGCATTACATGTGGGATTTTGATCCAAGGCTTCCGTGTAGAGTTGGGGAAAGAAAAAGGAAAATGCCATGACCTGCAATTTTATGACAAATTTCTTTTTTTTTTTTAATGTTCCAATCTGTTTATTACATTAAAGTCCCAGTGGGTAAGTCCGGCAGATGGAGGGCACTCTGTCAGATTTTGAATGTTTCCAACTCTCATGCTCCTCCCCCACGACCACGAGCTCCTCCCCCACGACCACCGAGCTCCTCCCCCACGACCACCGACCATCTTTTTGTCCTTCTTTTCCACCGGTGTTTTCTTTTCCTTGGTTGTTTTGGACCTCCTCGTTTGGGTTTTTAACGAGGAATTGGAAGCTTGTTGCTACTTCCCTGCACCTCTCCCCTGTGATAGTGGTACCACCCGAGGGGGGAGGGGCTCTATGTGTACACGAACACAGCCCTGCGTGCCGATTGGACAGGATGATCCGGGCTCTGTCGGATCTTTGCAAAACAAACAACAGGCTCTACGTGCACGTAGAGGCACGCTTTTTTCTAAAACCGGATGATTTATGTCGTTCTATCGGAGCGTAGTGTCGGCTTCAGTGAATATGATCAAACAAATGTTGCCGACTGGGACTTAAACAGAGATATTTTGGTATGTATATATGTTGTGAAAGCACCTTTCTGTCTCACTGACATGTTGATGTACAGAGCGAGAGTGTTGGTGGATGAAAGTGTAGATCTGAAGACACTTTGCAGGTATAGAAGGGGTTATGAAATGGCCATGCACCCCCGTCTCTTTGTTCCCCGCTGACCTCCTGCACTCCTCAACACATCAGTGAAGGCGTGGATGTGCATTTCCACATTTTTGTTTGTTTCATCATTTTATCTGCGAGGCGTGTGAAGTGTAAGAACAAAGACCCACAGTCAGAGCCGCTTCATCTTCACAGCTGTGTTTCACTGAGGCTTCACCAGCAGACTCCCTGCTAACACCTCTTCACTTATGTCAGCCTCAACCAATCACACGCTTGACCGTCAACCAGCGTTAGCACAAATAAGCATCATCACCATCTCATAATGACATTGTCCCCAGCTCTTTACCTGCCTCCTAAGATGAACGGCTTAAACGCAATGAAACCTAATTACAAGAGCATTCTGAATCCACGCAGCTACTCCTCCGTTTACTGTCGCTTTGATTTAGTGTTGGGTGTCAGTGTGTCGTGTAAATCTGACGGCTTCTCATTCGGCCACACAGTGTGGGTTCTCATTATCACACGTCTGTGTGGCTGATGAGAGAGACGGCTTTCTCGAGTCCGACAGCGCTCACCAGAGGGATTTTAGAAGGGGGATAAAAGTTTGGACTTTGGAGAAATAAGAGCGACGGGATAGAAAGTCTTTGGTGTTCTTCTAAATAAGTTCAGCCCCATGAATACAAGCTAACGTTAAATAACATTATTTTATTTACACAGACATCCATCCATTCCTCCAAACATCCTCCTGGCATGCGGGATGACAGAGGGCATGATGCTTCCTTCATCAGCAAATAAACTCTCCACCTTAAACATTGTGTGTGTGTGTGTGTGTGTGTGTGTGTGTGTGTGTGTGTGTGTGTGTGTGTGTGTGTGTGTGTGTGTGGTGTGAGCCCAGCCAAAGAGATGATGATGGAACACCTCAGTAGGGAATAATAGTCGTGTGCCTGTAGGGCTGCGCCATGATTGATGCTTCTGCTTTGTGTGTGTGTATGTGTGTGTGTGTGTGTGTGTGTGTGTGTGTGTGTGTGTGTGTGTGTGTGCGTGCTTTGGACAGCACTTCAGCACTGATGCTTCAAGTGTAAACAATAAGCACCATTCCCCCTCGTCACATTTAGTAACTGTGAACAACGGACCAAGCAGGACGAAGAATCAACAGCAGCTGAAAGGATTTTGGTCATAGTTCCATAAATACTATGTGATGAAGGTCTCATTTATCTAAAGCCACAGAAAAATCAATATGTGGTTTGATTAGATTTCGGAACATTTAAATCACAACCACGAACAAATTGAGAACCAGCAGCGGTGAGACCTATATTCTGTTTTCTCACCCCTAAACTTGTTGATAAATCTATTATTTATCAAGTAAAAATGCCTCCAAACAAACATGAGAATTCAATGATTCTGTCAATTCAGGTTCATTAACTGATGGTTGATAAAATAAAATGTCATGACAAAAACAAAGAGTTAATTAAATGTAATTTGTCTTTAATTTAGACATTTTATAGTTAGTTATTCGTTAGTTAATGATTCTCACATCAAATGTTTCCAATTAAATGTAAATCATGTGTTTCAGAGCCCAAACTGACATGTTGATATTCTACATTTTGTCTGATTTTGTCTTTAAAAAAGAACACAAAGGAAAATAATGTGTAAGCCTATGTGAATAAAATGAAACCAGCTTTTTTGTTTTATTTTCACTCAATAAATGAAACGTTGATGATTCATTTTTATGTCAACGTATCCATTAATCATCTCAGCAAAAAAAAGACTATTTTCTGTTTCAGCATCATCCAGCAGCAACAAGACTGTCTGAACAAGCAGGAGATGCCAGCGACAATACCACATATTGTACCAAGGGGTTTTAGTACTCCAGATAATGAGCCATTCTCGAGTACAACACGCTGTGAGAAGACTAGATCCACTTTTTCCAGACAAAGAATTGTGCTGGTGGCTAGAAAAAAACAACTCTTGACCTACAGTATTCCCAGGGCAGCGTGTAGAAGGCAGCCCCCCTCTCTCTGCTAACCCCTTCTTCTGTAGATTGTATAAATAAATGATGAGGAAGCTTCCCTACAACCATACTACTCTAACCCCCTGAAACCCTCCACACACACACACACACACACACACACCCCACCCCCAACTTCTTATATTCCCATAGAGGCATTCTGTGACGCGACCCCATAAAACCAGCACATAAATCCTTGAAGGAGACCCTCCAGTTTGCTGACAGGGAGCGAGAACAACAACCAGCACAAACATGTCACCCGCATCACACCCTTCACAGCTCAGAACTGCCTTTGGGATGTTTTGGAAGATTGTTGTTATAATACTTAATACTATAATACTATGATACGCTATTATTCTCTTGTTCCATCACTGGAAATCTGTTTTGCGCTAAGTTGAAAGGGACAAGGAAAGGTGACGCTGAGAAGAGGAAGAGCAATGGTTTTGTCTGTTTGAGGAGCTTCGATATGATCTGTCATTACGGGCACAAACAAGTCCTCACACTCAAGAGACACACACACAAATTGTATGTCCCTATTTTCAAGCTCCGTTTATCTCATTTAACGACACCTGACTGCGGGGATATAAACCACGTCCTGCTAGCATTACAGTCGGGGGAGCTGAGGAGACCATTACATTACTATGCCTGCCTCGCTTATCTCTTCCCTCCAAGCACACAGGTGTAAATCCAAGAGAAAGACAAACCGAGCCATAAAAGAGAATGGGATTGGGGGAATCTAGAGGGACAAAAGTGTGGGAGTGCATAAAAACAACTTCTACATCCTCTACTGCCAGACTTTAAGGAAGGAAACACAACACTAAACCCCCCCCCCCCCCCCCCCCCCCCCCCCGTCATTCCTCCATCTCAACCCCCTTATTCCCATTCGGCCCTCAAGCCACAATTAATTCTACCAATCATCTCTCTCATCGAGGCCAAGGGAGCATTAAGAATGCATACTCACTGGGCTAGACTGCCAGCCAGGGACGACCGGAGGCAGGATGAGGAACTACTGTAGCTCCCAATCCATTGTGTACTATTTATACTGCCAGACTGCAAGCTAACTAAGCAGCTCCAAAAGGTACACCGGTATAGAGGGGTGGAAATGACATGATCAAGAGTTTTACTATGTCTGTTTACTGTAAAATATGACTGAATTACTGCAAAGCACTGTTTATCAATTGTGGTGCTGAAATAAAGTGGGTTGCAATTGTCATTTTTCACAGATCACATTTTGTCATATCCTAGTAGGAAAAGTACGGTGGCCCCGGGAGGTCAATACACAGCAAATGACATGAAATGTTATTTCTAAAAACACATGGTCATCAGGACATTTAAGCCTTCAAACTGAACTTTTCTTCTGTAGACAAACGTTAAAATAAACGTTTTCAGCTCTTTAGTCCACAAAACAGAAAAAACACTTTAACCTAAATGAAAGATCATTTTCTAAAGCGTATCAATTACTTGAGCGAGTCCTCAAACAACAGTATAGGTTATAGCGAGTACACTAATAGGCAAAGTTTCTGATGAAGTGGGTCATGTTTCTTGTTACGGGCTGATTGTTGTGTTCATAGTATTTTGTTGGGGGAAAAAGAAACGGAGTGTGTGTTTATGGATATATGCATGCCGAGTACAATGCTAATGAATGTATGAGAGGACTTTAGTGGATTATCCGCCCTGGCAGTCACACACACACACACACACACACACACACACACTATGAGACACATCATAGGAACAAAAAGCAGTGTGATTTTTCTATACAACTGTATAAATGTCTCTGGGGGCGGATTGTCGATGAACTGGGTGACCTTGGGCGACACCCGCCTGTCACTCCAAGTGGCCACGCCCTCAAATATGACTTAATATAATTCAAACGGGTGATATATATAAAGTTGTCATGAATGTGGAAATGAGCTATAGAGACCCAGACAGTTTGGTTTGCACCAGGCTGTAAACATATTTATTTCTGGGATCTATGAGGATATTGGAGTCATCCTCAAGGCCATTCAAGCAACTGCAGTTTTTTTTTTTTGGCACTTCCATGTTGGCTTCATTTCTCAGTGCTGGAGGTTGCTGCTTGGCCGACTCGATCTGGAGTTCAGCAGAGGGCTAAATGGGCATGGTCGAAAGCACTGAGGAGGTTCAATAGGAAGAAGGGAGACGAGGGAAGACGCTAGATTAGGTGGAACTGGACAGGGAGGAGAACTAGGGCACAGATTCTTCCAATCGGGTAAGCAAGTCCACAGAAAGGAGCGTTATTGTTGACCAGGGGGCTGATGGGAAAGTTAATTACTCCCCCTTTTTATCCTTCAGAGGGCAGAACTTCTTCCTCCCTTCTTTCAGGCCTCTTCATATTTTACTAAGATGGAGCTGTGAAGTGTTATCTCAAATAGTCAGATTGAGGAAACCTCTCCCTCCCTCTCTCTTTCTCCCCCCCACCCAGACCTTGAAGATGAGGAGAGTCTTCCCCTCCGAGTCTCGCTGGCTCCCTGCATCTCTCTTTAGGTAGATCAAGCCCGAAGGAAAAGGCAAACTGATAACAGCGTGAATAAAAAGCCGCCTGATTCATCTCGTCGGGTGAAATATTCGCCTGAACTTCTCCGCTTCAGTCACGTCCCTCAAACTTTGTCAGACATCTTAAGCCCTTTGAGATCCAGAATATATGTTCAGCCCGTCCGTGACGTCCGCTATGGGGATATTATAAACTAAAATGAAGCCGTCCATTAAGCCTGTGGTCTGTCTCGTCTGAACAAACTTTGTTTTGATTAGCATGTGTTATGTGTCTCATTCAAAGCCATTTCAATGATAGCTTTTTAATGTGGTATTGATTATCAATATCATGTTTCTACCGGCACTCCGCTATGGCTCGGATAATCCAGACTTTATTCCTGTGGCAGCAGTCCAATAAAGGATGTGGACGAGTATCAGTGTCTCAGTATGCAAACTCACGCGCTGCTCGGGTCCCTAATTAAACTATAAATGAGGCAAATCGCATCTTAAGTGATCAGGTCTGATTTCATGGAGCCTTTGAGCCGAGTGTAATATCACTCCGCTGTGTTTCCTGTATAGAGATACATACATTTAACTGAGAATGACGGTAAAACATGGTTCAGTGTGTTCGTCGTCCGTCGTCTGGAAAAGCCCACATTACACTCAACAGCAGCCAATTATTTCTGAAGCTTCATTTCTTTCTAATCAACTCCCTGCAAGACTGTTTGATGTCATGCATCAAATATAAAAAAGGTAAAACAAATGAACATCCAGCCACGGCAGAGTGAATACTGGACACGATTTTTAAAGTCTGTGTGTGTGACTTAAACACTCCCGAACACATCCTACACTCAGAAACACTGTAGTGGCAACCTATCTGCCACTCTTGCAGGACGTAAAGTTTCCGTACTCCGTGAGGCGATAAACTCCAAACAAAATCTAAGAAGAAAACGTATGACGGAGTATTAGGGCCAGACTAAGAGAAAAGATTTATTTATTTTTTTAATTACGAGAAAAAAAGTCATAACATTACGAGAATAAAGTCATAATATTAGGTCTACGAGAATAAAGTCGTAATTTTACGAGAAAACAAATTAGTCAATTAATACGATTTAGAGCAAATAAATTCCTGCATTATTATGAGAATAAAGTCGTAATATTACTGAGAAAAAAGTCCATAAGCATTAGCGAGAATAAAGTCATAATATGTGAGGTCGTACGAGACACTACAACGTGCAAAAGTTATATTTCTAATTACAGAAAAAAGTCATAACATTACGAGAATAAAGTCATAATATTAGGTCTACGAGAATAAAGTCGTAATTTTACGAGAAAAAAAGTCAAAATATTACGAGAATAAAGTTGTAATATTATGAGAATAAAGTCGTAATATTATGAGAAAAAAGTCATAATATTACGAGAATAAAGTCATAATATTAGGTCTATGAGAATAAAGTCGTAATATTACGAGAATAAAGTCGTAATATTATGAAAATAAAAGTCATAATATTATGAGAATAAAGTCGTAATATTATGAGAAAAAAGTCATAATATTACGAGAATAAAGTCATAATATTAGGTCTATGAGAATAAAGTCGTAATATTACGAGAAATAAAGTCATAATATTACGAGAATAAAGTCGTAATATTATGAAAATAAAAGTCATAATATTACGAGAATAAAGTCGTAATATTATGAAAATAAAAGTCATAATATTATGAGAATAAAGTCGTCACATCAGCATCAAATTATCATCAGTACCAGGACTTTGAAGCGATTGTGCAAACGACTGTGTCTGTTTCGAAGAAAGAACCACACGGACTTGGAAGAAATTGCTTCTTTTGTGGAAGAGGAGCAACGACTTTGACTTTATTCTGGTAATATTATGACTTTTTTCTCGTTATATTACGACTTTTTTTCTCGTAATATTACGACTTTATTTTTGTAATATTATGACTTTTATTCTTGTAATATTATGACTTTATTCTTGTAATATTACGACTTTATTCTCATAATATTATGTCTTTTTTCTCGTTATATTATGACTTTTTTCTCGTAATGTTACGACTTTATTCTTGTAGACCTAATATTATGACTTTATTCTCGTAATGTTACAACTTTATTCTTGTAATATTATGACTTTATTCTCGTAATTTAAAAAAAAAATTAAAAATTCTCTTTTAGTCTGGCCCTAATACTCATAGAAACGAGGCCGATGTAAAAAGGGAAAAAACTGTGTTTTTTTCTCCACATATATAACAAAAAACAAACGTTTCCAAGCAAAATCCTGGGTATCCTTTCGTCACCTCAAACTTACTGGCAAAAAGAAAGAGTTTTCTATGCCTAAATGATGCTAAGCTACGGTCAGAAAAGTGTAGCTCCCGTCCTGCTCCAATAATTCAACTACAAAGCCTAGATGCCGACAGGTGCACACATGGCTAAACTTTACAACAGTAAATTCTCCTTTACGGCAGTATTACTTTGTGGCAGCAGGACAAAATCGGAGTATAATAAAATCACTTCTACTGAATAAACATTAATTACAGTGAGATAAAACAAATATCAGTTATGATTCATCATTATTAATTAAAGCAAAAATAGATCTTAACATATTAGGCACAAAATGCAAACATAAGCCTCATGTTATCCATGGCTCTAACAAACAGTTGGAGTATAAGTAACAGGTATTTCCCATCACAACTTACTATAAAAACCTCAAAGTGTCAGTATGTGCAAGTGCATGTGTTTTTCACTTGAATTTCCTCCATTATCTTCCATTAGGGATCTAGTATCTTCCTATAGTTATCTGAAGCCACAAGAGCACTGCAGACAAAGTAAATCCATGTGCTTATGGATTAGAGGATGTCATCACTCTGATAGTCATCTCCTGTCTGCCCTTAAGGATGTCAATAAGGTTTGGAAACATGAGCAGTTATGAAAGCACACCTACTGGCCATCCAAGTGAAGTTAGTTAATTCTGGGATGACACTGCACTAATATCACAGTGCACAGTCCCTGCAATGCATTGCATATCCTTTATGGCAGCAAAGAGCTCGGGGAGGCTGTTCTGGGAAATTATTCACTGAGCTGAGGAAAAAAATGTTATATGAAGCAAAACCTTATCAGGAGTTTAGGGGAGGTGTGTAAGTGGAGGGAGAAAGATGAGGAGAGGGAAGAGGAGGGAGAGAGGATGGGGCTGATGGAAGGGTGCCAGGGCTCATCAGCACAGTGTGAATCACACCCAGTGTCTGATGGGAAATGTGTTGTATTTTTTGCGAGACTCTTCCTATACACATGGTTTTATATTGTAAGCATCAATCCAGGTTGTTTAGCTTAATTTCGAGTGAAGAGTGAAGTCCTTCTCTACGACTTAACGACCATTAAGGCGGTTTATGGTGCGTTACAGGTATAGGATGAGGCGTGAAATGGGCGTGTAAAGACGTTTGCTGGGATGGTCGCAAATTTCTCCATATGTAGAGCAATCAGTTCTTTAATTTCTCTCCACAAACCCTAATGTGAACCCTGCGAGTAGACTCACTCCGGTCTCCAAGATCATCAATTAACAGCTTAACCGCATTAGCCAGGGCTGGTCTACATGGTCACGGCTCATTAAGATAACAATAAGGTTTATGTTCTACGCTCTACGCAAAACATTATTGATATTAATCATCATCGTCTGTGGAGTAAAGAGATCATCAGGAATGCGTTACTCTGCTGGAGAGGAAGGGAAGACTGGACCCTCTAATCTTGTTACATTTTTTTCCTTTTTGCCTCTTCACCACGTCTTCCTCGCCTCTTTTTGAGGCAGAATGCGTGCTTTCTTCCTTTCTCACCTCTCTAACTCCCCATCTTTCCTCTTCACCGAGCTTGTTCAGTTGATCCATATGCAACCAAGTGCAAGCAATAAGGGCGGCATCCTAGGCTCACTGCATTCATATGGAAAATGTCAGGGTCACGTCTGTACCAAGGCCACAGAGAAAGCCAATGTAGCAGTGATGTACTGTCAGAGGGGTTGAACAGATTTACTATTCATTATTTTGTTTTTTTAATTATTTCCTCTGAATCTGCTTTTTTCAGCACCTGAAAACGATGATGAGGCAATGCTATGGCTACATTTCAACACATATAATATGATTATAAATGTTTTGCCTCTCCTTATGCACAGTTCACTTGGTGATAACTGGCATATCAAAGCCTGAACAAGCCATCATTTGAACAGCAGATCTGAATCACTGTCCTGTAGGTTTTGCACGATCTTACATCATCTACATCGGCTCCACTGTAATCCTGGCCTGCTGTTACATAGGAAACTTTGAGTTCTTTAGTCAAAGATAAAGTTATACTTTTGGTAATTATATGAGAAGTATTGTACACGGAGGCACTTGCATCCAAAGTGGAAAATTAAAGATGGTTGGGCGAACAAAGGACATGGAAAACTGATGGATGCACCTTGAACCGACGCTGCTGATGGATGGAAGAAGGAAATTAACTGTCTCACAACTAAAGCACTGATAATACACTGGACCAGGGCAGAGGAGATGAAAGGGGCAGGCTCTCCCCACTAATACAATAAGACCCATAAAATATAGCATCAATATAGATTAAAACTTAAGACAAAAGCAGTGACTGACAACAACAAAAACACATCATTTGGTCAGAAACAAGAAAACAATAAAAGAAACTGGTTGACCTTGACATTTAAATGAATATTTTGGGGAATCATGTGTTGATAGAACATAAAAAAATGTTATATTCAAACACCCAGGAACCAAAATGGCCCTCTGGAGCACGGTTGGTATTTGATGGCTATAATAACACAACCACCTGGTTGGAAGAAAATTGCTCTTCCATTTCAGCGTCTAGGTGTGCGTTTGTACATATTTGTGTGTGTGTGTGTGTGTGTGCACTATAAACCTGTGTATAAATGTGTGTGAGTAAGTGTGTGTTCTGTCCCATTTTTGAGAGCTGGTTGGCTGGGAGTGACATTGTCATTATCGACATCTCTCCCCGCTCCCCTGGATCCTGTAGCCATTAGCAACCGACTCTGGGAGTTGGCCTCTCCTCCGCTGCAGCCAATTGCTTTCCCATCACTGTGTGACTGTGTGCATGCATGCGAATGAGCAGGTGTTCGTCCGCCTTCGTGGGTGTACGCGCTCATCTCTGGATGATGGCTCTATGATATCTACATGAGTGAAGATGTCTGGTGATTATTTGATCAAACACAACATCGCTGTCATTTATTTACCATGTATTATCTGTGTTCCATGGCCGCATTTAATCTCTACAGACGGAACAAAAGAAGGAAACACACACACACACACACACACACATTTCATGCCAGACAGGCTGACCAGAAAACTGCACACCAGAAGGAAGCGGTCAGCGTAAAATAATCAATAGGTGTTGATTAGGGGTACTCAGTACCTTTGTATTGCATGGCAAGCAACACCCATTTTACTGTGTGCCTAGAGATCAATGCTCAGACTTCTTATTAGACCACACTGCATATATCACTGAGCAGAGGAAATGAGCAGTACACACCAAACCGACTGTGAAATGAGACTGAAAAAGCACCCGTTCTGGATAGCTGGCCAAATAAAACAATATTGCAGGCCTAGTTTCACAGAACACAAATGAATCTAAAACGCATGGAGCTGAAAGGCATGGGGAGGAGAGCGTTTTAGCTGGAAGGCAACATGTTTACTTCCAGTTCAAAGCACCTAACGATCAGAGTGAGCTGCTCTTTGCGGAGCACAATTGTGAATTTCCGAGATAAGCAGCACTGAGCATGTGTAGGATGTGCCTCTATAATGGAGCGACATTAAGAGCTCTGAGCTCTCGACTATAAACATTACACAGTTTGAGAAATGAAATGCTTCTCCTGAAAAGCACCTCAAAAAGAGCTGAGCGAGGAGGCGCTACAACCCCAGAGAGAGAGATATTCTGACCTTTGAGCCGACGCTGACCCTTCACACAGCGGAGTAACATGAAAACCCTTTTATATTGAAGGCTCCGCTGGGAGTGTGAGTGTATAAAAACAACTCCTCTCTGAATCTCTAGCTCAAAATATCACAAATGCTGCAGAAAGAAAATTAGATTATGTCTGCATCAGCTGACTAAACAATAGCTTTGTAAACTGAAGTGAGATATTAAAGATGGAACAAACACTATCTGTTAAGAAAGCACCACAAAATGTCCTCTAAAGACATCAAACTCAAGGGACTCTATTTGTAGAACAGCTGAGTCTCCCAACCCTCTATGAAACCACATGTATATGAATATGTGCCTTAAATATATAGCAATATGACGCAGGTTAAATGGTGAAAAACACGCCGATATAAAGCAGATTTGTTCACATTATGTTTATAGTGACAAATACAGTACTTATCAAGTATGCTAATAAGTCTTTGTCTCTGTTACCATGGGAGCTAGTCATGTGACAAATCACAGGGGTGTGTCTACACGGATCCAAGAATACCTGCGAGGAGCGTGTGTGTGTGTGTGTGTGTGTGTGTGTGTGTGTGTGTGGGGCAGAAAGAGAGATAATATATTATAGCTCCATTACTGGCTGGCGGGTGAGTTTAATCAGACCAGCACTAAAAAACAGGGTGGGCTGGTGGAGGAGAGTCCCCTGGGAGTCGCAGCTCTTTGTGTCTCTCAAACCCCTGTGGACCTGGAACAACCTCTCCCTCTCACCCCCCCCCCCCCCACGCCTCCTCCATCTCCCTGCCCCCCTGCTGACATTCCTATTCCCATATTTCTCTCGTCTCTCTTCCTTTCTTCCTAAATTCATATTAAGAATGAGTAAAAAGGGGGACAATCCTTGCTCCAGTATAGCAGCACCAGAAACAAACCACCCCCACTTTGTGGTCACACACCTGTACCCCACTGCTTTGCCTAAGCAGTCCTCCCCCCCCAGCAGATGATGGATGTGACAGGGGAGGCCGTGGTGGCGGCTGGGAGCCCCAGTCAAGCTGATGGCTTATTCATTACAGCGGGCCTCAACTGTCCTTTACGGACCCTAAAATGCCACAGAGCGGAGCTCAACACAAACACCATGGTTTTGATGGATGTGGCAGCAGCGGCCCTGATGGATCTACAGGTACCAACCCTGCTGCTGGCGCTGTTGCAGGTTTACAGAATCTGACCTTTAACCTGGGATTTTAGTGGAGGCAATTAATTACACTTAGTTAATTAATGACACTAGAGCCTGACTGATAAAGGATTTTGAAGGCCGATACCGATACAAATGTTTCTTGATTTAAAAATCCGATATTCCGATATATCGGCTGATATATACATATTTTTTTTTCAGAAACGCGTAACAAAACATTAACAGAGTTCCCTAACATTAGTTATTTGTAGTTATTTATGAGTCTTCACTAAAATAATATGATAATGCAGTTTTTTTGTTTATTTTATTGTCACAACGGAAAAGAGGGACATCCAAATAAATTAAAGTTCTGATGAATAAAATGATTGTTGGGTAGCACTCTCTAACAAATCCGATATTCCGATTATCGGCGATATATCTGTGTATTTATGTTTCGTAAGCGTACAAAATCATTACAAGTCCAAAGACATGCAGTATTGTAGGTTAATTGAAGTCTCTAAATTACTAGGTGTGAATGTCAGTAATTTTTTGTCTTACATGTCAGTGCGATAGATTGTCCATGTACTGGAAAAGTGGGACGTCCAATGAATACAGATACTAGAAATGGATGATGATGAATAAAATGTATAAAAATACAAACTTTGAACAAAAACACAATAACAACAACCAAACACAAAGTTACCAGTATTAAAAGACTTGGTAAGCTTCATAACTATAACTTCCAACAAGATTGGAGACAAATTCTGTTAAGTTCTATAAGGGTGTTTCATCCGTTTTCATTTTATTTTTAAAATATTCATTTATCGTCCATTATAAATGCAGATACCGATAGTTTGGAAAATGCCTGATATCGGCCGATAATATCGGCCGCCGATATATCAGTCAGGCTCTAAATGACACAGTTAGTGCACGGCCTGTTAGTGTACTTTAAATCAGTATTAGTGCTATTGCCCTACCCACCATAACCATAACAGTGTAATGTTAAAACACACTGCCACCACCAGAAATGTTTCTGCTGCTGAATGCAGTTCAGACTCTGACCCACTGGTGCAGGCAGCATGCTCTTCTTTCTCTTTGTACACCAAAAGAAAGGTTAAAAGTGTCCTTAACGGCAGATGTCTGTGAATAGTTTACAGGCAAAAGCTGCAGTGGTCACTGCTGGGGTCTTATTTGCTTTTACCCACGCTTCACTGCCTGTAGCTCTGAGCTCTGAGTGTGTTGTAAACAGCAGTTCTGTGACCCAACATGATGAACAGGACTTTGTTGGAAACGCCAACTTTTAAAAATAAGAGAGTCCTCGAACACAAACAGATGGTTGTTCTCTAACTGGCAAATGTTCAGCCAGCTCAGCTCATGTCTCACAGTCAGGAAGCTGTAATACAATTCAACATCTTCGCCCGTATGGTGCTCCAGGCAAACACAGACTTCAGGCGATAAGCGCTTGTAACTCCATCTGAGGGCAAGTTTCAGTCTGAATGATAGTTTGTCTCCTTTCCAGGCATTTCCTACACAAAACATTCCCCCAACTGCCTGTCATGCCTGCTATGAACTCTGCTGCTTACGGAGCCTAAACTGCTGCAATCCTTCCTCCATATCAGTAGCGGTGACAGTGCAAAGGTCCCCCTGTGTGTGCTGGCAGGCTAAAGAGGAGTGATTACAGCTGAGGGGACTTTGGCCTCGGAGGCCAGCAGGAGATGGATAGAGGCCAGAAACTATAGAGCGAGTGACAAACAAGGCGTCTGCTGAGAGAAAGACCAAGACAACACTGAGAAATAGAAAACACAGCCAACTAGAAGGGGGAATATCTCCCGTAAATTACATATGACACTCTACAATAAAAAAAAATCACATGTATTTGCACTAAAAGTATCTCTTTCATGTGAAATCACAGTAAATGTGCTCTTAAAGTCACAAGCTCTCCATCCACCTCTCATCTGATGTTTCCTCTCTTCAGCTCATGGAGGAGGAGGGTCTAGCCCCCCTTTGCAATACTTAATGAGGCTCCGTGTGTGTGTGTGCATGTGTGTGTGTGTGTGTACATTACTGAATGCACTGGCCCTGTAATGGGCGTCTCATTGTATTACCATGGATACAACTGAATGTCAATGCAGAGAATCCTATTATGTCCCGTTTGTCCCTCTGGAAAATCCTTAACAAGGAAATCCTTTACGCCGATTTCACGTCCAATTACGCACATGACGAGAAGAAGAAATAGAGTCCTTTCACTCATCTTAGTCATTTATATACATTCAACTTGGACTTTACTAGTAAGCAAACATTGGCAAGCCATTATATTTCATTATTAATCTGGTGATTTTTATTAATAGATTAGCAAAAGCTAGTGCCCAAGGCGACCTCTTCAAATGTATTCATTATTATAACGGTTAAAAAACCTGGAGATATTAAATTTACAATAAGATTAAACAGAAAAAAGAACAAATCATCACCTTTAAAAAGCAATTCAGGTATTTTGTGTCTTGTTGAATTACTTAACGATTAATTTGTTTTCAAAAGAGTTGGCTATCAGCTTTCCGTAGCTCAACTCATTAAATAATCAAAAAGTATTCCCCAACACAAAAAAGCTTTCTTCACTTTGTAATTAAAAAGTTTCAGGAAGCTATGGGATGAGTCCCAGGATGCTGTTTTCTTTGTGAATCACCTCGAGCTCCCACAGTGTCCTGTTTATACTGACCTTTATCAACGGAGACCTCGGAGCCTGATATGGTGGTTATTAGTATTCTAATGTCATTCTGTCGAACACCAGGGGCTAAATTGATCTTACTCTGCTACAGAGTATGTCATGGTGTGTGTGTGTGTGTGTGTGCGTGTGTGTGTGTGTGTGTGTGTGTGTGTGTGCAGCAGCAGCACCACACTCTGGTGTTCAAACTGCTAATGTGAACACGATGGGCCAGTCCACACAATGAATGCCAACAACACACAAGGTGAAAGGTCAAATTGCCACTGATGAAATGTCCTTATTTGTGTCGTTGTATCTCACACACTGGGACACACACACACACACACCTTCCTCATCCAACAGAGGGTAGATGAAAGAGCCTGTATCTGGGTGGAGGATGGGTGGGTGGAGGATGGGTGGATGCTGGCTAAGTGAGAGGGGGTTAGGGAACGTGGGCGATTTGACAGACAGACAACAAAAGACCAGCGACCCCAAAGTTCAAAAGAGCCCTTCTGACCAAGCATCTACCAACGTGCCTACAAACACACGCATACGGCAAAACAGATGGTCTCGTTGAATCCTCCTTCATCCACTGGAACTGTATTCTCACACACCGTTTAGTTACAATGAAACAGACCTACAACAACATTCAACTGAGAAAGTGTGTGTGTGTTTATGAGTGGTTGTAATCATTATCCCTCTTTATTGTGTAGGGGTGAGTATTGGCAAGAACCTCAGGATATGTATCACGATGCTTTGGTCATGATACGATACGTATCACGATACTTTGGTCGCGATACGATATGTATCACGATATTGCAATATAAATAAAGATGAAAACACAAGTACCTGTATGTACATCAGATGATATTGATCAGAGGACAAATTGAGACTAAACTATTTCATTCAAAACAGCCTCTCCATTTAATAATAAATAATAAATAAATCGATCTTTGGAGTTGGAGTCGTATTGGGCGACAAAGTATCGCGATATATTGCCGTATCGATATTTTTACCCACCCCTAATATTGTGTAATCAGGGGACACTGCAACTCACTGGTCACATGATCAATTAAGGTTTCCCCATCTAAAGGCTCTTGAGGACAGTATGGACATTTTCTTAACGCACAAATAGAAATAAGCATCATCTATTCCTCCCTGCTGCTTGTCTGAGAGAAGGACTCAAGTATTCTTCAACTCCATAATTTAGATGTGGGTCACTGCAATATTCAAAGCGACTTTTGTCATCCATTAATCACACACAGTTGTTCACACACAACCTACATGGCAGCTACGTTACAAAACAAGGAACGGAAACACAACAAAAACAAAATGGTGAATGAAATCCGACCTTCACACAGGTTTTCGCCCGAAAAGCTTTTGAGTCACAAAAAATGGGAGTTTCTACACTCTCCGACATTAAAGCTAACGGCTCTCTTTATAACACGACTGCTGAAGAAGCGGAGCTCCGCAGGTGGCTTCGGATTTGTGGTCTTAGATGCAGCATCACTCCCCGTGGAGAGCAATCATCTCTGATATGCATTCTCCACTGTTTCATCTACACACGCAACATGCTTAAGACACACACACATACACACACACACACACAAGAAACTCTCGACTATTTCAAAATTCACCAGAAAGATGTCATTCTAATACATTCTCCTTCTTTCCTTCAAACACCTCACAGTAAGATGTGCATTACATGCCGTACAGTTCAATGTGGTTTTGATTCAGGAGGCGGTGAAGCTACAAAGTTTACAGGGACAAGAAAGGCAACATCCCCAGCTCTCCAGGGGGGGGACACTTTAAGCCTCGGAACAGCCAAACCTGTGCCAAACGCAAGCTCTGCTGCAACACGGTTGGCATAACTATGGCAGCTCCTCGGAGTCCGTCTCTTAGGGACGGGGTTATTGAAAGCAAGGATAAGAGGTTGTCTCAAAATGCAGCCATGCACATGCACGGACAGCCATCACTAAAGCACGGCTAACAGGATTTTGTAAACGACACAGTTTGGTTGTAAACAGATATGAGAGAGCAGAGGGTGGCTGGTGAATACTAAATCACTTCAAGTATGCTCTTAAAGGGCTTAGGCAATGTGCTGCAAGTACACTTAAAGTTTTCTGTGACCTTAAGAGAGCTGACAGAAGAAATGTTAAATGTCCTTACAATAAATCATACAGTAGCCAGCCAGATTTGTATTATTATTATTATTGTTGTTGTTATTATTATTAATATTATTATATCGAGCCTTCAATTCATTGTGTTGTCTTTTAACAGTCAAATAGTTCTGCTGTCGTCTATTACAATATTCCATATACTAATAATATTTAGACTTAGACTTATCTTTATTGATCCCTTTGGGAAAAACTTAGCCAAAAAAATATAGAAAGTAAACATAAAACAGTAAAACAATAAAACTCTAGCTAAATATAGAAGGAATTTCAGATTTATAATACTGTAATTTTATCAAAATTTGAGCTAAATCTTCCCCAAATGTAAAAAAAAAAAAAAAAAAGCATTGCATTTTATAAATAGCATTTATAGATATAAATATTAAATGCAGGTTTGCACCTGTTGGTGTCTGAATCATGAATTCTTAATTACATTTTCACTTTATGACTGATGGTCGATTGGGAATAGTGAGTGAACAAAGGGGGGATTTTGGGCACAACTAGGTCTCCATCTCTTTATATATTCCTTTATGTCTCTCCATATATTAAACATATTAAAGTGCTGATCTCTATGTATATCTAAAACGGGACATCTACACATTTCTCTACTTAGATGGATAGTTTCCATCCATCTCCAATTTCCAAAAATGATGTGCAGAAGAGAAAAAAGGACGACAAAAAGAAAGAATCCGAGGCGACGCAACAATGCAGGATGGATCGTTGGAAGAGCTGAAAGCACCAGACCGAGAGCTTTTCAGCTAGCTATGTTTAATCTGCAAAAACACTTTGGTTGGACAGAATTTACATAATTGTTGCACTTATCACTGCATCACTGAGAAAGTGAGAGGTACCCCGCCCAGCGCGAGAACAGTCGTCAAGGCAACCGAGGGAGGCAAGGGTTCAACAGGAGCGTGTCACTGGCCTTGAGAGGAAAACCAGGGAGGGGAGGGGCTGACGGGAAGTCATTTAGTCTCTGAATCGCAGTGCAGGTACGTGAGGTCAGTTCAAAATAATCTACACAATGCTTCTCCTGCTGTGAACACGCATGTCCGACTCAGAGGTGATAAAGTAGGTTAAGGGACTTCATAATGCTCCTGTTTAACTACAGTCCAGTTGTGGAGAACCATCTGTAGGTCTGTTTATGCTCCGCCGGCCACTCAACTGACCACTGAGCACATTAACTTTAATGAGTTAATCTACTTTGTGCGTCCGCAGATAAACGTCTGCAGAGCTCCGACATAAATCTCTCTCTCTGTCTGTTTACTGCCGTTATTCTCAAACGTCTGCCTCTCTGTGTTCTCTCTTTTTTATGTCTTTATCTCAGCTTCACATTCTCCTCCCGCCTCCGCACTTTTCTCTTAGTAATAGATATGACCGCAAAGGTTGGAAGGCTTATCGCTTCGCTCTCCTGTTTCCCAAAGTCTGTATTTTTGTGAGGATGTGTGTGTGTGTGTGTGTGTGCAAGCGATTAACACAGTGGCTGAAATATGAATCAGCAGAAGACGTTCACAGGATGGCAGCAATCTGTGGCCACGCTCCCAGAGGGGCGAAACGAAGCTCCGTCTGACTTCTTCAACACACACACACACACACACACACACACAAACACACACACACACACAACTGTCCAGGAGAAAGTGCAGCCGTGGAGTCGTCTGTCTGTACACCAAGAGGAACAAATTAGCAGGCGGTCTGCTGGGCTCAGAGGCAGGAGAGTGTGGCCAGAGACATGCAGTGCTGCGGAAGGAACAACATCGTGCAATAAGTGGCTGCAGAACCAACCGGAGAACTCTTCTACCTCACTGCTTTCAGTCTCAAAACATCTAAATCACAAAAATAACACATATAGTCAGTTGATCATTACAAAATCAACCCTACAAAAAAGATTTAAAACCTTGGATTCATCCTCTGAGAATGTCTACAGTACATTTTAGGGGAATACACTTAAGGTCAAACACTCAGCAATCATCTCAATATGCACACGACATCCTGCTCTGGATTAAAATGTCACACAAACTGTGGTCGTTTTCCAAACTGACAGGATAAAAAAAAATGATATTATAGGAAACGGAGAACTCGAGGAGCCGTCGCAGTCACACAGACTCAGATCCGTGACGAAAGGCGAACAAAGAGATCCTCGGTGGAATCAAAAGATTGGCAAATTCCTCCGCAGAGCACTTATGCTGTCCGTCACTTTGCCAAGGCCACTAGCACAGTGAGGGACGGCTGTATCCAGGCAACCGCGCAGCTAGCATCAGCAGCCTGTATCTAACCACCATCGACCAATCACAAGCATCAACTCCCACTTTAGCCAGTCATGACTGATGTTCAGCGGGGAGCTATTATCACAGCCAACCAGCTCAGAGAATGCCCGCTCGTCTGGGTACCATCTGTGCATCTAAGAGGTCAAAACCCACCTGAAAGGCTGAAGCACGTTAGATCCACCTGAGGGGGAGAACGTGCACACATGTTTGTTAATACAGCTGTTAGGAATACCAGTCATCTCAACAACTAAATAACACAGAAAGAATGTGTGATGATATATATTTCTCTCTTTCTCTCTGTCGCACATCGACCACCTCACTTTGACGGACATGAGTTGAGGCAAGGCAATCTGTTAGCCTAACTGACGCCGACGGCTCCTGTGATGTTTGCTTCACTCTTTGCGTTTGATCCTCCAGGTACAGAGGAAGTGAAGCCTACAGGGACATCCCATCCGCTCCTTCTCATTCACATTCCCTCTGATCTGCTGCAAAGCGGCCTAACAACACAAACGTTGCTAAAACGCAGAGCGTGGCAGACGCTCTCCGTAACTGCTTACAACAAGCGAGTGTCTTTCTCTGCATTCGTTTCATTCTGGCGTTTGAAAGGACGTCGGCGGCTTCTACAGCCATGGCAGCTCTGTGAGGAGCTATAACAATAATTAGCACTAAACACAAAATACATGGGAGGCTGAAGGGAATACCATTATGTTGTAGATATTTGGTCACAAAGTACTGGACAAATTCAGTATCCTCAGATGATGATCGTGTTATGTAACTCATCTACAAGACAAATCCATCCAATAAGTTGTTGAGACGTTTCTAGAGTGCGAGAGGAAAAGTCAGGAGAAGCCATTAGGATTCATCATCTATTAACCATGAGGATATTTAAAATCATCTGCATCTTAATGGTACATTAAGTGCATTCTCTAATATGGAATATGTGTTGATCCACTGGATCTCCCAGCACTAAGATGTGTGTGTTTAACTTGAGTCAGCTTTTATAGTGGTTGTCATGTAAATTGTAAATGGACCTGCATTCATATATAGACGTTAAGACCACCTTCAAAGCACTTTATATTGCATGTCAACATTCACCCATTCACACACACACTGATGGCAGAGGCTGCCATGCAAATAAACAGGAAGTGCAGAACCGAGGAAGGTCAACACAACACCAATTATCCAAAACACAATAATTCATAACCAGTATAGGCAGTAATGCAATATGATTATCAGCCCTGGGCACCTATAACTGGGCCAGGAGCCTGATTTCATCAGCTGGACAGAAATTGAGTATTTATAGGAGTCATGGAAAAAGAGCCGGGCAGTGTTATTGACCAATAAACTCAACAGGTCACAGCAACAGATCGATCTTTGCTGCACAGAGAGCTTAGTACTACAACAACTTGAAGAAACAAAAATACAGTTGGCTCACCAGAAGAGCAAGGAAGTGTTGTTGGTGATTAAGGAGAAGGAAACTAGGGGTGAACTTGAGACACAGAGTTTCATGCCAGGAGATCCTCCAGAGGTATGAAACCGAGTCTCTTGCTGAAAAGCTGTCAGAGTAGCAGGAACAGATCCAGAGAGAACCGGATGTCATGCAAGGAGAGTCCTTCTGCAGAGAGCAGGAGGACCTGAGAATCAAACTTCACCGGCAGAACAAACGTTAAGGAAGAGGTCAGGACCTTCACACAGAAATGCCACAACCAATGTGTGAGCTGAAGGACGAGGTCTTCGAGGAGCAGGAGGACGAAAAGGAGGACGATGAGGAGGACAAGCACTCCATTCATACCCATCAGGCACCTGAAGTCCTGGAAGAGGGCCAAAGTAAAAGAGGCCTTATCTCTGGACGAGAACCCGCCCCTTCCTCCGTTTGAGGAAGGAGGAGGAGGAGTTTGCATCCAACTAGATTCCAACACGTTTTATTAAGCAAATAAAACTGACCTATATTGTTATAATGTGTAACTGGATGAGGAACAGGAGCTACCTAGAGATATATTAACAAAAAGAGCTAACAATGAAGTGTTCGACCTACATTGTGACACCATTTGAACGGATCATTTTGTGTAAACCTTCCAACAGATAGTGTGTGTAGGTGAACTGTGTAAAAGGCTAGTTCAGCCCTGCACATTATCTTAAGCCCAGAGCCTCGAGGACTCGGCTGGAAACATCAATTCAGTTCCAAAGAGTAAGCGGCGTTTATAACTGTAAGTGAACTGTACGTTTAGGAGCCACAACCAGGCGAGTGTCTGTGTGTGTGTGCACACGTGTGCCTCGAAGGTTTATAGATAGAAGCTGCTGGGCTCATAAAAACAAGATAAGTGTTGTGTCAATAGTCCAATCCGGGGCCATTAATCTTAGCAGAATAAGAGCCCCGGCTCCACTGCTGTAACCATAGCAGACGCAGCGAGGCCGCTCTGTCGAGGTGGAGGGGATTCAGCTTCCATTAACCTACAGGGTGGCCACGCCATTAACTAAGGAGGGCAGAGAGGTGGCCTTATAGCCAGCACTTTGACAGCATGGAGTTTGCCATAACTTGAAATACATCATCCCCCATGGGACTTCGTATGTTACCTGAGATACGTCATCATATGTGATGGAAAGGCTATTTTGCATGGCATTTATATGCAGTACAGTACTCCTCTGTTAAAGTTTAACAACCAGTGCACGATTCAGATATCAGGTGTTTAGGGAGGCGACGATATAAGATTTTAGTCTGGATCGTATGTGAATAAGCAATCCTGTATATAAGTAGGAAGACTTTATGATTTATGATCATCTTACTCAAGATTATTTGACCGTTTTTCACCAAAAAGTGTCATTCGGATGGAATAAATATATATGTTTCTTAACTAAATGTAAAGTTTTAAGCATATTTTGATAATTATCGGGATAATATCGTGAATCATGCAATTATTTGGGCCATGGATAACCATGACATTACATTTTCATATCGTCCCATGCCTGCAGGTGTTTCCTACTGATGATACTTTTAGTGGCACACAGTCATAATTCAATATGAGCAACAAATGCCCATTATTTCCATGATTGTCACTAGATCCAAAGTAAAAATGGCATAATTAGAAGAACTGTATGAATCCACATACTCACAAAAATGCTTCCAGCAATGTGCCCCCTAATTTGCCTACAATTAATGAGATGCTCTTTCATTCCCTAGAGAATCCCATACATCCACTCGCAGGTAAATATGGCAACATGCTGTTATTCATGCTTGTTTAGGAGCGTGCGCCTTAGTCAGCTTGCTGTGGATAAACCAAGGTGTGTGTGTGTGTGTGTGTGTGTGTGTGTGTGTGTGTGTGTGTGTGTGTGTGAAGGTGTCCCTCCAGACTGCCATGGTATTCTCACAACAGCAGCTGCAGCCTCTCGATAAGAGTCACAAACAGCTTCACTTTGAGGACAAAATGAACCGAAATGCAAGCGGAGAAACATTTAGAAACACACTGATTAAGTCTTACACACACACACACACACACACACACACACATTTCTGTAACATGGCAGACATTTAGAAGCTAGCAGATTAGTGGACATGAAACAAGTCATTTTCCTCGGAGAGGAAGACATTCTGCACAGTGTCTGGAAACTCTGCAGCGCGGCAGAGCAAACATTATAACCAGCAACAGTGATATCCCACATCCACCCAGCATATCTGTGTGTAATAACTTTCTGGAACATGTGTATGTTACAGCAGATGCAAAGGAGAGGGTGAAGATGAGGAATGAAAAAGAGAGAAGGACAAATGAAGGAGAATTGGAAGAGAAGAGGAGGTTAAACTGGGTTTTAAAAAGATGAGAAAGAAGCAAAAGATGGAAGAAGTCATCAAAACAGGAAAATAAAGGATTCAAAGAAAACTATACTTAACAATGATTCTTGGACTTCTTGCCAAAGCAATGCAGACCCAGACTCCACATACATTCCAATGAATCAACACATCAGTGCCACTCGTGTGCTTGTCGTGTTAGCAGTTCTCCGAAGCTATGGCAAGATTGTTTTTGCATAGCGCAACATTGTAACACGAAGCCAAGACTATTATGTCTTCCAACCATAACTAAAGCAGCGAGTAGTGAAAGTAGTCGTTCCTTTTCTCACTATTGTGATTATTATCTAAGTACGCAGACTTTTACTTTGGGAATATTTTTCAATGAGCACTAAATCCAGTATAATATTGTTAAAGTAAAGTTAGTTTGGGTTGAAGTTTTCCATTGATTTCCTTTCTGTAACTCTAACTTATGAATGAACCATAATAACGTCCATTCTACCTCGCCATCCAGGCAGGGAGGAAGGAATCCAATACTTTATTTGATTCGATTAGGAGCAATTTCCTGACTCAATGAGATTAGGGGCATACTGACCCAGGTGCTTGAGAGTCATATCATCAAAGATTTACATGAGCAGGATGTACCCAGGTTTTTTTTTTTTTTTAACAAAGCATTCACGAGCGAATAAGTATCTTTCAATAAACATTTGTGAGCCTTGAAAAAGCAGGTGGCTACGTTTGTGTAACTTTAATATGAATCTTTATTATTATTACTTATATGTAATATGTTTTTTTTATTTCAGCTTCCTTTCAAACTATACTTAGATTGGAGGAATATTTGTTTTCATAGTCATCACACTGAAACATACAGATATACTAGGGGTGAGTATTGGCAAGAACCTCACGATACGATACGTATCACGATATCACGATATTATTAATAAAGATGAAAACACAAGTATATGTACATCAGATGATATTGATCAGAGGACAAATTGAGTCAAAACTATTTCATTCAAAACAGCCTCTCCATTTTATTAATTCCCATGAAATTCACTTTTTTTTTTTTAAATGATCCACAGAGTTGAAAAATCGATATTATATTGGGCAGCAAAGTATCGCGATATATAGCCGTATCAATATTTTTACCCACCCTAAGATACAGAACACATAATACATAGACATAGCTACATATTCATACATACACACAAAACGATGATGCTAATGAATGACAGCAGACATGACAGATCGTTGCAGCAGGGCATGCGTTGAAATGTGCTACATATTGAGATTTAATACATTAATAAACAGCTGAATGCACTATCAAACTATTACAAAAAGAGTTTAGACCAAGTGTTTGTTATTTGAGCTCAGTTTTAGGGAGTGGCGACAGATTTGTAGAGGAAAGAGTGACAAAGTCCATCCCTTTTGACAGATGGTTGTATAGAAGTTATATGAATCATGTCCTCACAAGTATAGATAACATTATTCTAGGGGGGTCTAGGAGGCATATGGGGCACGTGGCAAGCATGCTGGGTATAATATGAATGTTGAGATATGAAGTGAAGAGTGTGAGTGGCATTTGTTATGAGTGTGTGTGTGTGTGTGTGTGTGTGTGTGTGTGAGAGAGAGAGGGTGTGTGTCTGTGTGTGTGGTTCAGCAGCATGGGGTAAATACCAGCTGAGTTAAAAGAGCAGCATGTAGACGAGAGGCAGCCACTGTTTGTCAGTCACCACCGAGCACTGGGACTCTGAATTCCCATCCGTCCCCTTCATCTGGTCTCAGTCCAAAAAGACCACCAAACCAGAGCGTGTGTGTGTGTGTGTGTGTGTGTGTGTGTGTGTGTGTGTCAGCCGATTACTCAGCCTCCTAAAACGCTGCAGCGATCAGTATCTGGATGGAATTATTTCATTGCAGGCAAATCAACCCTTGACTATCTGACCTGCTTCTTATTAACCTGGGTTGCACAACAAAGTACAACAAAGGGGAAACTGAAACGTGTTTTTTTTTTTAAATCTATTCTCACAGTACATGTTGTAGCATTCTCAGTATTGTCAGTGTAGTGTCAGTTGTTTTTGTCCTGTCGAAAATGTCCACAAAGCAGGTCATCAAATACACAAAAGTTGTTTTTTTTGTTAACAGACACAGTTGTTTGAGGTAAAAATGACAACACGGGTGTTTCTGTTATATGTGATACTGTGTATTGTTTGACAGTGATGTAAGAACATGAAGATGAACACATAACCCTTAAATGATAGAAAAGCAAGAATCATTACAAGAAAATTGAGATTAAAAATGATTAATTAATACAAAAGATGTTATTACTGGTTATTGATGATGTGCAAATAACAACACAACACCGCTAAAATACAAAATGACAAATAAATCCCTTTTTCTTTCTCTAAAAATCTTCACAATGAAAGTGATCATGACTATCGTACACACATATGCTATATAAAGTACACTGTATTATCCCATTACACACAAGTCCTCAGGTAGCAGCACTGGAATCCACATTGTGGTTATGAATTATCTATTGGTTTTGTTTGTGTTCTCTGGAGGTTCTAACAGTATTAAAATTCAACGTAGCACACCGGCCCTTAGTTCTACATGTTTGGGTCCTGAAAGTCACACCAACAAAACAAGGCTCAAGTGATTCTGGTCTCTTTCTCCGGTACCATGGTAACGGTGATGGAGAAGGTTCAGCTCAACGTTGTGTGCACAGAAAAGCACAGAAAACAAGGTTGCAATCCTACAATGTTAACACAATGCCACTACCCAGATACCAGTGATTCTTCTGCTTTCAAAAACATTACGAAGCGCCCTAAGAGAGGGTTCATCTACAACCGCTATCATCAACCCAGATTCCTGGCTACATTAAAAAATAAATGCTTCCGAGATTAACAATGCAGCAATTTTCATCGTCATAAAAACCAACAACAAATGTACAATAATCCTCTTACAAATGGCTGCTGCCCATGCCAGGGGAACAATAATCTGTTCTCTGCTCAATTGAGCTGCATACTAATAGGGTGATCATGAGGCCTAATTATCAGATGGCACTTGTCAAGAAGAAGCCGTGCAGTTTGCCCCGAGGAGGAAATGCAAAACCGAGGCAAACTGTTGTTTCTACTGAAAAGCCACTAAGGACCGTCTCTCCGTTCTAATGTAGCTTGTTGGGAGTAAATTCTTCTTTAGTCGGAGTCAGAGAATATGCCATCAGGCACAAATATGCAGTAAAAATATAACGTACATGCAACCCTGCCAGCACTAAAGTCATCACTAACGGACACCATGAATGCATTAGTCACATGTTGAGGAGAATATGAAATATGCATATTCCCCGAGGCCACCATATGGCAACAGGGGATGGTTAAGAGGAATATGTTCATGATAAACACGGTGACTTTAAACCACACTCCAGATATGGATAGATGTGTGAACTAACACACAGTGGAGTTGCCTCTCAGTGTCTAATCTCATCAATTCTTTCTAATATCCCAAAACAAGCATAACATTCTCTAATACTTCAAATGCTGCTGTGTGAGAAAAGCATAGCTTTGTGATATCTAAAGGACGTTTAATGCTGTGGCAGCTGATTTCGACAATGTGTGACAAGGGATTTCAGAAGGAGAGGAACAATAATCTGTTTGTTATTGTTTGTTATTATCAAGTAAAGGTTAAAAAAACACTTATTTATCATAAACTTGACACACTTAACAATCTGAGCCTGTCAGAGGCAAAACCAAGCACTTTAAGAGGATGTTCATTGACAGTTCAGCCTGTTTAGTGGCTGATAGACCAGTTTATACTAGTCTTTTCTGCTATACTAGACAAAATAATAGGAAAATAGGATCCAGATAGGGAGTATAAACAAACGTTAGTCTTTAATGTCCCTTCTACTTAACCATCTCCCCACTTAATGGCACTCCTGTGGGCACCATTAAGTGAAAGGACAGTTTTTGAACACTCATGGGCATCAGGAGGGAGAATCGCCATATTTCCAATCTCACCCACAGTTAATAATTCAACATTTAATATAAAAACAGACGGGCTGTCCGGGAGGGAACAATAGGCGTGAATTATTGATATCTCTTCTCTCCTCTCGTCTCCGGATTGAAGAAGGTGATATAGAGTAAATAAGAGGAGAAATTATATTTGTAGCAATATTCTTTAGCCCTCAAACAGAACAACCCCTTGACCTCAAATTTATTAAACTTAATTTACAATAAGTTACTGGTGCCATGTTTGGAAAAGCACTTAAAATGTGCTTTGAATCCAAATTGATTGAATAAGGAAATGAAAGCTTCAACCAGGCACTCGTGTCTTTTCTGCCTCCAGTTCTTTTCCTTTTCACACGTCTTTTATGTGTAACAGTAACGTTTGGGGAGAGGAGGCTCCCCAGGGTTTTAGCTTGCTTTACTCCAATTACCGCCAATGTCACCTCTCCTTTTTCTTTCATGCTTCCTCTGTCATTTTATCTGTCATGCTCAGCCCTCAGTGTCCACTTCTTTGTCTGAGTGCTTGAGGATGAAATATAGGGTTACCACACCAAACACAAATAAAGTATATATATAAACCATTTCTGTCGCCCCACCATCCATTCACAAACACACAAACAAACCCCCTTAGGATGGGGCATGACTCCATATAAAGTATTTGCTCTCAGAGATTCCTTTCCATCAGATATCAGCCCTGAAATAGATCCCTCGGCTGCCAGGTGTAGTGCTGAAGCCTGTGATTTTGTTGACATCGAGCTGTGAGTCAATACGGCACCATGGAGATGAAGAGACGGTCTTATATGTGATTGGTACATTTCCACCGATCCGTCCGTGGCTCTGAGCCAATCTGAGGTTCTGTTCCGTTTCTCCAGAGAGACGATGCGGTGAAGGACGCCGCGTCTTCCGCAATGTCCTACCGACTATAACACATACGGTCCGAACCTACCCGCCCACCATGTATCACACCAACACGCACATGCCCATCAAAAAATACACACACATTCACAACAAATATCATCATTTTAAAGTGTAAAAAAATAACACAAACAAGACCTTCCCAATCCTAGTGCAGAGAATTAATTTAGAATTAAATTAAAACATCAGAAATAGCTGTTGCATAAACAAGCTTATACCAAAATTGAGTGTAACAGCAGCGTGGACACTGTGTAATGATTCCATTGGTTGTACTCTAATTGCAGTGCCAAAAAAAAACACAAAAAAAAAAACAGAAATAAATCAGCATATGGCCCCGCTGTCATCACCTATAGCTCACACCCACGCCCCCTGTAGCACACAGCTCCTTGCTGATTGTGAGTGCCGCTTTGCATGCATGCAAATGTGTGGATGTCCACGCTACGACCGTCAGTCGTACGCCAGTGCAGCAGAGAGTGTGAAAAGATAAAAGCATGAAAACACACAGGCAGCAGAGACAAGGTCACATGGCTCTATTCTTCTCTCTACACCTCCCTGCTTTGCAGCGTTATTTTCTGTTACTCAAACTGCTTCCATATTTGAATACGGGACGAGTGCACGACATCTAAATCTGCAAATTGCAATTCACGGCTAAATTTGGATTTTATATATATATATATATATATATATATATATATTTTGCAATGTAGTCGACACAAAAAAACTATTCAAATGAATCCATCAAAGCAGCCTGGTGTGAATCCTTGCTGGATAACTGCCACGCGGTCAGCTATGACGATGTGATTGGTTACAGCAGAGCCTTGCTGATCTGCTGGCAGACAGCCAAAGCTGTTGATTAGGCTTCTCGTCGTCGATTAAAAAGAAATAACTCGCCTCATAACCGAGGTTGGATTAAGGTTTGGAAGTCCTGCTAACGCTTACACAAATACACCAAACCTGCGAGACCTCGACAGCTGATTCCTAATCAACAGAGTCAGATCTCATTACGATCACATGCTTGGGATTGCTGAGATCACTGCTGGTCTACACATCTCCAGTTGTGCACCTGGCAAACAGCCACATCATATGATTTACACGTTCTGTTTGTTTAACCTTTACATGACTGTATATCATTGTATAGGTGGCGTCTGAGAAAACTATTTGAGTTTATCTTAAGCGTAAGTGTAAATCTTTGATCATGTAGAGATTAGAGCCAGACCGATAAAGGATTTTGAAGGCCGATACCGATACAAATGTTTGTTGATTTAAAAATATTCCGATATATCGGACGATATTTTGTTCGTTTTTTATTTCGGAAACGCGTAACAAAACATTAACAGATTTCCCTAACATTAGTTATTTGTAGTTATTCATGAGTCTTCACTAAAAAAAATATGATAATGCAGTTTAAAAATAAAATTGTTTATTTTATTGTCACAATGGAACAGAGGAACATCAAAATATATTAAAGTTCTGATGAATAAAATGTATAAAAATACAAACTTAAGATATAAAACTTAAAGTCCTTTGAACAAAAACACAATAACAACAACAACCAAACACAAAGTTACCAGTATTAAAATACTTCATTAATATAACTTCCAACAAGACTGGAGACAAATTCTGTTAAGTTCTATGAGGGTGTTTCGTCCATTTTTATTTTATTTTTAAAATATTCATTTATCGGCCATTATAAATGCCCATACCGATAGTTTAGAAAATGCCTAATATTGGCCGATAATATCGGCCCGCCGATATATCGGTCGGGCTCTAGTAGAGATCACAGCCGCTCCTTGTGATCCTCGTTTGAGTGGCAGCGTGTTCATAAGGCGTAGAGATCAGACAAGGCCAGAACAGATACATCTAAATAATCACACATACAGACGTAGAGACTGAGGCTCAGTAACGACAACGTTGACGACAGGATCCGTAACCCTTCAGAGGACCTCATAACTATATTAAAGAGCTGCGAGGGCTCTGGGATTACCTCCACTCCTTTGAGCACCTCTCACCTCTCCTTCAACCCTCTCCCCGATGCATCCCCTGTCCAAAACACATCATCATCATCATCATCATCATCTCTCCTATACTTGCACCCTAACCTCTCTTTGCTTTCTGTGACCTAGTTTCACCTCAAACCCCTTCACCCCATCTTGCCAACACCACATCTGCACCAGCTGAAATCTTAGCCTCCCAGACTCAGACTGTAAAAATGCCCCAAATCTAAAAATACCACATCTGAACTCCTCACCCTTTCCTTGCACCACAACAGTTGAAATCCAGATCCACCCTCCTCCAAACCGACCCGTACCTTTCCCTCTCTCTCCTTATATTCCTTCTCTTATACTTCATTCAGGCGAGATCTAATTTACCACTGAATAATGGATGGATGGCTGGATGGATGGATGAGAAGACTTTCATGTATCAAGGTTCTCTTTCTCTCTGTGTCTTTCTCTTGTGGGATGGCTGTAGTGCTAATGCAGGGCAAAATGCATTGGAGATGAGCCCAGGGACCTCCCACTCAGTCTGTCTGTCTGTCTGTCTGCTGCCTGAAGGATCTCTAGCTCTCCGTTTCTACCTCTTTCTGTTCCAGACTGGTAACAGAGAATCCCATTCAAACCATTCATCATCGTTTTCAACCCTTTTTCTCTTCATTATTCATTACGTATAATTACATAATCAAACAAAAAAGCAAAGAACGATGGCTGGCGTTCTTTTTCTTCAATTACCAATCACCTTATCCATCGTTCATTACCTCAGTTCGATTAGTCCCTGACCTTGGGATAGTGATCCTAGGTTTATATTGACCCTGACCCCCCCTGCTTCCCTCCTCTCTAATACCCTTAGAAGCTTCATCAAAGGACCAATCTCACAATCCACCGCCACCTCCCCGGCTTCACTGCTCTGTAGGATGGAGGTTGGTCTAAATCCACTCTGGAAGCTAAATCTACTTCTGTACATTTGATTATGGATGTAGGCCTAACTGCTCAAGAAACGTCCGGTTTGACTGGCAATTAGGTGTATCATTGAAAAAATTATCTAGTGTGGACTAGAACATTTCCACAGGTTAAGGACCTCATGCATCTTCACCTCAGGTACTGAAAAACAGCCTGATACATATTTTTATAGAGCATAAAGTTATTGTTCCTACTCCTTTATTGTTATCATGTTTCAGCATTTTTCCATTTGATTTAGTTTCCTCTATATCTACTATATCTATATCTATATTTCGGACAAAAAGAAGAACCAACCCCCCACAAAACCCCCACAATTAGGGTTCAGATCGAGCAAGAGCAGCAGCTTGTCAAAGAGCCCATCAATAATGCAGGCTGGTGGGAGACCCTGGCTGCCACACTACCGTCCTGCTGAATCCTGCTGCCTGTCTACCTGTCTGTCTGATTTCCATCTGTCTCCCTTCCCTTCTATTTGCTTCTCTCACCTTCTGAGTGCCTGCCTGACCTCCTGCCATGCTGCCAGCATCTGCCCGTCTTTCTAACCACCCCGCCATACGACCACCATGTGTTAAGCCTGTAAACGTGAGCTCCATGTATATATATTCACTCCTTCATCTCATGTAGAGATGCCTCCAAGGTTGTTCGTAATCACTTGTACACTTGATGAGCAATAACATTAAGAAATCACAAAGAAAGGATTCATATGGCAGAATCAGTAAGAATATAAAAACTGATATTTCTTCCAAGACTGCCTCAATAAAAACCTTTAATTATCAACAGGCCAAAGCAAGAAAATGACAGAGCCAGAGTGCTATTCCACGCAGGGATTGAGGACAAACTCCAAGGGGGACCAACAACAGCAATAACAGCTGCTGTTCCATCATATACGCCAGCAGAATAATAATCAGTGCTGTATTACACAGGCTAGCAGCCTTCAACGAACCTCTCATCATGTTCGTCAAAAGCAGACAAAATGGCGGGCGGGCCAGCGGCGTGGACAACGATGGAAAATAGCTGAATAAGCGGGCTGATAGGTGTTATTAAGTAGCTCGGATTCAAATTGCTGCTTTCATTAAGCAGATAAGTTATGATGGCTCACACGCAGACATACATATATTTATTTGGAAGCGGTAAAGGTGGGGCTCGGTGAGCAGGTTTAGTGTTCTGGTTATTCAAAGCCACGAAGAGCCAAATGAAGACAATGTTGTCCGAAAGAAGCGTGAGAGCGAAAGCCATGCAGGCTGCAGCAGACGGCAGGCAGCTGTGAGGCTGCAGGTGTCGGGGATGGAAAGAATCACATCTGCATTTGTTGGTGCGTTGATCGGACTCAATTAGAAACATTCATTTCATCCAACTATACTACCGACCGATATATCAGCGGGCCGATATTATCGACCGATATCAGGCATTTTCCAAACTATCGGTATCTGCATTTATAATGGCGGATAAATGAATATTTTCAAAATAAAATAAAAACGGACGAAACACCCTCATAGAACTTAACTGAATTTGTCTCCAGTCTTGTTTGAAGTTATAGTTATTGTGTTTGGTTGTTGTTGTTATTGTGTTTGTGTTCAAAGGACTTTAAGTTTTATATCTTAAGTTTGTATTTTTATACATTTTATTATCAGAACTTGAATATATTTTGATGCTCCTCTGTTCCGTGATAATAAAATAAACAAGTTTATTTTTAAACTGCATTATCATATTATTTTAGTGAAGACTCACAAATAACTAATGTTAGGGAAATCTGTTAATGTTTTGTTACGTTTCTGAAATAAAAAAATATCGGCCGATACATCAGAATATCGGATTTTTAAATCAACAAACATTTGTATCGGTATCGGCCTTCAAAATTCTCAATCAGTCGGGCTCTAAACCATACACCTATCAGGCTCAATGGAGAGATATTCTTCATGTTCTTTATTATTTTATTCCATCACATAACTTTAAAGTTAATCTCCTCTTTGAAGAAATGACAGGCTCTGTTCTCTCTTCTCAGTCTGATAGCAACACTGGACCATCACATACTACGGTCTGGTCTGGGACTAGCTAGATCCCAAGCCAAACGTCTCCTTGTCTAATAACACCCATAGCACCGAGGCAAAGCTTCTCACTGATTCCTAAACCTCTCTATGTCAGCAGTTTCACGCATCGCAAAATACATGCACCATATTCATTTATGTATTTTCATTTCAGCGTGCAGAATAACGACACAGTCGGTCTCTGGGTTGAACGACACACGGCTGTGATGACAGCTAGTGACAGCACAGTCTGAGATCAAGAAAGCCATTATCTTAAACATGTTTAAATATCTCACAAGGGTTGAAAGTTGTTCAGTCACATCCTGACCTCATTGTTTAAACCGATGGGTATAGAACACAGAACTGATGGGGTTTGATAGAAAACACCTTTTTGGTGAGTAGACTACGTCACATGTCTTTTTTATGGAAATGGTTGAGCGATTCATCACCGCACAAAGAAGCACTGCAAGCATCTTATTTTCACGCTGCAGCTTTTAAATAGTTATTGATTTAGCTGCAAAACATGAAAAGCCCTTAAGGGATAAGGCAACCGACAGCCAAGCCACAGTAGTGAGAATAAGGTGGGCATTTCCTGAAGTAGGAGTTTTACTATCCAAGATAGAAAAGTAAATGATCAATAGAATGGATGAGAAATAATTCATTCATTGTGCTTTGTTTTTTTTTGTTTTTTTCCTTTTGTCCGATTCATTCATCTCTGACATCTAGACCTTGTGATTCAGAGGAAAAATCCATTCTCTGTTCCCCTGAGCTGTAAGCCAATAACGTAGCACCCCATTCTCCTCCTCGGACAGTGTGTGTGTGTGTGTGTGTGTGTGTGTGTGTGTGTGTGTGTGTGTACAGGAGCCCCACCCTTACTCCCAGTGCCATCGCTGCCATCTCCCCACACCTCCCCCTTACTCCAGCCGAGGACAGATACCATCACAGTCGTAGACTGGCCATTTAAAGAGTAGCAGAATGAACGACACAATGACTGAATGAATGAGATAACAGCTGAATGACTCGCAGTGTGAAAACCTACTTCCCCCTTCCAGGATTAGAAAAATACACCCCTATAAATAAAGACACGTATGGCAGGTTGCATGCAAACATTACTGGAAATAGTATGACACACAGATTCCTGTTAAAGCTGCGTGTTTATTGTCTGGGGGCATTGTTCTCAAATGTCTGTAATAATCAGCAGGCTAATTGAATTAAATTGTGGCATCACTCATTCTAATGGTTGGAAGGGGAACCAGAGATCCAACCAGCTGTTCTCAGAGTCGTCTTGCTCTCCGATGTACAGGGACAGGCGTGTTTTAATAACAGTTACACCGGGACCAATGGAGGGACGGAGAACAAAAGGATCTCAACGAGGGTCGAAGGGTCATACGCAGCAGCAGAGCCACCGTGACGTGCATGGGTTTCTGTGTCTGCTTGCAACAAGCTCTCTCGACTGCCTAATGACTAATTAGACTAAAAATGGCGCCGGAAGAAGTGCATGTTATGTGGTTTGTTCCCACAGAGGCTCTCCGTGGTCGAGGTGCCAATGTGTGCAAAGTCTAATTATACAAAACGCCCCACAAGCAATGCATTAACACAGCATGAGAAGACAACACGCACTTATGGAAACCGTGACTATTAGGTGGTTTTATGTTTTATGCGTATTGACGTCTCACAACCTGGCAACCATACATATTCAGAGGCCCAGACCGAGGCTTGGGAGCGCTGCGTAGTCAGTGTCGTGTCACACAGCTCTATCAGGTACTGCAGGATGTTCAGCGAGAGAGCAGAGTGGGCGAGCAAGTGGTTATAACCCAGTAAACTGCCTCCCTCAGGCAACGGAGACATCGTCTGAATACCAAAAATGCTCCTTTTTGTAATGAACGAGGAAGGAGACAGAAAGAGAGAGAGAGTGGAGGGAGCAACCTTGAATCAAATCTTTATAATTAGTCTTTTAAAATATCTTGTTTCACCATCGATATTGTATGAATGGGAAATGGTGATGTAGAAATATTTCTTTTGATAAAAATAACCACAATTTAGGAGCATTTTTTCATGGTTTTTGGTTACTGCACATTCCGCCAGCATGACCTGATGTGCATGTGACACACATAACGCACACAAAAAGATAATGCGCCGTAAGTGAAGTCCATTTTTCCAATATCATTCTGCCTCAGTTTAATCAGATTTAACAGATGAGGGCTAGTGGAGAGAAAGTGCTGCAGTCAGCTTGAAGTTTATAACACTGATCTCATTTCTCTTATGAAAAGTCAACAGAATACAAGCCACAGGAGAGAGAGAGTACGAGACATGGCTTAATAACACACAGCAGTTTTCATTAAAGTCTCTCGCTTTCCCATAAAAACACCAAAAAGGGACAGACAGGTCTTCTGTTCTTCTCTCAGACCAAACAAATGACATAGACGAGTATCTTTGCACCTCGGTTTGTTGGTGTGGGAAACAAAAAGTGTGAAAAGCACACAAATCAATTTGATTGAGTGTGGACTTTCCAAACGTCACGAGGATGACACCGTGGGATGTTCTACTGATTGATTGATCCCGTCCTTGTTCCTAAGGAAGCCGAATCTATCTTGTGACAAGCTGACAGAGACAGAGCAGTGACCCATGGCTACAGCTCAGACCTGAGACAGGAAACGATTTATCATCCACGTTGATCTGGCCTGGAGCATGGCAAACAGCCTCTGGAGAGACACCGCTCATATGTTATCACCGAACAAGTGTGGATGTGCTACAGCAACAAGGAATGCCAGTAGAAAAAAACAGACATACGCACACAAAGCCAATCAGCATTATGCGCTTAAAGTCCCAGTCGGCAAGTCCGATTTTGAATGTTTCCAACTCTCAGGCTCCTCCCCCACGACCACCAAGCTCCTCCCCCACGACCACCGAGCTCCTCCCCCTGCCCTTTGAAATCCCTTAGATCACGCCACCTTTGAAACGCGGGTCCGATGTTGACTCTGGTTTTATCACGGGCACCGTCGCCATCTTTCTTTTTTCCCTTCTGTTCCACCTGTGTTTTCTTTTCCTTGGTTGTTTTGGACCTCCTCGTTTCGATTTTTAACGAGGAATTGGAAGCTTGTTGCTACTTCCCTCCGCCTCCCCCCTGTGATAGTGGTACGACCCGAGGGGGGAGGGGCTCTGTTTGTACACGAACCACAGCCCTGCTTGCTGATTGGACAGGATGATCCGGGCGCTGTCGATCTTTGGAAAACAAACAACAGGCTCTACGTGCACGTAGAGGCAGGCTTTTATTTCTAAAACCGGATGATTTATGTTGTTCTATCGGAGCGTAGTGTCGGCTTCAGTCAATATGATCAAAAACATGTTGCCGACTGGGACTTAAACGTAATAAATCCTGAGCGTCTCACTTCACACCTACTGCTGTGAAAAATAAAAACAAATGTCTGCCTTTGTGAAGCTGCCTCACACACACAGACAGAGCTCTGTCATCCACATGCTGTGACTGTGCGTCCACGTTGATGGCGGATAGAATCAGATCTTACTCTCATCAACGTGAGGGAGTCGCAGCACCAAATGGTCACATGATCATCCTATCACAGCATGGCAGAGGTCGGTTCAAAGCAAACCCATTTCTTTTCAAACACACTCCCACCGTCACACACAGAGAGAGCTGCATGTCAGCATCTTTTAAAGTTCACCTCGAGTCTGCAACTAAAGAAAGTTGTTTACCTCCACTATCTGGCATCTAAAATTAAAAAATGCTTTACATTCTTCCATTACACATCACTTTGCAGCCAAGGATTAATTATAGCCAATGGCCTTCCATATCTCTGCTGTGTGAAGTAGCAACACTCTGCTTGGAGCTCCAGCTGGTCGGCCACGTTGACCACTCTGCTGGTACGCTGTTGTTTTAACACACTGAGGGTCACTTCATGGTCAGATGGAAGGTAATGATTTGGTAATTAGCTTTGGTTTGGTTGAGTCAGAGCCTACAAGGTGAGTGGCAGCCTGTTAGTAATACATTCCCACCTATTTTTAGCAGACGAGGGGCTGTTATTCTGGGGATGCCCAAACAGGCCCGAAGCAGTGTGTGTGTGTGTGTGTGTGTGTGTGTGTGTTTATCCAAACAGGGCTTCTCCTTACCTTCTATGGACGGGGCTTGGTCCTGGGAAGCATACAGCATATCCTTGAAAGCCTGATGAGGAAAGGAGAAAAATAAAGTGTATGACAGGTCATATATTCCATGTAACAGAGAGTTCATGTATACATGTATGGAGTAACTGTGGGCTCATCAGATGAAATGAAGGAGGTGCGTTTACACTCGTACTAATAAGAAGGGATGACAGCAGACCCCAGTGTAACACCATTATTAGCACCACCTGCTTTTAGAGTAGCATTTAAACCATCGAAAGCCATTTGAGAACCATTAACTAAACTCTTGTTCTCCATATGGGACGATTACAGCAATAAAACATAACATAATGAACAAGGCACTGGCATTTTAATGATCTCATTCACTCCAAGTCACACAGGTTTGTGTAAGAACAGAACGTATAGGAACAACTACCATATTTTGCCAAATCTGACAAACAATTGACAGCGCTGCTGTGCTGATGTTCTGATTTAGTTGATCTAAAACAGCGAAACAAGTACGGAAGGTAGACTTTTCTACAAACAGCAAAGAATGGCCAGAATTTTAAAATGAACGAGAACTGCAGATGAAATCCGATTGTTCTTTGACGGGTGCAGAGTTGAACACAGTGTTCATGTTTCTAATTAAAAGAGCAGATTGGAGGGAGAGAGAGAGAGACAGGCAGACAAACTATGTGACAGAAACAATGGGAGAGAGAGAGAGAGAGAGAGAGAGAGGAGAGAGAGAGAGAGAGAGAGAGAGAGAGAGAGAGGGAGATAGCTACAGCTCGTTTCTCTTCAATAAGATTGATCTTGAAGATAATGGAAGCCGACAGATAATTGCACGCCGGCTTCCTGAATGTCTTTAGAACTGAACTGCCCCAGCAAAATATTTTTTTTTAATCTGTAACTTCATGAAGTTAACTGCTAGTAGTATTCAGCATATTGTCATTAAAATGTGCAAACACGATGTACAGCTAAAGGAGAACATTGTCATCATCCAGATCTGATAAAAGCTTTTCTTTCTCATCCACTGATCACATCAAACCAACGTCTCTCTCCAGGTATATGTTCTGTTTTTGTAACGTGGCAGTGAGAGAGCGGTGGGATCTCATGTGTGATGATGTCGATGGCAACCCAGATTTTTGACACTTCCTCTGTGAATCCCAAACACAATGAGTCTGACACCGGAGCATTTCACTTGTATGTTAGCATGTCGTTGCCGCCTGGTCTGATAGAGATCACAGGAGCCCAACTGTGCACACACATGGTTGGAGAAGGGCCCGGTCCTGGCTAATCTCTGGTGGGGCAAAAAAAAAAAAAAAAAGCCCCTCCCTCCCCTTACTAATAGGTGGGAAATAGACATTCAGATTCAGACAGGGAGGCATCGCCATGGCGATGGCAGTGATGGGGATAGGAGGGGGAGCAGGTGGCTCTGAGGGGGGGACTGGGATAAACCTGCAGGCTTGGCAGTAATCAGTAGTGAAACCTGTAGATAATAACTAAGCCAAGCCTAATGGGGACCATCGGTTTGAATGACCATTCATTAGCGTGACGACGGAACCAGACTCCAGTCACGTAGGACTGTTGTCATTAGAGTTCAGTCCTTTCACTGACAGGGTAAGTGGACGCTGAGCGAGGGCTAGAAGATCCAATCCCTCCTCTAAGATGCTCGAGATTGAGATCCCCGTTATTGAGAGGATCACACACGGTGTGCATTATTGGTTTGAAGTGATCTCTGGCTCGACTGGAAAGTCAGTGGCAGATCACTTGAATCCCCCCTCCAGCTCTGTGTCTGAGTGGATCCCTGCACGGAGAAAGAGGAGGATGGAGGGGAGGGGAGGGGAGGGCAGGTCTGGTCGGGGACCAGATGTCCTCCCAGTGGGGGAGGAACGATGAGGTGAGGATAGAAAGGAGGGAGGTATAGAAAGGGGGGGTTTTCTCAGCAGTTACCATGCCGTGTCTGTTGTATACATAATGTTCATATTGTTGAACATGCTGATGAATCACACCTTCATTACACACAATGCAGATGACGAGAGGAACGCTGTATATTTTATTTTTCTGCTGGTTTAGACATTTAAACCGTCAGATTCATTAGGGAAAGACGAGGCTTCACCTTTGAGCAAACAGCAATCACTCACTGAAATCTCACATTTCCTCAACATAATGTCACTTTGCTGGTGTTGAATTGTAAATGTGAGTCTCCACATGCACTCTCCTCCTCCTCCTCCTCCTCCTCCTCCATGTTACATGAGTGATTAGACTGCAGAGGTAAATGCATAAGTGTCCTTGTTCTCTCGCCCACGCATACAAACCTACATCTCTACCTCTCACTCGTTCTATATGCCTGTCATTTTTCAAAACACATTAGATACTTCATATTCTGAATTCAACAGTTAGCATAATTATGGTCTGCACACACAGTTTTCTTTTTTTGGGGGCGTGTAGAGAAATATTAAACTCCTTACACACATATTAACTTCTCCATTTAACGGTGAACTCTCTGCTCTGTCCACCAACCTACAGCTCCATCAGTCTGTCAGGAGCAGGACGTGCACCCCTCCATACAAAACAGCCGTTTAGCATATAGGTTTATAACTACAATCCTCACTGGATGAAGCAGGCGCGTAATGACTCCATCACTCAATCGCCTTGTCGATGCCCCCATGTTCAAATGAAGTGCCTTTACTAAGTGAAGCCCGTTGTGTTGGCTGGAACGGCCACTTTGCCGCATCCTCCTCCTCATCTGCATAGAAACCGGCTGACCAATCTAAATAGACAGCGGCGCACAGCTTTCCACACAAAAGCGTGCTCTAAAAATTAAAATAAAGGAGGAGGGGAGTGAAAACTGGGCAGCAGGTTAATTAATCCAACTAGCACACAAAGGCAAAAACATCACTTCAAACCACAGTCAATTAGGATGCGGGCACGCCACAGATACATTTAATTTGACTTTCTTGAGTATTATTAATCATCTCTGCTGCTGGAAAAAATGTGTAATTTGATAGACAGACAACTGCATTACAATGCAGCTGTTGTGTCGAACACATAAAGCAGGGAGTGTTGGCTTCCACCATGTTTGATGACTATTTGCTGCATTTCTATAATGTTCCCTTCACTGAACCAAGTCTGACTCCGTTGCACAACGGCAGCATCAAGACTTTCAAATTGATTCCTTATAAAGTCTTTTTTTTTTCTTCTCCAGTGACCCACTTGTTGTGGATAAGTTTATGTTTCGTCCTCGTCTCAGAGGGCTTCAATAAGATGTCGATCATCTGATCTCGCCCCCATCCCGCCCACTCAGGAGGCAGCGATGTTTACAAGGGTCAGACAAAGACGGAAGGCAGCCGCCGCAACGCAAATACACACAAACCCATCCTCCCTGCAAACGCTATGTATAATTCAGACATCAGAAAGAGTGCAGACTGTATGGATAGGGGATACATAATTCAACAACAGCTGTACATGTGACAACGATGTTTACAGGCTGGCTTTTCAGGATCGTTAACGAAGGAAACACCAATGGCCGAGTATGTGTTCACACCAGATTTGTTGTTAAACCTCATAGAAATAACAATTCCTTAATATAGACTGATAAAGTCAATACATTTCGCCATACTCTATTATTCCAGAATGATAAATGATAAAATATCCTGTGATATGCACAATTCCAGTAAAATAAATGCAACCATCTCCACATTTTTGGAATCAAACTGCATCTATTGATCTCGACTGGTGGAGATATGTTGCCAAAAACACTACAACATTAAAACTTTAATGAAAAGTCAAGAGTTTTTGTGTTGGATTTTAACTGAATATCAACACTTAAACGTGGATGACAGAGAAAATCTATCATCTTCCATCTCAGGTCAGTGAGTGTCGAGCTGGAGACTGGAGGTGTAAAATGGCTGGTATGGCCACGCGTCTGTCCCTGGGCTCGCTGTGCGTCAGTCTGTACACACACATAATGTGAATGTGTGTTAATAATCCATTCAGATCAGATTCTTCTGTAGACTTGTCCTAATTTTTCCTCCATTTTAATTATTTTTATTCCGAAGATGTTTTTTTTTATGACAGAATGATGAAAGCATATTATAAATGTCAGTCTGCATCCAAATATCTCAAATCATCCAACTTAACAACAATGTTCAGCACACGTTTCCAAAATAAAACCAGCTCGGTGACCTTCTGTTGAGTCTGGGATGCAGACTGCCGAGGTTGAAGAAAGAACAGGGTCTTTGTCTATAATTCATAGAGCTAAAAGGAACGGAGCAGCAAGCCCCATCACTGCATGTCTGCACTAAAGCTTTTACTGTAGAAGCAGCGAGAAGTCGGTGTGAATATAAAATACTCTGCAAGTCCTGTAAACCAACAAAGACCATGTGTGCACACAAAAGGTCTCCAGAATCCCACAGACATCACAAACCAGACAGAAGATCCTGTTTCCATGAACGTTGATTTATAGAGACAATCATTCCTGTTTGATTGTGCAATAACTAATACCTTGATACACCAAAATATGATGTAAATCTGGTCAAAGAAAAGGAATAACCACAGAGATATTTGCAATTTTTCAACAATGCATAATTAATAATTGGGAAATTTCCCTTGTTTTCTGTTAGATTGTTGGAAATAATAAAAAATATAAAGGAAAATCCCCAAAAGGTGAATATATGGATGTAATTATCAAAACAATTGACAATAAACACATTTTTCAATTTTCATGTTATATGATGAGCAACCAAAAAGAGACATCAAGACATGAAACGAAAAAAAATGTGTAGGCTAATTGAAATCAAAGTGTTCCATATTAAACAAAGAAAACACGAAAAATCTTCCTAAAAATCAGAGAAAAAAAACTATATTAACCATTTATAGACTATTGTGAGATAATATAAATATCTGTGTATTTTTTAAATCAATAATAGACATGTTTTTTTTAATTAAATAAACTATGAAAGGCATTCAATTGTTCAGTAAATGAACATATTATTAATTTTTAGTGGTCAAAACACAGCAATCCGCAATAATAAGCAACGAATGCTCCCTCTGGCTCTTAAAACCCGCAGTCAATTTCCTCTATAAACAAAAGCACATCCCTTATCTTTCCCGGCGGTTATTGCTCTTGGGAACAGACTAAACTGAACTGAAAACTAATTATTTAATACGCTTTTACATTTTTCTGACTCTTGTCTTCCACTTTCCTCTAAAAAAAATGTGCATTTCTATAAGTTTCCTTGCCTTCATCACATGGAGTTTATTCCTCACATAAGACCAAATTCACTTTACCTCATATTGAAGGTACTGTTTCCTCCACTCCGGAGTGATGTGGGACGAAAGATGCTCCGCGAATTTCATGTTGCCGGAACAATTTGTCCTCCTCGAGCCTCCGTTAAATCCAAGAGCGGCTGTGCGCTTCGCCCGTTGACGCGACTTTTTCTTATTTCAGCTCAACTTGCTGGCTCAACATGCGGCGCGGCGGCTCCGGCGCACTCCGCTCCTCTTCACTCCACGTCGGGCTCGTCCTGGTCAGTGCGCTCCGAGCAGATCCCGTCCCGCATGCTATTTCACCACGGGAGGGACGTGCGATGCCAGCAGGCTGCCTCTCTCTTTATTTTATGAACAGGTGGTCGGTTTTGAAGGAAGCGGCTCAGTGACTTTGCTCCGTCCCTCCGCGGGCTGGTCTGGGAACGTCGCGGTCCGCCATCGCGTTGGGTCACAGTGACGTGGTTGCGTCAGCAGGGCGCGCAGTGGCACCGGGCGTTGTTGGGACCTCCAGTGAAAACAGACGATTCAGGGAAGCCCTTCACCTTCTTCACGCACTCAGACCCTCCTCCTCCTCCTCCTCCTCCTCAGTGTGAGAGGCGTGTTGTTGTGTGTCTGCAATTAAAGAATAACACAAGCATAATATCATACTATTATTTTACATGATCAAACCAGCTCATCTCTATCTGAACATCACATAATGATGACAAACCTACTTTTTTAAACTGACTGTCCTCTTCACTTTGTCTCTCTTCTGCCAGCATTTCTGATTAACGGTCCCGTTTGAGTTCAGGTTGTGCAGAGTATCTTATTTATACGATTTGTCTGTGTATCTGACAGCGGATTACACGATTTAGATGTTCGGTTTTGTGCTTTGCAAAGAGCGTTTTTAAAAGCACGGGATAATGAGCTATCATTACTCATGGGATATTTCAAATGCATCTCGTTATGCTGTTCATACTCCAAAAGGCCAGGCAAGGTAATGAGGGGGAGACTACAAAAAACCCTAAACAAGTTGGATATGGTATTCGAGTAATAGAAATATAGTTTTGATTTGATCTCATGAGCGGCAAAGGATCATTCTGTCAAATCATCATTATGCCAATAGCAGCACCTGCTGGACAAACTGCGTTAATGCACTTAGCCGCACATGCGTCTAATGCTGCCTTCACGCACTAGTCGGAAAATCCTACTTCCCAGTTGTAAAGTCAGAATGACGAGAATGTCATGTTCAAGTGAAAAAATAGCGTCAGCTAATATAATAATTTTGCACCACGCTAACAAACTATAGTCAATGTGTTATTATAATAATAAAAATAAAAATAATAATAATAATAATAACATTTATATAGCACGTTTTAAAAACAACAGTTAGAAAGTGCTTCACAGATCAAAACAGCAAAATAATACAACAGATATATACCTCGAGCAGGAACAAGCAGACTATGTGGTGGTTGGAGGAAGGAAAACATGTCTGTTGAGTTTAAATACAAGATTTAAATCTAGAAAGTGTGGTGATACTTCTGAACTCATAAGGAAAAGCATTCCAGAGACAAAAAAAAACGATAATTAGCATTGGTCTATATTAGAAGCTCCGTGTACATATTACATAAAATGATGTACACAAGCTTCAGCTAATACAAGTTGCACTGTTAAAAATGACGTACCATCCATAACTCTTCTCCGCCATGTTGAAAGGTTCTTGTACCCAAATTCTTGAACTCTGGCATCAAAATTATCTCCAAACTGTCTCCTTTCCCCTCTTCTTCGACTTGAGAGGGCGTTTCATGTGCAATTTCCGAGCCGGCGAGTCGTTTTTCCCATAATTCCGATACCACGTGAAGGCATCATAAGAAGCTATATTTGCCTTCTGAAAGACGTCAACAAAAAACAAAGTTGCTGCAGTAGGAGACCTTAAGCTAACTAGCAAAGCTGCTGTGATCTTTAACATACTGGGAAATGACCCCGTTTGGGAGGTGTATTAAATGTAAATATTTTAGTATTTGAGGATATTTTAATAACCCAATGACCAGTCAAACGAACGAACCAACTGCCCCACTGCTAGCTAATTTATTGATTAGGTAACGTTCGCTTTTGACGCTAACTGACAGCACCTAATTTACCGAATTTACATCAACCGCACAGTCATTTACACGCCTCAAAATATTATTTATATACTTTTTTTTAAAACAACAGTTTCACCGGTTTTTTCGTTCGCCGCGAGGCAAAGACTTACATGTAACCGGAACCTTGTTTTGCTAGCAGCAGGTTTGGCCGGAGCTTTTAGTTGACAGTACCACAGACGGACCAACGGTAGAAACAAATCCGACTGTCACGGATTCTTAACGATAACGGATTAAAACCGAAATCGGCGCTGAAACACTGAACAAAGACATTACAGGAATATACTGTCCGCTCGCGTTTAACGTGTTTTCAAACGGATCTACGTCACGTTACGTCTCCGGCGGTACGTCAAAGTTCTAAACAATAATAACAATGGCTTCTGGGTCGCCGTCGTCCTCCCCGGACACTGCGACGGGCTCAGGTACGGACCCAGCCCGGCCCGACACGGGGGAGCCTCTCGGCGGAGCGGGCTCGGACTCGGACTCGGATCTGGGTTTGGGCAAATTTGACTGTAGCGGCGTGGAAATGGGGGGGCGGCTGGAGGGAGAGGACCTGGAGCGGGAGTTTGAGTCCGCAGCCGATCGCATACGGGATCTGATTCAGACGGCCAGCAGGGACCAGCTGCTGTACCTGTATGCGCGGTACAAACAGGTGAGTGTCGGATTAAATGTCACGGTCGGCGTCGAGGCTACATTTAACCCCTCCGACACCACGAGGCTTTTAGATAAGAACCATCGACTCCACAACATCCGTGTGTCATCGCTGGTTTTTGACAGATGAGATCTCTGTGTTTTCATGTAAATATGTCTGGATAATACTGGATCAGATTAATTCACACCTGTTTTATTTCCAGGCCAAAGTGGGGAAGTGCAATACAGCAAAGCCTGGCTTCTTTGACTTTGAAGGACAGAGAAAATGGTATGAAGCCTCAAATCTTCAATTAAGAGTTTGTACATGACATGCATGAATTACAATTTCATCTTGGAATTTAAGTTTAAATGGCTGTGAGTGTTAAAGCCTCTTATATTTTAATGCTTTTTTTTATATTCTGAAAGACTTTGTCAAGCATTAAAACACATGGTGTGGATGCAAATGCTCTCCCCCAGTTTCCGATAACAGCTTTGTGATTGTGGTGACAGTTGTGATGTCATTGCAGGCAAGCCTGGAAACAGCTCGGAGACATGGAGGCGGATCAGGCGATGCAGGAGTACATATCTTGTGTCAACGTGTTGGACCCAGAAGGATGCACAAAGGTAATTCAAAGCGGATTCCCAACACCAATCTTGATTGTAAACCAGCTGTAAATGCTTTACAATACAACTTTGTATCCCTGTGAAGCCCACCATCGTGGATTCAATAGGACAGGAACAGGGAGGATTAGCACAACTTCAGTGAATCATTCTTTATTGAATGATGTAAACATCAAACAGACACGGTGGAACAAAGACATATCTGGTTTGCAGCTCTCATTTTGTCGTGGTGATGTCAGCGGAGTGTGTCACTTGTGATGACACTAACCTGAAGGTAAAATTCCTTAAATCACAGAAATGTTCCTATTACTGTCTTGCCTACCAGATAATAACATTATGCTTAATGGCAAATCCCACCCACTTTCACCTTTATTAAAATGGCCTTTTAGAGGGGTTTTTAATTCAGCTTCGCTCCAGGTAAGCTAAAAAAAAAAAGGATGACAAATATAGAAACATTCAATGTCATTGCTGCCCTTGCAGTGTGTTTTCTTTACCACTAGAGGTCAGTGTGACAGTGGCATTTTTTTGTCACTTCTTTATTCTCTACATGGAGCATGAAAAATACATCCAAATGTTCTGTTCTTCCTCAAAAGGTGACATTTTGGAATATGAATAATGTAAGAAACTGTCATAGTTGGATGAGCCTGTTTGTATGGTGACATAGGAGGGACTGTTTTCATCTCCACACTCTCCGTTGTCGTATCATTCAACTGTGTCAGGAGAGTTTTGTTGCCATGGACAGGCTGTCCTTTGGGGCAGCAGCAGAAGCATTCAGTTACAACAACAACAACTTTGTACCGTCTGCTTCGTCGATAAGAGTTATTATTGGAACACGAAGAACAAACACGTCACGCTTGATTTGCACATCAAAATGTGTGCTGACTGCTGAGAAAATATGAGTTTAATTATTAAACACTGAAGTAGTTTGGGTTCATCTACACAATGAGGGCGTTACATCAAAGATAAGGTGGTAAAATTGAGATGGTTAAGACCAACAAGAACAAAAAAAGACTGAAACATTCTGCTTTTGTGAATTTTCATTCATATATTAACCTTAAAGAAGCTGAAAAATGGACTGCTGTGCTATGTTGTCATACATTAAAAAGTGGTGGAGCTGCAGCTTTAATATAAGGTTTGATTTCAGTTTATTTGTTGTTGTCCTACTATTATAGTCATCCCTAAAACACGTTGCTTTCCAGAAAATAAGGGGATTTGATGTTTAAAGTATTGCCTTATATTAAGTAACTAGGAAAACTTCTACTGGTGTTGGCGCTACACTTATATTTCACAACTGAATGCCATCTCCACATGAGGCAAACATCTGAACAGAGTGTGTCCATTCCCTCTGCAAGTGTAGCATACGCTCCAAACAGGGGGATGGATTCACTGTCATACAAGTACAGTCCCACAGAGATGGAAGAAGGTTGTTTTCTCTTGAATTGAAAAGCCAAAGAATAGCTGTTTTTCACATCCGACCTACTGTACTGTTCATTCCCATTTTCTGCTTGCCCTCTGGTTTCCCTTCACCTCTTTCTCCGCCCTCTTTTCCCATTTCCCCTTTGTTTTCCACCTCTCTGCTACCTGCTTTTCCTCTATAAATCTTTCCCCCACCCCCTTTCCTCCTGTAACCCCTTCACCCTTTTCTTACCCCCACCCCTGTTCCTTCCCCTCCTTCCCAAATTTATGTCTCTTTAATAGTGTCACTGTCAACCACATGTCCAATCCTGACACATTCTTTTCTCTCCGCGGGGCAATACGCGCTGACTCTGCCCCACCGCTGCACAATGCCCGGAGAAAACCCGGCAGACGGGGCAGCAAACGCACAACTGTCCCCCCTGAAAAGAAGCTGATTGTATTAGTGTTAACAAAGCACCACTGCATGGCAGTTGCTATTCTTTTGCAAGCCACAGTCAAATGGTGTAAGTAGGAGTGCATAGACAGAGAGAATAATAGCCCCGAATTTGACCTCTGTTCCTGCCTCAATTGTTGAGCAGACACTGGCTTTATATTACATTAAACTGCAGAGGAGCAGGGCCAGTGCATCAGCGAATATTCTGAGTTTCTGAAGTGAATTAGGTTGTCCCCAAAAGTGCACGCACAGTTGTTTTGCTTCGCTTGTCATGTTCTCCCCACTCGCTCCATTTTCTGAAATCCGATTTGTGTGGGTTCCATTGTGAGTCGAGGTAGGTCGGCGAAGAATAGGCCGGGTTATAAAGTCCTGGCTGACTTGAATGTAAAGCACAGAAGGATTAACAAGGGCCACAAATTAAGGCACTGTATCTTTTATATTGGTCTTGTGCATATATTGTTGGATATTTAATAGCTATGAGGTCATGTCTAAAGTCCCAGAAGCTTGTTTAAAAAAAACACGCATTTTGAAATTCATCTATATTCTCAAATGCTATAGGTGAAAGGCTATAGGTACAGTGAATAGATGAACCCAACCCTTTGTATTGCATTGAACAGACAATACAGTCAGTATATAAAGTACCTTTGTCTGTATGGGAGCACAGGCTGCAGAAAGAAGCCAAACTAGACCTGGTTGGTGTTTCATACTAGCTTTCAGTCAACAAGACGTAAGTTTGTTAACAGTAACCAACATCTGTACTGAGAAATGTCATGCTTTATATGTATATATATGTGGATATTGTTGAATGTGCGAGTGTCTTTTTTTTGCCAGGAAAGACGAGGAGCAGAAAGAAGAGCGGGCTTCGGAGCAGCAGTCAGCTCTCTATATCAGGAGGAGATGATCAGGTATTTACATCACAAGTAACACAAACCTATTACACTGATTACACAGAGGAACTCTCTTTATTCAACTCTGTTCCGTTTTTCAGAGCCCAAACGCATCTAAATGCAGTTTCCTTGTTCTTGATGGCGCTGGAACAGACTCAGCTCTTTCCCCTCGGTTGTGAATCACCACTTTATTTAATGCTCAGGTCAACTCGATGGGAGCCCGGCTTTGTTAACTACTGGTCCTGATGCTGTATTTGATTCTGTTCAACAGACCGTAACTGCAGTCGGGGGGGCCCGGAGACGTCATACAGTCCTGATTTATGTTAATGAAATATATTCTCCATTTACTGCGGCCTGGCAGACTTACTCAAGCTTAAAAACCTCATCTTCATTTCAATGAAAAAAGAGGTCTTTTGGAGATGAAAATGAGATGTGTGAATCCTGCAGGTTTTCCTTCTAAATGGCTGTATGCGATTAGTATGCACGGTCTCGGGAAGAGGCAGCCAGAGTCTCCCCTTTTTAATTACGTTGTGATTCGGGGGGGGGGGGGGGGCTGATGAAGACGTGCCGGGTACAGCGGAGGGAGGCGGGTACAACGGGGTTCCCAGGGCGACGCTCCCCTCGGTGGTATCCAGTAGCAGCGATCCCCTGAGGGGGGGAACCGGCGTGGTGGAGGAAGTCATTCACACGGCACGTACACACACCTATGCACACGTGTGCACACATAAACATACACTCGCCGCTATACGTCGACGCGATTGCATCTGAATCCATGCATAACCTACCGGAACTGTCACACTCACTGCTCTGCTGCATTTCAATTTCCTCTCTCTCTCTCACACACACACACACACACACACTCCATATTAAACAGCTAAGCACCTGTTAACCAGACAGAGAGTTAATTGCATTGCTCATCTCGATCTGTGTGTGTGTGTGTGTGTGTATCGACAAAAGCAGGATTGATTAGCGATATCCCTGGGCTACTGAGCTGATCAGTGTGTGATTGAAGAGGCTTTGAATGCTACATTTGTAATTCTCTCACCCGCCTTGAAAAAGGACTCTGATAAACACTCGAGGCTTTGTTGTCTGGACACTTTGCTGGAAGCCGCCGCTCCGTTATTTGACTTATTGTTTCTCGTACTTCTGTGGGGCTCAGCCATGTTGAGAGGGGCGACCTGTGTGTGTGTGTGTGTGTGTGTGTGTGTGTGTGTGTGTGTGTGTGTGTGTGTGTGTGTGTGTGTGTGTGTGTGTGTGTGTGTGTGTGTGTGTGTGTGTGTGTGTGTGTGTGTGTGTGTGTGTGTGTGCGGTGTGTGTGTGCGTGTGTGCGCGTGTGATGGATGGTGTGGCCGTGGTGTTGATCAGCGAGGCACAGGCCAGGTAGATGAGTGTTCTCCACCACTGTGGCCAGTTTAGTCTGATGGATGAAGGACATATCTGCCAGTACACCATACTGGCCAGACACACACACACACACACACACACACACACACACACACACGAGAGCTCATAACACGGCCACACACATAGACACAAACGCACACAACACCCTTTGTGCCCCAGCTGCTGTGATGACAGAGTAGCCTGTGACCTTCCCAGCATGCATTGCGGTGCTGTTGATGTCACGTCGTTTATAGGAGCCACATTAATCATTTGTTTGTTTATAGCGTGTGTGTTGGTGTCCGTGTGTTACTCTCACTGCGGTATGAACTAAATCCACGTGTGTGTATGTGTGCGTGTGTGTGTGTGTGTGTGTGTGTGTGTGTGTGTGTGTGTGTGTACATGTTGCATATTATATAACCTTATAATACGCGTGCTTGTGCTTCATACATGTGAGGATGTGTCATGCGCCCGTCAGAACGGCCCCGTTCAGCCATCGACCAAAGACTGATGAGCTGGCCTATTGATTAGTTGCCGGGGGAGACGGATGGCGGCCACACATCAGGGACACTCGGGGTCACCGTGGCCATCAGACGAGGAAGTGGGTGTGGCCCAGCGTGGGGGCCTCATGAATAAACATAGCGCTGGGTAATCAGGAGTATGTAAATGAATGTGCTCATACATAACCCGGCAGTGATAAAAGTCTAATGAGTTATTCATAATTCATCACGGGCTGATGAGGAGATGGCGGGAAGAGGAAGGGGAGGGACGAGAGAGCCGGGAGAGATAAAGCGTGCAGATGAAAAGCTGAAGAAAGGGAAGTACAGAGGTTCATTAAAGAACAAACGGTAGACAAAACTTTGTTTGTGTTTCCTCCCAGTAAACAGTGTGTTGCTTGTGAGGCAGAATGGTTGAAACTCCTCTGAGGGTCGGTTTAAGTTGGAGCTAGTACTCTCGGATTCAGCTGTTGTTCTTTGTATGCAAACAGCCTGAGAAGCAATTTGAAGTTCTTCAAATAGGATGGATAAACACAGTTTTTTAATACAGCCTCCTCTAAGTAAAAAAAAAAAATCCTCAAATTTGATTTTTGGGTGTTTGAAAACAACCACAACCAAGTCCAACGTTGGCTCTGGTTGGTTTTTGGGTGGGAATAAATGATGGAGGTATTTGGACAATTTAATGGAAGAAGGTGGAGAAATCGGCATTTAGCAAAAGGGTGATCTCTTCAGATGCGTCGTTTGGTTCGACCACTAGTCTGAAAACCCCAAAGATGCTCCATTTACAATTGGAGAAGACACTGGAAACCTTGCATGTATTTTTATTAGAAGGACTTGACACAATCTTAATTATGCACATTTCATTAAGTAATCTATGAAGCTTGAAACCTGTTTCCTGACACACCTTTGGATGGTACGTGTTGATCTAAACAAAAAAACGAATCATTAAAGCTCCTTTCCCCCTCAAGTTTTTTGTTTTTACTAAAAATATATCAATTAATATTTTGATTTGTCGCCTTTCCAATATGGCTTTTGTGCTTAAATGTTCATAGCCAGGCCTCCCTGTCTTCCTTCTAATGGAGGACTGACCGTGTTAGCTAACCTCTAGCTATTCAACACAAGACTGAACAACATCCCCGCTCCTCCAACAGCCCAAGGTGGCTCCTGTGCGATCCCAGCCCAGGTGCGTGCTGGGGGATTTGTCAGGCACGGTGCGGCAGAGCGAGCAGGCATCGGAGACAGAAAGTAGGGGATTTGGCCTTGGGGATGACTGACTTACTGCGTGGGAGTGGTAAAGCGGCTGGTATGCGGGGTTCCTGTCAGACAATAGAGCACTAAATTCAATTAATCTGAATGGCCGGCATCGGGTAGAAAGGGGAGGGGAAGGCGTAAAGCTCTAAATGAGATTTCGCCCCTTCTCTCCCCTTCGCCCACCACCACCACCACCACCGCACCCTGTCTCCCCCCCAGCACTCACTCCTGTCCCCAATGCCAGGAGGTGATTAGAGACATGGAGATATTATCAGAGGTGTGTGTGTGTGTGTGTGTGTGTGTGTGTGTGTGTGTGTGTGCGTGCGTGCCAGTGTTCCCGAGGGATGTGGCACGTGTGGCTGCTGCTCGTGTTTGAGGCAGAGAGGATGGATGCGTGGTTGTGTTATCTGTTACGCCGGTGTGTTTGATGACCAAATGATCTAGTAGCGTGTTGTTTGGTTTCCTGCGTGTGCACACACTTCAAACATATAAAGCACTTGAATTCACACACAGGGGCGGTTAAAGTGTTGCTTCACCCGTTACCGCTTTTTAATTCTTCTTCCGTAGAAAGCAGCACCGACTGTTCACAGTGAGATCCGTGGATTATTCAGATCCACCAGGACACTGGAATATGTAGCTGTTGCTCAAAGCTGTGAGCACGACAAACAAAATTCCGATGGAGGTCATCACGTTGGAGTAGAGGCTCCGGAAGTCTCAAAGTGAAAAAGAAAGCAAAGCAAAGATTATTTTACCGCAAACGATGGTCAAAAACATAAAGTTGAATGAATCTCCTCTCTCTCTCTCTCTGTTTCTGTCCCAGGGAAGAGGATAAGAACATCTTCGACTACTGCCGAGAAAATAACATCGACCACATCAGCAAGGCCATCGCCTCGCAGAAGTGGGACGTCAATACTAAAGATGAAGAGGTAACTGCACAACACACTGCCTCGAAACAAGTCAAACCGTACTGATGGCTGTTTAATAGTGTTTCTGGACACGAGCGTATCATCGCCATGACAACGCTGTAATCATCAGCGTTGGCATGCAACAGTGGGCAGAGAGAGTAGGCACTTGAGAATCCACGTTGGTGAAGTGCCCTTAAGCAAGGCTGTGAGTCAGGAGCAGCCGCTGGGGTTATTGCCACACGCTGTGACCCCCTCGTGCAGGAGGGCAGGTGGAAACGATCAGTGGAGTATGATGGAAGATACAGGTCACTGGGGGAGGGTTCACGCAGCTCTTTTTAGCAATCGTTACATAACTGTTTCAGTGATCCCGACCACAAACACATGGGAACCTCTCCTCGGGCAGGGATGAAATTGTGTGAACGGCTATTACCATCGCGAGGTGTTTTCCGGATTGACCCCGAAATCCATTCATCTGTCCGTCCCCCCCGTCCCCCCCCCGATTCATTATCGGCCGGGCCAAATGGCTCGCTCCCTGCCTCCCTTTCATCGCGGCCGCTCTGCAGATAAGCAGGCGGTCGGCTCACGAGTTCCCCCATCAGAGAGCCAGATGGCTGAGAGGCCTCGGCAGAGAGGAGCTTTGTCTGTCCGCCGCTGTTGTTTGTCTGCCTGCAGCACCGCACGCTCAACAGCAGAGGGCAGTGGTGAAGCAAGTTTCACTGATGTGCTGCAGCTCAGTGAGAGTACTCACTCTTCAGGAGTGTGGCCAAATATCCACCTGTGTTACATATTTCCAGCAGTTGCCAACAAAGCCAAACACCAGTCTGCCTGCAAGCTATTGGAAGATTTTCTTAACACATGCGTGGTTCATGAACTCTGAATTCCACATTCCTCTTGGTTTACAGGCTTTTATGAACATATTTTTTCAGATAATTAACAAACTACCATTATAGTTAATGCTTAAAAAAAGTAATAAAATAGTTTCACTCAGTTTTCTGGGATTTATGTTGATTATGTCGCATAAAAACGATAACGCCATCCAAACAGGATATGTCCTTCTGTATGATGAAATAAATAATAAAGGGAAAACAGAAAGGAAGTTGAACAATGTTAAATGGCTATGTTGTAAGTTATTCATATAAATTTGTCTAAAAATGATATTTTAGTCATAATCACCTCTGGGCCTGACAAGATTGACTGTTTGGATATAAATTAAATAGTTTAAATTGTTTATTGCTTCCCAAAAAAGAGGATTTGACCTCAAATAAAACCTTTCAATTAAGAATTCATTAAAGATTAATGTCATAGTTTTGTGTTGCATTCCTTCACTTTGTGAGAGAATTCATTTATTTACCCCTATTGTCATTAATATGTTATTTTTAATAACTTTTATAGCTGTTCCAAAATCATCCAGGTGATTGTATTTTATAGCCATTCCAATCTAATCAGGAGCGATAACTTGAACTTTGACTTTAAAACATCGAACCTATCCTGAATGGTCTCAATGCCACTCCAAAGCAGCAGAGGAATGTGTTGGTTAAGTCTACCTGCAGTCACGACGAACAAGTCTGGAGAGTTTTATTATTGACTGGAATAGTTTAGTGGTCTTCCATCAAAACATCCAGCAGACAACATCTGTACAGAAACTGGTCCACCGTAGTCTTGAAGTAATCTGGTAATCTTACATGCATAAATGTAATTTACAGTGTGATTTTTATATTTCTGCATGTTGCCTGCCATGCACACTTACCTTTCCATACTAACTCAAACATGCCGACCCACGAGTGCCTACTGGGGCCGAGCCAAGGAGAGAGTGTATGCAAAATATATGTGCACTCTTCTTCTCCCCGTCTTCATCATGTCGATTTGTGTGTCTGGTTGGAGACTCCTTTGTTTATTGTAACTGCTTATCTTTCCACACGGCAGTGCTCCTGTCCTCCTTTTCAAACTTATCAACCCACCTGAGTGCTTAACATTTATTCCCTTTCCCTTCCCGGACAGGATGTCCAGCCCTAATCACAGCAGACCCTTCCTAATGCTCCGAACCGGCTGGCCCAAACTCTAAATGTTTCTGTTAATGGTGTGTTCTCAGCTTTGAATGTTGCACTTATTCTATCTGACACATTCAATGTTTTATTAATCACTGCAACTCCCCAGAAAAGCCCACTTAATTTGTGTGTGTGCAGTATCCCGGAGTAGTAAACTCTGGTCCTCGGTGAAAATGTGGCCAGCAGCAGAAACACCTGGAAGGGAGCAGGGGAGAGAGAGAGGGGGGGAGAGTGGGAGTGGGGCAGAGAGAGAAAGAGCAACCTATTGGTATTCTGGCCCGGCTCATAAGTATCCATTTTAACATGCTGCCCCGGTGATCAATATGATTTAAGCAACAGAACTGAACTTGGAGCGTTTGCTTTACCTAATTGGCCCCACTGAAAAATGAGCTTGCGTGGTTTTATTAGAACAAGGATCTTGGACCTAAGGGGTGTGTGTGTGTGTGTGTGTGTGTGTGTGTGTGTGTGTGTGTGTGTGTGTGTGTGTGTGTGTGTGTGTGTGTGTGAGTGTGAGTGTGAGTGTGTGTGTGTGTGTGTGAGAGATACTGGGATTTATCTGTGAGCCCTCTTTGGTCTGTGCCTGAAACACCATCCTGATCGTCTTTGCACACACACACACACACACACACACACACACACACACACACACACACACACTCGTCACTCTGACTGTCCGCAGATCATTATGGAACTAAAGGCTCTAAGTTCTGGACAGCCGTGCATTATTTATTTTATCTGAAAGCAGAGAAATGGATTAAAGTGGAAGTTAACTGTGTGTGTGTGTGTGTGTGTGTGTGTGTGTGTGTGTGTGTGTGTGTGTGTGTGTGTGTGTGTGTGTGTTTCAGGGCCGGGCTCTGCTCCACTGGGCCTGTGACCGGGGACACAAGGAGCTGGTTTCTGTATTATTGCAGCACAAAGCGGACATCAACGGTCAGGTGAGCCGCATGCAGGTCTCTCTTTCTGTGATCATTAATCGGTAAATGAAGCCGAGCGGAATTCCATTCGAGCCCCTCTTGTTTGAAACGGATGACTTTGTACAAAGTATTTACCCAGAATGCCTCATTTGATGTTTTGTTGCATTCGAGAACAGACGTCACACCTCCAACTTCAGGCTCTCTTACATTTTATTCTCTTTCTATTATACGTTTCATTCTCTACTTTTCATTTTTTGACAAAGATCTGACAGCATGTGTTGCTCCCGTGACCTTTGACCTGTGTTATATGGACTGAAAAACACCAGTTTGGTGTTCCAGCCACCGAATCTTTCAAAAAGATTGATTTAAGATTGCGTTATTAGATTACACCTCCTATAATTGCATGAACGACTGAACTTGAGAGCTGAAGTCGGACGGCCTTTTTTTCTTCCAAGTGTAGAAGACCATAAATGTCTATGCAGTGCAAACTTTTGCTCAGATCCCTTTGAATTAACGAAGATATGTTCCAACACCAGGACACAAGTCTAGTGGCTGTGTGATGGATAGATGATGGAGCCCTCTCATTCCTTGTAACGCTCCTATAAACCCGAGGCAAATAGTGACATCTTCAGCATCCCCATTACCCTTCTCTTTTCTCTCTCCCTCCATCCCTTCCAGAAGGTCACCTTTAATTCACTTTGTGCCACAGACAAATCCCCCAAGGCTTTAGCAGACAGAGTTAGCTGGTAGCTAGCCTGGTGTTTAGCCTCCCCGAGGTTTAGCAGCATCCAGGAGGCTTTAGCTTTGGCGGTAAGCTGGCTCAGCTGCACATTGGAGAAATTACTCCTCTTCCCTGCCCCGGCGGCACGACACAATGCAGTTCACCGGGCTGCACACTGAGGCTTTAACTGTAAGGCCGAATCAATTGGAAGTAATCAGGCAAATTGTTTTACGTTGCACAACCCACGTAATCAGGACATTTCACAAATGACTTTCTCTTCTGTGGTCATGCATGGCCCCCTTTTTTGTTTTGAATGCTCGCAGGGATTGGGTGGATTTGTGGCGAATGGTTCATAAAAAGACTTAACAGTGGGGATAACTACAAAAACACTTCACTAATGATTTAGAACCATATCAAGATAATGACAGTGGAGGAGGATTGATGTATAGATGGAAGCTTTTGTCCTTTTTTTGTAAGATGTAGCGTCTTTACAGTCATGTATCTATTAATAAAATATAAATTGATATCCCAATGTGCCAAGATTTTTTAGCAGTCAAAGTAGGAAACATAAATCTTTGGGCTGGGGGGTGATAATGGGTGTCTGAATTTGAGCAGACTTTTAATTTCACACGTTTGCCTTTTTTTTTTTTTTACGGATTTTTGTATCAAAACACGATGGTAGAAATAAACCACCTTTTTTTTTTTTAAATCTTGAATCATTTGTAATGGAGCAAGCAAAGAGGATGACGTAATCTAGAGATCATTTAAGGTGTGTTTTCATTATTTTGTTCGGCTTTAGAAATGTGCCTTTTTGAGCAAAGATGTGGACTCAAAGGAAGGAAAAGCTTCCTATATGCAGACATATCCTAAATGCATGCATTCAGGCCATCAGGACCTTCTCACCTGCCCGTCCTCTCAGGTGTTCGAGGAAGCCGGCCGTGGAGAAGCCAGAGTATTAAAGACACCGGACCTCTGCAGCAGAGTTACTGGTAGCAGATTTATGAGGTGGCAAAGAGGTGGCTGAGAGAAAAATATAGTCCGCTAAATCATACCACTCTGTCGCAATGCCAAATTATCTCACTATGTAAAGCTTACAAATCGATATGCTTCTCATTAGAACATGCTTGGACATCCTTTTGTTTGGGGTTTTTAGCATTAAGTTGTCAAGGAAAGGAATCCGGAAGAGAACAAGGAAAGGAAAGTTCATTAAATTAGAGAAAGATAAAAAAAAACTCAATGTCCTTTTTTTTTTTTTTTTGCCCAGTGACATGAAACAAAGGGTGAGGGAGTTTTGTGTGTCTGTTCATGAGAGGAATGGAAGAATGTTTGGGTTTTTGCAGGCTATTAGAGCAACCAGTAATCTCTCTTGACCTCTACCAACTGCCGAGGCGACCAGTAAATAAAGATCAAACATGATTTATGCTTAATTTGTTGATTAAAAAGGGGAGGGGGGACTATCGGAGTTAAAACAAAAAGTATTATTATTTGCTTGGCAGTGGAGGAAAATCGTTTGAAATTAATCAACTGATTGTTTTAGTGAATTGTTCCCAAACCCTGGTAACCTGCATTAAAGGCTCGTTTGATAGTTAATCCTGGATCAAGGCGGGGAAGGACTACAATAGGTAGCTGTGTGTGTGTGTGTGCGTGTTTGAATACGCAGATCACAGCTCTGCCACCTGCCAATTGTAGAAGAGGCCCCTGTACATTAAACCCCCACCCGTATCACTGCTCCCTCAGCTAATACACCCGGAGAAAGTGGGGCACAAACTGTGGGAAAGACGGCAGTAAAACCCTCACTTAATGTAATAATGGAAATTAAGGCTTAAACACTGGACTTATATTCTGTGTGCTAGTATGTATTTAAGAGCATTAATGAGGGATCGGCTTAAATTTAGGACATTCCATCATATCAGCCGTGAAAACGGATCCCGCATACAGATTCATCGCTAATTAAGCTACAACTATAAAAAGTATGTTTTTTTTAGTGTTAAAAGACAGTACAAATAAGGCAGAGTATCAGACGTTAATAATTTTTCTGTAATGACCAAGATATGTGTCCGTACCTCAGTATAACGAATGCTGACATTGGTCAGATTGTTAGTTTGGTTTCTCTGATTGCATATAATTATAATTATAATTTTGCTGTCGTCAATACAATCTCATCATAAGGTCAGCGAAGTTGCTGTTTTAGAGCTAGGCAACAGAAATGTCATCATTATCAGTACAGAAACAAAGAAGGCAAGGCAACTTTATTTATATAGCACATTTCATCACAGGGCAGGTCTCAAAGTGCTTCACATCATAACATGTCATACAATAAAGTGAAAAAAGTAGAAGAATTAAAAGAAAATAAAGACAAAATTAAAATGCATTACAGAAAAGCATTGGAGAGAAAAAGAGAAAAGCACATTTTTTTGATCAATATACTGCTGATGTGTTTCAGCTCCTCATCACCAATCTACAGTTACTCCTGTACACCTGAAAGTAGATTCTCCACTCCTGCAAAATGAAGATTTAAAAAACATATTTCATGAATTACATGAACATATTCAAACATGTAAAAATCAAAGTGCTATTTGGTAGTGAATTATCATTTTTACACCAAAAAAAAGATTAAAAAAAACCTGATCTTTGAAGGGCTGGTTGAGCCCGGCTAGCTGTTTCTCCTCCTCTTTGTGCTAAGCTAATGGTCTGCTGGGTGTTTACCAGAGGTGACATCCATATCAACCTAATTCCCTACAAGCCGGCATATTTCCCAAAATGTTGAACCTTTCATTTGTGAAAACTCTCATCTACGGCTCATTTCATAATTAGGCATTCTCTGATATTTGGTGCTTGAGGTCCTTTCATTGTTCTAGACGTACGTTCGTGTGTGGTCGTTCTCTGTCCAGACGCTATAATCCCACGACCGCAGCTTGAACTCCCACCTGAAACCCTCCTCTAACCCTCCCAACAAGCTGTAGAGTTGCCATGGAAATATGCATTTATGGAAAGGACATGCCGATTCATGAAACCGGAGTCGAGGAGGGCCGGCTTTGGCTTGGAGGTGGTGCAGACGTACGACAAAGGTCAGGAACGGCCCAGCGTAGATGAATACAATGTCTGACTTACTGAGAGGGAAGGTGACGGAGGTGGGATTAGGCCGACAAAGAGGACACACAGGTGAGACGCAGGTTAGCACAACACAAACACAAAGCCAGGAAGGACACGTCGTTACGGTTTAAAGTAGGCGATCGGTGGGAAAGGAAAGATTTAAGCACATCTTCATCCTCCTCATCCTTTTACTCGACTCATGCTTGCTTTTTTTCCCTCCATCTTTCCCCTCTCCTCATCGCTCTCCCCTCTCCACCCCAAAGCTCCCATCCCTCCCACGCCTCCGCTTCTACTTTGTATTAAAACAACATGATCCATGAGGCGGGGAGGGCGACTCGCAGCACCGCTAATTCTAATTAATCCAGCGTGGTCGCACAGCCGCGGCAGGGGCCCCAAGCGCTCCCAGTCTATCAGATAGAAATTCATAACTTAATTGAGGTCAGAGCCTCGAGCCGGCAGAACAAAAGTCTCCAGCCAGGACCAGCGAGATCAATAGTAATAAATATCGGACTGGGCGGCCTACAATTGGTGGCTGGAGTGCACACAACACAACAAGTCTCATACGGCAGCCTGCATTTAGAACCTGCAGCCGTATTTGTTTGTTTGTGTGTGAGGAGTTGAGTCTAGCATATCTTTTTAAATGTTCTTACCTTTATTATTAAAAGATTAAAACATAAATATGGACATGTACCTCGATACAAATGCCAGATACCAGTAAATTACCCATTATACCTACCTGTTACATAGGTATTACTTGGTTATTATTTACCTACCAGGAGTTACAATTATCTACTTACTTTCAGCATCACCATTATTTTCAATATCCGATAAAACATCAGCTATTATTTGCTTGACATGTCCTACATAGACATAGACTTTTTAAGTTCAAGATGCCATTAAAAAGCTGAACCATCTCATGTTTGAGTTTACTAAATTGTTTAGTTTAATAATCTTAAATCACTGGCAGTTTGGTAAAAACGAACACACAAGAAACGATTGTATGTCTCTAATTAGTTAAATAATCCGGTGTTGCTGTGAAATGATGAACCGCACGTTAAATGAATGGCAAAAATAGAAAATGTCAGCCCATTGTATTAATATAGACTACTGCAATTACCAAATAGCACAAGGCTGCTCTTTTCTCAAAGGGGAAAAAAAAAGTGTGTTTCCCAAATATGGTATTCTTAGTTTGTGCCAAATCCTGGCTCACAAATCAAGAAGCACGTCAGAGAAAATCTTCCATTTTAATCAAACTGAACAAATCGCAAGCATTAGCATCTGTTCACGCTCATTTTTCACGAGAAAGCGTAGTAAACCCTGTGGCAATATTTCTAATGTTTCATATTGAAGTCGCAACATTCAGCAAAAAAAAAAAAAAATTAAATACTGCAACGTTGGTTGCGGATATAATGCAGCTGCACTTTGAGCATTTTCACAGCTTTTTGGATCCAAGCTAAGCCAAACAAAGAACACTGAACCATCTCGTCTGTGTCCTCTGCTGTGGTGTCAACTACTTGTGTGATCAAAACACACACACACACACACACACACACACACACACACCATGGTTGGTGGTTGATTGAAATTCTATGGTGGAGGCATTATTACACGTTCCTATCCCTCCCCTTTCCCAGCACTCCCTCCTATAACTAATGGCTCAGTCAGGCCAGTCATAACAAATATCCAGCAAGATTCGTCATAATTGTGTGTGTGCATGTGTGTTTGTGTGTGTGTGTGTGTGTGTAATTGTGCAACCTATCCCCCAGAATATATAGGGTCTTTAAGAAAGGGAAGGCAGCGAGGTGGGAAAGGAAGAAGATGGAATATATTGAGGATTTAAAGAATAAAAATGGAGAATAAAGTAGGATGGAGGGAGAAATGGAGCAGATAAACAAAGATATGAGACAGATACTTACTGTTTACACCGTAGTGTGTGTCCTTTTCACCTCTCGGGATGTATTCGGACATTATTCATCTTACAAATCAATCAGCGTGATTGCTCTATGGAAGTATTGTATTGATATCGTCAGGATTTCAAAATATACTTAATCTACTGAATAAGCCAGAAGTCCTGCTGGTTATTTTCTCCACTGTTTCTTAACAGACTCCAAAAAAGAAAACAATAAAATGCTATATATTGATACTGAAATATCAAATTGCAGATTTTTTTTGATAGAGAGTATAAGAGAAAAAAGCAATACACTTCAGGCAGGATGAATGTTGTACACGCATGTTCTTCTTCATGCCTCTAGCATGTAAATGAGCCCTTTTTAGCTTTGGCATGTCAGAGCTGCAGTGATCGCCCTCGCACACTCTCACTCTCTCTCTCTCTCTCTCTCTCTCTCTGCAACAGATTAATAGGAGGACTCTGAGACGCTCCCACAGCTTAGTGCACACATTAATGCAGATGTTTAAGAAAGCTTCCTCTTTATCCAAGTGTAACGGCTCACAGCATGCATTTCAATGTGTGTGTTTGTATCTACTGTTAAAGCTGAGGACACACCACCTTAACGTTTTATACTCCACCCTGTAAGCCGCTCTTATAGCGTTGGTATTTAGTACCCGCTGCACATTAGCTGGACTCGATGAAAGGAAAGCTGTTGCCACGCTGTGTTAAAAGGGCCTATCGGACATAGATACAGTTATGAATCTATAATATGAGCACTCAGAAAAGAGCCAGCGACTTGACAGTAATAGTGCGGCCTAAAGAGCCATTCCAGCAGGTAACAGTCCTCTTTGCCATCATCAGCTGTTGTTTCTTTCTTATTGGCCACTCACTGGGCCTTGCCTACACTCAACTATTTGATTTCCATCGTTCTTAAGCGTCCACATAAATTGTCAGGAGCATTAAAGCTGTCCTCGACCGTTTCAGACTGAGGGGAGGGGGGGGGGAGTGAGGGCTGGATACAGACAGCGAGGGGAGGGGATGGGGGTGAGGAGAGAGAATAAACAAAGTAAGTGTTTTGCCTTCCATCAGTCTCCCGCAGTACTCAGCTTTATGAGTCCCTCACTCCAAATGCCTCAGCTGCAGCCCCCGCTGCCTCGCCATTGATTTTCATATTACACTCTTTTATGTATTTATTTATTTCATATATTTCTTTTTAAACATCATCAATGAGCCGCAGGAGGACAGACAGGAGGGGGGGGGGGGCCCTCCGGCGATGGTAATTCTCAGTCCCCAACCTCATCCTCCTTCTCTGATGGCTTTAATGGAGGCTAAGGTGTCCCACGGGAACAAGCAAAGCCTCGGCGACACGGGGAGGGGAGGGAGGTGTGGAGGGGGCCGAAGGGAACGGGGTCGCAGGGAATGGAGGTTTAAAGAAAAAGAGAGGCTTCTTTTGTCCGCCGTGACAGAGGAAGGAGAGGGAATCAGGCTATTGTGGGTGGAGGAATGTCCAGCCTTTTAGAGGAGCTTTTACCCTTATTGCCCCGTCCTCCACACACACACAGGAGGACAACCTGTGTAAGGTGTTCACATTTAAGGCCTTTTGACTGCTCTGACACTCTAAATATCTATAATCCCTGGCATCCTCCGGGACCCCTGTCAGCTCTGGACCCCTTGGACCAGTCAGGATTTCCCCCCAAACAGTGGGGGGTGGGGTGGGGGGGGGGGGCACCTGAAGGACACTCCCAGGAGGTGTGAAGGACAGGGAGGTTGCTGTCAGGCTAATTTGACCGTGGGTGGCAGTGCTCACACGCTGAGTGGCAAGGTTACCTCTCCCGGCTCAGAGAGGAGACCCAGATTCAATTAGGGCTGGCCCCGGTCTGCAGATCCTTTTAACACAGGGGCCTTCCCAACATGCATGCACACACACACACACACACACACACACACACAGCAAACAGGGTAAACTCATGTGCATGCACAGGCCTTTACATATAATGACTGTGACTATTCTGCATTCATTACAATTCAGTTTACTGCATGCAACGAAACAAACACTCCAAATAATCCTGGTATTGTATGTTTTGGAACATACAGAAACGTAGTGACAGATAAATGTCTTAGAAAGTGCTAGGAGTCAGTTCTGTCTGGTCGGTGATGTCGGGAGATGATGGTCTTCGTCCCCTCCATCTTACTCACATCTGTGTTCTGCTTTCTGATTAATGGCACCTGCTCATCATAATGCTGTCTGCTGGAATCTGCATACCAATGATCCCGGTCGCCTATCGATTCACCCCTCATCCTCCCCCCCCCCCCCCACACACACACACACACACACACACACACACACACACACACACACACACACACACACATCCCCTTTCTCTCCCTCCCCCCCAACCACTGTCATTATAAAAGTCAGCAGCTGCTGCATGCATTGATCATAAATCATAATTGCTTGTCCATTTTTCCCCACTTGTTTAATGTTGCTGTCAGGGGCAGTGGGGGGGGAGGGGGGGGGGCAGCGGGGGGGAGGAGCGGGGGAGGGAGGGAGAAAGAAAAGCCCTGAGAAAGTTGAGACTGAGAAAACGAGCTGAAGGAGAAATAGAAAGGAAGAGGTTATAAAGAGAGAATGGATTTGGCAGAGTAGAGTGTTGTGCACCTAGTGGTCATCAGAGGGATTGCAGCTCACAACAGCTTTTGTATTCAGCTTTATTGGATCCACCATTTGAGAAATGTGTTGAAAAGGATTTTTTTTTTTTTTTTTTTATAGCTTTTATCAGATACTGCTCAGTCTGGAAGAATGAAACGGCCAGCTCTACTTTCCTTTTTCTGACGTCGTCGCCAAAATATCTGCCAGTCATCTTGGCTAAGGTCTCGTTTGTTTACAGTAATTACACTAATGTCCCAAAATGACTAGCAGAGATTTACTGATGTTAGATTCCAGCACTTTTTAAGTATTTTTGAATATCCAGACAAAACCTTTTTTAGTGAAAGACAGAGATGAAGCTAATAATGTGTTGAAAAACACTTCAATTATTAGAGATAGGCTTGATTACCCACCATATATGCCATATCCCTCGGGACCATTGGCAGTTGGATTTGCATGGTATGAACACATGACAGTGATCAGCCTAAAACCTAGTTTCAAGAGGAGATCAAGGTAGTATTTGAAACCCTGACTAGGGTAAGCGTACACCTCTGATATGCCCTTGATCCCTCCACCTTAATAAAAAGCTTGGCTTGAACGTTTGTAGGATTCTCGTCCCGTCGCCCAAAGCCTTGTGAAGGCAGAGAGATGGAGAAAACAAGTTAAAGCACTTTCCAGAAATGAACCCAACATCTGTGACGGTCCCTTTGTGCAGATAAACAGAGTTACACACAAGGTTTTATTTGTTGGCCTCCGTGAGACACAGTTGGAGAAAGAGACACAAACGTGGTGACACACACACACGATCATCTTTCAGTGGACCAATTTAGCTGAAGTTACAGTATTATTTGGATCTGTAAAGAAATTGGATCATGCGCTCATAATCTTCCTGCCTCCTTGGTTTCGCCGTCCTTCCCTTTCATCCATCTTGCTTCACATCGTTTGTGTGGTAGAAATGATAGATTGGTGTGACTTAAATTCAGCAAAACTGCAATTGTACTAATAGATCAATCCCTATCCCTGCTGCTCCCAAGCATATTGCTCCACCCCATTAGGGTGATACACTCCACGGTGCTGGATCTCTGCTGCTGCCTGCATTGTGCAGCAGCGGCTTTATTGAGCACTCTGCTGACATCCAGCCGGGCATTTCTGCACCGCAAGGGGAAACTTTGGATGACATGTAAAAGCAGGGGTCCGGTGCGACATGCCTCCGTAATGGGATGGGAACAGGGGTGCACCAGAGAGGTGGGAGGGGGGGGGCAACTGCAGGTATTGGGGGGAGAATGGTGGGAGGTGGCGGGGAGGGAGGGAGGGAAGGGAGGGAAGGGAGGGAGTGTCGCTTCCAGGCTGCTTCCAAAGCAAATGGAAGACAATCCAATTTCCTGTGATTCCATCAAGCCTCCGTCCTGGATGAAGGGGCATTAGGGAACGCTGAGAGGACAGGCCGCTGACCCCTCACATGAACATGCAGGAGGACTGTACACACACACACACACACACACACACACACACACACACACACCGGAAACATATTCCCATGCACGTACCTAGGCAACGTTCAGTGCAACAGTGTTTGCTTTTTGCTTCTCACTGATTTAACGGCGTGTTGATTTTGCTTGTGATTATCAAACGTCCGTTCATACTTTTGTTGAGCTTTTTGAACAACTAAGTGCAGATTATCCCTCGCTGCAGATTAGTTTAAATCCCTTACACTTTAATTAGAACTGTATGTATGGATGTGCATCAAGGTCTTTCACTGTGTGTGTGTGTGTGTGGGGGGGGGGGGGGTTAAGTCTATCAATTGTATCTGGACCTTTGACAATTTTAGTAAAATTCTCTTTCTCTCTCATATCTCTCTCTCTAGTATCTCTTTCTCTCATATCTCTCTCTCTCTCTCTGTAGTATCTCTTTCTATCTCTCTAGTATCTCTTTCTCTCTCATATCTCTTTCTCTCTTTCTAGTATCTCTTTCTCTCGTATCTCTCTAGTATCTCTCTCTCTAGTATCTCTTTCTCTCTCTCTAGTATCTCTTTCTCTCTCATATCTCTCTCTCTATAGTGTCTCTTTCTCTCTCTAGTATCTCTTTCTCTCTCTCGTATCTCTCAAGTATCTCTCTCTAGCATCTCTTTCTCTCTCTAGTATCTCTTTCTCTCTCTCTAGTATCTCTTTCTCTCACTCTAGTATCTCTTTCTCTCTCATATCTCTCTCTCTAGTATCTCTTTCTCTCATATCTCTCTCTCTCTCTAGTATCTCTTTCTATCTCTCTCATATCTCTCTCTCTAGTATCTCTTTCTCTCTCATATCTCTCTCTCTAGTATCTCTTTCTCTCTAGTATCTCTTTCTATCTCATATCTCTCTCTCTCTAGTATCTCTTTCTATCTCTCTCATATCTCTCTCTCTCATATCTCTCTCTAGTATCTCTTTCTCTCTCGTATCTCTCTCTCTAGTATCTCTTTCTATCTCTCTCATATCTCTCTCTCTAGTATCTCTTTCTATCTCTCTCATATCTCTCTCTAGTATCTCTATCTCTCTCATATATCTCTCTTTCTAGTATCTCTCTCTCTCTCTAGTATCTCTCTCTGTAGTATCTCTCTCTCTCTAGTATCTCTTTCTCTCTCGCTGTTGTATGCCCTCTCTCTTGTTCTCGTCTCTCTCTGTCTCTCTGTCTCTCTCTCTCTCTCTCTCTCTCTCGTATCTCCCTCTCTCTCTTGTATCTATTTCTATCTCTCTCTTGTTTCTCTTTCTCTCTCTCTCGCTGTCGTATCCCCATCTCTCTTGCTCTCATATCTCTCTCTCTCTCTCTCTAGTATCTCTTTCTCTCTCTCTCTCTCTGTCTCTCACTCGTATCTCTCTAGTATTTCTCTCTCTCTCTCTCTCTCGCTGTCGTATCACCATCCCTTCTAGTATCTATTTCTCTCTCTCTCTCTCTCTCTCTCTGTCTGTCTCTCTCTCTCTGGCTCAAATGAATTGGGAGAGACAGACACAATGTCCTCAGTACATCACAGGTTGCGCCTTGACTCGCAGACAGACAGCATTGTTGTCTTGGGTTAACTACGGCACGCTTTCCACGCTGGTGGCGATTTGCATCTGCGATCCACCCAGAGGGAATAGAAGGCTCTAATCCAATCAGCAGGTCCCTGAAGTGCTGCTCCTGGGAGAGAGAGAGAGAGACAGACACAACAATAGGATCACTCTGCACCGGGTCCAGCTAAAGAGAGGGAAGACAGGGAAGAAGGGGGCTGAAGAAGGAAAGGATAAAGATTGAAGAGGAGACTGAATGGCAAAGAGAGAGAAAGGTGGATGTGGTAATTAGAGCAGAGGGAAGAGGAGTGACTGGAAAAAGAGAGAGGTGACGGTGTGCGAGGTAATGAAAGAAAAGACACGAGGGAGGTGTGGTTTTGGAAGGAGGTCAGATGAAGAAGAGGAGGGAGAATTTCAAGAGAGCAGAGGAAGGACATGGAAGTGACCAAAAAACAGGATCTGCTGCAGGAAGGGCAAAGGTGGAAAGACTAATGAATAATTTCACCCTTAAGAGTTTTAGTCATTTAGAGGTATTTCCAACCGCAGTGACATTTTACGCCACAGGAGGAAATGTCATCGCTCCTGCTGGCTTTTAATCCGTCTCTGAGCGTTGGTGACCACTGTGCTCGGCTCAGCGACCGCTCTTGTTCTGGGTCTGGAGGCAACAGTTTGATCATTTATCATCATTATGAGGTGCAAAGGCAGGCTGGAACAGTGATTTAGAACTGAATGTCCTGTTGATGATGCCTGTCATATATTGTGTCTTATTAGACCTGCACACACACACACACACACACACACACACACACATTCCCTCATCCTTGTCCCCAATCCACAGTACGACCAAGAGTTATATCTCTGCCATTGACCCCTTGACCCCAAGTATCATTTATACTGGCCACCCACAAATCCACATGCACTCCCAAACAGAGACCACCACGGATTTTTCTCCCCATTGTCCCTGAACTGTGTTGTGTGTCACGGTCACATAGCCTCCATGGTTCATTCATTTCAAAGATGAGGCTGGACCCAAACACACACACAGTCCTGTTGCTTTATTCTCCCTACAACAGCAAATGTGTCTGAATCCGCAGAAGAAAATAGTCCCAAACAAATGCTAATACCATAGGTACCACAGGGACCGTCCGGGATGTTCAGACCGTCTTTACCTCCGAGGTGTATTTGAAGGGTTTTGAGCAACAAATCCCACTTGACGTCTAAGGTCCAATACTAACTCTCATGGGATCAATTCGGTTCATTTAAAGGAAGCGATACACTTTTTGAATCTGCTTTCACTTTAACGAACTGCTACTGATACTTCACACATTAAAAGTAAGTAAGTTTGTCAAAGGAAAAACCTGGGAAAGTCACGTCATTTAGAAATAAAACCTATTTTCATTTTGTTGTTCTCTACATGTTCGACCTTTAAGTCGATACACAGACGTTTCAAAGAATGTAGGGTCGTGGATCTTTGCCTCAAAGGCATGGAAAAGTGTTGGAAATGTATCGTGGAGTCACGACATGCGAGACATAGTGATGAGATGTAGAGTTGGGGATAACACTGGTCTGCTGTTTTGGGGGGAGATCGTGATGCTGGACGCACCTCCACTGTAAAACGCAGACTTTCATTAGCTGGTTTTCAGCAAAGTCGTTTTCTCACACACCAAATGTATGTTGTGACGTCTGATATATGGCTGCTTTCTGTCTTACAGGATAATGAAGGACAGACGGCGCTACATTATGGTAAAAAAAAAAAGCCCCTCTTATTCATCTTCTAAAGTCCAAAATGTTGTATATTCACTTCCATTTTCTTGCTTTTGTTTATTTTTTGCAAATAGTGAGTTTCTCATTTTGGAACAAAACTCTTCACATCCATCGTACACTGACATCTCATTGTCTGTGTGTGTGTGTGTGTGTGTGTGTGTGTGTCTGTGTCTGTGTGTGTGTGTGTGTGTGTGTGCTTTCTCTTCACACACAGCAGCTTGTTTTTCACTCTTTGCCAACAACTGTCTTCCTCCCACTCTGTCTTCCATTCCACGTCTTTATTTCTTTATTTGTTTTTCACCCAGTTTCTCTAATTCCTCTCTGTTGTATCCTGTGTTTGCGTGTGTGTGTGTGTGTCCTTTGGTATGTGTGGATGCCTGTCTGGTTTTGTTGTGTGTGTGTGTGTGTGTGTGTGTGTGTGTGTGGTGTGTGTGTGTGTGTGTGTGTGTGTGTGTGTGTGTGCGTGTGTGTAATAATCGGTAGGCCTCCCAGAGGAAATCAGCTCTGGTCCTTAGACTCCCCTGACCCTCTCATGCCCCAACACACAAGTCCCCGAGGGGCGTTTCCCCCGTCCTCTGAGTGTGTGTGTGTGTGTGTGTGTGTGTGTGTGTGTGTGTGTGTTAGCTGCACCATCTGTCCACCGGCGGGGTGGAGTTGGTGTGGGCATGTTGCATCACCCGCTGGATGATCAGCACACACAAACAGGCTCAGCAGGAGAGGAAGCCCCGAGGATGGGGCATAAAAAGATGACTAATAAACATACGCGATGAACTCCAAGAGACAAATAGCAGAGAATGAAAATTCATTCCCACCTCTCTTTGCACAGGGCCACAGTGGCTGGCAAGTGATTAATTGAGGGTTTACTGCTCACCATAAATTGTTCTCCTCCTCTACGGCTCCCCCGAGGGCCAGCCACTTTTTACAGCTCAAGGCCCAGGCGAGACGCCCGCCACGCGCACACACACACGCCGCCGGATACATAAAATACTGTTTAGAGCAACAAGAGGACCGCAAGCGTGGCTAAAAAACAACAAAAAAAACAAGCTTTGTTAGTCTTGGTTTGGCAGAAAGATAAGCGGTTCTTGAAACGATCTGATACTCACACACTTCACACCTCACACGCCTCCAGCACGCACACACACTTGCTCACACACGTCTGGTGCATTCCGATGTATCATCATATCTCATGCACACACGGCCAGCCAGCCACCCTGGGCTGGAGGTTAAGAGGCCTGGCTGTCAATCACCGTGGCTGCTGACATCAGCGATCATGGCGCGGCACAGAGTCCGCTCTTTAAGAGGAGCGAGCGATTGACACCGACAGAGAAGAGCACTCAGAACAAGAGAGGGAGGGAGGGGAGGGGGGGGATGCCAGAGGGGCGAGAGGTGCATCGGCAAAGCAGAGACATGCTAACTGTGTTAAGAAAGTGCAAGCCTCCCCCCCCACTTCCTCCCCCTTATGCAGAGAGAGAGAGAAGACCCTTTTAGTGGGGCAGAAATTGCCAATGGGGCAGAAATGAAGTGTTTGAGAGAACCACAGGTCCAGGCCGGTGTCAGTGCCGGGCCTGCAGATGGGCTTTTCATTAACTGCAGCTCTGTGCATATTGCACAAGACTGTAGTGTGGAGGAGAAAAGCCATGAGGCAAATTTCCTCAAACCTGGTGCGCACCATCGTAGCACTTTGAAATGAGCTGCGGCGATCCGTCACATTCTGCTGATTACTCCTCCTTTCTTTAACCCGGGCGAAGACATTACAGCTATGATGAGGGCTGTACATCCAGCAAGTGTTAGCAATGCTAATGCTAATTGGAATCTAAACATAATATGCAGGTTAATGGGGAAGTCATTAGTTTTGTAGGAAATTCGACATGAACCAAACTACTGGTCAGGAGATCGCCAAAGTGACTAGGATTCATCCTCTGGAGAACATGAGTGATGGACTGTCCAACAGACCGACTTGGCTTAAAAAAGTGAAATGCCTTGTTTGCCTTTTGTCCTCTACTTGTTTTATTTAGGGATGTCCCGATCTTATTTTTTAGTTTCCAATCCGATTCCGATATTTTTATTTTAGTTCCGATGCCGATATTTCCCGATACCGGTTTCCGATATCACCTTTTCTGTTGGCAAACAGCATTTAATTTCGTGTACATTAAGGAATAGACAGGCGATCACAAATTCACGATTTTTTGTTTTTTGTTTTTTTTGCATTTTGCAATAAAAAAATCTAATCTTTCATTCAATTCCCTTTATTCTCTTAAATAGCACTTTGGTTGTTAAACATGCCAGTACTTAGAAACTATAATCCTAGATAATGGCGGTTGATGCAATAGAACAACAACGACAAACGAGCTAAACAATGGAATCATGGGAAATAATAAATATGGATCGGCCATGAAATTTAATTGGATCCATCCCTAGTTTCCTTCCTCTTCTTTTCTGTTTTCTCCTCATTATTTTTCTCTCCTTTCACAGCTTCGGCGTGCGAGTTTGCCGACATCGTGGAGCTCCTGCTGAACGCCGGAGCCGACCCGTGCATCAAAGACATGGAGGGCTCTCTCCCCGAGGAGGTCACCGAATCCAGTGCCATCTCCTCCCTCCTGCGTCAGTACACGGCTCCGAAAGGCTAGATGTCCCCCGGTCTCATCCCTGCTCCTCCTCGTCCTCCTCGTCCTCCTCATCCTCCTCATCCTCCTCGTCCCTAAAGAGACTCTGTTCACCCCCAGCAGCTGGCAGACCTGGGTTGCAACCGTTTTTATTTGATTTTATGTTCAAATGCTTGAGGTGAGTTTGATTTTGTTGCCGTAGCTCTTTGGAAACTACGGGGTGTAAACATCAGCCCTTCCATTTGATGAGACATGAAATGAAGAACACCTCATGTATTTTCATTCATCTAAATACTGTATATTCACTTTCCATACCCAGTAGGGTTGGGTGATATGATGGTTATGATTATACTATACTGAGGTAGTTCTACCTTAAAATATCTGACTGGAGTCCACCAGTGCAGGCAATGTTGCAGCTCAATTAGCAGGACTGCTTATTGGCGATATTGTGATGACGGGATCTGTGCATCAATGTGATGAAGTATCTGCATTTGTCAGGTATTTAAGTCACTGGAAGAACTAAAAACAGACATTCCCATCCACGTTTCCCTTCTGTAAACGGTATAAAATCCATACTGTAATAAAGTATTTTCTACATATCGCCCACTCCTACTGCCCAGGTCAGACAGTCAGCCAGGCCTTTTAGTCCGGGTCAGCCCTCTCTGACCATCTGTTCATGGTTCAGTTGTTACGTTCGAGGAATGCTTTAATTATTTGTCATTTATCGAATTAAAGACTTCAACAAATAATGCCTTGTTCTCTGCTCATTAGATAAAGAATTAAAGTCAGCATCAGATGGCAGCGTGGTACGCTCTATAGTACTCTTACTATTCATAGTACAAACACACTGCAAGTCCATGTATAAGTACAACCTAAACTGACCTCCCAACAATCTTACTCAGCACCACATTAAACCCGAGCCATACATTATCCATATACTTTAAACTGAGTTTTCATTGTGGGTCATTTCAGCAAATACGATAAGCTTTATCAGAATAAACTAAAGTTATGCAAAGAATTTTCAATAAAGAAGGTTAAAAAGCAAACAAACAATGCAATTAAACAGGAGAAAACGTTGGGGGATCACAAAGAAGACCTGCAATTTCAAGAAAGCAAGATTCAAAGTACAGAAAATACACATAAAAAGATTCATAATGGCATCGCCAACAACGCCGTGACTCTGCATAAAGTCGAGTTGTGCGCTACGATACAAATGAGCACTCATGCAAGTGACACCCCATTTATTCAGCCTCTCTGTAATAAAGTGCCGTCAAAACTAATGACAACACGTGGCTGCAAACCAATTAAATGTGTGACGCAATAAAACAGAATCAAACTAGCCTCAAATGGAAATATTCATTTGCCGGTCCTTACAGCACACACTGTTGATCCATAGCTGTAATCCATAGGTGGAGCCTCATACTCCAACTCCATAACCTGCCTCTGTGCTATTATGTCATATAGGAGGGATCTGGATGTTTTCCAAAAATAACCAACACATGGTGTGAGTCCAAATCTGCTTTACTCATCCTCAAGCCCCTCTGATCAGCACATTCTCTCTGCCTCACACACACACACACACACACTCCAGCAGATGAGAATACACTAAATCTGAATCCTGCATCTTAACAGCCTCACAAAGATGCAAATGCACAAAGCTTTATCCTTCCCTCTCTAGCACACTCCCTCTGCCCCACGCTTGCACTGGAGTGGAAACCTGCTGCGACACGAGGCGTTAGGTAACGTCCTCGGCACGTCCGCTCGCTGCCTGTCAGTCACTCACAGATCTGTGACAGCGGCGGACGGTCCATCCGGCCATTGGTAGTCGTCGCCAGGGGCTTCAAATTCAATTTGAGTCCTGTCAGCTGTTGTACAGTGCCTGCAGGGAATTGAGATGCTAGTGAACCGTGCTGCACATGAGGTGAATCGGAATGTCTTCACGTGACGTCTGTATCTGCATCTTCACAAATCACACGATGAGAGCCGGGGACTATTTTTTTCCCCCCAAAGTACCGTCATTCTCCGGGCATATGGCCCTCCTCAATGAGACGCTCCACCCGTCCCCTCTGGTGGGTTTTGAGGAGGAGCCGTACGTGAGTGGAGGAGGAAACCCTTTTTGAGTATTCAACCCGAGTCCGAGACACGATGCGCTACAATCCCACAAAGAGACGGCCGGTGACCGTCTTGTTGTTATGAATTCCATCCGCATCCGGCCATTAGGCTGCTGGTGTATCTCTAAAGCCTGATTGGGGCCCGTTGTTGTCTCCTTTTTGCTTCCTCAACCCCCGTTACGCCGGCTCGAGGTAAGAGAGGGTGACGGCAGTCATGCTTCCCCCCCGGCTCGTCTGCAAGACTCTGACACTAAGCCCATTATGCTTCCATTATGGGGCTTCAATTTTCCTCTGAGCGTTTTGACACTGCAGCTCCCCCCCCCCTCCCCCCCCTAAGCCCAATATTGTTCAGCCGTTCTGAATATTTATGCATTTTTGGGTGAAAAGTAATTAACTTCATTTTCTCAAGTAGTAAACTCAAGTTCCGGTACTTTACTTGAGTGCTTTACTTTTTTTTGGAAATTCATAGGGGCTTTTTTATTTCCTAACAAATCTTTACGGTGTCCCCCCATGTTGTATACTCGGCACATTGTTCTTGTATAATATTCAGTTCATTATCTAATAAGGAAACGATGACTCAGCATGTTTTAAGTAGTGGCCACATTTCCATGATCAGGTTTTATGAGTATCCCCGTTATATTTTGCACATATAAACATCACATCCTCCTTGCTGAAGCCTCATCCAGTCGTATAGGGTGTCCATGTTTCTGCTCACTCTCCGCCACGTCTGCATGCGTGTATTTCCCGACGTCGTAGGTAGTCGGTAAAGGAAGAAATATGATGGTAAATGATGGAAAGTAATGATGATCAACAAGCCGAAGTAAAGGGAGAGGCTGACCTCGGTAATGCCATGCAGGTCGTAAATCCCGTTGTCACTCTTGTTTTCCATTACCGGTGATCAGATGGAGACTCTAAATCCAAGAGAGTTCAGACAGCAACTTCAACTGTTGTGGTAATTCAGCTGGTGAAGAAATGAATGGCTGAGATGTTGATAAATCAAGACACACACGCGTGCAGGACCGTCAGATACCTGGTCACTGTCAGAGTTATATGTTCCCGTGATATGAATAAGCATGTAAACAGCAAATCCATAGCGTCGTAACGTATTAATTCAGACGCCAGAGTCGGAGTGTTTTGTCCTGTTTTTGATGGCCTTGTTTGTCGCCGGGGAACCTGTGATGTATTTGTGGAATGCGTGTGCGCCTCTTTAACAATTCCCCCGGAGAGACTCCTCCATCTCACCTCTTTCCCACCCTCGTCATCCCTCCCCTTTTCATCTTCCTCTCACCACACGCTTTCCTTTTCCTTTTACCTCTCTCTTCTGTAAAAGCAATACTGTGTCGTTGCTTTGGCCAGCTCTTAATGCAACTCTACACACACACACACACACACACACACATACACGCACACACACCTCCACCCCCCAAATAGTCTCCTCACACTGCAGCACCCCCATACCCTCCCTGCATGAGCAGCGTGGAACCCAACAGTAAGCAGAAATCCCTCTGCTGCTGAAACACTTCCCACTAATATTCAGTGTGTGTGTGTGTGTGTGTGTGTGTGTGTCTCCAAGGCACAGCTCTAAAGCTTTATGTGTAGTTTATGGTGATGAACAAGCGTTTCTGCTACCCACCAACAACGAGGACCCGAGCTTTCAGACTCCAGATCAGCCAACAAACGGCCAAGAGTCCTTTTCCTCCCAGAAAAGCTTCAAACATATTATCATCACTACGGTATTTATCATGCTTTCCTCTGGGGGTCATGAACCCTCCTCTTTTGGTTACCTCCTATGTATCCGACATGTGCAGCAGGATAATTATTGGGTGTAAAAAGGCCCGGTTTCACATTAAAACAGCATTGAGCTCACAACCTTGAGGGTGTCATTGAGAGGCCTCTGTTTGACTCCGGTCCCTCTTTAGGACTCACTCCGTCATCCCGTGGATCATCGTTCACCGCGGGCCCGATGGAGTCGTTTGGGGAGAAAAATGCCTTGTCTTGATGGTGCAAGATTGACTTTCGTGGGCCAAAACAAATCCTCTCTATTTTGCATGTTAATTTATTCCCTTTTGCTTCAGACGGAGAGGGGGGGAAAAAAAAACAGTTTCCTTCAGGAAGTTTGTAATAAAAGCCTTGCGATCGATGATAATAGCATTTGTGCTCGTGTTTGTCATCTTCGCAAAAGCAACAGTGGTGGAGTTCCCACAGATTTATTTGTATACTAGTGCTGTAAGTGGCGTGTAAATTATCCTAACTGTCTGTGCGGCTTTTTATCTTTGTAAGGCCGCACTATTAGAGCCTATCCATTAATGCCCATAGCGCAGCCAATCAATGCTTAAATAAAAATCAGCTCAATTTGCGGCGGTTTTATGCAAACGTGCAAACTCCAACCAGGCTGACTCTTTGCTTTTTGTTTTTATAATGCAACAGGAATAGCTAAAAACACAAAGGAATCGATAACACTTAAGTTTGGGTTAGGTTGGCCCGCTCTCAGACAAGTGGCGCACATCGCTGCATACAAATGAGGTTTCATACAGATGTACACTGTGGTGTAATTTCATTATAATTCTATACATAGTTAGCCAACACCATAGTTACGGGGAATAAATCCACTGTAACCGGAGAGGTCTTAGCGATGCAGCAACTGCTGCTACGAACAACTGCGAAGGAGACGCTGAGGTCATGTCCTCCTGCATATTTAGATGTTTTGACAAGGATTTTTCTTTTATGGTTGTTTTCTTTATGGATCCTTTATTAGAAAGCCAACTGTAGTAAGTCACAGAAGAGAGAGAGAGATGGGGAATGAAGACTGTTTGCTGGACTAAACCCAGTATCATTGTGGTCAACGCCAGTGTTATTATTATTATTATTATTAAAAGTAAGGTTCAGATACTTCCATCCAGCCCACCTCTTTAATCCAGCCTGAAATATTTCAACTATTAAATGGCTTGCCATGAAATCGGGTTTTTGGTGCTCCCTCAACTTTTCATGAAGCCATCATAAGGTCAATGATGTGTCCCATACTTACCTTTTTTTTGCATGTTAGCATTATGAGAATGTCGGCATGCAGATGTTAGCATTTAACTCCTCACAGATGGATTGATGGATATAGATATTGTCTAAAGTGCTGTGTTCATGACTCCTCTGGGCGTCAGCAAAGAGCATGTGGACTCATGGGAGTGGAAAGTTGTCATTCCCAGGGGGTAATTGGTCGCAGCCCTCGGGCGTCCTGAAGCTCACAGACCTCACAGGCAGCCAAAACCATCTTGCAGGCTTGTTTCGGATGTGAATGTGTTTTGGAACGCATGAACGCACAATGAAACAATCGGAAGATAATATTTTATTCTTCTGATTCGCAGCCTTGATTTGGTTAATTAGTCCGTCTCCTCATTTACTCTCTAGCACACTTGACCACCTCTCTTTCCCTCCATCGCCGGAGAGGAGGGATGCCGTCTGAATGCAGCGTTCACAAGCGTCAACTGAGGATGTGACCTCATATTAAAGTTCCAGTCGGCAAGTCCGGCGGATCGAGGGCACTCTGTCAGATTTTGAATGTTTCCAACTCTAACGCTCCTCCCCCTCGACCACCGAGCTCCTCCCCCTCAACCACCGAGCTCCTCCCCCACGACCACTGAGCTCCTCCTCTTGACTTTGTGCCCTCTGAACTCCCTTAGACCACGCCACCTTTGAAACGTGAGTCCGATGTTGACTCTGTTTTATCACGGGCACCGTCGCCATCTTTCTTTTTCTCGGTTTTTAACGAGGAATTGGAAGCTTGTTGCTACTTCCCTCCACCTCCCCCCTGTGATAGTGGTACGACCCGAGGGGGGAGGGGCTCTGTGTTGTGCACGAACACAGCCCTGCGTGCTGATTGGATAGGATGATCCGGGCGCTGTCGATCTTTGCAAAACAAAAAACAGGCTCTACGTGCGTAGAGGTGCATTTTTTTTTTTTTTTCTAAAACCTGATGATTTATGTTGTTCTATCGGAGCGTATAGTGTCGGCTTCAGGGAATATGATGAAAAAAAAATGTTGCAGACTGGGGCTTTAAATATTTGAATTAAAAATAAATAAATAAGTTTAAGTATTTCCTTTTCATCCACCAAAATGACAAACTAGGAGCAGTCACCTGCTTTCAGAACCTCCATAATAGAGTTGTATGTATCTTTGATTGCTAGTCAAATCATCTTTGCATTATAATAATATGGATTCTGACCTCAGTGGTTGAAAATCAGCCCTGCATGTTTCCTGTTTTTTGTACACTGACATATTGCCATACAGGCTAACTGCCAGCATATGGCCCATATTCCCTCTTTGCCTAACCTCAAAGCATATTTTCCAATACTTCACAAAGCACTCTACAATTAGTTAACAGCACGGGGATTACGGATAGATTTAACGGTGCAGCCCTGCAATCTGCTGCTGTGTCTCTTTAGCACTGAGAGGATCAGCGAAGCCCGCCAGGCATCTGTTTCTCCACTTGTTTTAATTTTTTCCTCTCTTTCTTCTCTCTCTTCATGCATCTTGCTTGTCACCCCCCCACCCGGAGAGCGAGAGAGCAAAGCAGCATCAATCACTGTTAACTGACTGACCACTGTCTGTTGGTGGTACTAAATGGATCCCCACAATTGAATAGAGGCCTAAGTGTGTGGTAAATGCTCTCAATGGGTAAATGAATTTGCGGGTTAACTCGCCCTAAGAGCGTTTGGATAAGGGGAAAAATAATAAAAACACCTACAGCAGATATTTTTCCTCTTGATGTATTGGAAACAAAGTTCAGCTGAAAATCTTAACTCTCACATTCATCACCGGAGGCCCGGTCTATTAAAGAGAAAAGCACTCGGAGGGGGGGTAACCTAAAGACAATTCAGCTTTATTTTCCTCATATAGATTTGACTGTACACGGTTCATACCATTACACAGAAGGCATAAATGAATAAATTCAGTGCTCTCTTTTACATCTTTTTCAAAGACACATGGCAATAATAAATAGCGCTCATGAAACAAGACGATCAACACGGTTTTCAAACTGTACAAAATTTACAACAATTAAGATGCAAACTTCTGAGGCAACACAGACTTAACAAAACTGCAGTGGTGGTGTGTTTGTGTAGGATTTTCCACTTTGGATTATAGCCCACAAATTACCCTGAAAATATATATGAAGAACCAATGAAACACTCTGATATCGCTGGTGTCTACTGGTATGTACGAGGTGACAATAGTGGGAATAATGAGTAACAGATTTGTATTTAGGGTGGGGGTTTAGAGATGTCTTATACCGTAAGTAATTAGCTTGGTCATGAATAAATAATGTTTATTTCCCAAAGCTATTTAGTCAAGTATATCATACTTTTAAAATAAATTATACCACAACCCATTTTCTCAACTTTACTCCCTAATTTATTGTCATTTAATATGTTAATCCCAGCCCCAGTCACACAGTAAGTATTCCACTGTTTCCATGTATTTACTATTATTATTATGCTGCAATTTGTTGGCTGTAATCCAAGGTGTTTTCTTAAAGGTGTCACTTTCTGTTTGGCGATTTGCTTTTCTGGCTCTTAAATAGGATTTTTCTGCTAAAAACAAACAAAATAAAATTGGCAATATTCGAGGAAAGGGGGGACCAAATAGGTAAGATTTGATTTATTTTTCTTCAGTTGACAAAACAGAATGTTTTTAAGCAAACATCCGTTCAGATCAAATGATCTGTTGGTTTAGACATGCTCAACAGGTCAAATGAAACTAGTAGAAGAGAGTTTGCATTTCAAGAGAATCAGAAACTTGTGTTAAATCTTCCGTCTCGGTCGCCTGATGTGGCCTGAACTGTAAGAAACGTATCTGCCCAGCGAGTCATGCCAGCACTGAAGCGATAGCAGGGTAACAGCCCTGATAGTGGGGGGCTCTGTGGTAATCCCTGTAACATGGAGGTCAGGCAGAGGGAGAACAGATTGACAACACATCTGGGGTCAGTAAATAGGTTGATAGCAGGCAAAGCCAGAGCTCTGCTGGACTGAGTAGATTACCAAGAGAAGCCTGGATCAGACTGAGGGAGGAGAAGAGCCGACACAAAGGGACCTTTCTTTATCTAATACTTGTCAAATTTTTGTCTTCGCTTCACCATTTAATTTGCTTAAATAACGTCAGCAAAGGAATCCGCATGTCGTCTGCTTCTCTGACGTCTTAAATAATAATAATTTAGATATATTACTGAAACAGGAGTTGAATTTCTCCAACAAAAAAAACCCCACACTTCTTGACTGTCCTCCAACACATGAGCTTCAATGCCTGGCGAGTCTGGAAACAGATCATTTAATACTGACGGACGTCTTTTTTTACACAGACGAGAACAAGTCAAGCAGCTATAAATATAGAAGAGAGACCTGCTGTGTAGCAAACGGTGTTCGCCCTCATTCAAACAGAGGAGACATCAGGTTCTACGGACGGACGGACGGACAGACCAACGGCCATCTACTTTGCTAATAACCTGTAAGCTTCAGCAATACATTAAAAAACATCAGCATGGTTCAAAATTCACACTTGTGCCACTGTTCTTGTAAATTTCTCTCCCAATGAAACACTGTGTTTTTGCCTTGTGCATATGTCTCTCCTCTTGTCCTCTCTTCCTCTCGCTGCATTCCTGTCCATGTGTAAAAAAAAGAAGAGGAGAGTAAAGTGCATCGCCAATGTAAAAGGCTTTGATATGGCCAGACAGCGGTCCTACTCAGTGTTAGTCAGAAGCATGCAGGTGCCTCCTGGGGTCTCATAGGGACTTTGATCGAGATTGTAGCCCTATTGTTGTAGCTGTTAGACGGGGGTGGTTTATTTCGGGGGACAATAATACCTCCGCTGTGAGCATTAATCCAACGTAATCCAGTCTCATTCACAGAGTGAAAGAACAAAATAAAATCACGTGATACCAAAAGACTGTATGATACAGTGTTGAGATTGAACATTCAGCGGTGTGGCGTCGCTCGTCACTGTTTCTGCCTCACCTCGCCGACTGCTGAGGGGCCGAGAGTCTTCTCTTTCTTCTCCTCTTCACCCGAAATCACAAAACATACCAGTCTTGGAGGGCGATAGAAAGAAATGTAAAAAGCCTCGCTAGTCTGTGTTTTTGCCGTATCCCCACAGCGATCATCCGCCGTGTTTCGAGACTCAAAATTGGGAATGGTCCATCTCGTCCAGCCATGAGGCGGGGCTGGTGGGGAAGTCGGGGTATCCTGTACTGCTTCCTGTGGAGAGGTCTGAGGTCGGGCCCCCTGCCATGGCCCTCAGAGCCTGTCCCACGCCGCCTGGCCCGCCCTGCACCACCAGACTGTCCATGCTGAAGCCCAGGTTGTTGAGTAGAGGGGTGTGGCCGGGCAGAGAGGTGATGGAGGAGGGCGACTGAGGGAGACCATAGGGGCTTCCTGCCCGGATGTCGTGGTAGGGTTGTCCCGCCGCGTCCACCGAGAAGCTGCCGTTCAGCACCGCGCCGCCGGTCACGTCGCCGACGCTCCCGTAAAGCCCGTTGGTGTGGCCGAGGTCTGACAGGACCTGGTCGTCTGTGGAGGAGATCACTTAGCGTGAGGAGGTGTAAAAACTCTGACACATCAACAGCGCTGTCGACTGCAAGAGCATTATATAGTTGTTATATTTCAATACGGTTAAGTGCTTTTATGAGTGAGATTTATTGTGTGACATTATGTGGATTTCACAGGTGCAGCGAGGGAAGGATGTGCTTCACTTTCTTCTCCAACCAAGGAGGTCCGTATGCGTGTAATTACTGCAGCACAAAATATTTGTTTCCCTCTCGATCTCTCCCCTAAGTGGCTCCAATAACAACAATGCCCCAGAGCACTTTTTCTCTAATTGACTAAAAGCCTCACATGCTTTATAGAGTTTCTGTCACCATGTTTTCATTTCTCATAAAAATGGCCTTCTTTTCAAAAAGTGGCTTGAGGACTTTTATGACTACCCAAAACGGGGTTTTGTGAACATTAAATAACGCATGGATGTCTGGAATGTCTTTCCACTAAGGAGCCTCTCTCTTTTTCCAATAAGCTCCATCATGGCGACAAACGGAGGCGGGAGGATGCGTCATCAGCCATGGGGAGGTGTGAGTGGAATGTGAAATGAGGATGCTGTTTTCTGATTTTTCCTGACACCGTGCATTGAACGAGTAGAAGAAGAAAAACAAAGTAATTGCCTCAAAGACACATTCAATAGCCGCTGCACCATATCGTTTAGCAGCTTTTAGGCTCCATTAATCCCATTAGCCCAACGGCATGCCTGACAATTCCCTTTCAAGAATCTCTTTATTAATAATAATAGGAATGGACCCAGTTGAACGTCCCCACGCATTACGTACCTCTGAAGCTCAGCTCGCTGTCACTGAGTCCCGCGTCATCGGCCGAGCTTTCCTTCTCCACTTTAGTTCCTCCCCGGTTACGTTTGACACTTTTATAAAACTGAGTCCAACGATGTCGACCTGCGTCTTTCTTCAGACGCTTTTCCTTTGCTCGCCGGTTCTGAAACCACACCTGGTGGAAATAATAACAATTATCAGTGCGTGGAAATAATAACTGATATTTTAATTCATCATCCGATCATCATAAATATTTTTATTAATGTTTTCATTGCATGTCAAATGTCAATTTTGATTAACACAATAGTTGTGAACGCATTGGTACACATGCATGGTAGAATACATGACCATCTTAGTCTAAACTATGATGATCATAAACATAAATGAAAAAAAATATTCACAATTAAATATTCAAGAAAAAAATTCTTACATTAAACCAAATAAATTAATAAAGTTTTATATGTCTTTAAGGGGTTATGTGTTTACATCATCTTTGTATCTTATTTAAATTAAAATATTTCTACCTCCAAAGTCTGATATTATATGTGCTTGATTAAAATAATCATGTATTATAATAATAAATAATAAAATAAAAAAATAATAAATGCATTTTAAAACAAACATTAGTTCATTCTCGGTTTGTAAACCTGTCGTATGGGGCTAAAATTTGTGATAAAGCTTAAATATTAATCTTTGCTATTTCAAATGTGCTCCAATCAGGATGAGGTAATGTTGTTTTTTGCCTTTTTGCTGCATTTTGAACAGATTGGAGATAACAAAGATTGTTTTGCAGCATGGAGACCTATAATAAGAATGAGAAATAATTCAACCTTACCTGCACGACTCTCATGTCCAGCCCCGTCTCCGAGGACAGCTGCTCTCTGACGTGGCGTGCCGGCTTTGGCGAGTTTTTGTAGGCACTTTTGAGAGTTTCTAGCTGCTTGGCTGTGATGGTGGTCCTCGGCCGCTTGGTCCCCGCCTCTGAATCATCTGAAAACGTCATTACAAGTGTGAGTGACTCCTTCTTACATTTGTCACGTTGCCTTAACAGTCGGTGGCCCCTCGGCCTTTGCGTGGAGCGTATGTGTGTTAAATGAAGTGAATGGTCATGTATGGAAGTGTATTATTGTCCTTGCCTATCTGAGGACATAAATCTGCACCGCCCGAGTGCCAGAGGAATGGAGTTATTGGAGTCACACCATATAAGAGCATCGCTTCACTTTACATAATCAATCAGCGATGCATAGAGATCTCAGAAGAGAGGGAGGCAGAGAGACAGCATCCACACCCAGACGACAAACAACATAGATCCACAGTCAGTAGTCGTTTCACTGCATTACACAGTGTTCAGCTGTCACATCCTCTGCTGTGATTCTGATGTAAGTCATGCAACACTGAATCACACTGTCTGACAGCATGGATGTCACGATTTTAAAGGAAGTTTTCAACCTGTATTTTCCTTTTAAGTTTAAATTGAGTATTAGCTGATTTGTCACTGAATATTTTGGATGGTTGCGGACCTACCGTTTTGTTTCGCCGTCTCATAATCCAGCTTGCACACCAGCCTCCCGTCCTCCATGAGGTAGAACTCATCCCCGGTGGCCAGCTGTCGGCTGCACATGATGCAGGCGAAGCAGTGCAAGTGATACACAAAGTCCTGCGCCTTTCGCACAACCTGCGTCGGAGGGATCCCCTGTTGGCATGATGCGCATTTTGTTCCAAAACGCCTACAGGAAAAAAAAAAAGAGCTGCTATTAGAACAAGTGATGCAAAACGCCAGCAGGGTAGACTGACATCCGTCTCCTGTTTTATGCCCACTTTACAGGCTGGTGGAGATAGCGAAACCAACGGAGATTAAAATTTCACATGCCAGACAGATATTTCTTCAGCTGCAGCCAAGATTGATGGCACCATGTCTGGATTAATAGAAGCTCCAGCTGTTGCAGAGGAAAAATCAGCACTGGAATGCATTTCTGTTAACGATAGACCTGTCCACAGGTTGATGGATGGAGAGGATCAATGCACTGTGTGGTGTGTGTGCACGCCTGTATGTGTGTGTGTGTGTGTGTGTTTGCATGTTTATGTGTTTGCAGATGAAGTACTGAGAGCTAAGGAGGAGGAAGTGGAGGAAGAGGAGGAGGAAGACAGAAAAAGAGAAGGAGGAGGAGGAGGGGGAGGAGGGGGAAGGGTGCCCACGGTAAACACACCCCGAGGAGAACCAATAAAACACTGACTCAGGAGAGGCTTTATATCAAACAGGCAACCCACGGAGATAAAAAAAAAGAGCAAGGTGAAGCATCCAAATCACTACCAGGAAGCATACACCACAGTGAACCCGTGTGTCTACATGTGTGTGTGTTTCTGTGTTGATGCATGTGTGTGTTCTGCAGTCACACACACACACACACACGTTCCTCGCCGCAGCACAGAATCCCCAGGGATCGGCTAACACTGTTAGCGCTCAGTGAAGACTCCAGAGCTCTTTAGGTCTCATTCAAGCTTTGAGCATTAAAACCTTTCAAACATGATTTAGCTCCGATCTGCTGATCCTGTTTTCGATAAAAGACAAACTCAATTTTCTTCTGTAATGCCTCGGAAATCGAATAGTTTGAGAGAAAGGGGGAAAGACAGAAAGATGGGGGGAAAAGAAAGGAAGTTTTTGAGCTCTTGTTTTGAAATGATGCTTCCTCATCATTTTGTCAGCAGCTAAAACAGCCAATTATGCTGGAATATTGTGAAATTATCATTGATACCAGCACTACTTCTGAAATAATCAACAAATACACGGTGCTTCGATCTGAATAATGGCATCAATTAGAAAGATGTTTAATATAAAATCATATTAACAATCAGATAAAACAAATAATTATCAATTCAACCTACACAACAATAATTAGTCATCAAAATAGTATGCATTTACTAGCTCTCCCTGTGGATGTATGGCTCATAAATAAAATATATAAAAATAAATAAATATTTTAAAAACTATACAACTGTTATCTTCTTTCATTATAATAAGCCTTTCCAAAAATAAAATTAAAGAAACAACATAAAAAAGATACCCTGGGTTTATGCTAATAAGCTAATAGCAACTTCGAAATGCTAGGCTAACGTTAAATAAGCTAATGTTGCTAGCATTATTTTTTTTTTACCAGATATAATATAAACCAGTGGGTTTTTGTAAATATTAAATAAGTATTCTTAGACGTATTTCCGTTCAAAGCAGGCACATTTCATCTGAATTAGTTATTAAAAATAATAATAATAATAACAATAAAAATGAACAAAGCATTAAGCTAGCGTTAGCTTGTTCGTTTTTTTAGGTATCTACGACATAAATAAGACGCTTACTTGAAGAAGTCCTCCTTGCAGTAGACGCTTCCGGCCCGGGAGAAACATTTGTCCGCCAGCGGAGTCTGACAGTCGGCGCACTTGAGGCACTTGGAGTGCCAGTGTCTGTCCAGCACCTTCAGGATGAACTTGTCCAGGATGTGTTGACTGCAGCCGGCGCACTGAGGGATCTCTGCGGGGGGGGAGACAGGCAGTCCAACAGTGAGACAGGTAGGCGACACACACACAAAAACATGCAACACGCAACGTCATGTACCAGCGTTGAACAGCAAAATGTATATTTATTATTATGATAATTATATTATATTCATTTTTTATTCAAAGATTCAGGGTGTATTTTCTTTTTTACCAATTTAATTGGTAATTTAATTATATGTTAAAGTGATTATTTCTTATTCCCCTCCCTCGTTGCTTGTTTTTCATCGTTTTTGTTTTGTGAATTTGATTGTTCTTATTTTGATAATCTAACAAAATAATAATATAGGAAGTCATATTCAAAAAATTTTTAAAAATAAATCAATTGGAGGTCTACTTTTGTATTTGAGGCGCGTGACGTGTCCGTCACTGTCCAGGGTGCTGAACTCTGAACTGTTTCCCAGCAGTGGAGACATCATATAGATTTTATTAATTTTGTTAACCGATTCTTTTCCACCGAAGTCTGATCAGCTCTCTGGTGGCAAATCTTTTTTTTTTTTTTTTCGTTGTAAAAACACAAGTGAAGCAGTGAACCACGTGTGCAATAAACAGGTCACCACCTAATTCTGCAGAGGCATCAATGACATTTACATTGACATTTAATAAACAACAAAATACCATAATTTAGAAACGCTGGGAACATGGTGCATTTTAAAGACACTAAATGTGTGTCTTTAATCGCAATTAAACGAATAATTTCAGTTTTATTTAACAGAGAATCAAATTCGTGATTTATATTGTGAAAAGGGGCCACGTCACTTCCTCTAAAACCCAACATTTAATCTTCTTTATTCATTCCTCTAAATAAATAGCAGTGCGTTGAATTTATTTTTCGCGGTTTCACTTCAGTCCAAACATCCACATGATATCCGATAATGAAAAATCAATATCGAGGAGAAATGAACCGAGCCAACGAGTATCAACCACACAGCGGCAACACGAGCTGCGGCAGACTGACGAAACATCGCCTAATAACCGTTAGTTCTGTTAGATAATTACATGTTTAAGACAATTAAATGTATATGAATATAAGCAGATATATTCAAAACTAACAAAGAACGCGATGCACACAATACATTCCTGCAGGAGGCTGGCTTTGTTTCACCTCGGCATGGAGAGGCATGACAGAAGAAATGATTTAGGAAGAAATGCACCTGAATCTGTATCTCGGCTTCTTTTTTTTTTTAAATATGAGGAGAAATTAAAGACGTTTTAAATGTCTGGAGATAAGTGGTGGGAGGATGGAGCTCAGCGGGACCGAGAGAAGTGGTGCTGAAAGGAAAGCAGCACAATCTTGGCAACGACAGAGGGTCCAGCTTCAGTGTGTGTGTGTGTGTGTGTGTGTGTGTGTGAGGGAGAGAGAGAGGGAGAGAGAGAGAGGGTTCACCTCATGTATTCAGGAGGTCTTCATATCTCTGTATCTGTTACCACCACTCTCCACTCTTTCAATTCACTCTACAATTCAGCCTCATCACCTCTGTCGTCTCAGGAAGTGAAACACAGATTAATCTGCTTGATTAGAATATATATAAAAAAAATATATAGCCTATTTAGTTATAGATATGTACATATATACTTTCAATTGTGAGATTATTTGTGGTAATTAAACGTGAAATAAATGTCCCTGACTGATAGTCTGCAGGTTAAGGTTTGGGTGTAATTGCCTTTAGCCAGCAGAGATATAAAATAAACGTTTAGATAAATTCTCTGTGGCTTTTATTCCTGGAATAATCCAGATTTAAATCCAGGATGCATCCTACCACAGGAGGCTGAGTAGCAGGATATTTATCCAATCTTTTAATCTGCCTTTATTTATAAAATTAAAGAGCATAAGCCGACCACATATAGTCTATTTTTCCTTTGGTTAGGTTTAAATACTTATCTGAACAGGCTGTGAGGGACTCAACCACAACACTAGTTATAGTTATTATTTGTGTTTGTTTACACAAAACAGGAGACAACAATTATTTTGTTAAAGTTTTTTTTTGTTGTTGTTATTTTGGAAGCCAAGTGTGTGAAATTATGCTATATGTTCACACAAATGTTGTATTATCAGTCATTATCTCACTGTATGATCTCTTTTATTTTATTCTGGGGGCAGCCTATTATAGGTCCATCTGTACATTTGACAAACTCGCCTGCAAATAATTAGGTCAGAGCAGAGATGTATCCCATTGCACTTCTATCTTGATTGCACGATCAGATTATAAAGAGCCAGGGACAGATTAACACGCCGGGGAGAACAGATGTAAGCTTCTTCTCGCCTACGATGCTGGAAGATAGAAAATCCAACAAGATGCTGAAAAATAACTGATAGATATGTGTGTGTTTTAAGTAAATAATGACACAGATAATACACTATAACACCACGGTCTGAAAACAGCCCTTTAAAGCTGATATCAAGGCCTTTCTTCAGAGCTAAAAACGAGAGAATAAAGTGCATTATTCGACTGTAATGGGTGTCGATCAAAGTCAGCGTGTGTTTGTCTGATGGGTGATGACAACTGCGTCTGATCTCTTGACCGTGCAGGCTCGTTTACAAATTAACAGCTGCCATGAAGGCAACAACCTGACGAGGATGCAGCAAAGTTTCGGGGCCAAACTGCAAAATGAGATATTGTTCGTTTAAATAATATTTGTTCTAATGATGGGACGAATAACCAGCGTGCTATCCTCTGCACATCCTATGATGCTGTGGAGATTAACTGGACGTGCGGGATGGTCATTGCTTGGCATTGAGGCCAATAATTAGTATTATTTAAGACGTCTATGCTCGTTGAAATATAAGCAGCGTGACACATCACTGGCCTGTACGTGACCATCTAAGACGGATAGCCTCCTCTCCTCATCCTCGGCCGAGTTGCTCGAACTAAACCCCCCTCTCCTCGACAGCAAAACCCCGCAGCACAGCTTGCGCTCGCCAGCTGGTTTCCAACAACAACAAAAAAAGGATGGAAAAAAAAATGTCTTACGTTGCAGTGGCACTCCGAGAATCTCCGGTAAACTCTTTACAGGACTCTCTGTCGGTAGGACCGCCGCACTTTGCATCATCGTGATCCAAACCGGGAGACAAACGCACGCACATACACCCGCAACACGGTGGGCGCACTCCCCGTCCTGTCTTCTGGAGAAAAAAAAAAAGTATGATGGTGCTGATGTTGAGGCCTCTCTCCTCTCCTCTCTGCGGGCTGAGCTCTCCTCGCCGTCCCGTCGAGCCTCTATCCCTTTTTTTTTAATATATATATTTGTGTTTTATTCCCGGGATGATGTCCGTGCCGTGCCGTGCCGTGCCGAGCTGTTTTGGAGTGAATCAGACAGGCTGCTAGGTCCATTCAGCGCTGCAGGGGCGGCGGGGTCTGACGTCACCGCGGCAGAGGCTCGCCGGGGGCCAATCGCAGCGCAGGAAGAGGAGGCCCCCGGGGGCGGAAAGCATCCTCCATAGGTGTACGAGAGCGAAGGAGGAGAAAGGAGAGGAGGAGGAGAGGAGGAGAGGAGGCGTCTAACGTGGTCTATGAAAATGTCTCGGGAGAGGCGGGACCTTGTGCCTGTGGAGACCATAAATAGCTCACTGCAGTGGCTCCTGGAGGGGCCCCGGGCCAGCTGGGCTCCTTCTGGCGAGGTGGAGGAAGTCACCGAGATATACGTCGTATAGCAGCCACATCATGCAGCCAGGAGAATGAAGAATAGTTCACTTTTATTGTAGGGGGGACTGATAATAAGACCATTTAGAAAGGGAATGATGTCCTTGCAGGTTCCAGTGCTCCAGATAGAGTTCAAATATCTTCAGCATGCAGATTCTGCAAGGATCAACCCTGAATGGTGATATGCTGATGCATTAAGCTCAGATCCAGGCTTAAATATGCACGTGGTTGTAAATATAAAATATGCATGCGTCATAATAAAGTAAAAAGCAATTCTGTTTACTATATATCCCCCTCAACCTCAGTTTAAATATCTTTTCACAGTGAGAAGATGCCAAGATGTCACGCCACGGAAGGGATGTTGTTATTGGACACGTGTCTGAGTCAAATTCACTGCACACCTTCACCTGCGCGAGCTGGACTCTCCGCGGCCCGCGCGCGCCATGCACGCAGCCGGATGTCCCTCAGTGACAGGTGGGATTAGGAGTCTGGGCGCAGTCCTCCTGACACTGTTCATTTGAAAGCCTCTCGTCTGAGACGGCTCTCCCGGATAAGATATTCCCCCCGGAGGGCTGCTAGTTCAAGCTAGATGAACTCAATCTTCGCTTCCAATTTACCTCAAGAGCAGGAAAGAAAAGCACACAGTGGCGCTTTCTCTCTCCCCCCCCCCCCACCAAAAAGAAAAAAAAACAACGCAGGTTGTTTTCCATCAACGGAGAGTCCAGACTTCCTGCAGGTGAATGTGCGCGTCCACATCTGCCCACACACATCTGGATACACGCCGTCCACTGAGTTGGTTTGGAACAAGAAATTAAGTTCACGTTATTTGACATTTATTCAATTTAATCCTAATTTGGATTCATATAGTGGGATTTTTTTATTATTTATATTGGTTAATTAGGATTTTGTATCAATTAAACGCAATTTAATTATAATGATTAACATGCTCAGATAATTTAAGTATTTTTTTTAAGGTTTTATGAAAAATATTTCCACCACGGCATGTTGTTAATGGATAATATGCAGCGTGCAGAAAGTGTGTATACAAATGATTATATACCAAAATAATACAAAAACAAGTGTTATATAATAAACTCAGATATTCTGTTTTGAGAAAATAAATTTAGATTTTGCGTGTGTTCTACTCAAACAATCTACATTATGCGGATTTATCTTCCTATCTTTTCCCGTATATTTCCAGCTACGGACTGATTATTCTATTGTCGCACGCCTTTTATATACTAGAGGGAAGCAACAATCCCATAAGCCGTTCGCTTGTGTGGTTAATGTTGCAAATGTAATTTAGTAAAATGAAAACACACATCAAGCTGATTAAAAAAAAAAAAAAAAAGAGGAGGCTGGGATGTTACAGGAATTTTATCTGACCTATTCAAAGCCGCTGTCGCTCAGGCTATAGGTGTCCCATCCATCCATCCATCCATCCATCCATCCATCATCATCCATCCATCCATCCATCCATCCATCCGAGGACTGCATGTGGCAAAGGAATCATCTGGTCTTACTTTATTTTCATTATACCACTTTTCCCCTCAAGATCATTCAATTTATTCAACTATTCAATTACTCTGATTGTTGGTATCGAGACCCCTTTAGAAAAAAAAAACAATGCAGATAAAAATGCTCTTAACCTGTCAGCAAAGGGCAACACAATTAGAATAATTGACGGATGCAAAATGCAGAAAGAGAAAAAAGATGTGAGAGCGCACATCTGGTTTAGTGGGACACTAAATTACGTTTTTTGTTGTTGTTCGTCGTTAAATGAAATGGCCAAAAAGAAGAAACATAACGTGGGAATGACTAAATGAATTACAGGGAATATTTATACTGCACAACAGATATTGAAAATAAGAAGCGCCTGTTTAAATAATTTGCCTCTGAAAAAAATATTTATTATATTGAGAAAAGCCGAGTTGTTTACCGCGAGGCCCTCATCGATACATCCTATTCCCATGAATACCAACTCATCTTTTACACTCAAACAGAAGGAATGATGACGATGGAATGATTAGAATACTGCACTTTCTCACATGAGTGATCTTTGTATGTAGGTGCTACTGTAAGAGAGGGGGGGCAGTAGAGGAGGCAATAATTTACGCAGAGGGCGACTCCTTTGCCACCACCGCTGACCCAGCCACCTCTAATTAGATCTAATATTTCAGTGGACGACTCCATTGACATGTGAGCTTCACAGATCCATCTCACTGAGCGGACAGATATAGAAACACATCCATCTCTGCAGGCGCATTAGAATACAGGTGTGTGTCACCCTGCTGTCACACATATATATTTATATATTTATATCATAACTATCTGCAGCAGGCAGGTTCGTCACGTCACGGGCCAAAACATCACACATTTAATGCCTTTATTACGCGAATAAATACAGGATTTCTGCATTAATCTGTCTGGATATTAACCCCAAATTTTACAATCACACACACAAAAAAATCTAAAAAAAAGCATGAGAGGAATTGTGCATGACAAAGAAATAAAAATGCATCAGATGTCAGAGACTCCCCTTCAGGTCAGAAGCCCTAATAGAGACATTTTGCAAGATGCTGACCTACCTAATCACCGCAGCAGCCTCCCTCCTCCTCCTCCTCCTCCTCCTCCTCTTCTCCTCCATGCAGCTGAATGTTTTTTTCCTTTCTCAGCAGGATGAAGGATCTCCCAGTCGCTCCACCGTCTCTCCCCGGCATCCTGTGACCGAACAACGGCAGGCAGCGAGCACCGTGTGTCGCCGAGCTTTCGGTCCGACCTCCGGAGAGGAACAAGAGGGAGGGAGAGAGGCGGAAAAGCGGCGGGGAGAAAACCTTAGAGAGAGCGCCGAGGAGAAAATTAAATTGCACTTGGGGGGCAAATTCTATTAGGGAATAGTTATTGTCTCCTGACAGCTCCTGTCCATTTGGGTAATTAGTAGACGAGATTGGTTGAACAAACCAAATCCATTCCCGTCAGAAATGATATTTTCTAATTCCCGTGATTGAACCTGACCCCGTCGTGCTGAGACGAGGCGGTAATAGGCTCGTCGGACGGGAGTCGAGCCGAGCATGGCCGATGATGAGAGACCTAAGCAGGGAGAGAGGTGTTGGGATTCGTTTTAAGAGCCAGTGGTGAGGCTGCAGGCTTGTCAGCATCTTATCATTGTTAAGATCATCAGGTCTGGTGGTGGTTTGTAAAACAAGATCTCAAAGACACAATCAGACATATTATCCAGTGTTATTTGGACTGAAGATGCTGAGACCCCAAACCCCCCCCCCACGACCTTCACCAGGAAACCCTGGAAAGGAAACCAATAGATCTCAATTCTCAATGGAAACTATGAGAGCAAAATGTTGGAGCCTGTATCTGAAACAGTGAGTTATTGATGAATGTGCAACAAAATGATCTCTATCTGAAAAACAAAAACAAACCTCAGATCATTTAACCTTTTAAATGCTCAGTCGAGTCAGAGAAGGAAACCTCAATTTCAAGAGTTTAATTCAGTTTGCATTACAAATACAAATACAAATTCAAAATAAAAGTAAATTAAATTATACAAATATTAAAGAAATATATATTTGACTAACAAATGCCATTAATAAAAACATACTAAATCCCTTCACAGCTGAAGATTTCTCTTGGAAAGTGACAAGTTGATCTCCTCGCTGGAGTCAGCTGAGTGGAAACAAGTGTTGGACCTCCTCCAGCTTCATTACCTACACTTCCTGTAAGCGTTTACATTCAATCTGAAGGAGGAAGGGTGAGCCCAGAACACAAACGGAACAGAGGACGTAAAGGTCAGGTTTGTGTTGACATTAAAATAGTGTTATAAGGCCTGAATGCTGTAGTTGCTGGGAGGGGAGGGGAGGGGAGGGTATTGATTCTCCCTCCCCTCCTGTCCTCACTTGGACACTCTTGGAACTGCAACGACTTCCCATTTGCTAAAATCAAAAGACACCCTTTCACACGCACCTATACGGGATCAGACAGAAACCCCACAGATACATGGACGCCTCTCCTCGGTGCAAACAGCATCCCGACACCCTGATGGTGAGACGGGATGTTTAGGGGATCAGCAGATGTGTGTCGTCCACGTGAAAGGGGGGGGGGGGGGAGGGAACGCAGGCAGCAGTAAAATGAGATGGATCTGACCCTACTTGACTCCTGCCTTTAAAAGGCTGAATGTTTAAAACTGAAAGGGGATCTGGCTTAGTTTGAATGTGATATATACCAATACCATATATTAACCTCTTTTTCATAATTTATTCACCCCCTCCTTCTCCCTCTCTCTCTCTCTGTCTCTCTGTCTCTCTCTCTCTGTCCACAGCAGGAAGCTTTATAGTATTATTAAAGTCAGAAAGAGAGATGACAGAAAAATGCATCAGGCCCCTCCTGCATTTTAATATCAATACTGGAGGGGCAATAAACATCGAGGCAGAGAGCTACAGGAGAGGAGCGACTATAAAACCCCACATTGTCTAATTTATGGAAGACAACAGCGGGGCAGCAAGGTGAGGATTTTACCCTTCAGTCTCTGCTTTCACAACACAACAACATCTCGGCGCACAACATTTGTTTTTGCAGCGGATAAACACACACACACACACACACACACACAAAGTTTTACAACTAATTTGGTCCAAGAGAATGAAAGTGGGATATGTTTCTCTGATGAAACAAAACACATGAAGGAAATAAAGAAATAGCTGTCTGAGCCTCATGTGTTGCTAATAAAACACTGTAAATAACCTTTAAGACTGTTTGTATATTTAATTACTTGCATTAATTGCTGCTCATCTACTTCATTTCTGAGACGAGTCACTAATCTGTACTCTCATTTTGACAACCTTGCTCTAACGTCTTTATCTTACCTTTAAATCATTTGTAATCCTATCGTTGAGTTTATTGTCCGACTCTGTTCTGATAGTTTCACAGTTGCCTCCGTAAAAACCTTGGAAGGCCAACTTCCTGTCTTCACCCTTCATCTGAGGTTTGTTGAGCTCACTGCATCGCTGTGTGACCAAACTGAGGGCAGAAGACACTTTATGGTAATTATTCCCTTGAATTTGTCAGTCTAAAGTTTGATGAATAACGTTTTGAATGCATTTCTGTTGTTCTAGGTTGATCCTCAGGAACGAACCCTCACGTTGGATTCCTGCACACAAACCTGATCAACCCGATTCTTCCTCTCCTGCAGTCAGACAGATAAATAGCACAAACAGCTCTGAACGTGTCTTGATTTCAATTTGAAGCGTCTGTCCTCAGTGTGAACCGCTCACCTCAGCCTTGGCAGAGCCGCAGACAGATATTACACCGCTGCCAACTTCCTCATTAACCATCATTAGTCTGAACCAGCATCAAGGCAAGGCTCACCGAGGCTCAAAGCCACCTGATAAAGGGCTTCTGTGTGGTAAGCAGCACGGAGCATCGCTGACTCCAATCCTATAACAAACACAGGTAAACATTTACACAGATTAACAGATCAGACGTACGGGAGAAAGGTGCTTAAACCTAAAGTCTTGAATGTGTTTGACACTTTTTCCAAGATCCCCTTATTTTGATTTCTTAGCAAAATGCAAATAAAAAGACCAACTAGTTATTAAACACCAAAAAAAGTTTGGAGGACACGCAATTCCTCATTTAGTTTGACAGATAAGAAAACAAAATAAAAAAAAACAGCCCACCCCGATATTAAAATGTGTCAGTTGATATATCCAGATGTATTGGTTAATGTTTGAAAAGGGAGTAAATAACATGCAGAAGCTTCCCTGAGACTTTTCTCAGTCCATTCTGGCAATCATCATGTGTCATTGAGGGTCTAATTCAAAGTATCTGAGAGTTTGATTAAGTCACAGTACCACAGCAGCTGAGCCTTGATGCTCCTCTGCTTTAATGTAGGGCTATTAATCAGCCTATTGTGTGTTGTGTGTGTGTGTGTGTGTGTGTATGTGTGTGTGTTGTTAGAGGAATTGACTGCCTTAACTCAACCAATTCACCATCAAAACCCGTCATACTGCTGATGTTGTAAATGTGGTTTGGATAAAGAGACGATGTGGGGATTCGGATGGGATCAGAGTGTGTGTGTGTGTGTGTGTGTGTGTGTGGAGACAGGTTGGAGGTGGAAGTAAAGGGCGCGAGAGTCAAGAGAATTCAAGGCAACGTTCCAGGGAACACAAAGCTCAAGATCAAGCATCGGTTGTCCTTCAGATGGGCTTGTCGTAATCCAGACAACATCAAAACCTGGTCTTCCGTCCACCCATCCATTTATCTGCTCCCTCTTTCATCCGCCTCACCCATGTTACCCTCCCCGAGGGTCTGCTGCTGCCCCCCCCCACGGAGCTCACCTCCAAGTGTGTGAGGGAAGAAGCCCCATGAAAGCCGATTGCGTTTTAATAAAGTTTATTATCTGCGCGGAGCTAATCCTCAAGGGTAATCTCTCCCCTCTAGTCCTAAAGGAAAGCTGGATTACTCACTTGCTATAATCCCAATGAAATTGTTAGGATTTAGCTTGCGCTGCACAGCAGATGGCAACAGGCTTTTTCCTTCAACCTTGGATGCTTTAACCCCTCATTTCTACATGGAACACCCCGGTGCGTCTCACGTCCTCTTGGTCAAAAACAAAAAAACAAACAGAAAGTTGGTTTTGAAAAAACATCTGGGAGCTTTCTCAAAAGATACGTAGACACCCGAGACACTTCTCTGTAAAGTTATTTAGAAAACAAATGTTTTATTGATAACCCTCAACAAACGAGACATTTCAAAACAATTAAAAAAAATAATTTTATTGATTCAGACAGAAGCAAAGAAGCGAACAGAAACGCAGTGAGGCTTTACATCGTGGACACAAGCCAAAAACCGAATCCTGCTTATTCTCAGACCTCGTCCAGTGTGAACATATGTGTCGCTTGCAACACAACGCTTCGTAAACAAGCAGAGTAGCGATTATGTGGACTCAGCAGTGTGATGTAAGATTCAAAGACATGACATAACGCTCCGTGTGTCACGTACAGTAAACCACCTGAAGGAAACAACAAAACGCTGCTGGTCCAGTCACAGTATTTAACAACACGGTGCAACAGTCAGGCGTAAAACAAACCCATAATGCATTTAGGGACTCGGATTGGTTTTATACCATCTAATTGTTAAATGAAATGCAGAAACATTTCTTTTAATATTTGATCAATTTACTTGATAAACACAAAAATCATCTATTGAAGGGATAAACAGTTCATCTGTCATTTAAAATACAACAGAATATTTTTTTTAATTAAAGAATAACCTACTTGAGTATTAATTTCAAATGATTGAAATACGTTTAAGTGTAAAAAAACAAAAATTGTGACCGAAATTTTAAATAATTCAATCTTCGTTCTACTGTGAGATATTAAAAAAAATTGTTTTAAATTATTCTTCACAAATTGGGGTTCATTTTTTATCCTTCATAAGTCGTGAAATTAAATAAAAAATAATGGGTGGTCCTTAACTCCAAACACAAACCCACTTATGGAAAAATGCATCCATTTTCACAGATTCTCCACACTTCAGGGGCTGCCTGAAAAGCTCTGGGGGCAGATTAAACGTTAAATAACTGACCCAATTTTCAAAGATTTGGAAAGTGATCTGCCAATTTTCCCTTCAACTCCTCTCCAGTTAGACACAACATTGAGGGCAAAACACACGGTTGCCTACTTTGCTGTAGGTAACAGTTAAGTGGACCACCTAAGATCGCCCTAATCTTGACACATCCCCTTACACTAACCCCAGCCTTCGCCTACGTGGACCTAATGAACTTTAATCATTGCTGACTCAGCTCAAAATTGGATACGATTTGGTTCAGGGCAGGGATACTTTAGCCCGCCGTAGCCTGAGGCGGTTTTTGAAGAAAAGGTACATGGCCAGAAGACACATGGAGGACAGGAAATAAAGGATTACACAAAGGCTGATGTCCACTTTGGAGAATCCGATGCTCAGCACAGACATCCAGCGTCCCCTGCGGCTCAACTCCACCTCCTCAACAAAGTGCTGGCCTGTCAGTTCTCGCTTCTGCAGCCGCTTCCTCTGCCGCCCGGCGTCAAAGTCTGCTTTCACAGGCTGCAGGCCCACCATCCCGAGGCCCGCGTCCAGTTCCATGCCGAGGCCGAACACGGGCCCGGGCTCCGGCTCCTCCTTCCTCTGCAGGCTGCGTTGTTTGACCCGGCTGGGGGCGGCGAGCTGCAGCGCCTTGGCCTTGTAGTGCTGGTTGACGAAGGAATCCAGATCCACGATGTCCTCCTGCAGCTCTCGCATCCTCATCCCCACAATGCTCGGCTTCCTGCCGGCCTGCCGCCGGCCTCGACCCAGCTCCATCTCAGGTTTGGGCCAGGGGGTCGTCTCCGATGTTTTACCCTCCATCTCATCTGCTCCTTCCTCCTCTTCCTCCTCCTCCTCCTCTTCCTCCTCGTCTTGCACATTGGATTGCGATGGCGGAGGATGCGTCATGGAGTCCAAGGCCTCCCTGGCTTTCCGCTCCGCACGTTTCCGAGTTTCCATGTCTCGTTGCTGACTCGCATGTTTTTCCTTCTGTTTGGCCAGGATCTTGCTTTCATCTTCGAGGTAGTCTGGCAGGACGAGGAGAAGAAAGACATCATTTCCAAAGTCATCTCCTCTAATCAGATGCTTTACTAATCCTAAATCAATCAATGGTGAACCATACTTCAGCTCAGGATCGCTGTGATAATCACATATTACAGCAAAGTAATACTTACATTAGTGTCAAAAATTCAATAATTAATACCTTACATATAAGAAAGAATTTAGAAAATTTAGAGAATAAAATCTCAATTTGATAGAATTTGGCAAACCCAAATTAAGTAGATTATAGTGTGAAATAAAAAAACATCTGCATTTTACAGACTAAGAAATATATGCTGCAGAAGGAATTTGCAAGGGTTCATTGAACTAGTTCTAGTTCAGTGTGATTATTGACTTAGTTAAACTCATTTCCCCTTTTTCCTCCTTTTCTTTTATTTGCATTAATGCTACTATGCATTTCACATCCTTTATTTTACAGAGCAACAGCTGAATCATTGAAATACATTTCTGTTTGGAAGTCATGAGCTATGAGCTCTTCAGAAAAGGAACTTCATCTGTACCTGTGAGGATGCTGCCGGATGAGAAGTAGGCCAGGAGGAAGGGGAGAACCTGCGCCTGGTTCCAGCGGTGATCCCCGTTTTCCTTCACCGTGTGACAGGCTGGACACATGTCTGGCGAAGGCCACTGGATCTTCGGGAAGTTGGGGTCTTCACTCAAATCACCTGCAGAGATCATTCAGCTCAGTCCTGATCACTTTAGTACAGGGGTATACTTTAAACATCTATTCCACTACAATCAGCACAATGTTGTACTTTTAATTCCATTATATGTGTGACAGGAGTTACCTAGCTACTCAGAAAACAGCAGTATTTGAGTACATTGGCTGCCAATCCTCTTCCACTACTCCAGCTTTCTCACACAAAAGTACCTCACTAACTTCTAGTAGATAATGATGAAAGCCAGACAACGATGCATGGTTTCAGATCCACTGCCACACACAGGAATCTCACAACATAAAGCGCTCAGTCAACAGCTTCATCCATTGTTGTTCCTTTTATTCTCCGTGTTGGTGCGTCGACTCGGGGATGTAAGTGCTTGGAGGACTGGATGCAATCTGAACCCATTTGATCTTGTCACAGTGCTCGTAAAAACTAAGTGCCTATATGCATATGTGTATGTATGTGTTCAAGTGTGTCTATGTAAATCATGTGTCTGTGTTTGTGTGCATGTAATCTAGGGATTGATATTTGTGTGTGTGTGTGTGTGTGTGTGGGTTGTGTTTGTGAAAGTGTATGACAGGGTCTAACAATGATCAATGGGCTTCTGGGATGTCCCAGTGGGAGGGGTGGTGAGATAATAGATGTGGCCAAAGTGGACAGCTTCCCACACACACCCACGCGCTCTCACACACACACACACACACACACACACACACACACACACACACACACACACCCCTGTGTTCAGGCAGCAGACCTCGGTGCTCCGGACCACCTGTCTTGTCCCTTCACACCCCTTTGAAAGCAAACTCCAATCTCCAAATTGGACATGAGAGCAACAGAAAGCTCGGAGGGGAGCTGCCCTCCTAATGAATTAGAAACTTTCTCCTTTCCTTTAACATGTTTTCTTTCATGTAGCCACTGCCCACTAACACCCCTTGCCTCTCACACACACACACACACACACACACACACACACACACACAGCATCCATGCAAACAGACTGGAAGAGGAACAGGCGTACACACAAAAGAAATACTCATACACACAGCGCACATACTCTGCACAAATGCCCACAAGGACACACACACACACACACACACACGCAGGGCAACGTCTAGTAATAAATTGCTTGTTGTCACCAACAGGCCATTGTTTGTGTGTATGTGGAGAAGGGGAAAAAAAAAGAAGAGCAGCAGCAGGTCTGTCACTTTACAGCACTGTCAATTTACATCCTCCACCACCTCCGTCCCCCGCTCCCTCCTCCTCCTCCTCTCCGCCGCTCAAGATTAATCTCAGTCATATGCATGTGTGTACGTACTCTGCATACAGTACTTTACATAAAGGATACATCAATTTTACTGTGTCCTGGATGGGCTGCAGCCTGTGAGTGTGTGTGTGTGTGTGTGGGGCTTTTATACATTTCAGCAGGTAAGCGCACGACGCACACACACACACACACACACACACACACGCCTCACTCCTTCCTTATTCTAATCAGCTCGCCACATTTGTGGCCAGGGTGACTTTAGACATACCAGCCATATTGAGATTGCCACAATGGCCTGTCATGGCGATGTCATCACCGCTGGGCATACATATTCATCAGGTATAAATATGTATTGTTCAGCACGTCAAACTAGCTTCCTCAGCACTAATTTTGTAAGTGAGGAACACCTGCACCGCACGGCATACTGAGCCGCTACGGCTGCTGGGGAGGGTGCATGATGTCAGACGTTTTATGCTCATTTAAATAGTGGAGACAAAACGGAAACCAGGGGATGTGTTCACTTTTCCACGTTTCCATATGATTGGAAAACTGGCATTAAATGTAGTGTTTAGTCTATTCGACATCATGAGAAAGAAGATTTTAAATCACACAAACAAAGGAAAATGCTACTATTCGACCTAAATGTATGACTGATGAATATAGTTCTTTAAATAGTTCCTGATTTAAGTCAAAATTTGCCTGAATACTTTATTTAGTTAAATCTTGTATATGTTTGTGTTTGGAAAACATTTGAGAAATGTGTTTTTGTTGTTATTATCATTAAAAAAGGGGGAAAAACCAGACCCTGCGCTCCATGTGCACAGCTCTTGAAGGCAGCCAGGCTATTTTGTCTGGAGCAATGCGAATCAGTCTCAGCCTGTTGACAAGCAGCAACAGGACTGAGCTGCCACCGGTCTTAATTCTGCTGCTGTGTGGAGGCCGAGGGCCCTGGGGCCTCTTTGTTGCCAGCTAAATTAATTGTTCGGACGCTTTACAAATAGCTGCTCTTTCATGCATGGCTGCTCCTGAAAGGAGGGGCGGGGAGGCCTGCTAAAGAGCTCCACTTTAGGCAAAGGGGAGAGGAGGGGTTGAGTAGATGGAGGGATGGAGTGTGCTCTCCTCTGGGAGACGCTGCCACTCATTGCTACAAACACAGCCAAACCCCCATCTCCTCCCTCTCTCTCTCTGCTTCCGATTCACCCCGACTTATCCCCCCGTGGACCCCAAGACTCACCCTCCTCCATGACTAACTCCCCCTGCCACACGCCACAACTTGACCCATGCTTGGGAAGGCTGTGTGTTTGAAGGGGGAGGGAACAAAGGGGGAGCGTGCGTGGCTTGTGTCATGGTGTTTGCCACCTGCTGTCACGCAATACCTTGGGAATTGTGTGTGTGTGTGTGTGTGGGCAAAAAGAGTTCCTGGGGGACCCATCCTGCGAGGATGCTTTACCATTACTTGTCAAGCGGAGGATATGAGTCCCAGGGGGTCGTGAGTGGAAAGAGAGAAAGACTGCGACAGAGATAGAGGAAGAGAGGGGAGATGGATGGATGAAGGTGGCGGGTTGAATAGTGTTTAAGTGTCTGGGGAGCAGACACTCGCGGGGACGGGTGGACTTCTGGCCCCTGCTGTTCGGGACACAAGCTGTCCCAGACATGGAAGCGGGGGGCAGTCAACACAAACAAAAGACAGTGATTTAACAAAGTGGGCTGTTAATGACGGGCCTGTGCCTAATAAAATCATATACACGCAGACAAGGGAGGAGGAACGCTAAGGAGCTGTTTAACACTCTTGAGACTTTGTGCAGAACTTACAAAAAAATAGAGAAAACTTAGTAAATTCTAACAAATCTGGAATGAGCATTAGAAGAGAAACTAAAAAGGATGCAAAAAGGAAAATATAAATTTCCGTGTGTGGTTTAAATGGATGACCTGGACAGAATTCCCCCGTCATGGATCCCTCAAAGACGCAAATCATACAGTGGAGTGAAGGGGCGGAGCTTGGGGCACAGAACTACGAGGACAAGGTGAAAGGGCAGGATTTGGGGAAATACGTCTAGAGAAGATATGAATAAGAAATAGCTGATGAGTGGTGAGGCGATAGTGGGAGGACAGTGGGGTGTGGGAGAGACTCAAACTCAGGGCGTGAGAAGGATAAAAGACGGTGGAGGGGGGAGGTCAGGAGAAAATGGGTAAGAGGGAGGCAGATGATACTTGGAGGACTAAGACTGCATGACAGCTGGTGTCTGATCTGAGGATCCATCCTTCCTCCTCCCCTCACCCCTTTAAGTCATATGGCAAAAGACTAACTGACCATGAGAGGAAACTGGAACTGAAAATCCTCCTTCAGTGTTAAGTAAGGTAATGCTGGTGACAAAAAAGAACTTGGTGCTACACTATGAAATTTGGCATAAATTCACCTTTAAGTTTTTCTTAATCATATACCGCTTGAAGCAGAGTGACTTTGGTGTTTTTGCTTGAATGATGATTGACATGATTAAATATTAAAATAGTTGCAGATTAATTTTATGTTGATCAATTAATTGACTAATCGCTGCTCTTCATCTGTAACATCAAAACACTGATTAAATCATTACCATACTAAGTTCAAACAACCAAACACCACTACCAAGGGGAAACCCAATACTGACACGGTGTTTTACACAGGGAATCTGCTGAGCTGCTCAATGATTCATAATGGTTTTTAGAGAAATTGCAATGTCATATTAGTTCACCCTGTCTGTTTGCATGTTGCTTTTGGCCTTCAAAATCAAAATATGCACCCTCTTTTTTTGTCTCTTTCCTAATATTTTTGATAAATCACCTTGAACTTACGGGGTGTATATATATATTTATATATAGTGTCCAGTAAAATGTGATTTGAGGCATCCAGCTAACTCTCTGTGGGTCATAGTAGCTCGTAAAGTGATATCTTGGGGAGGTGTGGATGGATGCCAACAGCTCCGTGTCTCGCCATATTCACTAAACCCCGCCCACGAAGGAGCGATCCAATCACATCTGTAGGATTTGATTTAATTAGTAATAGAAATTGTACAAAGATGCCACAACAGCTGTGTCACTGTCATGTTAATGAAACTCCTTCACACCGTTTGTGGCAGCTGTAATTGAAATGAGTCCCTTTTCGCTCGTCCCAAAGGATTTCTACAAACTACAGGTGAGGATGCCGACTCCTACCTGCCAGCCTGTTGTTGACGCGATTGTGTCTGGACCAGAGCCACAGCACTGCCAACGACAGCGTGTTCACCTCCACCAGACTCTCCCTCGCCATGGTCTCAAAGTGCTCGGCACAACCCCTGCAGCCGAAGAAGCTGCGGACATAGTTCCTCATCGCGCTCAGCACCTCCTTGGGATCTGGAGGGGAATGACATTTTATGTGGTCGGTCATTGTTGAGCACCGTGGGTAAGTCACAATGAAAAAAATATCACTGATTGTGATACTTCATATGTTTTTCTTTGGTAAAATGCAACTAAATATGGTGGTTAACGTTGCAATGAAAGTCAGCATGTTTGAATTAATAGGAAATCTCGTGGATTTCCTCCTCAATAAGTAGAAATCACTCATAATCTCCTATATAAAGCACAATCACCTGCCTGTATGATACATTTAAGCCCACCGTTAACCTGTGCTGCAGCCTGAAAGTTTGCTAATGGCAGTACGGCTCCACGGCTTCCTGGATTCCCACGGTAATGTGGGCCAGGAGTCACAGAGAGCTGGGTTAACCCCATATTGAGATGAATTATCTATGAATGGGATAACCCAATCTGGAGATTAACAACAGTTAACCCTCTGTGTGAATGGTGGCCATGCTGTTGTCTCAGGACTTCAACAGTCCACAAACATATTTTTCCTGGAGCCGTTTGCTTTTGTTCTCAGCTTAGCAGGACCTTCAGATGAACCGTTGTGACAGTGGGAGTGTGTCTGGACGTGTGTGTGTGTGTGTGTGTGTGTGTTCTCCTTATGAGAGGAAGGATGGGCTTGTGTTCTAACCTTTACTAATGTCTTCACACTTTTAAGAATCTATGCAGCATGTGTATATGAATGAATGGAGCTGTTATGATCAGTCCTGTACAGTATGTGTGTGTGTGTGTGTGTGTGTGTGTGTGTATCCACCCATTAAGCTGGTGGTCTATGGGGGGCCAGATGGACGCCCTTTTGGCCAGTCCATCTGCAGGTCACATGATGGTCCGTAAACCTCGGGATTAACCTCTGTGTGTGCGTGTGTGTGGATGTGTGTGTGTGTGTGTGTGTTGAGGGGAGATTAACGTCCCTGCCAGGAGTGGAGCCTCCGGTCATCTGCCTGTTTTATTAACCACTCACATTCCACTAATCTGACATAATCCCTTTTTACACAGTTACAATTAGGCTCAATTTTAGCTGTGACAAAACACAGAAAAAAAGAGGAAAAAAAACTTTATAGTGATATTTTGTTTTACTTGATGTTAATTCAGGTTAGTGTGAAAAAAAAAAACCCCAGACATTCCTGGACTAATTTGTTTACAAAGCCTCACAAAGCCCTCATCATCAGTCCACCCCTGTCTTTGTGAACTTTCAGCAACACAGACTTATTGTGTGTGTGTGTGTGTGTGTGTGTGTGTGTGTACCTGTGCCCCCCGTGTTCTTGGCCTGGACAGTAAGAACATGGAAGAGAGTCCACATCCCACAAGGGTAACGTCTCAGGTTGGGTTGTGAACTCTGACAGCCCACCCACCTCACTCCTTCAGGCAAGGCAGTGTCTGGAGACTGAGAGGGAGAAAGGAAAAACAAACAGACAAACACAAATTACTGACAAATAGGAAGCAGGAAACAAAGGAGAAAAAAAAGCTTAAAAGGGATCAATCTGGTGAAATTCTATATTTTCCTTATTGTTAAAAATCCCATGAAAAGACAAAAACCAACAATGAATTGAATTCGACTAACACGTATCGTAAGCCTGGGATAGCTTATTAATGTCTCCACTTCTGACCAAAAACTATTAACATCTGATGCCCTAATATGTTATTTTATTATGACAAATTATAGGTAGCCCAGATGCCCAGATGTTTCAGGAAATTTAGCCTGTATTAAAATAACTAAATAAATAAAACATATAAGACCCATTTTTAAAAGTCCTGACTGTATAAGTGACACAGACAAAGCGGGGAAGTTGTAAAGTATTGACAGATTCCATTGGATTTGTTGAAAATAAGAAAAAATGTAGAACAGCCTCATCCTTTTAATGAGATGACAAAGACTCTGGAAAAAGTCGAGCCGCCCCATCATCTCCCAACCTGTTCAACTTAATGAAAGCAGTTCCACATAGTTTTCTTGATCAATAAGAAGTCAATCCCAGGTTAATGGCTCAGCCCTCCACTAATGAACAGAAGCCATCCACATCTCCACCCGCGAGCCACAGTTGAATCCAATAACATATTTTCTCTGACACAAAGTCGTTTCTCTCGCTGCGTCGTGTTGCCGTCGCTGGTGTGATTGACAGGGTTACTCACATGTCAATAGTAAAGATTTGCCATGCGTGTATGCCTGTGTGTGGTGCACAGAGTCAATTTCCTCCGAGTCTATTCATACCTTCCCATTGATTCATTGATCAATTGATTTGCCTGCTAAAAGCTAATGATGTAAGTAAGTGACTCTTTCAATTTGCGAGGGGCGGTACTGGAGGCATGCAGGCTTCCTTCCAAAGACAACAGCACATAGATCCTCAGCTGCATGTGTTGGCACCGAGACAAGGACAAAGTACATATTGAAATATCTGGATATTTAGATAAAAAAAAATCTTTTTATCTACTCTGTGGCGTTTTATAGAAATGTTCAAGATCACATTTTAACATGCTTTTGACAGGATAGGCATCACTTTGTTGGTTTTGAGCTGATTATGTGCCCAGACTGCAAGGTGACCTTGATATCTTGGTGGAACTAAGAGGCTACTCCGAGACACACGTCCTCACATCAGTCTGGGTGCATTTCGTGTTCTCCTGCCCTCTGTTCTCCCTGCAGCTGCTCACCTGTCTGCTCCTCTCTTGTCTCCTTTCCTTTCCCTTTAAGATGCCCTCTCAGGCTCACAAAAGTATTTTCTTTTTCTCAATTTGCATTAATGTACTTCCTCGATGCAGCATGTAATGGACGGACCACTTCTCAATCCAATGAATATCAAAGATGGAAGACAAAGTTAGCCAAGAATAATTTGGACGTTGATTTTTCCAACAGTAATGAGCACCAATATCCTCGATACATTAGATGCAGAAGGTGAAAACCTGTTGGATGTGGATTTATACGGGACTCACCTGTGCTTTGTTATCCAGTATCTCTCCGAATGCTTCGTAGGAAATTTCATTGCCAGTCTGGTTCTGTAGCCAAGTGTTTGCAGACTTCAGAAGGTTCATCACCACTGGACGGCCTGGAAAGTACTGCAGACACGAAACAACCGAGCAAAGTGATGTCACAGCCGTTAAGTAAGAGGCAAAAAGAATGTTTTAGAGCAGCTGAACGAAAGCTACCCACCATTATTTTCCATTGGTGATTATTAACTTTTATAAACGCTTTATGACAGCTCCCATGCAATTGCTTGAAATCAGCCAATTCAAATCAACATCTTCACCTTCGATGATCATGATTTTTGCTGCTTCAACACAAACATGTAATGCCTCGATTATCATCCGCCGACTCATCCTCAACTACGTTTCCAAGTTGCACAGAAAATCTTGTTAGAGTGTTTTCCTTCTAAAGAAACTCACCAACTTTGACAGCAGCCTGAACTTAAGCCTCTTCCTTCATTTAGATCCATTTCCTAAGCCACTAACAGCCACTTAGCCACCGTCTACTCAGTGCTTCCTCCTGATGTGTATTTACATGCTTTCAAACTAGCGCTACCATGGTAATAACTACAACTGGGGGGGGGAAACATGATATAGTAACTAGCAGCAGTACGCACACGAAGAGAAAGAGGAAATCCAGCTGACGGGCGTCTGAGACCAGTGATGACAGAGTTAAGACAGACACAGACATACGTGTCTTCACACATACAATACTGACAATAGAAACAGATAATGTCCTCGGCTAAATGTGCTCCCTATTCTTACTGTAAGCCTCTCTGTGGAACAGTTTATCATAATCGTCCTGTTTCTCAGAAATAGACACAGCGAAGGGATCAGGCTTTTTCCAAGACTCAAACAACAGGCAAACAGACTTCCATGGTAACTTTTGTTTAGTTTTGTAACAGAAGAAGCACAGCAACAATGATTTCCATTACTGATTGATCAGATGATTATCTGTTGAATATAAGATTTCTCATTTTCTTCCTATAAAATGTCTGAAAATACTCCAGTTACTACCCAGAGCCCAAATTGATGTGTTCAAATGTGTTTCAAACGCATGCTTAAGGAAAAGCATGAAATCTTGACATCTGACATCTTTTTTATTAATTAAAAAAAAGTAAAAGTGCATGGACACGATAGATTTCACAATGTTGTGGTGGATCTGAGAGAGAAAACAGAGAAAGCAGATGGCATAGAGGGCTAACATCATCACATATGTGGACCCTCTCTGATTTCCTTCTATTCATCACCCTCTAACAGGATCTGTGTGTTGCAGCCGCACCACTTAACCAGACCCCCGGTGATTTGCTTAAACCTTCTTGTCCAAGGCCGACAGACTCCTGCTCTGTCCGCCAAAAGCAGCTCCCATCCACAAATAACAGTCAATCGGAAGTATACTGGTCATAAGGGTGGCCGCCGTGGCTCCTCGAGTCAGGTCAAGGTGTCCTTGGGCAAGACACTAAACCCCGAACCCCACATTATCTTTAACCAACGGATATCTGGCCATGCACACACTAAAGGTGGGATGTAAAGAGCAGACAAAGGGGTCTGATGTATGCGTCTCCCTGCTGGGAAAGTGCTGTAATAGGTTTAGGTCTGGATCTGCGGTCCGGATGACAACCAGTCAGAAAAGCTCATTAAACAGCCATATGAATTTAACCAGAAGAGAAAGCGCAGGTGTTTCCCACTAATGGGTTTAACTTGGCATCACCAAAGAAACACTATTCATGAGCTCTCTGGGTCTGCAGATCAAAAAAACTCTGAGACGCAGGTTCATCTTGCTCTGTTCTCTTAAATACACGTTCGATTTTACATTGATTTCTCTCTTTTTTTAACGCGTTGGACTCCCTAACCTTGATCATTGATGGAGCACAATGTCAATCAATATGCCGATATATATTTCCCTGATATATTGATGAGTTATGTGCCAGAAACAGTGACAGGCATTGAAGGAAAGACGGGTCAAGTGACAGCCTACACTTTCAGGGGACAGCTCATAATTCATTTAACAGACTTGCAGGAAAAAGAAGCTAAAATTGTTCTAACAAAACCAATGCTGCCTATTTTCCACATACAAGACATATTTACAGAACACTCTTAATAAAGAATGATGGGAGGAAACAGTGATTCTCCATTTACATAGTTTTATACATATAATTATTTTAGATTTAGTTGCTTATGATGATCAAATTCAGATCTGACTTGATATCATGCTCAACATTTGTGTTCTCCATCTTGAAAAAAACACACACACCCTCCTCTAGCCCAGTATCCCTCCTGCCCCCATCCCAGTTGGACCATGACAATCCCCTTCACCCCGGCAATATGTCATCCCTGATCCGATTAGTATCAGCAGCACTTGAGAAACCGCAAGCTTCTTGTGGTGAGGGTCCCAAGAGTGAAGCATCTGTTGGCTGCAACAGACTAGACCAGGCCAGACCAGGCCAGGCCAGGCGTGGGGCAAAAAACAGGGGTGAAGCCCCTCGCTAATAATCTCACTTCAATCCACCCAGGGAAGCATGTTTTTACACATTTCACCCGAAACTGAGGGGAAACTACAAATGAAAACAGTTAAATGAATCTACATTTCACATGTTTATGTGAACATGGCGTGAGAAGGGGAAGACTGTGTCCCGTTAGAACAAAGCCCCCCCTCTTAATTCTTTGTTTTACTCCCTTGTGTCCCTGTCCCCTTTGGGCTGAAGGGCTTCTTTCAAGAAAAGCAGGATAGAGGTGTAATCCTTAAAAACCTCGCTGTAATGCGCTCATGCTTCCCAAGATCCACTTTTTTTAATCCTCATATACATGTAGAGGCTTCATAAATGCGGCTTCCGCCTGACAAGACAGTAAATCTAGTAAAATTATAACCGGATGAAAAAAAAACAAAACAACAACAACCCTCATGTTTACATGTTTGGGTGGAGATGCAATGATGAGGATGATTGTGGATTGAGAAGAAATATACAATTCGTGGAATTACAATTCTTGGACAGAACAGTGTATTTTTTTTTTAGGTCAGGTTAATAAAAATGAATACATGAAGGAGATTAATGCTTATGCATTTATTTTAAACGATTCGTTGATGTACTAAATATTCATGGGCACCTATTTAGATTGTCAATAAAAAATAGAGCCCGACCGATGAAGGATTTTGAAGGCCGATATACAGTAGATACAAATGTTTGTTGATTTAAAAATCCGATATATCGGCCGATATTTTTTTTTTCAGAAACGCCTAACAAAACATTAACAAATTAGTTATTTGTAGTTATTTATGAGTCTTATCTAAAATAATATGATAATGCAGTTAAAAAATAAACTTGTTTATTTTATTGTCAATGGAACAGAGGAACATCAAATTATATTAAAATTCTGATAAATAAAATGTATAAAAATACAAACTTAAGATGTAAAACTTAAAGTCCTTTGAACAAAAACACAATAACAACAACCACACACAAAGTTTCCAGAATTAAAAGACTTGGTAAGCTTCATAAATATAACTTCCAACAAGACTGGAGACAAATTCTGTTAAGTTCTATAAGGGTGTTTCGTCCGTTTTTTTTAAATATTAATTTATCGGCCATTATAAATGCCAATACCGATAGTTTGGAAAATGCCTAATATCGGCCGATAATATCGGTCTGGCTCTAATAAAAAATGACAAACTTTTGGTGATTCCATCTTCTCCAATGTGAGATTAAATAGAAAAAATATTTAGAAAATACTTGGCGGATTAATAACAATGAAATAAATAAACACCCTCATGTACGCAAACGCACACTAATTATTCTGTTTGGTAAACGTGCAGCATGATTGAGGAAATGCGTCACCAGTGTGTGAAGTGACGACACTCCCACTCGGTCAGGACATTGTGTGTCACTTTTACTCTAATCTAATCACATGACTCACACGGGGAGCGGTGTCAGATATTTACATATTGCGTCAGTAATCAATTAAGAAGAGACGAGTTAAACAGTGAGATAATCGCATTCCAATATAGATGAAAAACATCAGTAGAGGAGAAGAAGTTCTGGATGAAAATACATTAAATGTCTTGATATTTAGCACATGAGCCGCATCATATGAAGCATAGCATAAAAATGTACTCGTCAAGTATGTGTTTGCTTTTTAAAATGCACCCATTAACTGTTTTTAACAAGATGACTGAACCGATTCGGCCTCTCGAGATCGCTCAGTCGAAGCACAATGAGGACCGTCACAAGTCGCCGCCAGCTGCAACAATGATGGTCTCCTCAGCAACACAAAGCCCTGCTGAGCGGCTGGTCCATCATGGTGGGGGGGAAAGCTAAAAATACCACTGGGACCTGCTGCTATTGACTAAACAAACTGGAGCTAATGGGAGGCCTCAGTGCCCCCCCTCCCCAAACACACACACACTGATACACACTGGCTTGCTACAACGCCTCCCTAGAGAGTGAGATATAATCAGAGAGATTGGTGGCAGACTAGAGCTGGTGCGGAGCCAATAGGGACGGGGCTAGCAGGTCAGGCCTCATCATCACAACATGTTTGCCTGGCTGGCACACTTCAGCGAGGACAAGAGGGAAACGAGGGTGATCAGAAACGTAAAAAGATGGATTGAAGAGGGTCGTTTCGGTGAACCACAGAGAACTGGCACGTTCACAAGTATTTAAAGAGATGCCTGTGTGAAACCAAAAGCAGGAAAACTGCATGAGGAGGAGGAGAAGAAGGAGGAGGAGGAGGAGGAGGAGTGTCTGTGTAAAGCCTCTGGGCAGCGAGTGGGTGGCAGCCACGCTTCAATCCCCCTGGGAGCCAACATGAAGAGGGTCAACAACACCCGAGAGAGTGGTTGTGCTCCAGCTCTCCTCAATGGCAACCTCTTATGCTTGCAATTGTGTGTAAGTGTGTGTGGTGAAAAAGGAACAAGTGCATTTGACAAAATAATTAATTAGGTAAATGTGCTTTAAAAAAATCTAAGGGATTCTTAAGGAATAACAAAACTCTATAGCTAAATGCTGCAAAACAACAGCTCTAATGTACAGCGTGATCAGACATTCTGCTGTCTCACTCTCCATCTAGTGGTGACCTTCTATAACTACACATTTCTGTCGACTGTCGATCACTGTGCTGTTGGAGCGTTAAATAGGTAAAGAGCCTCCATAGTTTTTGCCTATGTATCACCATAATAGTCACAGCAAACAATTCTCTGTCCTCTTCTGATAATAGAAAGTTCTGAGTAAAATTAACAGAGTCCTTCTAAATGAGAAAGTGATATTTTCAATGTACATAATTTGTTTTAAACATTGTGTCATTGTGTGTGTGTTACCTTTGCCAGGACAGAGATGTACTTCTTGAGAGAAGTCAGGGCATCTCCTTTGATGACAGTATAAGCAGCCAGCTCCGCACGCAGAGAGTAGTGCAGCGCTGACTCCAGGTCTGCCATGTACACCCGGGAGCTGAGAACACAACCGCATAGTTCACGTCAACAACGAAGGATGAGCAAACAGAGGGACAGAGCGGAATGTATCGCTCACACCTGTTGAAGGGTCTCCAGGACTCCTCTGTCCTGTTGGTGGGGTGGTCTATGTTCACCGGTGGAGGCTTCCCTGACCGCACCACCCCCGGCAGCCTCTGGAGGGCGTAAGAGTAGAACGCACGAGCCTCAAAGTTGCTGTGGGGGAAGAGAAGGACAGGTGAGAGGTCACTCAACATAACCTTTATGGACAAAGTACTCTATGTGGACACCCTAGTTGTTTTTCCTGTTTTAACAGGACCATAATCACATCCATAAAGAAATGTTTTTCCCAGTTTGGTGCGAAGTATTATACAACGCTGATGTGGATGAACAGGAGCAAAGTAGAGGATGTAAAAAAAAAAAACATCCTACAGACCATCATTTTAGAATGAGATGCTAAACAATCACATATGGGTGTAATGTTTGGCTGTCCACACACTTATAGCCATATAGTGTACATGTAACGCAAATATGTACAGCCATAGAGCATAGCTCTAATCCAGCAAACAACCTTGTTTTTTATTTTTGTTTCAGCAGTCCACGGCTATAAATATATTTTATGACCTGTATTGTTTTTTTGTGGCCATATATTTTACACACTTACAGGAAGGCATTTGAAACACTGAACAGATGGCGTCAGAGTAGCGTGGAACAGAGAGAGGTCGCTGATCATTTAGCCATGTGATAATACTGCAACTGGAACCGCAGCCATTAATGTTCTCTCTCTCTCCCCCCCCTCCACCCCTTACATCCTCCTCTCATTTGCTTTCTCCCCTTGTCAGGGAGAGAGAGAGAGAGAGAGGGCATCGTAAAACTGGAACAGGATGGTAATAAGAAGGATGGATACTCCTGGCCCACGCTCACCAACACCAGCCCGGGACTCAATTACACCTGTGTGTCTGGTGGGAGTGTACAGATGTGGAGGGAGAGCCATTCATTCAGCGATCCCCAGGGCCAGCAGGCAGGCAGGCAGGCAGGCAGGCATCAGGGTGGGCTGGGAGGGAATGCATTCACCTGGGACCAGCACACATTACATGCATGACGGATGTGAGACGCCCCCGCACACACACACACACACACACACACTGTTCTCTCCCAGGATCAATCAGACATTCAGTGATGATGGGAGGCCATCTGTCGCCGTGTGCGGCTGAGGCTTGTTTGGCAGGTGAAGCCAGAAAAGCAATGGCATTGTTTTCATGCAAGAAATTAAAAAACCTCCCCTCTGTACAGTGATGGAGATGAGGGGGGTTGGAAGGGGAGTGATGGAGGGTGAATAAATAAATCAGCAATAAATCATTTCCTTTTTGCATTTGTCAACTAAAAAGAGTCCTCTTTGCATGCCAAGTTATTGAAACAGCCAAACAAAGAGGCAGAAACAGCAGATGAATTTGCTGGGTGAGGAATGATCAGCGCCGCTTTATGATGGTGAATAATGGGAGCGATTTTGATGCTCTGATCCCATTAAGAGGCCAGATGTTTAAAAGTATTCTCATGAATAGGGTTCAGATAATGAGCACAACATGAATGTTGTGTGGAACAAAAGGAACCAAAGAGAAATAAACTTGGTGTTAATGTATTTCAGGTAAAGCTAAATGGAAATGACAGTAAAAAAACAGCTGTAATCGAGATATATGTAAAATCATCGTTATGTAGCGGGTACAGAACATACGAGAAACATACAAAAACAGCTCATGTTCAGGATGGAAGGATTCATTTGCTTTTAAAAGTTAGTTCCTCTGTTTAAATTCAAACTGTTTAACATTAGAGGTGTAACGATTCATGCGATGAATCGATTGTCAGTCCTACCGATTCAACTAAATCGATCTGCTATAATAAATAAATAGAAATAATCGTTTTGGCTTCACCAATAATCGACATAAATGCGTTTAATCGTATGAATCGTGATTCTTAATTATGATTAATGTTTTAATACGTTTAAGACACTTTCTCCCCTGCCAGCATGTAGTCTATTGAAAAATGTTAATAAATAACTGAGCATTACATTTTTATATTCAGCATAAAATATTATGCAGGACTACTTTTTTATAGAATAAATATGTTAAACAAGTAATTCTGTGGTCTGTTTATTTTTTCACCTTTCAGAAGAATACAGATAGTCTCACTCGCTTTATTGCATGTTTATTTCATGGATATAGAATTTTGGTTACAAGTTACAGAATCGAATCAAATCGTTCCAAAAAAAAAAAAGAATTTTTCCTTGAATCGAATCGAAGTGAAGCCAAAGATTCATACCCCTATTTAACATATATTTGGCACACTGGTGCATCCTGTATGTAACCAGTTTTTTTTTCTGAATAAAGATGGACAAATTCAGTCTTGAAACTACATCGCATGCTTACTGGTGTATAGAAAAACATATTCAGAACAGCAACACTATTGTTTTTTCCGATTTGTACCAGTGCACTGCCCAGATAACAATAGGCAAGCTGTGTGCATTGTTACATTGTTACATGCTGGAGGAGGTGGCGCTTGTTACTGTTTAGCCATGGTTACTACTACAGTTTGGCACAACAGCAACAGCCTCTATTTGCATGTTTACATTGTGGGTTTGTCATCTTTCGTCCCGGGTTCTAAACCAACTAGTGTGGAAAGGAAGCGAAAAATAAAACCGTCCCGACAGCGAGCGTACAGCAGCGCCAACTTCTCCTGTACATTAGGAACCACTCTATAAATGTAAGTCCCCTGCACACCCACCAGGTGTTTCCACTTACTGCTGCTAATTAAGAGCTCTAGTTCAGGTGGAGTTGAAATGACGAGGTCACCGTGAGCACAATGAGAAGGGTGTAACCTTTTCCACCCTTATGGCACAGCCACACCAAAGTCCAGGTGGTGAAATGTACTTGTGTTCGGTTGCCAAGTAGTAGGAGGAGACAGGAAATATGGTAGGTTTTAATTTTAGTATATTAAAGAAGAACATAAATAACATAAATTAACTAGTGAGGCATGTTCAATGTGTCTAAAACTTTACCATATGCATGTGTGACTTTGCATCTTTACTATCCAGTCCTTGCAATTTGTCTAAATAAACAACTATAACTGATATGATCTGAAGTTGTAAATGCAAACATACCACATCCTTTGGCAGGAAGAAACCTCACAGATACTGAGTGTGTTGCCAAAAGCAAATGTAAAAGCCTCCATGAACTGGTGTAACAAACACCATCAGGGATGCAATTTACATAAAATGAAAATGTAGAAACATGTATTATTATATCATTTGCACAATGCATTCTGCCTATCTTTGCAGATATTTTCTTATATTTTTGTATCTGCAGGTAAAGTGCGAGCTGACAGACATCTGTGTAACGCAGCAGCAGTTAAAGACTGCGGGGATACTCACACTTTGAGTCTGGTGAAGTTGCCGCCAGGTGAGTAAAGGTAGCAGGATGGAAACTCAGTCACGCCCAGTTTGGTTACCAGATCTTCCTCAGTGCTCAGGACTCTCCGCACTGCAATGTTCTCAAACTGTAACAGGTCCAGGGTTACCTGAGGAACACAGAACACACCCAGAGTTTTACAATTTCAACATATTAACTTATTATATGCCATGTATGTTGGTGACGTCCAATGATTTCCAAAACATTACAACAGCTTATTTTGACCACAGTTTTTCTCTTATGGGCTGAAGTCAGACATACATAGTTGGAAAGAAACGACAAACACTCGGTTGATGGAAACATGAATCATTACCTCTCGGCCAATGTAGGATTTACTCTCCTCGAAGATCAGAGCCAGGTGGAGAACGTTGTTGGTCTCGAAGAAGCTGTCGATCTCTGCTTGGCTGGAGAGAGAGAGAGATGAGCAGACAAAACACATAAGACTGGAATCCTAGGTGTGAGTTACGTTAAGCTGTGGAGAAAAAACAAATATAGAAAAGAAATCTTAATGGGATCTGCTACTGATCTAGTAGTCCAGGATTATATGGGCATATTTTATCTTAAAAGAAAAAAAAGGACTTTCTGAAATGACATTGTGAAGACTTTTGGAAATTTAAAGAGGCTTTTATCAGATATTCTCTTCCATCTCCTTCATCCCTGCACAAGACTATTGCTAATCTGAAGAGCATGCACACCTACAAATGCTGTGATATGCGGTTTCAAGCATGTTATTTCCGCTTGAAAATGCTCTTTTGCATGAAATGTTGTGAAGCAAGAAAGCCTGAGGTTTCAAATCCCTTTTCTTTATGGAGGAGAAAAACAGGGGAAGAAGTTCAGAACTTCAACACTACTTTCCCTTTAAATCTAAGAAGGGAAATAAACTGAGCTTCCTGCTTCCTTATCCTGCACCACCATGGTAATAAACTGTCTTTTATCTGACAACATGCACGGCAGTATGTGAGTCTAGCACGGTGGCCTCGTAGTGAAGGCCTTATGACAACTCTTCCTCTGGGCAGAAACATCTTGATCCCTCATTCTGTCACCTATAAAATAACAGTGCAGCAGCTGATGATGACATCAGATGAAGTAATGCAACATGTTGGGAATGTGTTTCTGCAGCAACACGAGCACAAAACTGCAACAACGGATACAAGAACTATAATTCACAGGAGAAATGTATTGAATAAAAGTGTGAGGCAGGTAGGCATGAGTCACTTACATTAAGTGTAGCGTGTATGTAACTAGCTTAAAATGTATTATAATAATTCACAACTTCCTACAAGAAAACACTGATGCAAAAACATTCATGTAGAAATATAGTTGCATACATATTTTCTTAATGAACCATAGGTGCATGTCATCAGTCGCGCAGACAGACTGATTAACAGAGTGTGTGTTTACCTGGTGGGCTCCAGTGGGGGGCAGGCGGGAGGCCAGGGCTCTTTGTGGTTTTCCAGTTTGTCTATGATCCTGTGGCGGAGGACTTGAACATCATGAGTGGAAGCTGGAAGTCAAACAGCATCAAGAGAACATTAAACACCATGGATTATCATTCATCAAATAAAAAAAATCATCATTTAAAGTGAGGGCTGCCTTTTGTTTCGCTTGCAGGTGTGCAGTAATACCTTTAAAAGCAGCTCCTGTAGAATCAGCCTTGGAATATGCATGGAAAAACTGCAAAGTGACAGAGAGAGAAGGTTCGGGGTTACGTTGTTTAGTCAGCAAAGAGAGAAGTGAGATCAGATGAGGCGGCCCTAACACGGCCATGAGAGAAGCAATGCGATGTTGTGTAATGTTCGGGGGGTGGAGGGTGGAGGGAGACAGCTTTCCCCTCTGCCCGCCTTGACCCCTAAATCCTTCCTGGTTAAAATGAGTCGCAGATGTTAAAGCTTCATTGTGTGTTCAAACAGAAGGAGCTCTTTGTTTCACTGGCTTTCGCTGGATGACAGCGAGGAGAGAGAGGCTGAAACACACACACACACACACACACCGCTGCTGACAAATCAGATACGCTGCAAATACAAATGCAGATGTGTTTTTGCAAGTTAACTCTCCTGGGAATGGACTGCTGCATCTACACTATCTAACCCAGCCCGTCACATTCACATCCAGAGCTTCAAAAATGATTGACAAACTAACAGTCATTTTCCTACAGTGGATCCTACAGATTTTTGAAGTTATTAAAGTATTTTACATCTTTCTTTACAGAGTTAATAAGACAAAATAATGCATAAAAGAAGAAGAACTGGTTTGAAATTAGGCACCGGCTACACAGCGGCCTTCAGAATTCCTCAGGGGAAAATGGGCATAATGGGGATAGATGGAGTCTAACACTTGGAGATGAGAATTTAAACTCTTGCATTGAGTTTTGTTAATCAAATACCCATTTAAAGTATCTGCAAATACATGTTTTGTTTCCACACATGCACTTTATACACAACACGCTAATCAGAATCAAACATAACGTATGAGTGTTGAACAAAGGGATCTCCCAGACACGGTGGAGGAAAACTGTGAACATTCCTGATTTTATGGTCACTTCAGCACATGCATCAGAGGAGTCAAATGGAAGTAAAGGGACTGGAAACGGTATGTTTCTGAATGAGGTCTGGTACTTCAAGATGGAGACAACAGCATGGTGGAATATGGTGGAGATACTTCTTATGTGTTTGTTTTATTCAAGTCGTGCAATAAAAGGAAAAAAGAGACGTCAAGAATAATGATTTTTTCAAAGTTTTGCTTCAACAGCACCTGCTTCTCTCTCTTTAATAACCAAGCTGGTTATTCAAGATGACAAATGATTTCAGTTTAGAACCATTAAAGTTGACGAAAACCAGCAAATATTCAGTTTTGACAAGTTAAAAGTTTTGGCCGATTCATTTTCTTTCAGTCAACTAATCAATTTAGCAACAATCCTTTTACCTTTACAAAACCTCCATGCACCAAGAACAGAACAAAGGTCTTTTTTAAATGTTTTAATTACACGTTTAATTCAGCAGCGTCTTTCACAGAGGCAGGGTTTAAATAGATTTTAGACTACGTGGATTATTATGAGAGAATTACTTAAATAATGACCTTTACTTAGTATTGACATCAGACCAGTGGAGCAGAAATGTTGATCAACTTCTCATCACATCTGTCCCCGTTCATCAACGTTATAAATAAGTGAATTCTCCTGCCTCGGCCTCCGTGAAAGAAAGGGGAAACACAGCATGCGGGGTTCCGGTGCAAACGGTTCATGCACTCTATAATACCTTTATGGTGGGATAGGATCTGATGCCGAAGTCACTGCACACCCTCCTGTTCTCCTCCGTGGCACAGTCGACAGCTGCCAGGTCCACCGCTGGCTTCCACTCTGAAGAACACACATCAAACTGAGTAAATATTTAGTTAGTTACTCTCCACCGCATCCCCGGTACAGTCTGCTGATACTGGATGGGGTCCTGCCAAAATGTGCACTTCAGTCCATCAACACACACAAAAAAAAAACATATTGACAAGAATGCTCATGTTAATGTTAATGTGAGAAAACTCACATGTAGTGTCCCCCGGTTATATCTGGACATCAACAGGTAGCAGCTCTCTGCAAGTGATATCATCTAATCTCTCTTGTGTTCTCATTAAATATCATATGGGTGACCCTGCTCTCATTGGGTGTCAGGGTGACACACTGAAATACCCCATGGCTCTGCCATCATTAGAAACCCTCATGGACTATCCTCATTTTAGCCATGGCTCTGAGGGATTTATTTTTGGTTTATGAGTTGGACAGTTGGAGGATGTGATGGAGAGCCAAAGACATTCATTAGATCACATGCTCTAAATAACAGACAGCTCGCTCATTGAGAAATACTGGGAGGTATTTAAACTAATACAGTCCTAAAGATGTTGAACTGACAGTTTTTTGCTGCCTCATCGTGCGATTAAAACAACTACTTGACTAACCTTTGACGTCTCTCGCCAGACTTTTGTACACCGGGGAGAAGGCGATGCAGTGTCCGCACCACGACGCGTAGAACTCCGCGATGATAGCCGTTGAGGAGTTGACCAACACCGACTCCAAGTTCTCCGGACTCAACAGGATGACTTGGTCGGAGGCGGTGTACAGCCCGGCCTCCGCAGCGAGGGGGAAAAGGAGACACAAACACAGCCAAACCGCGGACGTCGCTCCCTTTGCGGGACGTGGTTGTATTTCTCCGGTAAACGGAGACGTGGCACGGCCGCAGCGCCGCGCCATCTTCCCCCCGTCCGAGCTAACCGTCGGTGTGTACGCTCCGAGTTTTTCACCTCCGCGTTACGAAACTTGACACAACTTTTTTCCTCCCTCTGTTTTTTCCCCCCGCGGCGGTCGGCACAGCTTCGCGGGTCCCTCCTCCTCCCTCTGCTGGCTGCCAGTCCTTCAAAAACAAACACACACACACACCTATGCTAGTAAAGACACACAACCGCTCGTTAACTTCTCAAACGAACGTTCACATCGGCACGAGCGCAGTGTCGCGCGCGCTGCCCCTTCGCGGCTTTTATACAGGAAATCAAATCACTTGTTGACAAAGTTTCAGACTTAAATGGGTTGACACACAGCATTTTAGTCGAGCATTCATCAGTTGACCTCCACAGTGAGTTAAATAATTAAACTAATTATAATACGTTAACTCAAGGTGTAGCTTTATTTGTCTGCCTTTTCAAACGCATCACACGGCCTTCCTCAACAGATGGAGTTGTCTCCATGGCAACCGATGAGGACAATGAGTTGAGGTTGAAATCCAGAAAAGGTTGTAGATGAAAAATAAGCAAATTGTGTTTATTATCTGATCATTTTGGCCAGATATGAGAATCTTTAAAAACTTTATATTAAAACACCAGTCAAGCAGGGACAGAATTACAATAAAAACAATCATTTTTAAGACAAAATTCCATAAAGGTATTTTTTTAACTTTTAAAAGACATCTTATGTTAATATTTTCTATAATTTTATAGTACTAACAGCATATTTTTTAATACAAATCAATATCAGTCTTAATTACTTTGGCCAAAACTCGAAACTAAACCAGGACACATTTCAAGCCAGCATTCTTTTCGAAACAAATGGAAGCTTTATTTACAATTTCAAAGATCATTTAGTTTACAAATATATATTTTGCACATATTTGCAAAGTTAACAGTGTTTATCTTACAACAATCGTCCAGGTTACAGTAACAGTGGGTCAGATAGGATAGACAAGTATATTTACACCCATAAAACAATTGTACAAATCTTCAAGTGCACTTAACGCACACTCACAGCACATTATTATAAATATTCATTAACATTTCAAAAGATGGAAGGGGGAAACCTAGTCTGACTGGGTTAATTTGATAATCAAATCTTTTGTGCCTACTTTTAAATTCGGTTATTGAGATCAAACTGGCCTCAGACCAGCAGATAAAAGCAGCGCCACCCTACAAAGAGCTGTAAGCGTTGTGATGATTAAGTTAATCTACAGACTACCGCACAAGTCTAAACCATTTGGTCCACACATATAATGCAATGCATAAGACCAAGTACTGCATAGTTACAGAGGGGAACGTAACTTCCTCCTACATACAATCAGTTCGAGGACAATCCTAGAGGGTTGGTAATAAAGCCTTGCAGAAGGTGTTTCAAGAGTACTCATTATGTCACCATTACAGTTACATATGCCTACAGACCAGACATACAAGTCATACAGCATGGAGAAATTGATGTCAATGTTTTTGGTCTTTTTTTTTTTTACATTGTATAATTTACAGTTTGAACATAAACTTAAGCAACTCTTAAAACATTGACGGTAGAAAAAAAAAGAAGAAAAGAACTCAGTTTAAGGTCACTTCAGCTTCAAACAGTCAGGGTAGAACTTATCTTAAGATTTAGAAGCTCTATCACACATGTCTCAATTAATTTGTGTGCAGTTTGTCGCAACGAAGCAGCACTGACAGCGAGGACCAAAACAAGCCCTTTGACACAGTCCTACGTGCTCAGACTCACACACACGCAATGACTCACATTGGTGCCTGTTTGCCCTGTCAACAATATTATTTCTGATACAGTTAAATCAATCAAATTACTCAGGTGTGTCTGTGTGCACAAATAAAGCGCTGACGTGGACAAGAAGCAGGTAACATTTTGTGAGTCAGCATGACAAACATGAGGCGCAGAAAAACAAGAAGTGAAAAAAAAAAAAAAACTTTCTCAACTATGCTTCAATACAGGAAGATTGATAAGGCAGAAACGGAAGTATTGGCAAACCAGTTAGAAGAAAGAGCAGTCATTTTAGGAAAGTTTACAAAATGGTAGTACACAGCGGTCGAAAGAGACATTCAAAGAAAATAGGTCCAAAAGGGCGTTGAGACATCGACACAGTTTGTTATAAATCTACAACTCAACTAAAGAGGCACTTAAACTGAATGATGAGAAAGACTACCAGATGTCTGACTACATCGCCGGGCTACATTCTGACGGCTGGTTCGAACTCGCTGACTGCTGTGAAGACACATCTTACAGAGCGCATAACCATGTTGCTACATGACCCGATGAAATATTCGGCTGGCAACGTACAGGTGTTTTCTCAGGTCAGAGAAAGTAAATGGACTGTAGGATAAGTAAGGCTCAAATCTAGCATTTCAGTTCAGTACTATGATGACTAAAACATAACAAGTCCGGCCTCCTGTTAGTCTATTGTGTCCCACTTGCATACTACGAATTCACTTATGGTTGTAGTGTGGGAAAAAAAAGACCAAATGAAATCCCAGCACATACAATTACTTGATTTTTGAAGATGGCGTGATAGACACGTTTGTCCCCTAATTGAAACACAAAAACAATGTTGAATGGGATGCAACAACTTCAATAAGAGCCCAGGAAAAAAAGTATGATTATTGGGAAATCAACTTCCTTGCTGGCTGTATGAGATGTTTTCAAACTGTTCATATAAATAGTGTAGTACGGAAGTGGGACGCAGCGATTGTGTTGACCAACTGGACAGTTGTGGCCACAATAAGTTACACAGAACACTATCAATGAGTCATTATCACTACAATGTTCACATATTAAAACTGTTCTCTCGTTTAAATAGCATTTTTCCAAACCTCCTATATAATATATTGCCATGTTCACATTTCTTTTTGTGCTTTTTACAATTTCATTAGATGTTAAAATCTGTTCTATATATGTTGACAAGATCATTTACAATTTAAAATGTTTTTTTACTCCGCCAATCAAACATTTTCACTCAATAAATAATATAATTCTGGAGGCAAAAATGTTTCATACAATATCTGATCGCAGTGACCCTCCAATACAGCGCTGTCTTGACAATATTTGATCTGTGACACATTCATATCATCTAAGCTCTCCTCCAGCACATTGGACTTTAAATACAATAATGATTATAAAGTTAAAGTGCTGACTTAGTTCTTATGTTATACGTAGCTCCCCAATTTAAAGCAAATGCAGCAGGACAATAACGCGAAACATAGAGCTGAAGCAAACAAGGAGTTTTAAGGTTCAAACAGTGTCTGGCCGAGTCTGTCACCCCTGACGACCAGATTTCAGGCTAAACGTTCCGGCTGGGTTGCAAGCAAGAAGCGATGACGGCTGCAATTTGTTTTAATTTAAGGTATGCTTTCAAACCCCTAAAATAAGGGACGGATCACTGATCACCTTGGATGTAAAATCCCTTCAATTACAGCTGAAGGTTTAACCTCATAGTCATTATTTAAATTGAATAAACTGGATTATAAAGCCAAAACAATTATGTGTCACTATCAAATCACTTATGGACTACACTGTCCATTCTTTTCTGCTACTCTATTACACATTTTGAATCCATATATATATATATTTTACTTCAGAATTCAATATAAAGTAAAACTATTTTTGCTCCAGGTGGACTTTATTACAGTCCCCTATGGAACGATCAATTTAGCAGCATTAATGGACTTTAAGTGCGAACAAATGGCGCGGTCCATTCGGTCTACTCATTCTCCGACTGGCATTAACAAACAAAAAAGGACCAGTCCTGGAGGTGAGAACTGAGATTAGGTGGTGTTAAGGTTTAAGAAGGCTGGATTGTTCAAGAGGTGTTTTGTGTGTAGAACAAATTATATAACAACTACAGTTAGCTGAAGCAAAATTCAGCAAATTAATGTCCCATAAATAAGTAGGAGTTGTTTAGCCGAGAGGTAATGCTGGGACTGAAGGCATCTGAGGGTTGCTGTTGGCACATCAGCTGGTGGAAGAGGTGGTGGGCTGGAGTTCACTGGGAAGGGGCAGTCTGGGATTGAACAAGAGGTTGCAGTTTAAGCAGGAAAGCTGTCAGGAGAGGGTGTTTTCTCTTTTGGCCCTCTTGTCATAGATTAGGGTCAACACATTAGCAGTGTCCTTCAGCAGAGCTTCAAAGATGCTGTCCGCCAGCTGCATCTTGACAAACAGCTCGTCTCGTCATAGTTGACCCACTGGGCTTCTTCCTCGTGGAGTTCCTGAACCTGAGAGACAAACAGGGTAAACCACTACAGCATAGTACCTAGCATCAGTTGTTCATATTGCAGGGACTGAAGTGGAAACCGACTGAAAGTTTCAATGTCGGCTTTCAGATGGGTAAATATAATCTATAATGAAATCCTTTAACATTGTCTCATAGAAACGGTATAAAATAATGCACAACACACTGTCTCTACTGTATATTAACTGTTGTAATCACTGATATCATGTACAAAAAAACCCCACATTTCATTTTCAGACCTACCAGAATGTGATCGACTCGGTCTCGCTTCTTTTTGCCAAATTTAAGCATCTTCTGCCAGTCGGTCTTCTGGCTGTGATCTTTCGTCAGGCCGTACAGTTTCAGTACTTCTGCTGAGATGAACTCCTGAGGCACAATGTAATAAACAAATCATGTCATCAAGTGTGTCAACTTAGGAGGTTTGTTTACATTGTCAACCACTTTAAAAAGGTTTAAACAGTATAATCTCATTAATATAGCTACCCATATTAAATTTTAATCTTAAAAACAAGTAGCCTAAAGATGGGTACTTCTCAGACACATTAATAAACCGTCTCCATCTGTACCTGGATTTTGGGAAGGTCTCCTGGTGTCTTTACTCTGTGGAAGAAGGAGGACTTCATTCGACGTGCTTTGACCCATTGAGGCTGATCGGCATTGGGATCTTCAGCATAGATCTCCTGGAGCATCTCCCACGTCAGGTCATACACAGCCTGGGAAGTAACAGAGAGTAATGAGACACGAGTGCTTCAATGTGGCTGCAATAGTTTCTCAGGTTGAGCAATCGTAATGTTAAATGAGGGGGATAGCGTCTCAAAATGTCAGAAATAGTAACCGTTCAACAGCTCTAGTATTTGCAAGCGTCTGACCGACTCAGACAGATATTTGGAGCGAGAGTCCGAAGTCTGTCAGCGGCAGAGGGCTATCTCGCAGCTGTAAGACAAATGCAACTGAAATAGCTGTGTAGACTTGAAACCATCAGCACGCTAATCAGAGAGGAATCTGCTGAATAATGGAAACTCATCTAGCATCTATCCCCAGTGAACTCACTCAGGAGTAAGTGCTGTGTTCAAGACTACACTGCAAGTCCAGCTGCCGCTGCCTTAATTCTGCGGAAGCACGACAGTGAAGTGCTCGTTTTCGCCAGCATAAGTGGCAGGGGGATGAAAAACAATTGTGGCAGAATACACTATATTCCTTTCCCCCCCAGTAGACTGTCTGCATGGTTGTGTCTGTTACACTTCTTTGTTGATGTTTTGCAAGTTCTCCTTTTCACCTTTCTGTAGCTGCGGACACAGAGGGCCTCCTGGTCATGGCTGCTGGCCTCTTTACCCAGATACTCTTGTGACGGTTTGGGGTTTGGTAGTTGTGAAATGGCCAGTGCTCCCTCCTTCCCTAGCCCACAGCTCTCCCAGATCTCCTTAGTGGCAGCATGGACCATCTTCTTCACCTCTGTGGCGGAGTGGGGCACCACCATGGCAGGCTGCTCAGGTAGTTTGGGGGGCAGAGGGAGCGGCAGCTCAGGCCTAGGTGGAGTCTTAACCTGCTGTTCGCCGCCTGATGATACCAGACTCCCCAGGGATGCTCCAGCCGATGAGTCAGACCTCCCCAGCCTCGCCTCCTCTTCCTCTCTCTGTTTCATTCTCTGCTGTTCTCTACGGGAGCTGAGGCCAAAGTCCTCATCAAACCAGTCCTGATCGTCACCCAGCTCATCTAGCAGTTCACGGCTGAGTTCCAGCTCTGCTAATCGCTTGGCAAGCTCCTCCTGACCGCTGGCTCCCAACACTGGACTCTCCTGTTGTGACAGAAATACAAGAAAAAGTTAATTTCATGATCACTTATGATTTTAAATATAAAAGATTTAGTCTTAAAGATCATTATTTCAGTTTCAGACACAAAACATTTCAGCACAGAGAACCAAATTCAATCAAGTCTGTCAACATAAAGTTGGACTTTGGTTGAGCACATTACGAGAACAAGGGTCGTCTAGGGTCAAATTGATAAGTACTGTTTGTCAGTAAATTGATCAACACAGTGAAGATTCCACAGTCCAGATGTCCAGCACTATGACATTTTTGTGTTCTTGTTTTATAAACAGGTTCCTAAAGAATCAGAATATACTCACCGGTTGGTTACACAGCTCTGGAGAAGACAGCTCCTCTTTCTCACCAGAAAGGAAGAAGGGTAATCCATCTTTTTGTTGCACCGAAGAGCACCATTCTTCTTCTTCTTCAACATTTTCACCAAACAGGACCCCATTCATCTGATTATCAGCTTCTATCTTCTGCTCTTTAGCCTTTCTTATTCCAGCAAATTGCGTCAGAGTGTCTTTCAAACAGTTGTTGAGGAGCTGGTCTGCAAATGTGTCCACCAAGGCTGTGCCCTTCTTTTCTCCCTTATCATCCCCGATATCTGTGGAAGCATCCACAGGACTAAACTGGTGTTGCGAGTCTACCTCTCTCTCAATAAGGGTTGTAATCTCATTTTGACGCTGCTTCTGCAGGTCAATCTTGTCCATGTCGGAGATGAGGAGGGTGGTTGGTGCATCTTCAAAATCCAACATTACATCCCTAGTGTTGCCATTAGAAATGGAATGATTTGATTCTTTGTAATGCTGTGAGTTGAGGTGGGACCCAGTTTTGTGAATAGACTCATCCGTTACATTTTTATGTCCAGATCTATCGACCTTATTAGACTTTTGTTGATTTTCACTCTCCAGATGTCCTTGTTTTGGGGATTCGTGCTCATCTTTTTTACGTTTATCACCACCTTTATCTGACAGACCATCTAAGAACGAGTCCTCATCCTCCGTGGTGTCCGTGTAGCTTTCATATTTGTCTGGCAGGTGTGTGATCTTGTCCGGAGGAGCAAAGATACCGTGGCTCTCATCGCATTCAAAGTACACCACATCATCATAGGTGCCATTGTTGCTCCCCTCAGACTTATCCAACTCCACACCAGCCCAGAAGCCATGAGCAAAGCGGGTTGGACCTTTGAATCTGAGGGTGCCAGGCTGAACGCCACCAACAAGAACCCGATCTCCGATGGTAAAACTTGGCATTTCATCTTTGACGGGAGACAGAGACGTCTGGAAAGGAGAGATGGGAGGCGAGTGGCTGGAATTAACAATATCCTTGCTGTCATGTTTAGACTCTTCCGTGTGGTTGTGAAGATCCAACAGCCTCCCTGATTGGTGGCTAGCTACACTAGTCCCTGAACGATGACTCAGCTCTTCCGCTATTTCCTCCTCTACCTCGTCATCCTGGCTGGGATACCGTGTGCCTCTGCTAGGGGAGTCCTTTCTCGAAACTTGGATCTCTGAAGGGGAAACTGAGATTTGAGAGGCAGACTTGGAACTATGATGCTCTTCCTTGGGGGGAGAATCCTGTGAAGACTCAAAGTCATCATGATAAACATCTGCTATGGGAAGAGAGGCCTTGACATCCTTTACGGATGCCTCCTTCTTTGAGGAAAAGGCAACAGAGTCATTTGAGCTATAGCTTGGATGAGGTGACGTTTTGAGGTCCATTGCAGCCAAATTGCTGGTTGAGATAATATTTGATTTTGCAGCTTCTTCAGCTTCAGAAGTTTCCTTCGTCTTTATTTGTTTATCTTGTTCTAGGCTAACAGATGGAGAATATCGATGTTCTTCACTCATGGAGGAGGAAACTTGTTTCGCTGAGTCACGTCCGTCTTGCTTCTTTTGTTTGAGGAGATGTTCAGAATGTTGATCCTCAAACGTGGAGCGTACTTCCACGTCTTCATCCTGAATGTCATATCTTTGGTAAGACACAATGTTCTCATCCACAGACTCAATCATTTGCGCCTGTGGTTCGTTCGAGGAAGGTCTTAGAAGAGCCTCTGAGGACAGGTGACTCCTCACTACTGAGGGCGGACCCTCTGGGCTGCCATATACTGGAGTCGGAGTGACTGTCGGTGGGTCTTCATCAGACAAGTCTTCAGGCACTGAGGTTGATCTACTGAGATCAGCTTGAGAAAGGGAATCTATCATGAAAGGAAAAGGTTGCATTATTATTGGAACATCTATTTAAAAAAACAATGTATATAAGTGATAATGATAAGAAGGTAACTCACTGTGATCTAATGATGCATCAATGTGTGTCCTTTCAGAGTCAGAAATGTTATTAGTTTCAGACCTGAGGAAAAAAAAAAGTTAAAGATTTTAATTGAACACCAATTTTTTCCAACTCATATTACAGTATATAAGATATGTTGTCATGTTAGCAGTCAGGTTTGGTACCTGTGAGAAAGTGGTTTAATAATGGACTGCTCTGCGATGGAAGTGGAATCTTTGATCTGGGACTTTGTATCAGGGGTCGAGTCTGTCTTCTTGTTCAGTTCTGCCTTCGTTTTCTCGATGAAGTTGTTATAGCTCTGAACGGGAAAATGGAAGAATAACAGTTTATTACGGGACATTTCCGTTACAGGTATGCAAAATCCTTTCATTATGTCCTGTGACTTCAAACAGTGGTTTGTGTCCACCACTTTCACATGCAGAACAGAAATTCTGCAGCAGGAGAGTTGTAGCACTGCACCAGTTGTTGGAGCATGCTTGATGATTTATCCCGGTTAACCGGGTTAATCAAGCTAAATGGACCACAATTGTGTCAAACGGTGCAGACGTTGTTAAACTAAAGTTGTTTCTTTATCTATGGAAAGTCTTTCTCCCCACAGCGTTCAAGATAAATAGGCAATGATTAATGCTATAGAGTGTTAATCGATAAATATATTCAACCACACTAGTTTGTAGAAACTACAGAATTAAAGCGGTCAAAGTGCTGTTGTGACAAGCATGAAATACAGACCAGTTCAGGAATTATCAACATGTAGGAGACTTATAATGAAGGATTACAGAATCAGAAATACTTTTTTGATCCCCAACTAAACTGGGTTACATTTACATTACAGATATTTCTGTGCTTTACTTTTGTTATTAATTTTTCTTAACTGTTATAGTAAGAATTATGACCATTGAGCAACTGTTCAATGTTTATAATTTTCTAAATAAATGAGCAAAAAAAATAAATAAATAAAAAAAAGCATTTACTTTGTTTTCACTATCGCATCAATAACGTACCAAACTGGAACTCAAAAGCCATTGAACAAACCGAACCGTGGATTTTGTATACTGTTACACCCCTAATACACATACATTAACATAATCATTCAAGTTTGTTTGGATGTTAAAACACTCAGAACCCAACACTTACCTCCAGCTGCTTCAGTAGGCTGGCCTCCTGTGCCTTTAGGCGCTCCTTGTTCCTCTTCTTCTGCTCTTTCTTCAGCTGGTAGGCCATAAACTTTCGCTTTCTGAGTTCTTCCTTCAGGGCCCTGATACGGCTCTCTATGTCACTCTGGTCCGAAATGGGTTCTGAAGGCAAATTTTGATGATAAATCACAGTTAGAATGTGAAACCAGTGCCAGATCTCTGATTAGCGGAAGGTAATAATCCAACTTTGTGCCCACTGAACTCAAACCCAATTCTTCAGAGATTAGTGTACATTTTCTTTACCAAGAATGTGTAAGTAATTTGTGTGCATGTTGCTTTGGCTTGTACACAATGAACAAACGGTATTACAAAGATTAAAGGTTTAAACAGTGGCCCGAAAATGAATAAAACACATTCGTTGACAATGACGGACCAGCAGGACGGTCTTTGCTTGTGCGGAAACTAAGTCAGAAATGCAGAGTGTTCTCTCATCCTATCACACAGCTAAGCAGGTTAGCTATCAGGGAAGTGCTTGCATAATGTATTCCTGGCAGCATCACATTATGCCTGACTACACAGCGCCAGCAATATAGCTGCAATATTTCCACTCTCTCGTCTTTTCCCCCCTCCTATCTTCTGAGAACTACCAGTAACTACCACAATCATATACACATTCTGTGTACGTGCGTTGAGTTATTGGGTAACTCACCAGTTTGCGTGGGCATGGGGGATTCAGTTGGCTGATTTCGGGCCTGGTTGGTGGTCCGGGATGCTGAGTGAAGCAGCATCTTGGTTTTGCTGCTGCCATCTGAGGGAGAGGCAGCTGGGCTGTAGCTGCCTTTGAGTGCAGACTGGAGAGACTAAACAGGAGGAGGAGGTGCAGAAGAGAACTATTACTTCAGGATATAAGGACACAGTCAGATGGACTAAAAGACGCATGCCTGGATTAATATTTAATATGGACGATAAACTAACAGATGTGTAGTTTCGCCCTTGCTTGTCCCTCACAACATAAAGTGTTGTGTTATTTCAATACTTCAATGAAAGACCACAAATGACCTCAACAGCATCTTTGGGATTAAGTTCACAATAGCAAGTGGAGTAGCTATGTTCACAATCAAAATTAACTCTGCTACCATCAAATATTTGGGACAAAACACTGAAATACAACAAGGAAAGAAAACCACACTAAGGCGTACTTGTCTGCTAGGTGACTGGGAAGCTGAAGAGAAGTCCTGTGTGTAAATGGCAGCGCTGCTCTGCACGGAGCCCAAAGGTGTGTCAGGGATCAACGCAGGTTGTACTGAAGATGGGCTTACTGATTGCTGGGACCCCCGTCCCTCAGTGTGTATACTGGACTCAGGTGTGGCTGAGGAAGTGTCTGCCTCACTCACATACTCTGGAAACATGTCAAACAGATGTACATTTAATCATTTTGATTTGTTGAGATTCATTTTGACTTTAAACCTAGCTAGGATCCAGCTGAGTCACCTTTCTCGCTGTCAGATCTGAGCTCTGAGCTTCGATGGTGACTGGATCTGGGGCTACTGTTGGAGATCTCCTTTTTCTGGCTCTGCGTCATGTCCTGAGTCGTTTGCTTCTCCCATACAGCCATGGCCTCCTTTTCCATCCTACGGACCTCTGCCTCCTCCTGGTCCAGACGCTGTTTCCACTGCAGCAGCTCCTCTGCATGGTGACGCCTTTGCATCAGCTGTTGCTCCCGCTTTGTTAGGAACCTGGGGAAAGCGTGGTAAGAATGAACCGAAGAAAGAATGGGAAGATACAGAGAGGAAAAAATGAGGGAGGAGGCAGGAAGAAGGCAGGTGGTGAGGGATAAGATAAGGTGGCAGTGAAGAGGGAGAAAATAGAAGTTTTAATATATTTAGCATAAGAAAATATGAAACATTGCAAAAGCAAGCAGACCCAAATCACCTAGACATCCAGTTTCACTGCAAACTCACCTCAAACCTCAGAGAAGCAAACCCACACATTTATACCCAATACATGCCTTACTTATAGTTTTCCCTGAAATCATCCAAATAAAGAAGTTTACAAGCACCCATCGAGTTAACGAGCATTAAGTCATGACATGTCACTCGGGAGAAAAAGGAGAGCAGAAAAAATAACGGTGAAGATGTCAGATTCATGCATCAGACTGAAACCTAGGGGGTTGAACACTGGTCGGGTGCAGTCACACACTCAAACATACGCAGCAGTTACACAAAATAGAAAGAAATCTATGCAGAGGCAGTGACGTCTATGTGTCTCTTTAGCCGTTCTTTTGTCTTGCAAAGCACACAGAATTTGTAATTATAAAATCCAACTACTGAGGCTCTTTTACATGTAGTACAATCCCTGCAGATGGAACTATCACAATAAAGTGCAGTCAGGTAAAGTTGTGTAATGTGGTCCCACACAGCTATGGGTGCCATTACAGGGTTGTATTATTTAGCTGTGATCTAATTTAGTGGCCCTTTTCTTGAACTAATGTATACTGATGACAGCCCAGATAAAGAACATGACCGGGGGGGTTCTTTTAGTGCTTTCCCAAACTCTATTACAACCAATGGCCATCTGTACTTATTATCCAATTCTATGCAACAGTTACCTAATAAAGAGGGCTAGTTAAGATTTACTGGACTCATTAAAGAGATAGACCACTTTATCTCGAGTCAATTCTTGGCAAATTGCTCTGTTTCATATCACGGTGTGATTAAATCTCAAAACCTTTTGTATGAACCACTGGGCTGGAGCTGACCAGCCAGCAGTCACAATATGAAGGAAGGATGCACTGCAACATTCACTCCAAGAGGCAAGCAAAGAAAGAGGGGTAGAGTCACAAGTTTAACACCACAGAAATAAGTGAAAGTCCCAGCTTTGAGTCTGAGATTCCCATCCAACAAAAGGAAGGGCCCTGTTAAAAAAAACGTAACCTTTAACCTCCACAAAACAACATTCATCTCTAATATTCTCAATAGTCATCACCCATTTAGGTTTCTTTTTTTTTTCCATTGGCTTAATATCCAACTAGCATGAAAATTTAATTTAAAGTGAAGTTGTAAACAAGGTTAGGTTTTATCAACAAGGCAGCCTTCCTTGGGCACTTCTCAAGCTTTCACTCAAACTCTTCATCCCACAAATTCCATCCTGAAAACAAACCAACACATCCAATCTGTCATCATTCACCGTCCCACCCCTACGAGGTCCCAGTGCCAGTGGATGAACACAAGCATGTTCCATGAGGTGGGGTGAGGCAGAGCAGGGCTAGGTGGAGGTGTTGGAAAGGGGGTAGAGCACTGTACAGTACCTGACCAACTGGTTGTAGATAAAGAGCTGGAATTTAGGGTGGAGGTTGGGAAGACAGACACTGAGGGAGGCCCAGTGGTGGGCCGTGAACACAGAGAGGAAGTAGTGGACAGGAGAACAGTGTCTACAACACACAAGCACGCAACAGACAGAGTCAAGGGTCACGCAAACATGGGTATGGAAACAAACACACAATGTAAGAGGGAACATGAAAAACACAAGAGACGTAGAGGGAAAAGACAAGTAGAGAGAAAGGGAGAGAAGAGTGATATGAGCACATGTGGTTTTATTGCACCCTAGGTGTCAGTCTGTTTCTGTTTGAATGCGTCTCCTTTTAAATGACTGTTTTAGAAGACCGTGAACATTTTAGCTAGCATTGAGACTGGAGGACGACAATCACTACCAAACCTGCTTATAGAGAGGAATAAATGAGATTAGCAAACCCTGATTGTTAAAAGAAATAGTGAGGTAACACTTGACCTCAAGATTAATATATAGTGTACATTTTCATTGGCGTTTATCAATAGCAGGACAGTGGTAACAGAGACAGAGGGAAAAGGGAAGAAACACTTGATCATTTATTAAAATGGCAAACATACAAGCCAGCAAATGCATGATCACACACATCCTCCTAATCATTTTTGTAGTGATCTAATCCTAATTGTGGTGATTTTGATCATATTGTATCAAAATTGCTTTAATAATAAGACATTAAAACAAACCCAGACCTAAAAATGTAGTGGGAAAGTGCTACCATGGAAGGTCTGTGATTTATAACCAAGTTATAAATCCTAAACCCCAGAACAATCAACCCACTTGTTGGAGCTACCCGGTCATGAGTGGCTCTACAGTCACCTGACCAAAGCTATTGGCCGAGGCTAACAACCTGGAGGGTTCGAACACATGGAGTTACGTGTCACACACACTGAATTTAAGGGGGATAGTGTAGCAGAGGGTGTGGACTCTTGTTTAGTTTAAAGGGGGGGAACATGAAGCATGCTTAGCTTCAAATCCAAACAATCCACACATCCACAGCATTGAAGACAGCAAAAGAAGGATGACATGCACTGATGAGTTTTCATTGGCCAAGTTGCCAGTTAAGGTAAATAACTTGTTAAGAATTGGAACATTTCTTCCCACAAAAAAGGTACTCAGCTGTATATATAAAAGAAATCTCAACCAAGCTGCATCTATTTTAATAAAAGCCCTACTTCATGTAACCTGTGTATTGGTTATGCAAGAAAATAGGGTAACAGATCAAAGCATATAATATGCTTTAACAAAAATGAGATCAGGGCCCAACCAAAACTAAATATTGAAAATCTCAATGGGAACGGCAGCAGGAAACCTGAAGTAAGTGCTGTTAAAAACACTGATGAGGGAGCATGATATTTGCCACTTGTTAAATTGTCAGTTGGCAGAGAGAACCCAGGAAATATATATATTTAAAAAATCGAAGTATTTACTTTTCATCCATGTGAGAGCGCATCTTCTTGAGCTTCTGCATGATGCTGCTAGTTTCACTTCCAGAGATGGAAAGCGAAGGAGAGGGGCTGCGGAGATCTTCAGCATGTCTCATGTTAAGAGAGGCTGCCTCGGACACGGGGGCATCCGACACAGGAGTCTCCTGGGGGATGGATGGATCAATGGACATGCAGACACTAAGTATTAGTGAAGCCAATAAAAAAAAAGCTTAAGATGAACATGGCAGCATGTTCTTTGGTGATAAATATACTTTCTTTCTTGACGATTTCATTAATATTTTACTTAGAACAAACAATACTGAAATAAACTGTTACACTTATCTCTGTTCTATACCAGCTATTGGTTAACTTAGCAATTGGGCGTGCTGGAAACTTGTTCTTGTGAAATCCTTACTGTACTGATAGCGATATACTGTTGGACTTTCTTCCAACAAATATTACTTATTATCGCTTTGGATAAAAGCGTCTGCTAAATGTAAATGTAAATACAAATCTAGCTGTTCCTCTGTATAGGCTGTGAAGGTGATTGCTGCACAACTCACAGGTGGTGTTTCACCCCCAGCACACTTGAGACGCTCCTTAAGTCTGAGTGTAGAATTTCTCATCCGCTCAATCTCCTCCTGCTGCTTCAGCAACAGCTGCCTTTCCTTCCTGGCTGCTTTGTTGGCCTCCTGAAGTCGCTTGATTTCAGCCTGGGAACAGGGGTACAGTGGGGGAGAGATGTAAGGGTGGCTGATATGACCTAAAATTTGTATTTATATTACAGTATTTGGGGGTGCAGGGTGTTTGCTGTGACATTATACCCGTTCTCATACTAAAATTGAGAAAAGGGGAATTCAATTTTACATCTTTGAGATGTAAAAGGCTGTCATCTTTTGATTTCTTCGATCTACATGAAGAAAGAGTTTGACAATGATCTTGATTCTTGACACCATATATGCATGGGCCACAGCAGTTCAGCAGCTTCAGCCATACTGCTCACATGGGCTGAGGCTGCTCCAACGGTTAACATGGGAGCCAAAATAAAAACTAGAGGTTACGCAAAGAACAGAACTGTAGCCTTTACGTAACCATAGATGGCATACACTGTGTGGGAGTGACTTAGTTCAACGGATGTTGTAGCTTCCACGTCTGCGTGCAAACCGAAACCCGTCTGGGTACTAAACCACAATGTGTGACATGACAGTATTGCAAAATCCACAACGTGGCCCCGTGTGACACTGGTAAAGGTGATGAAACACTACACAGCACACACCCTTAGAACGTTGGTTAGTTAAGTAGGTATACCCCAAAAAGCTCAATTGTTATGTACAACTTTGATGCATTTCTGCCACCACTTACCTGTTCCTGCTGTAGTTTCATCAGAAGGCCCCTCTGCTTCTTCCTAATGGGTGGCATTTTGTCATCTTCTCCCTTGTCCCTCAGCCTCTTTTTCTGGTGCTCTAGCCAGGCCAGCTCAGTTCTGGTCTTCTCCTTGACAGCTTTCTGGCGAAGATGCAGCAGAGAGCTCTGGTGCTGCAGTCTCACCTCCTCGTCCTTCATGTACTGACGTACCATGTCCATGGTGAACTGAGAAAAGCTGTCCTGTCCGCCAGAAAAGGCCATGTTTGCATCCTGAGACTGTAGAAAAATAAAGCAGATTAAAAGGATGAGCAAAAGTAAAACACGAGAAGAAAAACCAACAAAAGAGATACACAAACAACTTGCTTAACAAGGAAGCTTCAGGTAAAATATAGTTCTACATTTTAGGGGACAAATTCATAGTCAAAGTCATAGTTTAGTAGTCATACCCACCTTCCACTGCCAACCACCGACTCCTAAGGAAAGATGTATTGGCAAATATTTATATGACTACCCTGCCCACTGACCTTTAAGATATTGTGTGCCCGTGAAAGCAATGTTGTGTTGTGCTTGGCTCCATCATCTTCTGATTCTTCATGGCGGGACTTCTTCTCCATAGTTCCACGGCGGTGCGCCTCCGACGGCAGCAGAGAGCGGAAAGAGCGTTCTTCTATCTCATCCTCTGTCATGGACTCGTCAAATTTGAGGGAGTACTCTGTTGCCACTGACGTACTGTCTCCTGGAGGGCCAAAAAAAAAAAAAAGACTAAACGTTTTCACATTATCTTGAACGGTGATGTCACATTTATTTAACAGCAGCCCCTGACAGTTGATGAATACAGGTGAAATACTGGTGTGTGTGTGTGTACATGTGAAAAAAGAGCATGTTAACTCTTAAACTTTTGCTATCCAACCAGTACCTTTCTCATCCAGTACAGAGGGGATGCTATCACTGCAGACAGAGTCGTTTGCTGCTGTAAGAACTTCCTCCTCTATAGAGCAGCTGCCTGCTTCCCTCTCAGTCCTCTCTTCAGCTCCTCCCTTCCTCCATTTCCCCTCTACTGCATCTTTCTTCGTCCGTTCTCTGTGCTCTGACGAGGCGTGTGATAGGCTATGGTGACTGCTCGAGTCTGCTCCACTGAGAAAAGAGGCAAAGGGACAGACTTGCTGCCTTTAGGGTTCTCATTCCCAAAGAAAATGGAAAACAGAAAAAAAAAAAAATAGTACATGCGAGGCCTGAGTGGTACCTGAGGTTTGGTCTTCTGAAGGACAGAGAATCAGAGTGACTGAGGCTGTTCAGTGAAGACAGCGGCTCCTCTGTTCTGGTCTTTCTGCTCGACACCTCACTAGGGAAGCTGTAAGAGAGCATGCAGAAGATACTTAAACATCTTTGAACAGACACACATTTAAAATGAAAGTTCTTTCCCTAAAGGGTGTTTTATTTCACCTGTCAGAGTCATGTTTGTCCTGTTGCTGCTTTGAATACGAGCTCTGCTGTTGTTCCCGCTGCTCCAACATAGAGGAATCAGAACGATGTTGGGGTACAACCACAGCTCCTGCTATCTGCGACCGCGCCAATTCTGTCATCTGAGAGACAACAACACTGGATATGACACTTTCCTCCTCTGCATCTATTGTTATTTCTTTACTGAAACTCAACAATCAATCGGAATTTTGTTACGGAATGAAGACATGGGCTGTTTTCCAGGCAGGGATTGCTGACCTCTTTGATGTGACGGGCAGTGTCGGCTGTGTACCGCGCTGCCTCAGCCTGTTGACTCATCAGCTTTGTAGTTGCCTCCTGGAGACCCTCCAAGGTCTCTTTTTGATTCGCTGCCAAGTTTCCCTGCAGCTCCGTATGAGCCTGGACAAAAACCATCAAAATCATACAAGCACCATAGAATTCAAAGTTGAGGAAGCAATGCAAAGCCACCATCTACAAATGTACACACACAGTTCTTCAGTTGGTTTCCTCTCATCATCACTTTGTGTGAATGTCTGTATGTGTGTTGCTGTACCCTGGCCACTCTCTGCCTGTTTTCCTCCAGCTGTAGCTGCGTCTCCAGGGCTTCCCTTTCAGCCTTGATCTTCAGCTCGTAGAGGTCATGCGCATGGCACTGCTGCCTGGCCTGCAGGGTCAAAGTTCACAGAGCAGGTCAATACAGTGCATCAATACAGACATCAGTCAGGTAGTAAGTCACTTAAATGTATGGAGGCAAAAAAAAAAAAAAAAAACTCTTAATGTATTTATCATGTACATTTAAGGCAGCAACAATTCATTTTAAGTCATTCAATCATCGATAAATACAATTACTGAGGATTACTTAACTTAGTAATATTTATGTCAAGTGCAGATTTTAGTATGTGCCATCATAGAATCAACATATTAAGCAATACAAAATTTCACACCATTACTCGTCGGCATTATGAAAGGCGAGCATAATGGAATATTAATTTTTTAATGTTTACACAACAAATATGTTAATGCTTTAGGCATGGTTAAATAAACAGCAAAGCTTGTTTGTAGTCCTTATGTACACAGTCTTGTTAGGCTCTGTAACAAACTCGTTCTTCACCTTGAGCATCTGGGCCAACGACACGCTCTCCTGCTGAGCCATGGACACACCCATCACCCTCTCCATGTCGTTCAGCTGTCGAACTGACTCTTCAATCGACTCCAGGTACTGGAGCTCTGCTGCCATACGCTGCTGCAAGGCAGCAGGTGAATATTGTAAATCACCTGCTGAGGGAGAGAGAGATAAATAAGCTGAAATTACATTCTTTGGTGCATACTATCCATACTATGTAAGTTCTGTTCCACATAAAATCGGTTATTTATTATATGAATATGACTTCTATTTACCCGTGGTCTTTGTCTCTGCTCTACCACTGCGAGCTGTGGTGCCTGTGGATGAATGATTTGGCCCGAGAGACGCACTTCTCATAGGTTCACTGGGAGATTCAACTCCTGGAGGAGAACCGGAGTATGGAGAGCCAGATGGAGAAGTCCGTTTGGATCTGGCTGCTGAAGACTTCTTAGAGTCAAGACCCAAACTATAAACATAATTATAAAAAGAAAGAGAGAGAAAAAAAAGCTCAGGTAAGCAGTTAAAGATGAAAAAGTGATGCAGTGAATATTCAGGTTGATGGGTATCTACTTTCAAGATGTTTTTAAAACATATAGATTCAGTACAACACATTTTTGTACTGTTTTCTTAACCGTTTCTAAAAAGGGGGTTTGAAATAATACACAGGGAAAAGGGATGAGTGGCCCCTCATCCTGCAAACCCTAGAAGTGACTGAGGCAGCATAACCCCTGCTGTGAGAGGCCTGGACTATGAATGGCTATATTGTGCTGCTGATCAGAGGCCAAGGACGACGTCTAAAGACATCAGGAAACACTCTACTTCTCCATTAAGCATAGCAGACTGTGGCACCACTTTTATCCAAGGATAAAAATCAATCATGCATCATAAACAACAACATTGCCATGATTTCAATGCCAAAACAGCTGGTTGTCATGAGAGAAACAGTTATGAATGAAATCTTGCAAAAGCCATCGGAACTCATCAAGATGTGAAGTGATGCATGTTTATAAAGAAATATATGCGCAGTAATGAACGCTAAGTCACCACCAATGTTGAGTATCAACCTTCATTGTAATGGTGCTAAGAAGGACACAATCCAAAAATGTATGGTGTAAGACACACAGGCTCCACAGAGTGGCAGGAATCTGCCACCTGGGTTTTAGAATACCATTAGAGGGCTCAAATATCAGCACTGGGCACTGGGATTAAAAGAAAAAACTCTCTCCTTTTCTTTGGCAGTGGGCCCAAGCTCCGGTGAAGCTGGCTGACCCGACCAACCACCCTGCAGGCCCCCAAAACAAAACAACCACTGTTTTCTGTCTTGGGTTGAACTACCGCCTCCTCCTGTTGCTGGGCACTAAATTGCTGCTTAAACCCTCAGGTCTTCCACAGAACAGCAAGCCACAAGACTGTTTAGACTGGCAGCTTCAACTCAGGCTCTCTAAGCGTAGTTTAGTAATTATGGCCAGATAAATTAACCTCTGAGTGACTACAGTTTATTCCAAGTGGAGGATTCTGAGTGGTTAGAACATCAACAAAGGAGGCGACCCACTGTTTAGGTTACATTTAAGCTTAGCTTGGAAATACAGCGTGGCTTAACAGGCAAATTCCAATATTAATTTGTATCGAGTAAAACAAACATTCAAGGAAATAAAGAAATTAAATCATGCTGTGATGCTTAAAGAAACATCAATAACCTAACTTATGCAGGGCAGCATAAAAATATCCCAATGTTAGCAATTAGCACCACCACTGAAGGTGACAGGAAACCAGGAAGGAAGGAAATACCAGAGACAACTGGATGTATGGGTAATTCAAACTCTGATACCACTCTATGCAATTTGATATCTGAGAGATGCTCTCTCAGAGACTCGCTCGTGAAACCATGGGGTTGGAAAGTTTTACATCAATCGACTAAACGAAGAGCAACTACCATCCCATATTATGAAGTCTATTACCTTTGTTGAGAAAGCCCAGAAGTTTCCCCTATCTCATTAGAGTGGACACTCTTGGCCTGGCTGCGGGCAGAGCTTTTGTCTGAGCCCCTCTTCCTGGAGTCGGAGGATAATGTCTCTGACGGAGGTGAGCAGGAACTCCTCTGCTCTTCTACCAGAGTGGCATCACTCTGGTCCGATGCTGTGCCTGCAGAGGAATTAAGTATATATTGTTCAACAGATGGATTTGTTAACTGCAAAAAAAGTTGACCACAAAGAGACCATTTCCTTTATTTCCCTTTTAATTTAAAAAAAGTAGGTGTTGTCCAAGAAATTCATTCTCACCTCTTTTTCTGGCAGAGTGCTTTGAGAAAGGTGAGGAGCCAGAAGTTGAAGAAGAGGAAAGATGCGGGGAGTGAATAGATGAGTGAAAGGATGACTGGTGGGAATTGGTGCCTCCTGTGCTTTTGTCATAAGGAGACCTCCTCATCAGCTCCTCAAAATGACTGTTCACGCTGACAGAGAGGGGAGAAAGACATAAGATCACGAAAATTCACAACCTGTGACTCGACACGAAGAAAAATAGGATGAGTAGTGAAATCCCTGAACCCCATAAGGCAGAGGAGGACTGATGACTGAAAGGACTGTAAGAGCTTTTCATTTGTGTGACATGATTGCCATCCAGTGGTCACTTTAAAAAGTGCAACTCTTTTTGTCTTACCTTCGAGAATTGGAGCCTCTCTTTAACTGGCCATCGGCCCCGCTGCTATGTGAAGACACAAAGTCATCTTCATAGACGGCTGCGTCTACAGGACCGTTTCCAGAGTGCAAAGAATGGGCAGAAGGAGAGTTCCTCTCACTCTCTACAGGACAAAGAAACAAGAAATATTGATGTTATTACCTTAGAGCATCTGTATGTTGAATTTGCTGTTTGTATGGACACTAGAGTTATACTATGATAAAAATTCTGTGTAGCTTACATACATTACATATTTATTTAGACGTTCACCCAAAGAAAACAAGAACATTCTCACCATTTCTCATCAGACAACACACACATTTATGGAAACACACCAATTTGGGAACTTTACCTGTAACATGGCCATGAAAACCCTTTGTGAAAATGTTGATTACGCTCAGAGGGCTTCCTTTGTTCAGCTCCTCCCAGGCTGCTTTGCTGCGGTCATGCTGTACAAAGGGCGAGCTGAGGGCCGGGCACTTTGCTGCCTCCCTCTGGAACTCTGACAACCGCTGGTAATCCCTTCTTTGACCTGTACAGTAGTTCGCTGCCTCCAGGCGATCTGCCGATCTAGGTAGACGATTGTTGCCGGGGTTAAGAGGGCTTGCCTCATCCTCAGAAAAAGTCCCTTCACTCAGAAGGGACCCCTCACTGAGGGAACCGGCACTTGAGTCATGGAGATCTGTCTGATTCTTATCCTCCATCAATCCACTTCCTTTCCTTTGTTCTATTTTATCCATTCTCTCTACCTTGAACAAGCCATTGACTGGCCTCCTACTTTCATGTGTGTAACTGTTGAAAATAGGCCCCGTTACATCAGCAGTAGTAGTTTGTATGTTGGTCAAATTGGTGTGTGTGCCTTTCTTTCCTTTCTGTTCCCTGAAGGCATGTAGATTTCCTGCTCCTGGGAGAGATGTGCCATTGTTTGAACTATGATCTGTGTTAGTCCAAATCCGGTGCATCCTCAATGCCACGTCCTCATTTTCTGGGGCAGCTGTTTTTGCCCAGCATCCATCATCAAGGTTAGTTTGAGAGAACCTTATATCATTGACGTCCATTGAAGTTTCAGTACCATAGTTGATCCCCTCCCCAGCAATCTTCCGTGCCTCGCTCTCTATGCGGTTAGACAATGACGCCGCTGTAGCCTTGAGTGCTTCTATTCGGGCCATCTTGGTCCGCGACTTGTTGACAGGTGCTGTGACTGGCCGCTGGGTGTGCTTGGCATCACTAGCTGCCACCGCAGTCTCGAGCCTGAGGAGCTGAGAGAGGAGACGGTCATCGAAAGGGGCTAGTGCACTGCTGCTGGGAGCGGTGGTAGGTCGAACAGATGGGCTCAGACGGTCAGGCTGAAGCGAAGAGGACACTCCCATATCCAGATCATTCCTGCAACAGGGAGAGCAACAAAGTATGAAAAGGTTAAAAGGAGAGCGAAAAAGAGGTGCAAACAGCTTACTTTAAAACAGCGATCACAAGTGTATTGTACGGATTGGTGATCAGATTGTGTTTTTGATACAGGCTATAGAAAATTATCTCAAGAATCTTCCCCCTACAGTGCATTTAGAAATGTTTATATTGGAGCTGCTGAGCCCCATTACTGAGCAAGATTATTCTAAAATGCTAATTACCAACCAGCTTGCGGTCTCTTTTCCATGGATCTGAAACCCTGCATCTCAGTTCTCCGTTTGCGCACTCAACCGAACTTTGCCATGAGCTCAATACGAGTAGTTAACATTATGGATAGGGCTGTCTTGTGCAAGCTCAATTATTAATTATCATAATTTGAATGTCAATGTATGGATGAAGCTTGGAACAATTCAGTACAGCCAAGGGCTGTATTCAGGAAAGCCCAGGGTTATATTCAGTACAGCCCTAGTTATGGATATTATTCTGATTGTGATATTAAAAAGATAGCAATGTTCAATGGAACATGATGTGGTATAACCACACCAAGTACCGAGACAGATTTTTAGAAGCGATGTTTCAATATTTTTAATAAAATCTTCGCTCTTTTTACAAATTGCTGAGGACTTAGCCTCATAAGATTCTATTTGCGATCTCGAGTAACCACGATTGGGGGGGATATGAAAAAAGAAACGATCGCCTGTTCTTTGATCCACCTAAAATAGGAGCAGTAGCTGTTTTGCTCTAAAAGCCAACTATCTGGGAACAAACAGTTTCTCTGTTCGGTACAGTCAGATGATTCCTGAGAATTTATCGCTCAAACATAATTTCCAGTAGCTAGCAGAGTGTGTGTACTGTTATTGTGTCGAATTGTTTATTTGTGTCCATATATCGAAGTATTCTGGAGAGTGATGGAGGTGAGCAGGCAGGTTTGCATGTGCATGTGTGTACCTGAATAACGGAGGTGGTGGCTGGTCATTCAAAGATCTATCGCTGCTTGAGGGGCTCTGTGGGGCCTCTAGTCTTTTGTTTTCCTTGTCCGACTCTCCTGAGGGCTGGAACATCGGCCTCTGTGGCAGAACACATGTTCACAACATCAAAAAGTCGTTTTTGTTTCTTACATATGTGTTCATTTCATCATTTCACTTAGTTTCTCATGCTACCCAATACAGGTTCCATAGTTAAATAAGCATGTTTCATGCCTATGGCCATACCATTTGACTAGGAGCAGCAGGTTGTGTCTGTGGGGCCTCTACGCCTAGCTCGGCCTCCTCCAGGAGCAGTTTGTTATAGGTCTCCTGTAGTCGCTTTTGTACTGGGGCCACCGGTGCCTCGCTGGGAAGGGCCACTGTTTTAGCCGCTTCCTTTTGCTTCCTGTAGAGGGCCTGCAGTCTCTGGTTTCTCCTCTCCGTCTCCTCCCTCAGTGCCCTCTTCTCGTCTGCTTGTCGTCGCTTTCTCTCCTCCTGTTGTCTGGAAATGTATTGGCGAACCGTGTCTGCATCGTAATGTCGCCTTTTCTGCCCAGTGTCCGCAGTCTCTGATCGGTGTGTGGCGGGGCTGGCGCTGCGGCAGCCTCTCGAGTAGCCATCTGCTGCCACAGTAGTTCCCCAAACAGAGACTGGAGCCCTTGTTCGTGTCCCTGAGCCCCCTCTCCCTCGCCTACCAGTGCTCCCTCCACGGGACCTTTGCCGGGCCCTCTCCTCCCTCTCAGTCTCCAGCTGAAGGTCATCAAGTATTCCTTGGATGTCTGCGGACAACAGGTCCGTGCTGACACCTACTGGAGCCTTCACCCGATCTGCAGATGAAGGGGTAGATGCGTTTGTGGAGTGGCTTTTGGATTGAGGTCCACGACGGGACCTTTCTGTGCTGTTAGGGCGAGGACGTGGGTTTGATTGTGAGCGTGGGTCAGAGCTGGAACGGTGACGAGAAGCTGGTGGACATATGCAGAAAGGCAAGATATTAAGTACCAACATAAGCACACACTTACATAGTTGCCCCAGCTAAATAGATTCAATGCTAAACTAAGCCTTTTAAGTGGATGCCTGGCTTCTTTAAATTAATAGTAGGTAAAACCTTTAAACCTTTTTCCTGTTTATCTATGATTTATATGTAATAAACAGGTATGTCACACTGGATGCTCCACCAAGGGACTGTAGCAGATTTTAAAGCACTAGACCCAGACAGAGTACACATACTAAATTAGGTTTGGGGGTAGGCTTGCCATGGCAACTCTAATCTGGGCCAAATTGAAAATTCCTGTCTAGCTTTTACAGTATCTAATCCAGACAGTGTTTTTTTCTTCTTCTAAACATGGCTACAGTGATCCTCTCTATGCTCCACTCTGCCTTTTTCCCCAGAGAACATGCCGGGTGAGAGGGGGGGATAGTTTCTGGAAATCAGGCCATGTCTAATTGTGCACCCAACCAGAAGAGCGAATCAATCTATATTCCTTCCGGTCAGTGGTACCCAGTACAGATGCAGCAAAGACAGAGATGGATGCAGATAGTGTGTGACTATGAGAGTGTGAGACAGAGCTATGGCTGCGTGACTACAAGCAGTCAAACACTCTTTACTTATTGATATTATTTGGCAGGTGCTGTTGTCAGTCTGCAAGTCCCATACAAGCAACCTTGACATATTTATTATACAACATCTTCCAATTACATTGATATACTCCATTGACAGGTGATAACAACCGGTGCAGATACAAGTTTAATTTTAGAGGTGAAAGGCAACATGAGAAAACAGAAAAGGGTCAAATGAGGGCACGGGATGTCTGAAAGGAAGAGCGGGGGAAGGTAGATGAGTAAAACAACAAAACCAAATTCACACTTTCGTGATTAAGTCTTGTCCTACATGCCACTGGACATAAACAGAGCCGAGAAGACCATTCTAGATGTCAAGCAGACACATTGAGTGGCTCATTAAACCCTAGTAGGGAGCTAATCACCTTCTTTATGTCCTTCCTACTTTCTTTCTATTTCTTTACACGGAGGTTAATGATGGTATGTCAAGCTAAGCAAGACAATTTGGAAAATTGAAGCTGGGTCGGCTGTTTGTATCATGAAATGGCCTAACGTAGACATAGAGGATAGAGGTGCAGCGGTGTGTATAGAGGGGTAGAGTTTAGGTCTCCGTGTCCCACCTGTTCTGCTCAATCTGTCAGCTGTCTGGGGTCTGTCCTCCTCCCTGGGAAGCTTGGGAACAGGACCCAGTACCATCTTTACCAGCTTCTGGCCCTCCCGCCATGATGCAGGGCTAATCACTACAGTGAAAAAGAACATTTATCACCATGTTGCCAGTGAAGAGCATTGCATTTCAATACAGTTCATGTTAACCTCATGCAACATGACTGCGTGCATTAACACATATGTAGACATGCCATCAATGGACCAGACTCACCAGGACATAAATATGCACAGGTTTGAGACCAAAAGAGACATAAGATAAAAGCTTTAACCTTGGGATATGAAAAGAGGCACGGAGGCCCAGGCTGATGATGTTGTGTGGAAGGACGATGAAACAAAAGAACTTGTTGTTGCCCAAATCCCCCAAGTGTATTTTCCTCCTTGCTCCTAGTAACTGTCTGGCAGACACATTTGTTATTTCACACAGCTATCCCAGCCAATCTCTGCTGCTCAGTTTTCTGCCACCAGCACACTACAATGAGTGTGTGTAGAACTATATTTGTGGTGCTCGGAGCATTGGAAATTACATTTCCCAAACAGCAATGTCTCTTTCCGTGGTATCGCCTTATCTCTAGAGCTCTTTTCACTATGACTGCATTCCACCGAAGAGCAGTTCCTAGTAATGAAGCTGTACATCCACTAACCAAGCAGCTGTTTGTACTGGGCGGATCGGCAACTGAACCTGGCCACAGATTTCAGAGGGCTATTTATAGTGCTGTGCCAGCGTGAAAGAGAACAGCCAGACTTCAGAGGCATCGCAGAAGTTATGCGAAGTTAAGAAATACAAGTATACATTAGTCATAGAGTGAATGAGAGCTAGGCCACAGGAGAGATATAATTTACAGTCAGCTTTTAGGTATTCCAGACTTCATTTTTGGTACTGTGTATTTCAATTGTTTTTGCAATGTGACTAAATTATTAATTTGGATCTTTGTTTTATATCTAGTTAACAATCATGTTAACGCGTGTGCCTTTGGAAGTATGTTTATGAATGGAGAGGGTGGTGGTGTTTTCCCAGGTGTCAGAGGTATGCCATGCCCAGGTTACAGCGGTATGCGGCGATGATTCTTCTATGTGGGTGTCTGAATGCTACACAAACCGCATGTCACACATACTGAACATTTCTTTAGGGATTAGAGTCTTGACACTGCTTTAGAAGCCAGCAATGTCTCTGGTTCATGTACTGGAACACACACACACACAGGCCTGTTATGGGACAACAGAGTGGATGGAAAGAAAACACTACTGTGTGCAGTCTGTCTGCAGAATTCACAGCATGACATCATTTAGATCACAATGAAAGAATGTATGATTATTTGTGGCTGAGCATGCATGTAAACAAAGCCAGCACTTTATAAGTCTGTACAAGTCATTGTGGCACAGAGACTAGAGCACAAGTCCAGTTGAGAATAATCTTCAGAGCAAACCAATAGATCAATACTTCAGGCTGCTGTTTTTGATCCATATGCACCGACCCATGACATAATCCTGCAGGATGGTCCCCATATTCAGCTTTCTTACAGTGACTAATTAAAAATGCGTCAGCCGGGTGGGTTGTCCCGCCTACATAAAAGGATTATTATACCTGGTTTTGCATTTAGGTCAGAGGAAGGGACGGCTCTGTGGACCTTCCTAACTGGTTTGGGAGGCCTCCTCTCTTTGGACCTGTCTGCTCTCTGTTCCCTCTGCTGCTGATGTCTGGATCTGGTGCTCTCTGTACACAGAAGACACAATGGAAGAATAAGCAACACATTGACAATTACTCTCTCTCTGCCATGTTATAACTAGGTCAAAGCCGAGGACCACAAAGAGCCAGGCATGTCAGATTTCACCAATAACTGTCATTTTCCACATAAAACTCACAAGGATTTCTGCTACAAGTAAAAACATGAATAAAAACATTTAGCAATGAGAAGAAAATGTTTGTGTACTATGCTTACCAGCAAACTGGCGTGACAGGTCTCTGTATATTTCTCTGCTGAGATTATGAAACTCTTCCTCCTTCCAAACTCTCCCATCGGGAGTCCGGATCTTTGTCTCAGTACTGTTGAAACCTGGGAGTATAAAGATTGAAGATGTAAGCTGTAGCATCCTGTTTCCTATTATACTAAAATATGTATTCCCTAAATTCACATATTATCTCTATATGTAAAAAGAGGTCAAACAAAGAGAAAGAATAGGATATATACTAAACTGATGGTACCTTTGTATATAGGTGCAGGTGGTGCAGCTGCTACTTTCCGTATTTTGGCTGTGAGTGTGTTGCTAGTACCAGCATTGCTACTCCCCACATCTGCCATAACGGGCTGCTCCAGATTACCCAGCAGCTTCTCTCTCTCTGCAGCCTCCTCCAGATGTTGCCTCTGCCTTCGAATGCGCTCTTTGAGCTTCTCCAGCTTATCATCGGGCTGATGTCGCCTTAAGTTCTCCAACCGCTGGGAAGCTGAGCCAGGGCTGGTGGAGGGTGTGCTCTCCTTTCGCCGTATGGAGCCCGGGGCTTGAGCTGGACATGGGCTTGACTCTTGGTTATCCATTCCAAATTGTGCTTTTGAAGTGCTTTCCTCCTCAGCCCCCTCCCACGCAGGGATTCTTACACCTGTGAGATGCGACTGGTTTCCGGAAGTCCTCAGGGTGTCTACGGCTGGCTGGTCATTGAGGTAGCGGACTTCTGTGCTCTCCAGAGCTGAGGAGTGTGTGCTGTCCAGGTCCCTGTCTGTTTGTTTGTCCCTGGTGTCTCTCTGGTAGACAAGCTGGCTGAGCAGAGGATCTAAGGGAGGCGAAGAGGATGGGTACGAAGACCCTGGCACTGACTGCAGACTGTAGGCCTGCAGCTGAGAGGAGGGATGTGGTGGGGGGGTGGCCTCCCTGCACACAAACCAGATTACATGGGATCAGGAAAGGGATGAAGATTTACTCTTGATTTACACTGGGTGTACAGAAGGGCACATATGGGTGTGTGGTCAAAAGTTCAAAGATGAAAACCATTTAAAATGTATAACAAGAATGAAAATAAAAAGTAGAATATCATGGAACATCACACTGTTGTGTTTGCTTAAACCTGCGGTAACTGACTCTTTGGCCATTTACAGCCAGCAGAAATAAGTTGTGAACCCAACATTGACATATCCTCCTCACTATTTGCAAACAGCAGAGCCTTGAGCTACTAAAGTACCTTGTGAGCCATTTAGCTACGAGCTATTTAAAAATGTCAAGACCATATGGTCTCTGAATGGAAGTCTTGAAGAGTAAACAGCATTGGAAGACTGCCTGTTAATTAGATGAAAGAGGACTCCTGCTGTATTTACTTAAAACAATGAGCTGACACAATAATCACGATGAAAATATCACAGCCCAGGTGGGGAATAAACACTATCTTATTCTGTTGTCCCTTGAAAGAGTATGCACACTAGTGCTAGTATGACTAGATTGGTATTACTTCAATATAATTTAAAATAGTATTAGTTATAAAATGGATTTGGCATGCGTGTGCAATAAAGGCTTTATGCTTTTAGGTATAGTTTTTTTTTGTAGTTGAAAAATGATAACCAATGTGATCTGATCATGGTTTGATAGCATAAACCACACAGTCCTAAGTATGACAGCATACCCTCCTATACAAATACAGCATTGTACTAATAGAGAATTGGCTATGGATGTTTCATGTATGCGTTTTAATGCTGTATTCATACCTGTAGGAAGCCAGCGGTTCCCTGAACTCCACGCTGTTGTTCCTGCAGACATTGCTATCCTGGGTGGCATTTCTCAGGGGGCTTCGTGAGCTGCTCTTTTCTGGGCTCTGCTGACTCCGCCCACCGCACTTTGAAGACCCTCCGTTGTCATCAGCTTGTTGTCTATCTGTGACAGAGACAGTTAAATTATTTATAGTTTGAGAGTAAAGATTAAACTCATCACAATGACCTTTTCAAATAACTCACCCCCACAGCGGACAGTCTTGGAGGATTTCTTCTTGGGGGGACCCATTACAGAGTCCAGCAGAACCCCTGTCCCTGGAGCTGCCTCGAGACGGTTTTCTATATGCCGCAGCTACAGAGGGTGAATAGAAATCAGACTCCTTTGGTTATGCAATTATTTAATTATATAAATGGAAATTATTTCTGAGAGGCTGACAAACGAAGAAATTCAGCAGAAAGCTATTCCTGGTGTACTTACTGCAGCTTTGGACTGAGACAAACTTTTCCATGCAGTTGTAAGCTCTGATAAAGAGGAAGAGAATGAAAAACCAGCGATGTTAAAAGAGAACCTCTCGCTATGTAAACAACCCATATGACACACCTGAATATTGAACGTCAAATTTTGCGAGAACACTATACCAACACTCGTACAAATTAACTGAATTTTTGTACACACCTGTGCCAATATTGTGATCGGTAAGCTGCGGAGTAGAGCTTTTAAGAGACACCTCAGTCCTCCTGCTGCTCCTCATCTCTCTCATTCACCTGAAGCCAAGATGAGGCAGAAGCAAAGGATGAAAAAAAAACAATTCTGAGTGAAAGTAAAAATGAGATAAATCCTCTCTCATAATTCATACCATATACCTCTACAAAGTATGGAGACAAAGCAGTAACATTTCTAAAATCAGGCAGATAAAACCAAAAATGTATCAAGCCCTTTCAAACAAGGAAATGACAGAAACAAGCCTTAGAGACAACTGTCTAAATAGTGAGCCGTTAGCTATGTCCCCTATGTATACAAATGGAAATCCTAAAAATAATAATAATAATAGTGTACCGTGTGGTCTAATTAGTTCCTGGTATAACACATGTAACCCTTATGACAGCGTGTTGATAGCAGCGTAATGTCACCCTGCCATTTAAAACCGGTTCTACAACAGCACATTCCTCAAAAGTTTTCCATATGGGACGGCAAGAAGAAGTCTGTCAAATGTCAGTCATGTGATGTTTACTTTAAACACCTGTTAAGCCTGTACAGGTAATTAGTCCAACCTATGTACCGCTCTCTTAAGTCAATGACAAAATTATGTGTTGTTCTGTACTTCACACCCCTTGCGTCATAAGGAGTTATTCAGAAGTCATGCCTTTTACTCATAACAGTCAGGTGACACGGCCCTGAGGCAATCACAACAGGCGAGAGAACAAGCAGGAAGAAAACAAATGGACTACATTTTCCTACATTAACAGAATGTATTCAGCCTTCCCCATTAACATGGGGACATACACGGATGACAGTTATTTTAAACTCAAATAAACAAGTGCGAGTTGAATTATATCCACTAAACAAGACTAAAAACATTAGTCTTTCCTTGTATCTGAATCAAGATGGGACGGAATCAAAGACGTCTGGTTGAATAGACATGGGAAGCTAAAATGATATACCGTAATTTAGTATACGTTAGCAAATTCATATACGGAAGTAAGGTTTTCATGTTGTCCTCTTGACTATCGAGATGAGCTGACGTAAGCTACTTTGACCTGAAAAGTGCACAGGCCAGCATTACGTGAAAAAGCACTTCTCTGTTCGAAGTAACGTTACTTATCGTTCGTGACAGAGACGTATTATCAGACACTGAAATTGACAGCCAAAACGTTTGTTTTTTCCCCCCCTTCAAATGCTTGTTCAAAACATTGCAACACAGCACACCAGTCTTGCATTACGGCCATATCGAACTTTCCCACCTCAGACTTTTTAGAGTTCAGAAAGTTCGTTGGCGAACGTATTTTGAAATGGTAAACTCGTGTGAAGTTAATGTTAACCCATCGGCAACCCATTAGGATAGGAATTATGAGCTTAAGTTACAAAAAAAAACACACATTTCCAGATGGACTACATGTGATTTCCACTAAAGCAAACACAACCGGGGGAAAAAAATCCAAGATGGCGCATGTGTTCTTCTTCGCTTACAGACTGAGGAGTTACTCTGAGGTGTCGGCTCGGTGCTGCGCCCTAGGGGTGGACGCTACACTACAAAAACACTCAGGGACAGGCCGCTGTAATATAGCTTCCGACCACTACTGTCCTCACTCTGCAAAGGACTGCTGGGCAGCACCCGGCCGTCCGGCGAGAAAGAATTAACGTGCCATCTTTGACTTTACGTGGTTTGTTTGACTTTAACTTTAAACCACCCTCAGTCCGTTTGTTACATTACACCGGCACGGTGTCGCCTTTCCTATTTTTTTTAATCGCCGAGAAGTTAACCTTCAATTTAGCGACATAACATTTTCAACATTATTTTGTAAAACATCCGAGATTGGATCACACTTATGGTATATATCGGGACTCGTACGAGGGCTATTCAAACGCCTAGCTGTCGTCGGTATTAACGACATCGCTGCTATTGTTGAATAATACAAACATAACAATATTTAATCACACAGTCAAAGTCGAGAAATCACCAGTGTCGAGGCTAAAACTGAAACACCCTGTCGGGGAATTACTCTTCCGTTCACTCCCACAACAAAATCCATCATTCAACTACTTTCGGGTGTGAACTAGCAGTCATAGTATTACTGTTAATAAAAACCGAATTATTATTTAAAATTTAACCACAACATATCAACAATCTTTTTTGTCTTTCCAGTTCAGTTGTTGTCCTCAAAAAAGAAATAGGTCAGCAACTCGTCCTAACGTCTCACTTCGAAATGTCTTCGGTCCAGGCAATAGTCGTAGCCGCTAACTCGAGATCATTTACGTTAACGCTAGCTGACAGGAAAGTCATGTATTAACTTAGCTGAACACCTCTTTGGAGACATAATACATACCTTTAATGAACGACCCGACGTGTCTAGATGTCCACATTCATGCTAACGTCCACATGATAAGAAAAACCTAACTTCTCCGGACTTCTTCTTCAGTTTCGTCCAGCTGTCCGTTTGCTAACGTTAGCGTTAGCTAGCTAACGTTAGCAAGCCGATGTTAGCTCGTAGTTGTGCCAACTAAGCTAGCAACTTTTTCTAGCGACATGCACCCATTGTTGTTTTCTTAGTGTTTGTCCGGGCAATCGGGTATCCAGTTCAGCTGTGAGCTTTCTAGAAGGAAATGTCGCTCCCCGTCTCTGAGGTTGCCGTTCCCGGGTTACTATGTTGATGTTTCTCAACAGTGAAAATTGAAGTATCCAAGACGGGTAGGTAAGCGAGACCGAACTATCGCGAGAGTTGGACCACGTCAACCAGCTCGGAAAGCCCCGCCCTACCCCGAACACACACATACACACAGGCATACACTTCACACACAGACCATAAAATCACCTTAAATAATACATATATGATGAATAATTTTGACAATTCTTTTGTTCCATAGATATATTATTCATAGTACATTAATTAAATTAATGTTACGTGTGTCCACTGACTATTGTAGCATCTTAAAATTGATAGAAATATAATTTAAAAAAAATGTTCGTTATTCAAACGTTATTGGGTTGTCTAAATTAGTTAATAGCCTATATTATATTGGCTGTGAAGGCAGTGAACACTGCACCCTACATCACTAATGACAGCTCTATTTGTCCTTAGGCTAGCTGTAAAGGAAGATGTAAAGTGGGTTATATTTTTTTCCCCAACTTAATTTACTTTAGCACATTCACATTTTCAGGAGTACAATATAGCAGCCAATGGGTGATAAGCCATAAACGGTGTCAAATAATTAAATTCAAGTACACTATCAATTAATACATACAAAATATATATAATACAATGTAAAATCACTAATTATAATATAAGTAAATCAATGTAATTAATAATAAATAAACAAATGTAACTAGTGTCGTGTTGTCTGAAGTAAGACAACTTTGCTTACACTGTTGAGATTCTTTTCTAAAACTGAAATATCATGAATTAGTCGGTGCCACAGACTTCAAATACATAAGCCTCCATTCCGTTGTCCGGGCAGATAAAGCTTATTTCATGCTGCCAATACAATTTATTTGCGTTTGCTGCCACCCAGCGGCCTGAGTGTGCATCACACGCAGACACACACTACTGCAATGAATCGCCTTTTCCATTCATTCATTAAAAAAAAAAAGGAAAAAAGATTTACCATAGCCCACTTACCCCGAGTCCGGTTCATTTGAGTCATTTTTCATCACAAGATTATTGCTTCATTTTTAATATTTTTTTTCATTCGACTGATTTTTTTTTTTTTTATTAGGGCTCGAGTTAGGATTCTCTCTTTACTGGTCCCTATGGCAACAAATGGAGCGTTGTAAAAGCAAATTGGCGAAATACTTTGATGATAGGATGTGTGTGCTCACTGTTTTAACAGGTGAGTCATAAATACATAAACAGCGGCGCAGCCTGCCACGAAGCCGTAAAGACTGACGGGCTTCCAGGTTACTGGCTGCTTGTTTGACCACGCAGACGGCAACAAGTAGGTTACCTGATGTTTACGAGAACACTGCGATGCAGGCGGAGTGACACGTGACAAGATACGGTTACCTGACGTCTTATGACTTTCGAATATGTCCAAAAAAATCATTTGTTGTGGGTTCTTTTCAATAAAATGTGTTGTTACTGACTGCTCCAATTCCCCCTGACTAATAACCTCCCTCTCTCTCTCTCTCTCCATCAGCATCTCTCCCCCCATCTCTCTCTCTCTCTCTCTCTCCATCCCAATCCCCATCTCTCTCTCCCCTCATATCTCTCTCTCTTTCCCTCCCCATCCCTCTCTCTCTCTCCATCCCCATCTCTCTCTCTCCCTCTCCCTCTGTCTCTCTCTCAGTGCTGGCAGGGGGACAGTACTACGGCGGAGGACGTGGTCTTACAGTATCTGCCGGCACATTTTCATTTTCTGTGGAAAGGTGAACGAGATGGAAAGGAGTTCTCTCTTTTTAGGTAAGAAATTATACATTTATATTTATATACATCATTACTCTTAGGCTCTAGACAACTAAAAGCTGTATTTGTTTGTTTGGAAGGAGGTTATGTTTGTGTGCCACCCAGAGGAACAGGGGTGCAGAAATCCATAAGGAGCAGTCTTCATTGATAATACCGATCAATGGAATAGACGTGTGAATGAGCCTGAAGCTGACTCCAATCACAACAGTCAGCAGTTTTGCTGAAAAACAGGTTTTTGAGGGGCTAAAATCGATAGGATTTGAGAATTCTCTGTGGGTAAATGTTTTTTTTCTTCTAAATGTTCATTCCTGAAGCTTTCCTCTCCTTGGCTTGTTAATTAGCCTGCACAACATAACCAATTAGCAATGTGTCAGTGTGCAAAGACAGCGCCAGAGCACTAATCTCTCCTCACTTTTACCAGTGCAACAGGCTGAGACCAGAGACTGAGTCATTGGACTGCTAATACAAGAACATTTAAATCCTCATGTTGCTCAGAGTGACGGAGCAGGACTCAGGTAGAAGGACTTGAATGACTAAGTGGGCCGAGGCCAGATAATTACACAAAAACAGAGAAAGAAATCAAGTGCAGGAGAAGAAATCTCTCCCCTTTTTTTCCTCATATGCTGGGGACGGCAGCGATCATTACCTCAAAGGAGGGAGGAATTAATTAAAGATGAGAAAATCGAGACTACGTTTGCTGCAGTGAATTGAAAGGGAGTGCATGTCTGACAGGTTGTTGATGAGGTTTTTTTTTCATCCTAAACTGCCACAATTCGCTTGTGTCACCCATCTGTCATCTCGCTTGTGTGCCTTTGTATTTCTACGACCTGGAACTGATGTGTTTAGGCAAAGCCCATCCATCAGAAGTCCAATAACAACCTCTTTTTTTTTCTCAAGGAGGGTGACAATAAAAGAAGAGGCAGTTTGATTAATCAGTTGCTTGAGGCGAACGCTGTGTCAACTTCAGAGCTCTCTTTTTTTGTTCCTGAAGTGAAGCCTTAAAATCGCAGTCATGCACCCTCCAACAGCAGCCCGTTACTGCTCAGTGGTTGGATGGGCAGGTGCTTTGTGTCGGAATTGATGAAATTATCCTGTGAATGAGGGCAAATGGACCGTTGCTTGGATCAGTCCTGCTTCTCCGGAGCTGCCTTGTTAATTATTTCTTCACATTAACATCTTGTCACCTTCCACCCCCCAATTTAGTGTGCCTATATTTCCTTGCTATCGTCTCGTGTTGATCTTTTTCTCGTCAAGTGCTCCGATTGTCCCGGTTGAATAACGCCACTCTGTCTCTCAAATTGCAAATTGGTTTTCATGGTTGTATAAATTAGTGCCTCCATTCAGCAGTCGAACAGAGAACCTGACTGTACCTCCGGAGCTGAAACAAGACGCGTGTTTCTCTCTTATAACTCCTACAATGTATATTTCACAATACTGAATCATCATTTACAAAGATATATCATTATATAATCTTTTATCACTCCAAGATGCTTTATATATCTCAGAGCAGGTAATCAATGAAGATTAATTTATAAGTTTTGTGTAGAATGGGTCCATGTTTCAGATGCAGCGTATTTGCTATGGATTCATTTGGTAAATTATTAAATGTCAGAGGCCTTATTGCCATGTGCTCCCAGTGGAAAACAAGCCATTCTTCCCAATATTGTTGGCTATATATTGGGATGGAATGCTGTAATGTCATTGTCCGGACATTATGCCCTTGAAGCCTCTTTTTTTTATGATTTTATGCTCTGACGGTTCCTTTCCGCTGAATTCGATTACTTCTAGGGCAAGATCCCATTAGATTTAAGTTATTTATATCAATTTATTATTCAATTAACGCTGCACAGGAGCGAGACTATCTGTTGAACGGCAAAACAAACCTTTACAACGTGCAGTTAAGCATGTTTGTATATAGAAACCGACAGATTGGACCCCTGTTCATCTGACCGTCACTGAAACTTTCTGATCAAGTGACAGCACCCCTGTGATAGCTTCTTCCCCATGAGGCTACTTTACCTTCCGATGATTGGACCACAACAGTGTGGGGGTCCTATTAGTCGTGTTGATCATTACTCATCTGATGTGTCGTGTAATGGTCTTTCCTGGAAGGTCATCACAGCAGTAGGATCCCTTTGAGGAGCGTCTGTCATGGTACACCTGGCTGTTAAAGACAAAAAGCCTGACTTCCTGATATACTAGAAAACAAGCGGAGTAGTTGACAAATATATCAAACTAATAAATACCGTTTATGGACGTGACACTATGTTGTTCCTTGTTGGGTCTGACGAGCACGCGTCCACTACAAAGCAACATGTATTCAAACTGAGGTCATTCACGGAGCAACACTTACATAATCATCATATGAAACTTTAATAAACCCTGCAGCCAAACTGGGTTGTTGTTGTTCAACAATGACATATCACAGTGGAGTGATACAGCAAAAAAAATCATGGATGAAAAATGAAGGTAAATGGATGCATGAGATTTATTGCTCAGGACTTCTTTGTGCAACAGGTTTATTTAATATGTATGAATGAAAACTTTGGAAATCTAACGATGAAGTCGGGTTGTTGGTCCAGACTAAAGTAGCCCAACTATCATTGGATGGATTGCCATCCAGATTCATGGTTGCCAAATTATGTCTCTTGAAGATCCTGGGATTTTTCTTCTAGAAGAAGTTTTTCAGTGAAATATCACCACTGTTGGATAGAAAACCATTAAATCTTGTCGAGATATTTATGCCCCCCTCAGGGTAAGTTCACTGACCAAGCTCTCTTTTCTCTCCAATTTTGTAATCCGGTCACATTGTCACAGTCTCAATAGACAGTCTTGTTTTGGTTTTTAAATAAAATATCAGAATTGATGACCAGAGATACTGTTTTTCATTCCTCGCTCAAACCTGTGCAACTTCCCCACCGACTGCTCACTTTGAGGCCTCGGATCAACCTCGATTATTCAATTATTGGTTGATTATTTAGACTCAGGCCTCCAGATTTATTATATTAAATACAAATAGTCACTCTAAACCACCTGAGATGATTTATTAGACTTCAAACACTCCCTCTGGAGCCACAAAAGACTTTATGCAACACTTACACTCTTACATATTCAGTGTTACCATCAGAAGTGTAAAATCGGTGGAGTTTCAACATTTTTAATTTGTCCAATAGTTCAACTTTGATATTTGCATATTCTCTGCTTCCGTTTGCTCCCTGAAAACGCACAACAGTGTGAAATAGATTGTTGTAAATTTAATATGTACATGTTGGCACCGCCTAATGCACTCTGTATAATACAGAACAGTAGAGCCGCGGCTTTTTTAACGAGAGAGTCTCTGCTCTAAATTAGAGGCTGAGCTAAGCTGGAGAATATTAGATTCCTAATCAAAGAGCAAAGACTTAAACATTCATACACACTGTGTCTCGGCTATACAGCGATCATCGATTACGTGTCGGTGTTCCTTACTCTCCGATGAGCCGTCTGTTGGGTTCGTTTGCTCTCCGTTCTTCTTGTTTGTACCAGGCAAACAAAGCGGCGAGATAAACCCCGAGCAAAACTTTACTTTGAGTCATATTGTTCTGTGTTCCCACCGCATCTGACAGTGTGTTCAAATTCAAACTCTAGATCCTTCACACTAGCATGCAAAAAGATTCTGATACAGTTGATGAAAAGCTCTCCTTGTAATATCTGTTTCAACCCGTCGTCTTATTGACATATTCGTCAGAAGCACATTTACAGAAAAAAGAAGTATGATAGGATGTAAAGCAAATAAATGCTACTAGAATAACGACTGTAATGATCAGATTTCTACCATCTTAGCCATCCTCAAGATTTCTTAACATTGCAGTTGACTCTCCTGCACCTTCTCCTACAAACGTAAAAGGTTGTTTTTCAGACGATTCAAATTTTGACTCCCTGACAAGGTTCTCGGCCGTGCAGGTTGAGGGGTGTTGGTGAAATAGGAAGTGGTTGTGTGAGCCGTTAGGGGCAGCAGGTGTGAGCAGGTTCCGGTCTCTCCATCACTCCTCATTAGTAACCTTGCCGACACCTGGACGTCCAACGAACGGCGTGAAAACAATTTAGCCCTGATATGTCTTGTACAGTCTAATTCCACGTTTATACATAGCAGGGTATTTAGAGAAACAAATATTTCAAAAATAACATCATGCACACAACACTGTTTTCAAAAAAGTTGTCATTTAACATCAACCGGCATAAATATGCCGTCGAGCGCCATTAAAACTATGCCAAACCTATGGGCAGCAGCGTAGGGAGAAGGATAAAGCCATGCAAGCCAATCAGAATCCTCAGAATCAACAACAACCAATAACACGAGAGACTTCCTGTGACGCTTGAGAACCTAAAACCCCGTTTTCTCTCAGTTGACACCACAACACATAACCAACATTATCAGAAATCTCTACTTTGGCCTGAATTTTTAGAAATAATCTTTTTCTGTGATAAAAAAAAACAGGGTTTTTAGTAGAGCTGTGTTGAAAAAAATCGATTTTCCGATTTTTAATCGATTCGCATATTAATGACCGTTAAAGATCGTTTTTTTTTTTTTAAGATTTTTTTTTTTTTAAGATTGACCCCTTAACCTTTTCATCAGTCTTCCAGCCATCAGTAACTACCAATACTTGTAAGATTTGCTGTTTAATATTGATATAATACTAGTTTTAATATGTTGCTTCTCTACACAGTCATGAAATGAAGGAAACGGTTCAAATACATTTTTCATTTTTAATAACATTAACCCCCGGATCGAATCGAAATCGGATCGAAAATCAGATCAAAATCGGATCGAATCGGATGGAATCTGAGAAAATCGGAAAAAAATCGATTCTGAAACTTAAAAATCGGAATCGAATCGATTCTTGAAATTTGAATCGAAACCCAGCTCTAGTTTTTAGTGTAGATGAGAAGCCAAACCGCGTGGAAATATCTGCGTTTCCCCTTCGTGTAAACGGGGTCTAATACTGTGATTCCACATTCTGTCGTGTAATTGTGTCGTAACTGGGAAGTCACCGCACAGCTGTGAGTTACACATTAGATAGTTTATGGACAATTTCAGATAATGGCATTCTGAAAGCACGGTGACGAAGGCTAATCAACAACCAGCCTCTTTAAAAGCCAATCAGGATGATTATATGAAAACCACAGTCAACTTTCTTGGCAGTATGGTTCTTATAATCGCGTGCAGCAGCCGCGGCGGAGTGCAGAGGGAGCAGCTGAGCACCGGGGGGATTCGGTCATGGCATTGAAGTGTGGTTGTTTTTTCCAGAGCTCTGTGGTGAAGGTCTGTTTGTCGGACCGGTGCTGGTATGCGTGTGTGGCTGCACTAATGGCTCTGATAATGGTTGCTTGAGGGAGTGGGGCAAATCAAAGATGTTTTCAGCTTTTATCTTCGAATAATTATACAAATTGTACTTTCTCCCTCCACGTTCCCAATCACAAGACATTGCTTTTGCTTTTTTCGTGGCGATATCACAGGAATAGTTGGACATTTTTTTGGAAAACACTCTTATTTGATTGGGAATAGTTGGATAAGAAGCCAAAACAAAAGACATCACATAAGGGGTTGTTTAGAGCATTTGTATTTGTAAATCTCACTGTGGAGATCCCTCTAGCAGATGGCTGACCATAAAGTGCGTCTGTATTGAATATGCTGTAGGCTATACATAACGTGGACAACTGTCTAAATGACCTTTATGTAAATACACCATAGACAGCCAAGTGCACTCGTCTTTCGCTGATAAGATCTGGACCGACTCAAAGAGCACCCTTGTGCTTGTGGCAGTTTAAAATAAAGGTTTATTGGTGTTTCATGCTAACGTTTCATATCTGTGTACATTTTATAGCTTTCATCTTCTGCTGGAAGAGGCCCCATTTGGTGTTCAACCCTTTACTAACCATGTTCGTTTTGATGTCTGTGCCAGCCTATTTAATTAGTATTGATTTCAATATGGCACCTTTCTGAGTGCTTTTATTTTGCCTCCGTTGTATTTTCCCTGCTCTGGTGACTGGTGCTTTTCTGTGAGAACAATGCCCACATCCAGCAGTCTGTACTAAAACACCCCTATATGTCAGCTAAATTGTGTTGGCATTCCCATTGAGCAGCAGCCAGTTTAAAAATATAATTTACAAAATGGATCCAGTAAGCATTGGATCAATGGAAATATCCCCTGCCATTTCTCAGACAGACCTCCCCTCTGCCAGGAACAACTGTATGGACAAATACACATATTCATATACTTCACTGGCCTTTTCTGAGTGTGTCTTATTCAATGGACATCATTTTTGCAACACTTACTAAAGCTGCGTGAGATAAGAAAGAGGGCAACACTTTCTGTCAGCTCATAATCATTAAGCAGCTACGATTAAAGCCACTTTACATTGTCTCATGCTCTCTGGTCTGCAGAGCATTGCATACCATTAACCCCCCAGAAAGCAGGAAAACCAAGGTGCCAGAGGTAATGGACAACATGGTCCATTAGACACTATAAAAATATCAGACCGTTTGAAATCAGAAGAGTGAGAGGAAGAAAACCTGTAAAAGTGTGAATCAAGAAATTATGTATAATCAATTGATTTATGGTAGGGTAGGACATTCAGTAAGGACAGTGATTACATTTTTGTCCCTTTTTCATGTCAAGCATAGACGTCCAGTTGAACTTTTCCAATTATTTTTGTTTTATTTGCCTATTACAGGTTAAAAATAATGTAGATATTTTCATATAGTTGAATTGCATTACATTAAATTTACAACCGTAGTTTTTAATGTGCATGACGATACACTTGAACTCCTCCTGCGTCACTGGTTTAAAAGCAACTTGGCTTCATCTAGGCATTAAAACATTGTAGTTGTAACCACCACTGTACTGTCTCTCAAATTATGACTATTATAAATGAATTAAGCTTATAAAATAGTTGGAAAAATAAATAATAAAAATAATAATCAGTATGATTTAACGATTATTATGATTGTTGGTGGCTTTTCCAAACATGTTATACATTTGCAAATGTTTGTTTGAGGTTTCACTTACCTTAATTGACCACGTGGGGGCAGCACAAACTTGATGCACTTTATCGGGTTAGCGAACAAGCAGACCCGGGGCGGGAGGCTATTATCATTAACTAGGAGTCGTCTTTCTCGTTGCCTGACAAATGTAAGTTCAATATTCACTCTCCGTTTAGCTATTTTTTGTAAGTGTCCACTCATTCCCGAGGGAAATATCTGGTTGTGTAGCTGCTAGCTAAATGCTCCCCTGGGCTCATTAGCTAGCCGACCGCTAACTTTGGTGCTGAGCTGCTAGCTCATAGCGGGTTTAACGGCCAAACACCGGGAAGCTGTGACATAAACAACGAGTTAAAATACGTTAAAAGACAGACTATAATGTTAATGTGAGACTAGGTAAATCAGTTAGGCTGGACAACAACTATCCGGTGAACGCCAACGGGATTAGCCGTCTCCATTAGCTTTAATGAGCCGATGCTGCCTTCAGGTGCGAATCGGAAGATCCTACTTCCTACTTAAAAATGGCGGACGTAAGGTTTACTATCACCTGCGAATTGGCAAAATCCTTTTTTGATTGCATCATGCACATTATTCACCACAATTCCGATACCACGTGAAGGCAGCATGAGACCCTTGCCTCAGGATTCATGTTGAATGATTAATTTTAAGATTTTTGACACATTTCTTTCATTTATGGAAAAAAAAAAAAAGAAGCTTTCTGCTTCATGAATAAAAAATCAAATTGTCGCTGGTTTTGTCTAATATCCTCTTTTCTGCTGCTTCTCAGCCTAAAATGTTATCTAATTCAAAGGCTTCATCCTCTTCAGTGAACACACCATAACGTAGGCTATAACGTTATGTATCACATTATTTCAGTTTAAAGAAATGTTGATATGTGGAAGTGTTAAGACCTCCTGAAATCAAGGATATGCAGCTTTCTCGTGCGAATTGATGGTGCCATCAACTCAAGAGGGCCTCTGATCATTAGTGCCCCATTATTAGCGGTGTATCCACTTATTGACAACAGTCTAATTAATTGCTCTCAGCAGTCTGATGGATTTGAAGCAGATGCTCTGGGTAGTTGAATAGCTTTTATCCGTTCATCTAATCTGCTCTCTACAACTACACAACAGACTCCTTTTACCAGAAAATTCTCAGCTCAATATCTTCACCGCACTTGTTATTTAGAGCCATTTCTCTCTGAGGAGCTGTAAAACCAGAAATCTATCATTCAGCTAACGAAAATGGAAAGGGCTCCATGAAGCTAGAGTACGAGCAGCAGCAAACGGAGGCTTTTGCAGGAAATGGCATTAAGATCATGTGCATTTGTTGAGTAGTACGTACCCAAAACCAGACTAGAGCTCGATGTTCCTACCAGATAAAATACATTTTTCTGGAAATAATATTAATTGGGAAAAAAATAATGTAATTGAGCCATTAAGCCAGTATTATATGATTTCCAGTGTTGCGTTACAGCTTAGCAAATTGGTTCTGATGCTTCTAGGACTGGTAATATTTTAAATTAACTGAAGACATTAAGAGCTGTTGGACCATTGGCAAATTGCCAAGTTGAACAAATTCCTATTCACCCAGAAGCTGGATCTTTCAGGCTTTTGGCTGTTTTTAGCTATAATCCAACACCCAAGCACAAGCTGGCACCTGTAAATGGTAATAATGCTACATCATGTTTAATATCAGTATATAATGCAAAGCTACTGTCTGTATCTGTATGGATATCAGTCTGATACTGACTCAAATAGCTGGTTTTGGTGACAATAGGCTGGTCTGGAATCAGATACCATTAGTTTATTAGATATCAATCTTTTCCCAACTGGTTTGCTTTTAAATGTGCTTTATAAATAAATTTATAAACTTGATTGGATATATATTTATATCTTACATTTTGCTCTACATAGTGAGAGCAGCAATGTTTAAATCAGCCTGATGTTGCCTTGCACATAAAAGAATGCCCTCAGTCTTTTCCACACAGCGAGGCATAGAGCCTGTTCATGAATATTGGTGTTGGATTGATACTTGTTTCAGGGCCGACTCCAGCAATTATATATACATTTACGTTTTTTCAAAAGCAATTTAGTTCTGGTAATTTTGGAATCCATTATGATCTGATTTTGAACAAACTACCCAGCTCTAATAAGAGCCTAATCTTACCGATGACAAAAGCCATCAGAAGAGACCAATAAGACAAAATGTCCTCACTTTAACCCCTTTTGCATGCATTGCTGCAACAATCAAAACAACAAATGATGAATTAATTAAAAAAAAAAGTGTGAATCGATACTGAAAATAATAGTGTGTGAGAGAAAGGGACAGAAATGTTTAACTGCATGGGAGCTGCCGATAGATGAGGCTGCTGTTCACATCCTCACTGCAGCCGTTTCAACACAAAGCACTTTTATAAGCAGCTGTTAGCACTTAACACACATCCAATGCATCGACGCAGGTCACAGGACAGCTCTGCTCTGCTTTTAGTTGTGTTTTTTTTTTTTTTTTTTACCAAGGCTATGTTTCAAAACAAGGGGGCGATAGATGACACAAAGTTAAATCCTGTTCGTCCTGAACATCAAACTTGGACAAATCTTTCCACAACGTGTTTCCTTTAAGAGCAACAGAAAGACATTTCTACACATCACAGTTCCAAATGAATCACAGTTCTAAACGAATCACAGTTCCAAATGAATCACAGTTCCAAACCAATCACAGTTCCAAATGAATCACAGTTCTAAACGAATCACAGTTCTACACGAATCACAGTTCTACACGAATCACAGTTCTAAATGAATCACAGTTCTAAATGAATCACAGTTCTAAATGCATCACAGTTCCAAACCAACAAACCAATCACAGTTCCAAATGAATCACAGTTCCAAATGAATCACAGTTCTAAACGAATCACAGTTCTAAACGAATCACAGTTCTACACGAATCACAGTTCCAAATGAATCACAGTTCTAAACGAATCACAGTTCCAAATGAATCACAATTCCAAACCAATCACAGTTCCAAATGAATCACAGTTCCAAATGAATCACAGTTCTAAACGAATCACAGTTCTAAACGAATCACAGTTCTACACGAATCACAGTTCCAAATGAATCACAGTTCTAAACGAATCACAGTTCCAAATGAATCACAATTCCAAACCAATCACAGTTCTAAACGAATCACAGTTCTAAACGAATCACAGTTCTACACGAATCACAGTTCTACACGAATCACAGTTCCAAATGAATCACAGTTCCAAATGAATCACAGTTCCAAATGAATCACAGTTCCAAATGAATCACAGTTCCAAACGAATCACAGTTCTAAACGAATCACAGTTCTAAACGAATCACAGTTCTAAGCCAATCACAATTCCAAACCAATCACAGTTCTACACAAATCAGTTCTTTTTTTTTAAAGATTTTTTTCAGGCATAGATGCTTTTTATCTGCAGATGATGAAATGGTGTGTGTGTGTGTGGCGCGATTGCATTAAAGTCAATGCAAAGGCGTGAATAGACGCAACATATTCCTGCGAGTTGAAATATTTCAACTCTAGTAACACATTTGCGAGACGCCTCTCAGCAATTCTCTTCCTGAAGTCCTGATGTTGTTGAATGATAAATGGAGGAAACAAATGTAGTCTCCTGGTATCGGCCGATACCCACAGCACGAGTGTCGGAATCGATATCGGGAGGGGAAAAATGGTATCTGAACATCTCTAGTATTAGTATAAAGTCTAATGTCTCACTTTTTCCCCCTTTATTTCATTTCCTGTCTACTCCCTGTCCTTCCTGCAGCACTATGCTGAGATCCTGGGCAGCCTTCCCACCATGCTGGAACTCGGCTCCTGTTCGGTCAGCTCTCGGTCTCTGACAGGGGACCACAATGCTTTGGGGCTACCGAGAGCCACATCAGGGCCGGAGTGTCCCGGGGGTGGTCTGGGCACGGAGACGATGTGTGGTAGCAGCATCCAGAGGCACCACATCCTTCACTCGTCTCCAACGGACTGTGAGAACTGGCAGAAGCATCGCAAAGGACTGGCCGGAGGGTCGAGCTTGTTGTCGGAGTCCCACTCCTTCCTGGAGCCCCAAAGTCTCTCAACCAGCTATGACACCCTCTACCTCCCACACATGTCTGGCAATGCTCCCCCTCTCCACCCGAACCGTCTCGGCCTCACTCTTGACGTGGCCTCGACTTTTGAGGTTGGAGGGGGATTGCACGGGATGGATGGAGATTTGGCGGTCAGTCCGAATGTGATGAAGAGGCGTCGGGGCGGTCTGATCGAGCAGAGGGACATCGTGAAAGCCCACCAGGCTCATAAGATTCACAGCACACCGCAGGCACGACGCAAGGAGTGGGAGTGAGTATCATGTTGAGCATCCTGAGATTAACTTATTCATAGAAACAGTGCATCGGTAATGGTATACTACTGTATGTGTCTTGACCATTCATGAATATGACAAAATCTGCTTTTTTAAATGAAAATCATAGCCTAATGAACAAATATCACTGTGTTCTGTATTTGTAGGGATGGTTTGGAATTTCAGAGTAAAGAGTAAACATACTGAAGAAAATGTTATAACCGGCAACATTATGTTGATGCAACTAAAATGGATATAATGTATCATGTAACACTTAATTTAGGGCAAAATAATCCTGACAAAATCTGGTATCACAGGGATTTTATTGTTTTCCAAAATTGGAATTGAAAATGACTGTTCATGCCTTTTTGGGTACAATTAGAAAAGAAGACAGTTTTCTCATTAGTCATATCAAACACACACAAAAATATGGTGTTGTAAAGATGGTGAAACATGCAATGCATGGGTGTGTGTATGTTCACAGCAATGTTAAATCGGTATTAGTGCAGGATTTTGTTTTATTTAAAAAAAAAGAAGAATATCCGCCTTCTGGGTGAGAGTTGGAAGACATCATTCTCATGTGTGCATACAGTCAGTTAGCTGAACAGCTAGCATGGCTCTGTCAAATGATAAAATCCACCGACCAGCATCTATTTTACACTAGTACTACCTATTGTTGCACGTATTAAAGAAGGCAAAGTTTAGAAATAACAATTTGCTCTTTTTCTGGGGGTCTATTTCCTGGCTGCAATACAGCGAGATTCTAAGTTAGTGCTCCCACTCCCAGCCAAGATATAGTAGGGGCATGTAACCCTTCCATAAAACAGCAAATTGTAGTTTTTACAATTAGGTTTGCTGTTGTTTCCGATGCTTCCAGTCTTCTTCCTAAACGGCGTTTACTGGCTGCTGCCTGTGTGTGTGTATTTACTGGTTTCCTGCCCTGCAGTGCTGTGGATTTTCTAGCTGATTATAGCGTTGATGCCCCCCTCTGTTTCCCTGCTGAAGCTGGGGCTTCACCTTTAGGGGCATTGGCACCCTCTGTGCCCCCTCCCTCCTGCCTCACCACAGGTACAGGATGCCACATCCCATACTGAGTTATGTCTATAGCTATAGACACAGGCTTGGGGAGCGTGACGGGAGAGAGAAAGTGGGAAGATAGATGGGAGGTGGGAGAGTAAATGGATGATGACATACAATCAAAGTAGGGGATAAATAAGAGGAGTAATTTCTCACAATGGGAACCTCTCTTGCTAAAATATGCATTTGGTATTTAAGCTCATGTGAGAGGGGTATTGATGTGGTTGTTTACCGGATCACCGGGCTTGTTGAGATGCTCGGTCATGGACCAGATAACTATTCTCTCCCCTGCCTGATATAATTATTACGATACTACATGACAGATCTACACTTCATCTGCCGAGAGGACAATGATCAGAGTGAGTCAGGATATGTTACAACCATGAACATCCACCTCTCAGGACCACTTAGTAACAAACCCACAGCCACCTGATAGGAGGATGGGAAATTAGGTGTTGCACCTGAGCCAAAGTGTGCACCTGCTTTTTTTTTTCCAAAGGAAATTAGTCTATTCGTCTTTTCAAACCAAGCTAGAGGAATATGTTATGAGAATTAAAGCTGGTGTGAGGTTGTTTTTTTAACGGCAATCAAAAGAGCTCATGGTAGTATTAACCAGTCCATCCCTCAGTTTGTGGAGCAAGATATTGACATGAAGTTTTGGATGGATGTGTGGAGTCTCCATGGCCTGTCATATAGCGCCACCATCACATTAACATGCGCCCTCAACCCACACTTAAATTCATTACAAGGTATCTTGAAATCGCTGCTGTGGACTCCCTGAAGATAATATCAAGAACTGATGTTTTATCTTGTGTCATTATCAGGCCAGATTTCCCAGAATGCACTGTAAAAAAAAAGAAAAAAAAAAGATAATCCCAAGAGGATCTCTGTTCAATTTGCCCATGACATGACTTTCCATTTTGCACACCCAGGGTTAGATTAACAGTGTTGTCCACAAGATAACTTCAGGCTAGCATTCCAAGAAAATATTTGTTTTCCCCAAACAATGGACTTTCTTGACTTTAGAGACCCTTTGGTGTTTCCTCTTCCTTTTGTTCTTTCACACCACAATGTACTCTGTAGTCTGATAACCTTTGCCTAGTGTACTCATAAAAAAAACCCATTTCAGTCTAGCGTTTCCATGACCAGGGGTCTCATTTATAACCATTGTGTACACAAAAAACGGGCCTGAAAGAGGCGTACGTCACTTCCAATGAGGTGCTTTGCATTGACCATATGGCGGGATATGAGGCTGATTCACGTACACACATTTCCAAGTTCCATTTGGGATTTATTAAAAGGAAATTCTGCACTGGCAGGTGGGGTTTTATAAATCAGATTCATGTTTGGCACATGTACTCCTCATTTCTACGTGTGCAATCATGAAGTGTGGTTCCTGTGCACTGTTTTTTAAATGAGACTACTGGTCTATAGTGTCACTCAGACCAAATACACATCCCCAGCCCCCCATGTTTGGTTTGCCAGAAGAAAAAAACGGAACAATCAGTGTGTTTTCCTCTGAGCCATTTGCATTGGGGATTCTAATGAGCAGCACAACCTCTATGAGCCACTGACTTTGCCTTTCGATTTTCTCACTGTGCTTCCAGTGAGGATCTTATGAAACATTTGCATGTCACACACACACAGCTCCGCTTGAAAGACATGTTGAAACGGCAAACGCTGCTTTGTAAATGAAGCAATTAAGCCTCCAATTCTGGTATCTCGTTCTGCTTTTGGCAGGGGTTGAAAGCGTTTGTATGTTTTGCGGTTTCTTTTTTTGTGTGGGTCTGTGTGTATGTACATTTGTAGCATTTGACACATGGCGGTCTGGACAAAAACATCCTTTCGGAAGTGCTTGAAATAACAGTATTTAGAGTTGGCCTTAACGCGGCCCTAATGACAGTAATCGCACTGAAACAATCTGGCATTTGAACGGCATCAGGAGTAGGTGTCGGTCACAAATAGATGGTGTCAGATTATTGTGTATTTCTGAATGAAAAAAGTATCATCGAGAGAACTAGACTAGAATTAGAATACTAGAGTTTAAAATTAAGTTTATAAAGATTTTTCTGTACAGTACAAAACTGGACACTGGTTACTTTAAGTCCTGATATTGGGGCATAATTATTCAGACCCCCAGGACAGACCTTCAATATCAGTAGGGTTTCCATCTTGCCCGTCATGGCCGGCCCTGAAGGATAGAAGGTCTTGAATGGTCTCTTAGAAGTAAAGCGAGAAGCGGTAAAAGAAGAGCTGCTGGCCCAGTGTGAGTAGTGGTTAATTTAAACGAGGCAAGCCAGGGTTTAGAGGCAGTTAGAGTTGTTAAACTAATTGCAGCATATGCTAAATCCCTGACTCATTAAGCTGAACTTGAAAACGGAGCCAGAGCAGACTTCTCAAGGAGTGGCAAGACGTTCTGGCCAAGTGACATCACTGGGAAAGAGCCTGTGCCCAAAGATGGTTTTTAAAAATGGATTCTGTAACCCACTTGTAGCCATTTTGTGACGTATAGATTGTGTTTGTGTAGTTTCTTGATTAGCTTTGATTTCCATTCTTCTGGGTCACACTGAATTACTCCCGTCTGAGGGCTCTTACACACACGTCAGTAAACGGATGCTAAATTAATGAGAATGAAGTGGAGAGAGCAGTGATGATACACTAGTGGTTCTCCACAGTCTCTGGACAATTCAATTGGACGGTAAATATTTCAGAGATTTCAGAAATGGGGAAATGGCACGTTCTTTTTCTCCTCTTCACAAACCCCAAGGTCAGCATGTAGCGTAAACATCTGTATTCATCTGTTCTAATTCTTGCCTATTGGCAAAGGCGAGTAACTCTAAATATTTTATATTGAAATGTATTTTGACGATGTAAAAAATTTGTCCAAAAGGAGAAAAAAGTTTATGAAACCAGCTGGAGAAGCAACATTCAAACATGCTCCCTTTATAAAGAAATCATTCTCATTGTATTTGATTGATCTGTCTGCATCCATTTAATAAAAAACCTTGAGGCAAATTTGTGATTTGTTATATTGGGCCACATAAATAAAATAGACTTGACATGCGCTGTAAAAATAACAGATTCCTACCACTTAAAACAAACTACTCCATCATATCTCTGCTCAGATGTGTCTGTTTCACAAAAGAGCTCATTATTTTCGTTGAATCATTCAAAAACTCACATTTGTCCCTAAACTGTTTACTTTGCACTAACACACATCACAGGCATTGCAGATTTTTTTCCATAACTTGACATACTGCCTGTCTGTTGTTCTAGTGTGGCTGACACACACACACACACACACACACACACACACACACACATACATATGCATCTAAAAATCTGCACACTGAAGACATACTGAGGGATGTCAAATCGAAAATTCCTGTAATACTTCACATGTGATGTATTCTGCAAATGCTGCAGGCCTCGGTGGTTACAGATGAAAGATGAAGACACCAGCACATCATCATTGCTGTAGCCAGGCAGCGTGTGTGTGTGTGTGTGTGTGTGTGTGTGTGCATTGTGTTATCAGTGAATCTGTGCAGGCTGTGTGTCCAGTCCGTGTCGGCTCCATTCTCGGCAGGAGTGTGTTTACAGACTTGGACACAGTGTGCCTCGTTTCTTCTGATCACAACCTGATTGGAGCACACAGGCTATGCCGCGAGCCATCCATAATGCGTCTTCATTCGTTGACCTCATTGCTCACAGCTGCAGTTTGAAAATTGCCTGTTTACAGCAGTGTCAGTGTTTTCTTTAGACACCAAGCACAAGCCTCATTATTTTTCCCACTGGTACAAAGAACAGGGTTCAGGGTTTCTTGTTTTCGAGTTTAGCAGCACAATAACCAAATGACCCTACTTTTTGCATGAGGCATGGCACCAGTAACAACAACGCCCGTTTACCACTTTGGCCCAGACTGAAAGCCCTGAACTATTGGCTATTGATGGACTGACATGCTATTTTATACATGCACCTCAAGTGATGAACCCTGACCCTGGTGTTCCTCCTCTAGCTCCACCATGAGCTTTACAACTGTGGCTTTGACTGAAATGTCTGGTCAATTATTTGAAGGATTGCTATGAACTTTAGTCTTTCGTTCATTTATTAGTTTGCGTTTAGGAAAGTGTTTTTGTTTATGTTGCAGAACTAATGACATTCCCACCCACGTCATTGTGTTTCATTAGAAAATATGAGCATGCCAATATGCTAAACAAAGATTTAGATGCTTTAGGAGCACCAGTGTTGGTGTGTTGGCAGCCTCAGAGCTGCTACTTCTGCAGACTCTGAAAAATCATTGAGTAAGGCAGTTTTGCTATCAAAGCAGGGGTGTCAGCAGCATTTGATGTGTGGGGGGGTCCTGTTTAGGCGGGGGGTCTGGGGGTCCTGGTGTGTGTGTGTGTGTGTGTGTGTGTGTGTGTGTGTGTGTGTGTGTGTGTGTGTGTGTGGGAAACCAGGGAAACACGGAGTGGATTGCTGTGGATATTCTTTTACTGATAAAGTGGAACAGATTTGATCATGAAGCAATGAAAAGAGCGCTGGACTAATTAGACCTTTTATGCACTTATATTTTAATGGCTAATGTGGGGGGGTCCAAACTACTTTTTTTAAGAGGTGGAGGGTCCCGACCCCCAATATATGCTGGCGACGCCAGCATAACCCCAACCATAACCCTAACCCCAATTTTCACATTTCTGCTTATAGTCTTCAGCCTGAGTCTCTACCACTTACCGTTCCAGAGATACAGCCAAAATAAAAAAGGGAATTAACTCTAACTACATGTCTGCTTATATCTCAGAATGGATGGTCGTAGATACTCGGGATTGGGTGGTGTCTGACCTAATTCGACCCTTCTGAACACACCAGTCTTTAGCCCGTGTCTCTATGACTTACCGTTCCGGAAGTACCGCCAAAATAAAAAAAGGAAGTTACCCTAACCCCAACCCTAACCAACTGGTTCTTGTTGGTGTCTTGTTGCTGCTGTTGTAGAAAATCTAGAACTGTGTGTCCTCTTTATTTATTTTTAAAATAACATTTGAAGAAAATATATATTATTGACAAGTTGGTCTTTGCAGTTTGTTACTTTCGTGTTGTTCTTGATGAAACTCAGTGTTTTGTGAAGCTGCTCAACAGAATGGAGAAGCTGTAATCTTTTCAGGGAAACAGTGACACCACCTCTGATTTCAATCCGTCTGCTTCTCTCAGTGTTCCTCTGCCCACAAAACCTGTTGAGCTGCGAGTCAGACGGGTAATTCAGGAGAGAAGACTCAGGGATTTACAAAAGTCTGCCATCGGCTCATTCTCATTCTCGAAAAAAAAGAAAGAAAATTTAAAAAAGCGTGTGCGATTGAAGGGATTTCCAAGATTTGTTTAAGGGGGTCGATCGCACTCTTAGCTTAGAGCTGCAGTTACCCACATGACATCAGGATGAGGATGATTTCTAAAAAGGTCATCTAAGGCAGCTTTGCTTCTTCCAACAGTGTTTAACGACTGAAGGTGTGACACTTTATTAGGCCTTTCTAATTTCATGAGTTCACAACGGAGAGAGAAACTGTCTCTCCTTGTATCTGTCTCATTCTCCTTCATTATTGTCTCCCTGTCAGCGTCGGAGAAACACCCAGTGCAGTGTAAATGTCAGGGCTGTTTGTCATAAGTGAATTATTGATGATGACATGCTGAAAAGCCATTTTCCCTGCCACAAAACCGTGTGTCTGTCAAACAATATGTAGAATGGAGAAGCGATGGAAGAAATGTGGAAATGTTTGCTCATGTGCACATTCTATCATAATGTTTTCATTTAATCTAACCGGCATATTTGTTTTGTGGCGAGGATGTATTTGTTGTACTGCGTTTAGGGCGGGGAGCAGCTCCTCATTAAGTGATAAAATGATATACTGCTGCTTGTGTTCAGCCTCATGCTCCCCCTCCACCCACCCTAATGTCTTTCTTTTCTTTGCTCTCCCTCCCTCCCTCCCTCCCTGGCAAACCTGCAAACTGACACTGTTCATGACTGTCTCACTTAACGTCCTCCCTAAACAATCTCCACCCCAAATAGGATATGAGTAAACCAAACAGACAAAAGATAAATAAACTACCGTCAATCTCCAACTCAAACTAAAATCACAAAACCAGAATTCTAAATACATAATGGGTTTGGGAAGCAACACCGTCAATAAAGGCGAAAAGCCAGCGGGGCTTTGAGCTTAATGCTAACGTCAGCATGCCGACATTGACAGCGCTAACGTACTGATGTTGAGTAAGTATACTGTTTACCACCTTAGTTCAGTGTGTTAGCATGCTAATATTTGCCAATCAGCACTAAAGTACAACTGTGTTAAATGTGATTAGTTTCCAGGTATTTGGACATAAACCAAATTATCGGCACAACATGACAATAGCTGTTGAGACATTATATGCAAAACCAGAAACCCCAGAGAGTCGGGATATGAATGTCTGTACAAAGTGTTGTGGCATTCTATATGTTGAAGTATTTTGTTCTGGACCAAAGTCAAAGTGATGGACCAACAGATCCATGTTGCCATTTTATGATTAGTTTCCAGGTATTTGGACATAAACCAAATTATCGGCATGACATGACAATAGCTGTTGAGACATTATATGCAAAACCAGAAACCCCAGAGAGTCGGGATATGAATGTCTGTACAAAGTGTTGTGGCATTCTATATGTTGAAGTATTTTGTTCTGGACCAAAGTCAAAGTGATGGACCAACAGATCCATGTTGCCATTTTATGATTAGCTTCCAGGTATTTGGACATAAACCAAATTATCGGCATGACATGACAATAGCTGTCGAGACAAAACCAGAAACCCCAGAGAGTCGGGATATGAATGTCTGTACAAAATGTTGTGGCATTGTATATGTTGAAGTATTTTGTCAAAGTGATGGACCAACAGATCCTTGTTGCCATGTTTTTATCCATGTTTTTACGATTAAATTCAGAAGTGATGTTAGCTCAGAGCTCAACACCGCCCTCACATGCCCTATTTGTTGCCTGAACACAGCGGATCATCTGCATGCCCCCATTCACAGTTCCCCATTCTTTCAGTGCTGGAGCCTTAATGTTACTCCCATACATCTCTGGGCTCATGCCCTACTTTATGACACCAGCTATGTCTCCCGAGGGACTTCTCTATGAAATATGGCCTTTGGTCCTCCCATTTAACACCACATGACGCCCGCCTGCTCTCTTATTTACTATTGCACATTCACATTCAGACGGGCACACACCAGAAACACACACACACACGTCAGAGTCCAAACGCATATGGTCTGCCGCCACTTGCGTGGAGCATTTATTATCTGTTTAATAATAAATAAGACCCGAGATGTGCTGATAACTCACTTGCTTCAAGCAATATCTTGAAATAATGTTTCAGGCGCTGCGCTGGATGGAATTTTTATGATTCATTTTCCATTTATTTTTGAACATGCGAGTGTGTGTCGCTGTCTTAATTGTAATACTGGAAAATAAAATGGAAAGGTGCCCGAGGTACAAAAACATAGATCCAAGTGAATTTTCTCAACACTTGATGAAGAAATCCCTTATTTATCGACGCAGAAACATCTGCTATCTTGGTTTACTGTACAGTTTCTGCTCGGAAAAGCAGCACTTTGTGTTGACCTCCCACTCTGCCCTGTGATATTAAACCATTTAGCACGGGAAGCAGTGTGACCTGCCAGCCTGTGTACACACACACACACACACACACACAGATACATGAAACACCCTCATGAAATGATGTTTGGCTAGTCAAGTGACTCCGTCAACCCCCTCTTTTAAAATAGGAACAGGCTTTCAACTGACATGAGGAAGGAAGTGATTTCGATCTTGCATCTTCCTGTTTATTGTCAGGTTGCAAAATGTCAGGGTATAAATACGAAATACAATCGAGTTACACATTCCAGGAACATTTTCATTGCTTCTTTGGCACAATTATTGAAATTAATATCTTTGTCCGCGGATTTAGATTGCAAGTATGCACTCAAATGTCATAACAGTCCTTCATGCTCCTGATTAGCTGAAGAGAGTTAATGTGTAGTCCTTTCAAAGCTCCACATTTAAATATCAAAGATGATAGTGTCGTGCTCAATGCTGTTAGCTTTTTGGAGCAAATAATACCTTTGTAGTGCAACAGGATTTCTTTCGGCCACTGATGCTTTCAAGCCCAAATGGGATTTGCTGTAGCTGTATAGCTTTTTTGGCACCTGTTTTGAGATCATAATTTGGTGTTGGGTTGTGCCAGCATCATCCATCCATTAGTTGTTGGAATCTAATGTGCAGGGACACAAGCTAGAGACATGCCTGAAGAGTGTGTGTGTGTGTGTGTGTGTGTGAGAGAGATAGTCATCACATCTGTTGCCTGACTTATGTTGCTCCAGGAGGGTTGAAGTCCTGACAAACGGGGAGAAGGATGCAGGGCAAGCAAATTGAGTCGTCATCAACATCCAACAGAGAAGCACAGCTTCAACGTGGTGTCTGTGACCTCTAGTGGTGCTGCTGAGAACTGCATCCTGCACAGAGAGGCTCATGCATGCATTCATGAGACAGACGGATGGTGTTTCAGCCTGTGAAGTAATTATTTGTTGACATCATGATGTCATTTTAAATGAATGGGTAAATCCAGCTACGGGGATTCACACGAGAATAATAATAATCGACATAGATTTTCTTGAGAATTATTCATGCAGAGGTACAAAATGACACCTCGCATATCTAAAGCTTTTTATGGGTTTCATTTGGCACACTTGAAGTCCGCCTGCATTCTGAAACATTGATAAGGAGAAGCATAGACTGCAAACACGATGAAACGAATCATTTTCTCCGTTTTAATCATCTGAAGCCCAAGTCTGATTTTATCCTGCATGTTTTAGATTAGTTGTTCTGCCCACCAGAGGCCATTCATAATCCACAGTCTTAGTGATTCACTGCGGCTTCAGTCGAGTTTGTCTGCACAGTATGTTTTCTAGATCAGAGCAGCTGCCACTGAAGAAGCCATTAGGTATTAGATCTTAAACCAGCACAGTCAGTAAAAAATCTGGGCGTGATTTTTGACTCTGAGCTGAATTTTATTCCACATATCAAAAATATGACGAAAATAGGTTTTTATCATCTTAAGAACATAGCCAGAGTCCGCCCGTTTCTCTCTCAGGCCAGTACGGAGGTGCTGATGCATGCTTTTATCTCCTGTCGTTTAGATTATTGTAATGCCCTGCTCTCTGGTCTTCCCAAAAAGAGTATTTTAAATCTCCAACTATTACAGAACTCAGCCGCACGTGTGCTGACGAGGACCAGAAGGCGGGAGCACATTACACCAGTTTTAGCGTCGCTGCATTGGCTCCCCGTACGCTTCAGGATCGATTTTAAGGTTCTTTTACTCGTTTTTAAATGTCTTAACGGCCTTGCGCCCTCTTATTTAGCTGACCTGCTTTTACCATATCAACCCTCGCGGACCCTGACGTCCTCCGGCACTGGCCTTTTATCCATACCAAAACCCAGAACTAAAACCCATGGTGAGGCGGCATTTAGCTACTATGGCCCCCACCTGTGGAACAGCCTGCCAGAGAGCCTCAGGACCGCAGAGACAGTTGATATTTTTAAAGGAAGGTTAAAGACACACCTTTTTAATCAGGCTTTTAACTAGTATTTTAAATTCTTTAACGTTCTTATGTGATTTTATCTTATTTCATATTTTTGCTTTTATCTTGTTTTTAGATGATATTGATCTTAAATAATTTTAGTTGTTTTACTTATCATTGGTATTGTTTTATGTTACTATCTTTATTATCTTTTATTAAGCTGGTCACTTATTTTTTCATGTGTTTTAGTTTTTAGCTTTAACTCCAGTGTTTCCTCAGGGGGGTCTTCCACACTGGGAGCTGTGTCTGGGCTGCTGCTGGGGGTGCTGTCCCTGGGTCCCTTCGGCCCGGCTGACTGTTGTCTGTCGGTGTCGGGGGGCCTGGGCACTGGTGCCCCCTGTGGCACAGCCTGCGACTCCTCCCAGTGTGGATGGCCCCAAAGATAGCGTTTCCTCAATCATCAGTGTCATGCCATGTCTCCCTATTGTCAGTAGTGAGAGTGTGTAGGTGTGTGTGTTTGTGTGTGTGTGCGTGTGTAGTATGGAGGGTGGGAGGGAGGGGCTTTATTTGTAATTGTTTTTTCTTTTCTTTTTTGATGTGTAAAGCACTTTGTGTTACATGTTCATGTATGAAAGGTGCTCTATAAATAAAGTGAAGTTGAAGTTGAAGTTGAAGGTAATGAAATGGGGAGATACCATCACGTAGAGTGAAAAGTTAAACATTCCCAATCTGCAGCTGCTGGGACATCCTCAGTAATCTGAGTAAAGGATCCACCAGCCTTCTGGTTCTGACTAGCTGGCCCTTGCACACCTCTGTTATGAATGTACAGCTGCATGTTGGCAGTATTGATCCGTCTGGCTGCCAGATTGTTTATTAACACCCTTTTCATTCACTCAAATTCCGAGCCAGTTAGATATATGGACTAGTGGATGGTTTAATTTAAACAGTAAATAGCTGCCGCACCAATCAGTCACTGAGAAATCCTTATTCATGGATTTTCTTGATTAACCCACCTGCTTCCTCTTCGCTGTATATTATGATTTCCATCATCAGGATTTATAGTTTTTTTTTTTTTTTTTAGTTTTGCACCGTTTTGCTGTCATTTTTGGACTTAGAAAAGTCTCCAAACCACTGTGTAATGATGTATTATAAACACTTTCTCAAAATTTGTTTAAGGAAAACTATATTTTCAGGTGTTTATTCTGCAAACCAATGATTTCCTCCTCATAGTTGTAATAAATGTGACAGTTGTGTCCACGGAGAAAATGCTTGCATTGCCAATGCTGGCTGAGAAAATGTAAATATTAGGATTAGCGAATTCAGACAATCAAGGAGGGAGGACTCAAACACACACACACACACACACACACACACACACACACACACAGAAAGCAGGTTGAAGGAGAATTTACCAAAGGAAATGGTCTGGAACAGGCTTATAAATTGGCAACAGGATGGAAGTCAGACAGTCAAATAAATCCAAGGGGGCTTGACTCCTGATGATGGGCTGGTATGCATATTGTCCAGGGAAATTTGGGGCATGAGATACAGGGCACTTATCCAGAAAGCAGGTTTAGGGAAAACTCTGAGATGAGGGAAACTCTGGGTTTTCAGTTCCAGAAAGAGAGGGAACATATACTATAGTGGTAATTGACTCCATGAACCTGTTTCCCTCAACAAAGCCTGAGTTTCTCTCTGTCTCCTTCCTCTTATGCCAGCCATGTGGTTTTATTTCTTCAATTATTTGGTCTGTATAAAAGCGCATATTGAAACATTAATGTGCAGATAACCGTTTAGTTTGTTTAAAGGACAATTTAAAGTTAGTTAACCGCTTTTATGTGTTAGTCATTTCTTTGAACAGTGTTTTTTTTTTTTTTTTTTTTTTGGTCCTTTAGTTGTTTATTATACAAAATATATAATGCAGCTCAACTGACATTTGTTGAAGGAGCTGAACGATAGCCACTGAATCTAAGATCTAAATCATGTCTCCTATTTTAAAATCCACTGTATTTTAACCTTGCCACCATTTCAAGTATAAATCACCAAACACATTCATTCTGGATCAGATTGTAATCTTTCAATCGTGTTTCTATGATTTAGATCTGGATATAGAGGCTCTGAAAGACGTCATGTGACTGAGTTATTGAAATTCGGATGACATCTGGTGGATGGAGGGAGAAAGTTCTTGAGTTATGATTCGTGGGCCGGGGGGAAGAGAAGGGTGGCTGCAGACTGAGTGAGACTGAGCAAAATAAAAAAAACTGAGGCAGCTGTTGTGACATTAAATAGATTTCATGTGGCTCATAACCATGAAAAATATATATATCCTCCTTATGTTTATAGTTAATGAGAATATAGAAACATTGTCAGACATTAGCTTCAGTTTTAGACACCCCCGTTCTCTCCATTTGTCAAACTATTAGTACATCTTTGAACTCCGAAAATCCAAATGGAACATAGAAATTGATTCATTTTATGTCCCATTAAATGATGTAGTACCTCTATTTGTCACTAGATGGCGATACTTGCTCACCAATCATATTTCCCACCACCCTTGACTTAACTTAGGAAATATGCTGCATTAGACAGTGTAATGCTGCATTAGATGCATGATGTGACAGTTGTGTTAGTGCACATATGAATATGTGTCTGACTGATAGAAAGCCACTATTGGTCTTTTATTCAATTTTAATATTTGCTGGAAACGTCATCCACCTGCACTATGATGGAGGTAGAATAAAACCCTTTTCTTTGCACAGTTGATTCCTTCATTAGTTGTTTGACTCTGTCTTTCATCCCTTGATTGCCTTTTTAATGTTCCCGAGAGTTTTCTGTATCACACAACGTCAAGAACGGGTACTAAAACATGCAATCTTATCATCGGAATGGAAACAAAACTTTATCCCAATATTAAAAATATAGTCCCAATTATTTTGGGGTGTAGTTGTTTTGGTTTGTTTTGTTTTGTGTACTGGAAGGACAAACAGAAAAAAAGAGTAGATTTATTTTATTTATTTATTTATTCATTTATTTCGGGCATGTCTGTTAAATCATCATCATCACACTTTGTTCAAATAATACAATACACATGGCCGATTTGGCTTTTATAAAATGTAAATGCTATTTCAGAGGTTTTTCAACCTTATAATTAATAGTAGGGAATGAATACAACTAGGGTCATTTTAACATTAACTTACTGTAGTGTGCTGCCAAAGGCTGCACGACTTCCTGTATGAACAAATCTCCTCAAATCCTTTGGTCAGTGTATGACTAATCCCCTTTCCTCCACATAAAGAGGAGAAATACCCAGCCGTCTGCAACTAAAACAAACTAAAACAAGACTCTTTCTAAATTGAATCACTTAAAAAGCCATATAAATGTCAGGGTTTATGTTTGTCATGTTATCTGCTCGATGATTGCAGTGCACCGTTCACTGACCAACTGTTGCTTAGACCGCTCCAGACTTACAACATGGCAGAAACCAGGAGCGACATGCTTGCAGACAGAGTCGTTCATCTGAAGACAATGATCATAACTCAGCCCCCCGTGGGGAACGATGCTTTATATAGCTTATTCCATAAAGTCTAGGGTTATGGCGACAGATTCACGGGGCTGAGAATAGGGGGCATGTCAGTTCAGTTGCTAGGAAACAAGTAGGAGGAAGACAACAGTCGAAGGAAGAAATCTGGGTTGGGTCGAGTGGAGGGGGTAAGACAGTTGGTGAGATAGAAGAGGGTGAGAGAGAGAGAGAGAGAGACGGGCAGAAAAATCGTGCCGCAGGGTAAATGTGTTTTATCAGTTTTCCTTTGGGTGCTGATCAAGGCCGGGAAAGAAAGCAAACAGTGCTGCTATTTCTGTCCAGTGTTAATACAGAGAGAAGACTATTGATTCTGCCAAACCCACTTAGAATGATTCCTGTTTCTGTGATCAAAAAACACTTTGCCAATGTAAAGCGCAGAAATTCAAACGGTGGTTCTGTGGTACAGCACATCATTAACACACACACTCCCAGACGCATGCAAAGACACACACACACACACACACACACGTCCTCTCATGTTCCAACCATTACCATCTCAATGAAGCTAAATATAGTCCAATCCCCGGCCCCTTCATCTCGCCACATCAATAGGTCTAGCTTTGTCGTCTGTCTGTCCATGCTTGCCCGGAGCTTTTCTGTGTCATGTTGTATTCTGGGGTCCGGCCGATGGCACACTGACCCAGCATAGCAGTTATTTTGGGGGAAATTAATGGGTTTAGGAGGTTTTTTCTTTTTTAAATATATATATTTGTTTCTTTTCTTGAGCATCAACTGATGAAATATCTCAAATTATATCTTTTTGTGTCGTAAAAGTGTTTACTCAAAATGTTCCATCGTCAATCCAACCCCGTTGTCATAGCGACGCCTCAAGCATCATAGTCATGCTCGTCTCCGACGCTCATTTCTGCTGGACACGTTCAGTTTTTTACATTTGCAAGGATGGTTATGTTTTCACTCTTATTAATTGGTTTGTCAGACGTGAGGCGGTGGCGGTGGCGGCGGCGGCGGCGTACATCAGCTGTGCGAACAGACTGTGTGAACAGATTGTTTTTGTGCTGATGCGTTTCTATAAACGTACAGTGATTATTGCGTTTGAGGCCAAATTATGCGAAACCAGACCTGATTTTTAGTCCAAGCATATTGGTATCTTTGCCAGATCAAGAAATCAAATTTAAGTTTCATTTAAAATGGTGTCAAATTGTGACACGGGACACACCTGGGCCCAGTGTGCAGCAGGTTACTGCAGAAGGCAGAGTATTAGCCAGTCATGGGCAGATCCCTCGTGGCGTTTTACAGTTCAAAACCCATGCAGCTCATTTGCACTCACCCACTCCCAACACTACTGACCTTACAGATTCCTCCCAGCTGTTTGTTTAACTTGTTATGATTTTATTTTTGCCTTGCATCAAATTAGCAGGGTCTATAGAATGATGACATATCAGATATGCTAATTTATCATTCCGCTTGGTGTGTTAAAGAGGTGCAAATACAAACAGATATGAGCGACCCTGAATAGGATGAGTGGTTACAGATAGAAGAGTGAAAAACAATGATCGGTGGAGGTCACCCACTCTCTATCTCACCATCTTTTCCAAACTTTTTTAAAGTGCAGCTCCCTCCCATGTCTCTGTGGTGCGCCCACTCTTCTGTCATGGAGTTTCTATGGATTATAAGTTTCTCCTCGTCAGTAGCTGCTTTTGCATCCGTCCCTTGCAAACTGTGTAAAGTGTAGCTATAAATCCAACAGAATGCGTAATGAAACATTAAGGAGAGTGGTGCACATGAGTAATTACACACAGGTTGTATCTAAGACCGTAATTAATCCGATCTTTCAGGCTGTTGTCTGAAACGAGACACCCTCTGTGTTGTAAATTAGGAATAATCGTGAAAGTTAGGATAAATCCAAATGAAAGATAACAATGTTGGGCACATTGAAAGCTTGCTCTGACAAAGGCCTTGTGAACGAATGCTTAGATAATACATTCGGATATAAAATGCAGACAATGTGCATCCAGCACCTTCTTGAGTGTGAAGGTTGTGGACTTAGATGTATTCATTTTCTAATATATAATTCTATATAAATTGACATTACACCCAGAATCACAGAGAGGGAGTGAGGGGGGCTCACAGTCTGGACCAGGCGGTCTTAAACTGATGGGGTGGAAACATTTACTGAACAAATATCAACAGCTTCATTCAACACCATTATAACTGTGACAATGACGATCTGTATGGAATTTAATAGAATGAATGAATACTGGCTGAATGAATGTAAAATAATGGTCACATGGTGTGTTTAAATAATGACAGCAGGCTACTCCACTGGACGGTAATATGTAAAATGTGGAATAACTGTAATGAACACCTTGGTTTCCCAACGAATATATGATATATCCTGGCTGTTCCACAGGATAAATCTCCATGGTAACTTATTCCATAACATATGCGACATGCTTTCGTGCAGCCGGGTCACGGATAACTTCAGCAAACTTAATCCCTTATCTAGGTGTGCAATAGCCCTCTGCTCTGTTATACCTGCACATGTATAGCCCCTCCTATGGCTGTAAAGAAGTGCATTCTCAACACTGATGAAAAAGTGTTGACATGTTTTACTCAGGCAGAGAGACACAGAAAGATGGAGATCAGATAAGAAATATGTCTGCATATATATACTGTGTGTGTGTATATATATATATATTCTTTATTTCAAGGATAGCCCCTTGAGATGTACCATCTCATTTTCGAGGGGGGGCCTTACAATAATGTCAAACAATACAAAGATAATAAAGAGTAAACATAATTTTTAAACACATAAGCACAAGGACAAACACACACACACTTACACACCCACGCACACTCCAACAATGCTCCCCAAAGCTAGCCCCCTATCCCCACCCCCACCAGACAGTATTACACAGAGTACGGTCAAAAAAATGTGTATATATATATAAAGGTAAACTTGTCATAGCGTTTCTGAATATGACATTTTTTAACATTACTGAGCTCTCCAATACCTTATTGTGTCATTTTTCTCAATCTATGTTGGATTCAGTTGCAAATATCAAGACAAATCATACAAACTAACCCTCAACAAAACCCAGGAAATGTAAAATCCTCAATGTCCATACTTTTGTCAATTATAGCCCTGTTGAGGAAACATGCACAAATAAAAAACATTGGCCATCCTGGTTGTGTCAGTTTGAGATATAATCTATTTATGATTTGGTGAGGACAGTATATACACTACACTGTAGCAGAGTGGGATGAGCCGCGTGGAAAGCCATGTGAATCCAGAGCGCTGGAGCCTGATGGAAAGATGTTGACAGCAAATGTTCACATATGACAACCAAACATGGGTCCAGTGGATTCACAGAGGAGCTTTAACATGACTTTTTTCTGTTAAGCGGAGAGCCAGATAATGACCGGGTTTCAGATACGATGCCTGCCAGGTATCTCTGTTCACTCTTTCTATTTTTGAATTGAAATCTTTGTTCTCGCCTCGGTCTTGTGTCACTACGTCCCATTACCGAAGCAGGGACTGCCAACCTGCTGTCATGACAGCAGGTAACCTTGGTAACCCTGTGTTTTCCAGATAGATTTAAGCAAGCTACACGTCCCTTGCAGCGTGGAGAAAATGTTCCAACATTGACAACATTTCTACAATGTCAAAATGTCTCCTCCAATATTTACTTTCCAAAGTATAGAAGTATAGACGGCACAGGACAGCAGAATGTTTCAGGCTTCCTATGGATTTCCAGACATCCTGGAAGTCTTTCTGTTTCTTGAGAAAGTTTTTTTTTTCCGTCAGAAATATCAATTAATCTTTAATCATGCCCCTCTATAAAGGGTTTATACGCTGAAACCGATGATCTTATTAATGGCAGCACTTGAACGCCGTTTAGGTTGCCAGGTTGTGAAAAATTCTTCTCCACTGTCAAGCTTATCTTCCAGAAAACTCACCAGGACGATGCCTCAATGGACTGTTTTCACCAAAAGCTGCATTTTTATGATTATCTGCGTAAGTAAATTGTTTATTAACCATCAATAAAGCCATTATTTACAATTTATATGCTCTTTATAATGGTATCTTATTAGATATCGCAGTGTTTTTTAATCAAAGCTGCAGTGCTTGGTTGATCTAGCTGAGCCTACCAGCAAAGGCATTGAAGTCATATCTCAATTGGTATTCAGTCTTTCGAAAAAACACAATTTTTAATTACATTTAAAAAAAAATACAGAGTCAAGGCATCATCTCCAACAAAGAGATATCACCAGCTTGCTTTATGCCTTCTTTCAGGAAAGAACCATGATCCTTCCACCCTAATCATCCCCGTTGATAACACCTAATTACCATAATTCACCCCTCACCTCTCAGCCAAGAGAGCTGTGTCTGCTTCACGCTCTTCCCCTGGCAGACAACAATGCTAGCACTGCTGCACAGAGGAAACGGCAGAAGTAACATTTCTATCACACTTGGCTGAGACCGAAATAACAAAAAGTAAGGAAAAAATTGTGGCCTTTCAGTCCTTTTTCTTTTCTTTCTTTTCTTTTCTGCCTCGTGGCTGGAGGAGACCATTATAGGACCATTTGTACATCTCTTCTCACCATTTATAATGAGGAGACGTCAGAAGTCTGTCTGTTATGTGTTCTATTTTTAATTCTGTGTTGGAGCACTAATGAGTCGGAGGCCACACGCCATTGATCACTGCCTCCGTCATACCACTATCACTAAATACCCATCAGTGTCTGTGTCGTGGTTCACACTCCCCTCTTTGACTTCTGCTTCCATCAGCATCACTTTACTGGTTTTTTACTTCCAGCAAAGTATGCTGTATCCTATCTGACAATGCATTTGTGTTTGTTTCCATATGTTTAATGGTTTAGTTATGTTATGATGTGTTCTGTATCGTCTCACGTGGCTATCGTGGATGTAACTGTGAAATTATTATTTGATGAATATGATTAGTGTCTAATAAGCCCATGAGGGCTGGGCACCACATGGTGTTTGACACTTAAATAAACCAATCAATCAATCAATCCAGGAAGAATAAAATATACTTTTGATAGGATGGAAACCAACAAAATGTATTTTTTATATTTCTTTCTACATATGTTGTTAAATAGGTGCACAAAATGAAAAAGGTATTTTCTCTTTCAGCTTGACTTTAATGCAAATTCTCTCGGCTTGATTTATAGCATTTCTTCTAAGATCTGGCTGATCTAACATTTAACCTACAATCTTCCAACACAAAATCGGTGCCTGATCTCCTATTTCCCCCTCGGTGTCGGGCAAATCCCAGCCTCTTGAGGGAAGATAGGATGTTTTTCCTTATTCGATGGATTTCCCGGGGACAGAAGATGTTGTTCGTGCACAGAAAGCCCTCTAACATTTGTGATTTGTGAGCTATATCAAACTGAATTGATCACTTCCAGCCAGCACACAGCCCTCTCACCATCACGCCTTGCAAATTCTGAACCCTGTAATTACCCAAAGATGCTTGCTGCTGCCCTCCCAAGTGTCTTCTCTGGCTCTATTTTATTTCCCAACAGTTGTTTTCATAGTTGATCATCCCTGAGGACCATAAGGGGGTGAACAACATCAATTATCACAGCTCTTCCAATGGTAGACTCCATAGTTGACAGAAAGCTGGAGTGATAAACCATTTTAAAATAATGTTACGCCTAACAGGTTCACACACTTTAAAATGTTCAATTGAATGGGTTCATTATCTCTACCCATCGGCATCTAATAGTTTCCATTAGTACATTGTGACTTTGTTAATTAAACCCTGTTTTTATTGCCTGTGAACACATGGTTTAGTCCCAATCTGCGCGTATTCATGGGTGTGTGGGGTTGAATGGACGTCGTGCGCCCATAGGTGCCTGTCGCATTAGGAGACACTGTTGTCTCCTCTACTCCTGCTCTTATTGCGGTGGGGAAGGTAGATGCTTCTCTCACCCACTGCAGACGAGACGCCGTTTTTACGCGTGACGCGTAGTTGAAAGCTTGTTTTTTTGTTCGCGTTGTTTTCGTTGGGGAACATGTCGTGGAAAATCCCAAAGTTTTTTCCTCCCCTCCCCGTTCGTTTTACGCACGCGAGAGGATAGTGGTGCCGTGGTAGGTGGTCAACAGAGACGAGGAGACGGGAGGCTGGAGTGATGTGCTCTGAATCACTCGGAGGACTGTTGCTGGTTTGTTTAAAAATCCATGGATCGACCTGCTCTTCTCCTCGCTCAGGGGACCGGGGATGGCTGAAGACGTGACCTGTTGCAGCTCCTCTTTGAGATATTAGTGTCTGGACGTGAATCAGTGTTAATCCGGCTTCAAGGCGTCGGATTGTTAAATTCAATTACTTGTTTTGGATGCGTGTTTACGCACTTGAAATCGCTTCAATTGACTGGAGAAAAAATCCGCGACTGTTTTTGAACATATTTTGAAGTTGATCGGTGTTTTTTTTGTGTGTGTGAAATCAAACTGATGATGGACTAAAAGTGGTCCGGATCTCGCCACTCCCGCCCGCCACACCGAGCGCAGCACCGCGCCCTGCTTTCTAGGAGACTATAACCTCCTCTCCCGTCTTCCCTCCCGACAGAATGGCCCGCTTTGGAGACGACGTGCCGGGCTTGTTGAGCTCAGGCGATGGAGGGTCCGAGCGCAACCGGAACCGCGATGGCGCGGCCGTGTCCACAGGTGGCATCTCCCCAGCCTTTAAGCAGACCAAAGCGCAGCGCGCCCGCACCATGGCCCTGTACAACCCCATCCCGGTCAGGGAGAACTGCTTCACCGTCAACAGGTCCCTTTTCATCTTCGGCGAGGACAACGTGGTCAGGAAGTACGCCAAGAAAATCACTGAGTGGCCATATCCTTTTATTTCTGTTTCATGGAGTAAATGAAGCAGGTATTTAGGTGTGAAATGTGCAAACACATCCGAGATCAAGGACTCCTGTAAGAGTGAGTGATTAAGGTGGGTAAATGTGTTCCTATTACACAAGAACAATGTTCTCATATTTCCACAATTTCATGTTGTTAAAGACCCGGATTTCAGCACCATGGACAGCAAACACAGTAATACTTCAGAAAAGATCAGTTTAGTCTAGGAATTGTTTGAGTGATTCATTTTTTGGTTTGTTTAATGGATTAATTCAGTTAAATATAACCCAATACTGTACAACAGGGAATTAGAAATTGAGAAAGTAGAGTAGGACATGGAAAAAACAAGCACCAAATCAGACTTTCTGTGTACCAGTTGCATTATTTTACTATTTTTATAGGACAGTTTTCCAAAATGATGCGTCAGTTTGACTCACTTATTACAATAGTGATATCTAGAGTCTAAAAACTAGTGCAGACATGGAGGAGGTGCCAATGGAAAGTGGATTAGAGGAACACACAGAAGTTTCTCTGTTGACAGAGAATATTTACAGCCATAAACAAAAGGCTATCGAGACCTGCTGTTGCTGCAACACGCAGTCCTGACATCCCTCCTGATGAGTGACGTATACGGTGAATATATCCAGCTCAACTAGAGCAACAGAGATTGGTAAATTAATCAACTAGCAAATTGACAAAATGAATCAGGAACTATTTTAATCGTCGATTAATCAATTAATCTTGGTTATTTTTTAAACCAAAATTTCTCTGGTTCCAAATTCTCTAATACCATAGCTTTCTGCTTATCTTATCTCTGTTTCATGTTGATGTAAACTGAATATATCTGAGCTTTGGACTGTTTATCAGACAACTGAAACTGATTTTAACTAATTTACGTTTGGTCCCCATATTGAGAGCGGTTAAGACGCAATAGAAATGCTCCCAATCCCATTTGTTGCACTTTTTAAATACGGCTATTAAATCAGAGCGCAGCATTATCCAAATCTCTATTGCTGGCAATGCTTTTTGATTGATTTTTCAGTAACGCTGTTACATTCATTTTTACTACATTCTCAAACCTAGCTCTTCCATTACTTATGGATAAGGGAGCGGTTATATTACATCCTCTGCCTGTTCCTGAGAAGCACAGCAACACGCAACGGTCCATTAGAGGTGTGTTTGTGCCAGGTGTCCAGGACAGGTGTGGCCTCCTCTTTGCTATTGTTCTGCTCCCTTCAACAAACAGCTTCCTGACTGACTGACTGACTGACTGACTGACTGGGCCCCTGCTGCTTATAAAAAACCCAGCAAATAGAATGAGTGGGTCTCTGTTGTTAGTCGCTGTCTATTGTTGTTTTCTCTGGGCTTGCCCATCTATTGATGTGATTAAAAATAGACACGGGATGAATTTCAATCAACAGCTGAAGAAAAAAGGGCTGACGTGTGTGTGTGTGTGTGTGTGTGTGTGTGTGGAGCTGTTTTACTTGTTGGGACTTGCCTTCTTTTGGGGATAAAATGCAGATCGCCATAACATAAGTCAATACATTGTAGGATGAATGCTCTGATCACGCGGTTCGTGACTCCAGGAAATGAATGCAAGGCAGTGAATGTCTCCAAAGGTCATGAAAACATGGCTCCGTCTGGATGTTTGTGTTGTTGTATAACAGGTATTTCACCAATAGTGATGCTATAATTGCACCTATGGACACATCTTGTACTCTGTGTCAAGAAGCCAATTTAAATCCAAATATTATGTGTGCTTTAGTGTCCAGAAGGAAGGCAGCCAGACTGAATAACCTCTAGGTTAATGTGCTGTTGTGGAGGGAGTGTCTCATTACATCTAACGAGCTCTACTGTATCTGATTAACAGACATTAACAGGAATTATACATAATGATGTCTGATAGCAGTGTCGTATGCTATTACAACAAGTCATGACTCACTATTATGGCTCGTTTATTGTTTGCTAATATGGTTTTGAAGGGAGTGACGCTGACCTGAGTGTTTCTGGGCAATATCCACTGTGGCTGTGATGAGTGGCTCTTTCCAATATATGTGACTCATGTCTGGAGTGGGAAAAGTCGAGAACTGTCAACACGCAAGCAAGCACAAATAAGAATATTGTACATATCGTCATATAAACATCCTAAATGCATTCTTCAGCCCATTTTCCTTAATGGCCAGTGGTTGAAGATCTTTCACTTTTGTAAAAGTAATGAATCCTAACATGCAATAATTGATTTTCTTTGGCCACTTTTGGCAACTTTGAGGAGCAATATCATCTACATGGGTGTGCAAACCCTCCTTTCAAACCTTTTTTAACCTCGGCCCTTACTTTAAACTTAAAATAACCCTATTTGTATTATTAATTCTAAAAATCCTTGTCTTTAAATACGTGGAAAACAACCCTAAAATATCCTCACTTCCCACAAAGTTGTCATCGTCTAAACCTCAAATCGGTCCTCACAGAATTAGAAATACAATACACTCACAATACACGCTCACAATCTCCTAAAGGTCAGCCATGTGTTAGAAAACAACATGCCGCTGTCACCTCACTGTAAGACGCTCTTTTTTCTCTCCGAGTGCTCAATTAACAGCAGATGATCAATTCAGGAAGTATCCAGAGGCATGTTCTCTCTTATACGGTTCTAGTTCACAGGAGTAACATCGGGTTAAATGACTGTCAGCTGACTGTACCTGCCTGAGGTTGCAGCGGATGGAAGGCTGACGGAGGCCTGGCAGGGAAGAGGCAGGCTAATTAAGACTACGGCCTCAGTTTGGTGTGGCAGGCCTGGTGAGGACTGACAGATGCTCCTCCTGTCTGATCCCCACTGGGATGCCCTGCAGCGGGAAGTTTCCCATTGAGAAGGTACACCTCTAAATAATTTATAGTTGGATTAAATAGTTTGTTTCATCAGAGCGCACAGTGATAAATATGAGTCAGGCTTTGGGAATTTAAATAGACAGGTAGACATTTATTGTGACAGGATGTGTCACTGTTCTCACACAGAGGCCTAACCAGAACTGGAAATGCATGGATGGTAATGGCTTAAACCCGAGAAAGACCATTAATTTCCCTCTACAGTGCACCCGAGATGAGAGATGGAAAATTAGCAAGGAAATGACCCTTGTGTCCCTTGTGTTGTTACGGTCCTACTCTCATTTAACTCCAATTACACAGTTTTTCCGCTTGTTGCTTGCTTTTTTTTTAAACTTCTTTAATGATTTTTACAGTGATTATAGTTGGAGAAAATGAGTGTGGCTCAAATCGGCTTACATTAAGTTATTACGACTAAATTACGGATCATCACATAGTTCAACCATTGCTCTTCGGTGTATATATATATATATATATATATATATATATATGACTGTGGCTCAGAGTTGACACGCTGCATTTACACAGGAGGGACTGACCTATGGCTGCATTTATCCTCAGGATTGATTGGCTGGCTCAAGCAGACCACTGAGGTGCAGTGGTTATGGTGTGGAGTTGAAGATAGATTGGGCCGGGTTTGATGCTGCAGCGTATTAAATCCATTCATTTGACAGCATCTTTTTAACCTTATGCACATTTGAATAACAGCACAGCAATGAAAAAGTTGGTTTTCATCCATCACTTTGTTCAGACCCCCGGCTTCAAATAGAATTCATTTGAAATCCAAATGGAGGTTCGGCTCCTGGCTTTCCTCTGTGTTTGTATATTTAATGCTGCTCTCTGCCTTTAACGCTCGCTCATACGTGCGCACGACGCTGATAATTCACAGATTTTTTTTTTAATAACGCCTGTAATTCATTTTGATTTCCGTCTCTATGGAATAATAATCACTGGGGCTCGGATCCAATCTGGGCCTGAGCGTATTCACAGATGCACACGGCATCACACTCTTGTCTCTGCGTCTATTTTTACAGGCATGTTTGAGCAGCCGAGGCAGAGCGCCAGCGTCACTGTGACTCACAGGATTGCTCACGAGACGCCTCGCTGCTAAGGCTGGTAGACGAGCCGTGATCGGCGTTACACCGCAGAGCGGCACAGAGGAGGGGAGACGGGTTCTGGTTAAACACACTTGTTGAGCGTCTATTTTAGGGCAAAGTCAACGTTGACTTTTATTGTATTACATGGAGAGAATTCATTAAAATCTAGGAGGGGGAGTCAGGAAACTTCTGTTGTTTGGAGGCTCTTGGGCTGCTGTGTAACAATGGTTCAAATCACTCATTGTGATGAACAAACAAATAATTCTGCAGTTCTCATCCACTCTACAGAGCTCTTATCATCTTTCAGCTCTGTCTGTCTGTCTGTCTGTCTGTCTGTCTGTCTGTCTGTCTGTCTATCTATCTATCTATCTATCTATCTATCTATCTATCTATCTATCTATCTATCTATCTATCTATCTATCTGTCTGTCTGTCTGTCTGTCTGTCTGTCTGTCTCTATCTAAGGAAACATTGGTGAAGGGAACTTGCCTCAACGCAGACATCACTTTTTCCATGCATTACGCTGGAAATACCTGTTGCTGCTAAATCCAATATATTGCTGTATAGATTAGGTGTAGTAATATAAATATCTATTTTTCCTAAATAAATACGCATTTTATGGAAGTAATTGATTCCCTCATTCTGGGAAAGATGACCCGGTGCGGGCTGGGTTTTATACTTTTGTTTGCTTTATATATATTCAATATATTGGATATTTATATTGAAAATATATACATTTGGTGGACTCCTCCCTCCCTGAATCAATAGCATAACATTAACATTTAATTTAGTATTGAAGACCAAAGTTTTTATGAGTACAGATTTGACTTGAATCTGTGAGGTTGCGCAAAACACAACTCATGAGCATGATTCTGCCTCTAGTAGTGCATGATAGTTTAGTTAAAACATCCACTGGTTTTTGATACTTTATAAAGACAATAGTCTTTAGTGGTCAACATTGTTGATTACCCACAATTTCAATGAAAGCAACTATCACAACAACAACAAAAAAAGAAAATATATATATATATATTCGAAATATCCGAACAAAATTAAATATGTATGAATGTATCACTTTTAATACTATTTAAAAAATGACCACACATTGAAATATCGAGGACAAGAGGGAAAGATTTTTCCTGCTGATGCCTTCGATAATAATGTCTTTTTAATTTGACTGATGCTGATGTTATAGCTCCTCAACATACATCACGTAGTGGTTAAAATCAGCCTGATGAAGAGCACAATGCTAAAGCATCACTGTGTGTGTGTGTGTGTGTGTGTGTGTGTGTGTGTGTGTGTGTGTGTGTGTGTGTGTATGTGTGTGTGTGATATAGTTCAGCTGCCCAGTAACCGTCTTGTAGGATTGACTTTTGGCTGAATGAGAAGCCTGTTGCCGTGGATACCTCTCTTTTTCTATCTCCGCTTCCTCCCTTTCCTCCCCCTTCTTACCTCTCTCTTCCTCCCTTCTCCCCCCCTCCTCCTGTTTGTGTTGTATCTGTTTGAGGGAATGCAGGGCGTGGCGACGTGCTGCCGCTGAGAGCTCTCGCTGAGACTAAAGTCATGCTAGTTATTAAAGGGAAGTGAATCAAAAGATTAAGCTTCACGTCTGGAAAACAAACTTGAAAGCAGCCCCTCAGCCTGAGACAGGTGTTGTGCAGTTTAACCACTTTTTGCTCTTTTGTTTTCACGCTCAACGTGTACTCGTTGCTGCTGCTGCTGCTGCTGTGGTTTTGTTTTTCCCCAAAAATCTCTCTGCGATAAACTTGGCAATCACTGAGTCAAATGTGTGGCTCGGCCTAGGTTGAAGTTAAAATCCTTGTGAGCTGGTGGGAGTCAGATTATATTGGCTTTGTTTATTTAGCTTCTTCATGTCCCTGACTAACCCTTTCTGGGCGCAACATCAATCTGTCCGGGGTTATTTGGTGCCATTTCCTCCTCCTGTTTAGCAAGCTTCTGACACTCTTTCCCACCACCTTCTTCTCCTCCGCTCATCACCCTCCCCCCCTTTATCACTTCTTCATTCTCCCGTTATCTTCTCCTCCTTCTTACTTCCGCTCCCCGTCTCCACTCTGCACATTTAAGCTCCCTTCCTTTCCTTCCTACCTCTTCTGCACATAACCAGAAGAATGGGGGCTGCCCACGCGTAGCATTAGATAAAGAGCCAATTGCTGGCCTCGTTCAACCCCGGAGTGGTTGGTGTTGAACCGACAACCAACACAGGCCAGGTAGAACAGGCAGTAAAGCTTGAAGTCAGTGACCCTGTTTATGGGATCACGTTTCAGGTCCACCCACTCAAACCCTCCTTGATAAGCCTTCTGTTGACTCGTGTGTGTGTGCGTGTGTGTGTGTGTGTGTGGATGTCAGATAAAGTGTAGCTTGTGTCTACGGCCCCGAGGCTCATAACATGCAGGTTAATTGTTTTTTGTACTGTCTATCTATGCTGACATGACGCTGTAATTGCAGTGCTGCTGGGATTGATTTACTATGATTAACTAAATTATTGTTTGTGCTTTTTCTTTCTGTGATTCGGTACCTGGATGTTAATCTGTTCTCTGTATTCTAAGAGCGCAGGCTTTCTGTGCTCTGTAAAGAAACCACCACCTACATTTCCTGAACTACTATTCTGCTCACATTTGTCTTTTTGACTGCGACCTACAAACCTGTTTAGAGCTTTCTCTGTTTCTGTGAATAAGCCAGAAATACTTACCAGTGCACCATATCTGCGGCTTAAAATAGTACCGAACAAATGTATTATTTACTGTTTTTTTTGTATCATTTGCCTTTGCTTACATTGTCCAACTGTTTTAGGAAATTAAAGAACCTTTAAGAACATTTTTAATCTAAGATTTTCTTGGATTCATGGGCTAAGAGCCAAATACGGGTTATGAGAGACTGACTAATAAATGTTTGGTTTAGATCTTTTCAAGGAATTTTACTCAACATTATGTCAGTCAAAGGTTCCTTAACTCCGTCCTTCCACTCTGTTTGAGTACATGATCCTCACCACCATCATCGCCAACTGTATCGTCTTGGCTCTGGAGCAGCACCTTCCTGGAGAGGACAAAACCCCCATGTCCAAGAGACTGGTGAGGAATCCCCACACGGACACATCTGCACCCACAAACCACACTTCAACCTTTTTTTTGTCAAGTTTCTGAGATTCAAAGATAAGTCTAGACTCTGATGGAGCCTGTAGATCCTCAAAAATCCATACGGGACACCTTCACACACAGCGCTTCCATCTCCATTGAGCATATCTCTGGTTTTCTCCTTACAGGAGAAGACAGAGCCCTACTTCATCGGGATGTTCTGTTTCGAGGCTGGGATAAAGATCATCGCCCTGGGCTTTGTATTTCATAAAGGCTCCTACCTCAGGAATGGATGGAACGTCATGGACTTCATTGTGGTCCTCAGTGGGTGAGTTGAATTGTGTGTGTGTGTGTGTGTGTGTGTGTGTGTGTGTGTATTTGGACGTAGGTCTGTGAAATGGGATTAGTGTTGTGAATTTATCGGGACGGTGAGATTTATTGTGTTAAAAACAGCTGGTTCTCCTGTTAAATCTAATCCTACCAACATATTTAACATACAAAGACTACTGAGAATAAAATCATGTAAAAAAAACAACAACAACATGATCGGATACTTCAGCCTGTATTGAATACATGCATGATGTGTAGTCAGTTTTACTCATTTATTTTCCTTTTGTTTGTGTAATTTAATTATTCAAAACTACTGGGAAATGTTAAATTAGTCCAACTAAACTCCAAAATAAACACACTTTGACTTGTGATTAACAGTTTTTACACATTCAAAGTTGAGGCATTACATTGTGGATTTTTTAGCCAAAAGCAGTGTAAATACAAGGGGCACTAAATGTTTTGTTCTATTGTAGAAACATATAAAAGTTTTTTTTACATGGATTTGTCTTTTCAAGGATCAGTAAATATTTGTAGAGTTTTTGGATAAGATGCTACAAGCAGCCGTGGACTCTTCTAAGGTGATATAATTTGTAACCACTTCGCTCTCTCATCAATAACATGGAAGTTAAAGGGTGCTGTGGGGGAAAGGTGTTGCATTAAAGGGCATTTTACAGCCGTAACCAGAGAGGTAGGTGCCTCACCCTTAGAGCAAAGAGAGGAAATGTTTGGGATTTCAGCAGATTATCCTCTCTCTCTTTCTCTCACTCACACACACACACACACACACACACATGAAATATTAATCAATTCACCGCGCAGAAGTACAAAGGGTGGCAGACAGGGTTCTTAGAGAATTCTACATGATTCTGGGTGTTCAATTATGGATGACCCCGTGCTCTGGCTTCTTAACGATACCCTACCCACTGTTGGATGGGTGGAGCGGGTGAAGTTGGGGTGAGAAAGGAGGAGGATGCATGAGAGAGGAAAGACATACATAAGAATTGTTGCAGAAAACGTCCAGAGAGCCTCCTGTTGATCCACTTGACGTGTGACGGCAGACCCAACTCCACGCCGTGTTACCATCTGACCAAACAATTAGAAGCTTAATTAAAACACAGTGAAACAGACACATGCTCGTGGTTTGTTCTAATCTCCCCTGCCTGAATGAGGACAGAGACAATCACACTTTACCTTCCTGTTAGCATTGCATATACATCAGGCGGTACTTATTGATGTGTTGGTTTCTCCCGGTACGGTGCGTGCCGAAGCAGAATTCATTTTACTCAATGCAGTTTTTCAAGTGACAGATATTCCTTTTGCAAACACAAACTCAAAAGGTTCATTGGCAGTTAGATGAAGGCATGTATTGTGGGTTGATTAAGCTACCGATTGTTACTCAGACGTGCTCAGTCTGGACGAAATAGCCTTCCAGGTCTCATTTTATTAATATTCAGCCAGATGAATTGAGCAGCAGTCAGATCCCTCTTGAAATTATCATTCTAGCCACAGCAAAGACAAATTAATGGAAATGTTCTTGCGGCGGCTCCCTCCCTCCCTCTTTCTATGAAACACACACACAGACCGTCCAGCACTCACAATCACACGGACACGTTCACTCACCTGCAGGCCATCACTGGGAGTTTGTGATCTTATTAGGGAGTGAATAAAGATTATGAGAACTGCTGATAATATTAGATGAGTCGCAGTGCTGTCTATCAGTTAGTAATTCAGAGGCCTCTCTGCAGACAGGAAGGGTCACAGACTGTTACAATTACAGAGACACACTCCCCATACCCCTCTTCACACACACACACACACACACACACACACACATCCCAAGCATAATAAAAAATGATAAGCAGGATTTAAATGCATAAAGCAATGCATGTAGTTGTTCTTGTCCCTGTCTTGTAACACATGACCATATGTTGTGCAGTGAAAATAAATATGAATTAGAATCAGTATACATTTATCATCAATGTGAAACATTAGAATTGCATAGAAAATCACCAAGGGGGAGGGGTATAAGTGTGAGTGAGCGAAACACACAGACAAGCTGTTAATTTGATGTAGTTTTGGGGGTATTTTTATGCTTTTTAATATGTATGAGAGTAGAGATAATGTGAGAGGAGACGAACGAAGATCCCTATCTGCTATTTCAAATAGCATTCAGCTGCATAAGTGTATTGGCCTGGTTGCGCTGTAATATAATTTAATGATGTGCAATTCATGGTGCTGTCAGCGACTGCAGTTCTCCAGTCATTCTATTATGATCCTACTTTATTACTTATTACTTCAGCTCAATATGACCTGTGCTAAATCATAACATCTGATATCGTTGGTCTTGTTGACATCGTCAGGGAGATGTTGATTCAACTCACATGACTTCACTGACTCTAATTGAAGGTCTGCATGCTTGATTCATACAACAGGAACTGTATAGTAGAAATGTTGCCTTTGGAGGCAGAACAGGCGACTGTGAGCTCAGACTGCAAATCGTGTGAGCCTTTCCAGAGCGGTTAACCCTGACTCACCCAATGTTTGAACGCGTGTAATCATGGAAGCATTCGCTAACAGTATCGACACCGGAGGCTGCGATTACCTCAGCGAGCTGCCTCGGTGTTTCAAGATGGCCTGTATTACACACGGAGTGGGTGGACGGTATGGAAAACCAGATGGCGCTTGCTGTTTCCTTAAAGGCTGTTGTCGTGTAGCTGAGGACTGTTGTGACTGAAATTTGAATAGAGGGGCAACGGGCCATCACACATGCTTCAAGCAGCCTGTTAGTCCCAGTGAAATGGCAAAAGTTGTGAAGGGAAGTCGGAGATTAAAGGAGGTTGTAACCAGAAAAACACAACAGGAGATGAAACAAAGTAGAGAATAGAGATGAGAGAAGCGATAGAGCTGAAGGCAATGAGAAGGATGCCTCTGTGCGTAATCCTACATGCTAATTGGCACCTTGGCAGTCGCATTCGCTGGCAAGCCCTCCATTAGACTGGCAACACTTGGCAGGGCGACGCCCACCAAGAGATCGTATCACCACTATGTGCCAGACACTTGGAGGGTGATCGGAGAGTTAGCTCAGAGGGAGTCGATGAGAGTAAAGAGGAGGAGACTGGAGGGGAAAAGGATCATTTCAGAGCATTTTGTTTCATCCATTTCTGTTATCCACAGGATCCTTTAAGGAGCACAAAGATTCCTGTTATGTCATGATGGTTCCCGCCTTTTTCATCCTTGACTTTGTTAATTGAAGCTTATTCTGCTATTTAAATCAACTGAATTTCCCCAAAAGTTCAATTCAGGGTGAAGAAAGATCTTTTTCCACATCCGTGGGCCACCACTGCAAAATGTACAAATTGTAACCTCTGAGATAGATGTACACATACATATACTAGAGTTACTTACTTACTCACTTAATTTCTTACTCACTTACTTACTTACTTACTCAGGTACTTACTCACTTACTTTATTTCTTTCTTACTTACTTACTCACGTACTTACTCGCTTACTTTCTTTCTTTCTTACTTACTTACTTACATACTCACGTACTTTCTCACTTACTTTCTTTCTTACTTACTTACTTACTTACATACTCACATACTTACTCGCTTACTTTCTTTCTTTCTTACTTACTTACTTACATACTCACGTACTTTCTCACTTTCTTTCTTACTTACTTACTTACTTACATACTCACATACTTACTCGCTTACTTTCTTTCTTACTTACTTACTTACATACTCACATACTTACTTGCTTACTTTCTTTCTTACTTACTTACTTACATACGTACTTTCTCACTTACTTTCTTTCTTACTTACTTACTTACATACTCACATACTTACTCGCTTACTTTCTTTCTTACTTACTTACTTACTCACGTACTTACTCGCTTACTTTCTTTCTTACTTACTTACTTAACTTACTTACTTACTTACTTACATACTCACGTACTTACTCACTTACTTTCTTTCTTACTTACTTACATACTCACGTACTTACTCACTTACTTTCTTTCTTACTTACTTACTTACATACTCACATACTTACTCACTTACTTTCTTTCTTACTTACTTACATACTCACATACTTACTCACTTACTTTCTTACTTACTTACTTACATACTCACGTACTTACTCACTTACTTACTTTCTTTCTTTCTTACTTACTTACTTACTCACTCACTCACTCACTCACTCACTCACTCACTCAATTACTCACTCACTCACTTCCTTCCTTCCTTCCTTGTCCCGTGGGGAAATTGGGGAATTGTTGCTTGGCATTTACAAGGCTAGAGCCTTCAACTCCTTGGGCTTCTGTGCAAACAGAAAACATTAAGAATACAGAAAAAGAAAGTGCAGGGAATACAAATCTAATTATACGACCTGAAGAATCAATCAGTTGGTGGTTTTTCTACCCCAGGACATCCTCTTTCCTTCAGACAACTAAGTTGTCGGGCTGTGAACATATTGAAAGCTGAAACCTCAATCTGTCTGATGCGTGTGTGTGTGTGTGTGTGTCTGCTCATTCATGTGTATGAACCAAATGTGCCACGACTGCACGTCTTTTCTCCAACAACACCGTCTGTCTGTTTGGCAGTCATACATCTGGTAGAACTGGCTATCTCATACTGAACACACAAACACACACTCACACACTCACAGACTTGTCCTCTCGCATCTCATTTTCCATCTGTTGTCTGATCGATTGATGAGTTCAGACACAGCATGGGGTGGATATGTCCCCCTGAGCCGTTACCGTGGTGATTGAGGACCCCACTCCAGGTCAGGCTGTCACTTGCTCCGGTCCTGCTGCTTCTCCGGTCAATGCCTCTACAATTAGACCAGACCAGGATAGATTTGTCTTTTCTTATAGCCTGAGAAATGTGCTTATAAAATGTTTTCCCCCGGTGTGTGTGTGTGTGTGTGTGTGTGTGTGTGTGTGAGTGTGAGACAGTTACTTTCACTTTTCAACAAACCTGAAACATGAATATGTAAGTGGATAAAATGAGTGCGTGTAGCTCGTGACGCTCAAATGACATCCTCAGAGTAAAAGTGGTGTTTTAGCTGTGATCCTGAATTAATTGAGTGAATAATGATGACAGTGTGAATTGACGGTCTAACATGCTCACTCTCTGCTTCTTGCCATTACATAGAGGCTGGGTGAGCGTGAAACAAAGACTGTGTCGAGGGCCGTTTATGCAGGCTAGTCTGACATCCGATCAGAGAATATGAGGTGCTATACGATGAAAGCGGTCCTGATGTTAACAGGCAATCACTTCAAATGAAATTCACTTCACTTACCGTTGAAAATTACAAAAGCTGGGTTTCACAGGATACATCTCTCAATTATGAAGTGGCAGTTTGTCTTTACAAATTGGATTTCAGTCAGACAAGCCTTTTATGAGTTTAGTCTGACATTTGTTCCTGAAGACGCTCCGCTTGAAAGCTTCACCACACACAGAGGACACCGTCTTCCCGCAACTAGATTTACTGTTGAATCTGCTCAGACGGAAATCACAATGAAATTACATGTTTGAGAGACCGACAGAGACGGAGGCGCAGCAGGTATCGGCGCCGGGCGGGCCAAGACGGAGTTGTAAAGATCTTTTTGACTTCACCGAGACACGCTGACATCTGACGGCTTACAGTTCATATTCCGTGATGCATATCGTTGTGATTTCTAACATGTGGTATGCAAGTCGTGGCCAGTGGGCCAAGTGTGGCCGCTCGAGCTAAACTCTCTGTCCGTTAGACCTTTAAAATGGCAGTGAGACATTTTGGAAAATTAAGACAGCAGTTGCTAAGCAACAAGAGGAAGTTATTGGCCCTAGCCAAGAAACGGCCCAGCACATAACCCCCCCTATAAAGCAGTGAATTATCATTTTTATACTAACAAACAAGATATAGCATCTCAATTAGTGAGCTTTAGAGGTGCGTGTTGGCGTTGGACATAACCAGGTTAGCTGTTTCCACCAGTTTCTAGTCTTTGAGCTGAGCTATGCTGCTGGCTCCTGCTACATATTTAAAATATAAGAGTAATTTCAATCCAACTTAATCTAATGAATCTAACTCGCAGCAAAAAACAGTGAATTATCTCAGCCTATTCCTTTAACATGATTTTCATAAATCCGAATACAAACTACCTTCTAACATCTTTTAATAATCAAATAATGTGAAAACTCCTACTGTGTCTTTTTTCTGTTCTTTTTCTTTTTAATTGGCTTCCTCATTTCCTCAAGTTAAAACAGCACAATTCTTACCAGAAACTGATAGAATCATTAATTAAACTTTTTTAGGAAGACTTGTTTTTATTGGTCAATTATATATCAGTTAATTGGGATCCTTTATAGCTGCTCTCAGAACGGCTGTGTTCTTTGCTGACTGGGTGATGGGTTGAATTTGCAATTGTGGCAACAAAGGACCTGTTTAATACCAAGCCCCAGCCAAACCGTCTCTCTCCATCTACTGTTTCATTCAAAATCACTGTTTTTTTCTAGATTAAAAGCCCTGAGGGGTGCAGTATTTATATGGCAGTGGGTTTTTGTTGTAACCAGCATCAGATGTCTTCTGATGAGGCGCCGCGATCAGCCATCAGTGTTGCTGGCAGGAGAAAAGTGTGTGCTCTGTTACAGCCACAGTTGCTCTATAAAAATGTTCAGTTGTTGTTGTTTTTTTTAGTCTCAAGCTGAGCTAATGTGGAGAAATAGTTTTTGGACGTTGTACTATACCAGCTAACACCCGTGTTTCCGCTCTTTACCTGGATTTGGGCCGAGGATGTTGAGAATTGTTGGAGCTATTGCTTTCGACTGGCAGCTGGATTGAACGGTCCAGAGGGGAGGGATGTTTACTCTGCTAGAGAACATTTCAAGACACTATATAGGTAGTTTGAAACATCTCCAGAGCACAGTGGTCCAGTGTGCACAGACAATGAAGGAGGAACAATTAATTAACAATAAATTAATCTTTAACATTGTTTTATTGCTCATTATCTTTTGTGAAAAGTCTGGAAACCTCTTGGAACCACTGCTTGCTGAGATCTGAAAAAAAAAAATCAGTGACTGATCAGAATTCTTTATTTTATGTTGCATTGCAGGATTTAATATGCATAATTATTTTGGATTAGATTAATCTTTCTAAATCAGCTGTGCCTGTGATAGAGTTTATTAACATAAACATACTAAGCCAGTTGGATTATAATACTACGCAGAATTTCCTATTCTCTCTTTGATTTTGCATGCTGTGTGTGAACCTTTGAGATCTAGAAAGAGTGGCCACTGGCTCATCTCTGCGCTGTGCTGCATCACATTTCTCACTCACTCGCTCTGTTTTTATCTTTCAACCTCTCTCTCGCTCTCTTTCAACAGATGGCTAATAAATCGTTTACCCAAATCAATTATTCATTCTTGCCAAAGAGCAAACATTTACCCAACACGTAAACCAATACGCAGGGCGATGCTCAACTGATTCACATAAAGCCAGACCAGTATCTCAGGCGGTCGATGTAAGGAGCGCTCACATTTGATCTTGCATAACAACTTGAATGTCTTGTGTGTGAATGTAGAGGGTTCAGTGTGTGTGTGTGTGTGTGTGTGTGTGTTTCAGTGAGAGAGTAAAAAGGATGAGGGGGGAGTTAAAAATGACGGAGCACACTGTAGGAGGCAGAGAGGCTTATATTAAGTAAACCAACCCGAGCAGCACTGTAGGAGTTGCTCCACACAATTCCTTATTCTGTCAAGGCAATCCGCTGTACACACACACACACACACACACACACACACCACTCACTGAGGGAAGATCAGCTGCCCTAACCAAACTTTATCAATGCTCCAAACTCAAATGTTGTTGAATCAAATAATCTCCAAATCTTCAAAAAGTAGTACATGTTCACTACCAGAATATTGTCTTATGGACAGACGTACACATTTATATTATTACTGCTAATATCATTGTCAGAAATGATGCAATTACCATAATATGTATGTATACTGTAGTAGTAGTGACCACAATTTTGTATCCAGCTCAGCTTTACTATTTCATGGTGTGTGTGTGTGTGTGTGTCCATAGTGCTTAGTACTCCCTGGAGTCTTTCCTCCTAATACAATGTACTGCAAGTCATGCTGATGAATTGTGAAACATTAATGACTATATAGTGTGTTTTTTTTTAGTGCCTTTTGTTGAGTGGAAAACATCACAGAAGTTGCGTTCCCAAGAACTAAGAACAGCAGCTGTATCACCACTATTTGGCCACAAAAAAAAGCTATATTAGAGAGATATTAGCATTTTGACAAAAGCAGAGATGTAACCATTAAACCCTTGAGCTGAGAAACCAATGGTGGAAATAACGGGAATAAATATACAGTCAGGTGCGCGGCCTATATCATATTAGTTAGCAGCTTGACAGTGACACGGAGAATAAGTCACAACGTTATCAGGATCACGGCACGGCGGTTGTCACAACAGATTTGTCAGGAAGCAGCAAGCTGTCACTTCTGCAGGGTATGTCGTTGTCTCTCACTTATCCTGGCTGACATCTCTGACTCGTCCACTGCACTGGGATTCTCACATAAAGCCTGCAGGTATGTGCAGGTCAGAAAAAAGAGGATTTTCGCAGTGACTAAAAATGACTTTAGATTAACTTGTAGGTCCACCAGGCGCCTGTCAGATGCGTGTTGGCTCTGGGATCAGTTAAGACTGCCGGGGTTCAACCATCAGGCCCAAACTTTAACATTTTATCAGTTTAGTCGAGAGGAGATGTGGAATCTGTTGGGAATTATGAAAGGATTGCTTCTGAAATGTATTTAAATGAACCACTCTTCTTTTGGTGCATACCACCAACATGGCCAGTTCTTTATAGATAAAATTGTATTTATCACCACATGAGAGATTCTGTTTCAATCATAAAAAAGCCCTAACCTAATAAAAACAGCAGATGAATTGTCCTACATTAGGGAGAAGGGAATCTACAGGGAGGAAATAAACTGTCTGCCAAAATCTCTCATTTGCGCCAAAGCGACCATGTGTTGTCCTTCCCTTGGCTGGTTTACATCTGCCAGTTTCTGTGGCCAACCTTCACCTTCCTCATCTCGGTCATATAGAGGGTGCCAATGTCCAGACGGCAGAAGTGTGAAGCATAGCTGTCATAACGATAATTGGAAGGCACGGTAGTGGAGGGAAGTGTAGGTTCCTGGCTACTTCGGGAATATATTCATATAAAATTGAGATATTTCTAACGTCTGCCCGGACTGTGTATGTAAAGAAGTTTCTCTTCTTTGATAGAGAATGTCCAATTCCTGATTAAAACAGCCTTTAAGAGGATTTGTTAACCAATCAATAACAAATCAATCAGCAGGTAGCGGGTAAACACTTTTATTTATTTTAGTGAGAGAGACTCACTAAATATATAAAGAAAATCACTAAATCACTAAATATATATGTATATATATATATATATATATACATATGTGTACAATGAGCTGTTGTATTGTAAATATGTATATTTGTGACTTACAGACAGTGAAACAATCCAGTTGGCTCTAATATGAATTCACCGTCCTCTTCAGCACCATGGACAGCTCTGAGAAGCCTTCACTGTAATTTGGGCAAACGTTACACAACACATGGAAACATATCGTCCAACAGGAACATTTTACACACTAGTGTCTCTAGTGTCATGGATAAATTAATATTGTCTGCACATTTTTCACTATACATCTTCACATACAGAGGATATCTTTGCATTTAGCAGATCAAGGCGGTGTGTTTCTATTGTGTATTTACGACAGCAGCCCAGGACACACACACATAGATATGCATGCATAGACACACACACAACATCTCGGCTTGAACAAGATGACAAACAAAACTCCCCTTTTACATGATTTCTGTCTGAACTTCTGCAAACAGTCATTATTGGAAGCCGGGACCCAGGACAGCCATGAATAACAGTGGACTAAATGAGGAGGCCATTTTTAGACACTCCATCCCTTCGTCTCCATAACAACTAAAGAGCAGCCAGGACTGACTAATGGGCTGAAGAAAGATTGAAAGATGGGGGTGATGGGGGGGAGTAGAGGATGAAATGACAGAGGTGGCAAGAGGCAGCATGAGTGGCGTGAAAGGAGGCAAGGAGAATAGTACAAAGAAAGAGTGTTGAGGGTGAAAAAGGAAAGGCTAGAAAAACCAAAGGGGAATAGTTAGAGGTGGGAAACTCACAGAGATAATTCTATTTCTGTATTTGTGTGGATGATGGTGAGCTATATTAGTCTTTCTCTCACCTTATCCTATCTTCCTTTCTCCCTCTCTTTTTTTTCTATCTTCCGTTAATTAAATCAGATGACGCTCTGTGTGTCTTCACACTGTAGACGGGACTAATTCTCAGCACCGTGTCACAGGAATTGTCTGTTCTTCTGTGTGATGATCTAAGAGCAAATTATAATGAGATTGTACTGCACACAAATCATGTTTAAAAACGCTGTATTCCTTTTCCACAACCCCATTTGTTTTTATATGTTGTCCTTCAGGATCAAAGTGAATTGAATGAGTGTCGTTATTCAGCTGTCAGTGTTTTTTTAACTGTCCAGAAGAGCGATGTGGTAAATCTTATGTAACTCTGTCTTTACAACCTTGAAAAAAAATGCTGCTCCATCCTCTCCTTGGCAAAAAAAACTTGTTTTTACCTCACTTCTCCATACATCACTGAGTTTTTGTCGGTAGGAATCCAGGTGAGAGGGGGATAAATGTCTGTTCAGGTCAGTGGAAAACGGGTAAACAGAGTCAGAGGTGGGTTTATAATTGGGAAGGAGGTTGTAAAAACAGGTGGAGGAAGAGGGAGGAGAGAGGTTTGGGGAGGAAGAGCAAGAGGTGCGAGTATAGAGTGGACAGAGAAAAGGGAAGCAGGAGGAAAGACTAATGAGAAGGGGGGGGGGATTACCAGCCACTGCCTTTCTTTTTCTCATCAGTCTGAGGGCTGAAGGCCACAGAGGTGTATTTAGAGGGCGGGGGATGGAGGACACAGAATAACAGAAAGTAAAAATGGAACTTTTGGACCGACATTGTGTAGCAGATAAGACATCAGTGTGTGTGTGTGTGTGTGTGTGTGTGTGTGTGTGTGTCCACGCATGCTTCATGTCTCTCCAGCCTGAGGGTGTCTTGCCTTCCCTCGATGGGGCTGCTTTCTTTGTTCTCCTCCTAAATAGCAGTTGTCACAGCCATCGCATCCTCCCACACACAGCGTAACAGCCGAAAGCCCCCCAAAACATCCCCGTTGTTTTCCTCCCGGCGTGCTGACGACCCTCATGTCCTCACGCTCCGTATCTAAGCACTGCAGCAATCCTCCAGCTCTGTGCCGTGTGTCCCCTTTTTTTTGGCACGGCTGCGCAACAGATTTGAAAGCGTAAAATTCATGTGCATCTGCAAGACGGTGACAATTCTGCTCTGTGACTCTGTGTGTGGGTTTGTGTTTCTCTCTGTAGGATCCTGGCTGCAGCAGGGGCACATCTGAACATCTCAGTGGATCTGAGGACCCTGAGGGCCGTGCGGGTGCTCCGACCCCTCAAACTGGTCTCAGGCATCCCCAGTGAGTCACACATTACGCCAAAATCTCTTTACTGCTATAACATGTTGTCTCGCGCCCCCAGTGGTATCTCGGTGTTTTTAATCTGTGGTGTTTGGCCATGGTTTTCACATATCAGCTCTGAAATTCATCCTATTGAATGTTTGTGATCCTCTGTCTGTTCCACGTCTAGGTCTGCAGATAGTCCTGAAGTCCATAATGAAGGCCATGGTTCCCCTGCTACAGATCGGCCTGCTGCTCTTTTTTGCAATCCTCATGTTCGCCATCATCGGCCTGGAGTTTTACAGTGGCAAACTGCACTACACCTGCACGCCACAGCCGGGAATCCTGGGTACAGACGCACTCGTCGTCGTACATATTTGTGTCTAAAGCAAGCAGATACATGCAGAACGTGTAAAGTGATGCTTGCATATGCAGATATGTATCTGTACAGGATGTGCACCATATGTATGTCTCTATGGAGGGCTCAGTACTTAAATAAGTGCCAGTACTCCTCTTATTAATGTGTTGTGTGTACCGGCCAGCATCAGCCACCATTATTATATTATTATATTCTGAACTTCTACAGTGAATAAATATCTGGGGGGATATTGGCTTTGGGGGTCCTCCTTCAAAATAAATTGAAGGCTTTCAGCATAAAACTATGCTGTTTCACATCATTTTGGGCCATTATTACTACTTAAATTATTATTTTATTATTTACACATATCACAGCCTTCGTCTTTAATTGAAATCACTCAGATTCAGAATACGTTTAAATCATTTTTTAATCATTCACTTTTGTTCGTAACTAAAAAAGCTAAGAGAAATACTTCTAATTATTCTACAAAAAGGGCGAGAACATTGTATTTTTGTTATTATTAGACTTAAGTAGTAGCGCCATTGTCATAATCACAGATGCATACACGTGTACGCACAATGGCAAGGCAGGCTGCACCTGCAGGCTCCATCAAACCCAACTGGCAGTGTGGTCCCGTATAATTAAAACAAACAATGCGGTGCGCGACAACACCTCATTGTACCTTCACAGCTGTCATTAACCTCCAAGCTGTTCCCGTCGCACTGAAGCAGAATGGACAGTTAGATAACAGAGACGGGCTGAAGTCACTGTTTTTCCCTCGCGTTGCTGTTCAGACCGGCGCTCTGCTGCTCCGGCGCTCCGCTATAGAGAGGTTTCTTTCATTCGCTCTCACTGCACACGGTGACATCGGGCCGATAAGACATCTTCCAGGCTCAGCATTCACGGTCACACAACTCAACCGGAGAGCTGTAATGAAGGGCGTTGCTCGTAGATTGCTTTCAACCTTATGTGAAGTAGGCGTGAGGACAAAGGATTTAGGAAAGGCAACTTTATTTTTATCGCAACTTTCATACACAAGGCAGACTCAAAGTGCTTCACGTCATACAATAAAGTGAAAAAATGGAAGAATTAAAATGCATTACAAAAAGACAAGGAGAATAAAAACATATTTGCAATAATAAAAAAAACAGTGTCGACATTTTAGCAGAAAGCTATGGTGAACATAAGTTTTCAGTCTAGTTTTGGAGTTGGGGCAAGTCTTCCATCTTCTGGAAGTTTATTCCAGCTGTTTGTTGCAAAGTGACTAAATGATGATTTGACTTTACTCCGGGAACCACTAACAGGTCTCAGAAGATCTTAGTGGTCTAGAAGGCTTATAGTGGGAGCATATCAGTGATATACTTCGGCCCTAGACCATGTAGTGATTTATACTCTCTTATTGTTGAATGCTTTCTTCTTTAATCCTATGTCACACAACATATTCCGGCCTTTCTCCCTCTCTCTATCCACGCTTCTTTCTGTTCAGAGAACGAGACGGTCGACTCCTCTGAGTACGAGGTCCCGTGTGGCGTCCGTCAGTGTCCGGCCAAATACACCTGCGGCGATACGTGGATCGGCCCCAACGACGGCATCACTCAGTTTGACAACATCCTATTTGCTGTTCTCACAGTCTTCCAGTGCATCACCATGGAGGGATGGACTACCGTACTCTACAATGTAAGACCGCTCACACACACACACATGAAAACTCTTACATAAAACGTCTCTGTATTGCTGCAAATCCTGGAGGTGCAGCTGTGTTTTGTCACCGTTGTCGACTCCCATTAACCCTCAAGAAGTGGCTTCGGCTCCAGCATTCTGCCCGGTAGCAGAGTGGAGGTCTGCAACCCCTGCATCCTCTCTGAGCTCAGCAGTGCTCTGTTTTTTATGACTTCTATCCTGTGAAATGTAAAGCCTGCTGCAATATGCTGCAAAGGCTGAATAGAGATTAGACAGCCTAACTACTAGTTATGAAATATGGCACGCTTCAGATTCTCTTGGAAATGTAATCTAGGATTAATGACATGAAACATGAAATATGGAAAAACCAGTTTCAGTCCAGGGAACTAATGTTTTTGGCAAGGCTAGCTTGGCAGCAAACTGTCTCCTGGATCCATGTCTCTTTTTATTCCATGTTCATGTGATATATTGGATCATTCAGGGTGCGTAGTTTTGTCCTCCTGGTCGGCATCACAGAGCAGTTTTTTCATTGTTTATGATTCAGAAGCAGAGCGGGGCTGAATCAGCAGCGCTGTAGCTCCGTATCAAGCTTAACATGTTTATGCTCAAGGATTCATAGTCCACTAGCAATACCTGGAGGACATGTTTTTCAATTCCCCTACATTTATACAGCAGAAAAACAGGCTGGTGGTCATAATGAGTGTTGAAAGCAGCAACAGTGTAATTTTCTGCTTTAGAGGAACTGTCAGACAGGGATGAGGTGCTTCAAAAGAGTCTATGTCAGAGTGAGAGGAGCACACACACACACACACACACATTATGTAGACAGGAAGGCAGGCGGTGGCACCATTTGCTAATTTGATACATCTGTTGCCTGCATGACCATCCAACAAATCAAGTCCAATCATGTCCACCTCCGGTTGGATTACTGGAGTGCTTCAGATAGAATCCCGCCCGTGTAGAAGAAACATCAGAGATGCATAATGCAATACAAAATATCATTCTATCCATGAAGGCCTGGACACTTGTGAAATGTGCAAAGCTGCAGTCCGCATCCATAAATGATGCTTAGTGCAGTGTCTCTAACAGAACAGCTGTTAGTTTGCATTATCTACATGAGACTGGACCATTTTGTTCACATTTTACTGCTATTTATTTTGGCAAAATATCTGGCAATTTTTGTTTTCAGGGGACATTTTTGTACCCATTTTCACTACTCGAGTTTCGACGGACGTTTTGCCAAAATTGAATCAAGAGAAGATTCATTAGAATAAAAAATAAAAGCTTCATCACTCCCTTCAAGGCCAGAACCACTAAATGTATTAAAAGGTTTTATGCGTGATCATGAAATGTTGTATTTAGGATGTCAGAATGATGGACTTATATTTAAACAATCGCAGAATTAATGGTAGAGACTTGTGCTGTTGAGTAAGCACCTATGATGAGCGTTAGCTTCATTTGTTTTTCTACTTTTACCTCAGATAGTCTCAGCAATCACACACACACACACTGCTGTGGCAGGATGTAATTTGCAGTCAGCTGCCTGCTCTTTCCATTTTTATTGAGATGGATGCAGTCAGATGATTTTGCCAGATTGATTGTAAGATGTTGTCTGAAGTGATGCTGAATGAGCTTTGCTGATGAACAATGAAGGAGGGAGGAGGGAGGAGGGGAGAGGTGGGATGTCATGAAAGAAAGGCTGCTGACCATCCAGATTTCTGTTAATGTCATCACAAGTCTGCTCCAGCTTGACGTGATTTTTTTTTTTACTGAATTTAGTATTTTGATGTTTCAGACCGACGATGCCTTGGGCCCCAACTGGAACTGGATGTACTTCATCCCTCTCATCATCATTGGCTCTTTCTTTGTCCTGAACCTGGTGCTGGGAGTCCTCTCTGGGTGGGTTCACATTTTAAGTTCAATCACATTTTTAGCCTTATGATAGGGAGTTTTGTTGGGCTTTTCTAGCTGCCAAAATTGTACTAGCTTTTTATGTGCCTGTCGTGTTGACTTCATTGTCTTCTATCAACCAGTTATAAAAGAACACCACTTTCTGCAAAGGTGAGGTGTCCGATTGATTGACAGCACCTTATATTTAGTCTGAGAGTTTTAGCTGCCAAGCCAGATTGGTCTCAGATGAGGGGCCTCTGAAAGACAGCACACCGACGTTCCAGGTTAATTGGGTTGGCAGCAACAGCACCCTGTAAAGCGAATTCTGTTACCGAAACGACTCAGGGATCTGATGTCGGCCTTCAGAGAACAAAGGGAATAAGATTTAGACCATTAACTGGTCTCTGTTGAGAGAGACTGAATCAGTGGATGCAGATTCTGCCTCGTTTTCTGTTCTCTGGCTGCCAAATTAGCTCGTGTCAAGTCAAATTGGACTGTTTCACTATGTGGTGTTAAAGTCTCAAAAAGTGAATTAGTATTACAGGAAGGCTAATGGGGGATCCACGTTATCATTATCTCCACAGTGAAAGAAGAGACCCCCTCTTTGTGTCCTTCCTCTTCTCTTCTCTTCTCTTCTCTTCTCTCCTCTCCTCTTGTGGTTGAATGAAATATTTCAAAGTATAGTTCAAGACAACAATAGATTAGATCATTTTCTCCCAGGGAAATAATTTATCCACGTGACTCAAAGGGTCGGTACGTCATCCCGTGGTTTGATTTTGTTCTGCAGTGAATTTGCCAAGGAGAGGGAGCGGGTGGAAAACCGACGGGCCTTCATGAAACTCAGACGCCAACAGCAGATTGAGAGAGAACTCAACGGTTACCGGGCCTGGATCGACAGAGCAGGTGGCTTTAGTCTCGGTCTCAGGATGACCGAGGACTTGGCATTTCACTTTAAACTTTAAGACTAATCCTGCCAATTGTGAAACGTATCTATCTGATGCAACTTGTTTTCTGTCATCCGTTTGAGTGAAATTGAGATGAAGATATATCACCAAAAAAAAAAAAGATGTCAGCATGTCTCTTTTCAACCGAGTCATGTTCGGCGGCTTATTTCGGATTCTGCTTTGACTTTTTGCTTTTCAGAGGAAGTGATGCTTGCAGAGGAGAATAAGAATTCAGGACCTTCTGCCCTTGATGGTAAGTCAGCAGACATCACTGTTTTTTCCAGGGTTCCCTGTGCACATTGTCTTTCTGCTATCCTCACATTGCTTTACATTCTGTCTCTCTCTGACTGAATCAGTTTAATGCCGGCATGGAGGCTTGATGCAAACGTGCTTTATGAAGTCTTTTCAAGCATATGCTAGAGTGTGTATTATGTATTTGTTTGTGATCGGTTGGCACAGTACGTTTTTAGGATATAGAAATAAAAAAGCCTTTCCAGTAAAGTTGAATTACATCTCAATTTGGTTGAACATTTTTTAGCCATGCTGGCGGCAGGAAATAGCAAAGTCTACCACTTTGATCCAGACTGAAATATCAAGAAATGTTATACAAATTATTCCTGGTCCCTACAGGATGAATCCTAAGACTTAAGCTGTACCGTTAACACTGCGCAACTTGCTGTCTTACAATTGGAAGTATTGACGTAGTAGTTTTCACACTACATGACGGACCATTAAGAAATCAGGCTTTGCTATTATAAATCTGATAATTAGCATGCAAGCAAGCTACTGTGGAGCCTACAGCCACACAGAGCCGCTAGCATGGTTGTAGACTTTATACCATTGCATGGCTCTGCGACTCTCAGAGCCACATAAAGAGATTTAGCACTGATAATAGTGAACCTGCCACTAGACACGTTGGCCCACAGACAGCTACTGTAAGTGCCTGCTCTGTCCCTCTCAACTCTACTTTGACATTTCCTCCTCGCTAAACCAGCAGGGCTTTTATTAAATGTTGATTGATTGGCAGCTCTCAGGAGCCTCCCAGAGTGGAGTACAGGTGGTGCTTATGGTGAGAACCGTCCTCTATTCTGTTCTCTCCCTCACCGACTTCACCACCTCATTTGCCACGCACACACACACACACACACACACACACATGCATGGACATTTAAACAAAGAAAAAGGAGAACAAATCCTTACTCATGTATGTTTCTTAATCAGAATGCCACTTGAAGAGAAAAAACACTCTGATAAGGTAAAAATAAATTGAATAATGCAAATCTGTTCTTAAAAACAAAACAGATAGTGGCTCCAGCTGTCGTGGTGGAAATAAATGCAGAATAAAAGGTGGCACGCTGCAGTTGCCTAAGCAACCATTGGTCTGTGTGTGCGTGTTTTGACAGCACTCGGTGTTCGTGCCAGTGTGTGAAATGGCAGCAACGTGTTTGTGTATCAGTGTGTTTGATCAACAGCTTATTAATAAAAAAAACAAAAAAAAACTAAAGTCTCCAAGCAAATATTGACTGCAAGTAGATTGAGGAATCGTGAGGTAGCAGGCCGGCGTGAATGGGGGGTAGGATAGGATGAAAGGTAAGCATAAACACATCAGTCAGCCGAAAGGTCAAAACATACTCGTCACACTGACTTCGGCATGTGAGCGCTGCACGGCGTGTCCCCCTGATACTGTTTGGCAGCAGCGACAATAAGAGCAATGCATGGACTGTCAAGTCGCCTCCGAGCATGGTTTGCTGTGATGGAGATCATGAAATAGCAGCAGCAAGTTTGCATTCTGTTGTTTTGATCATTACACTCCCATGAAATGATCACTGGGTTCAACTTTCCCTCTTGGCTAAAAATCCTCCAAATCCTCTTGGTGATTTTCTTATAATTTGCTTCATCATCATCTTTCCATTGCATTATATGTTTCCACTCTTGGATGATGCCCAAGTCTACCTATTGGTGTCTTAAAGTCCCAGTCGGCAACATGTTTTTGATCATATTCACTGAAGCCGACACTACGCTCCGATAGAACAACATAAATCATCCGGTTTTAGAAAAAAAAGCGTGCCTCTATGTGCACGTAGAGCCTGTTGTTTGTTTTGCAAAATCGGCAGCGTCCGGATAATCCTGTCCAATCAGCACGCAGGGCAGTGTTCGTGCACACACAGAGCCCCTCCCCCCTCGGGTCGTTCCACTATCACAGGGGGGAGGTGGAGGGAAGTAGCAACAAGCTTCCAATTCCTCGTTAAAAACCAAAACAAGGAGGTCCAAAACAACCAAGGAGAAGAAAACACCGGTGGAAAAGAAGGAAAAAAAGAAAAAAGGCGACGGTGCCCGTGATAAAACCAGAGTCAACATCGGACCTGCGTTTCAAAGGTGGCCTGATCTAAGAGATTTCAAAAGGCAGGAAGTTGAGGGGGAGGAGCTCTGTGGTCGTGGGGGAGGAGCGTGAGAGTTGGAAACATTCAAAATCTGACAGAGTGCCCTCCATCCACCTGACTTGCCGTCTGGGACTTTAATAAGCGTGGTGATGCACATGGCAGGTTTTTTTGGGGCCACATTAACATGCAATCAGTAAAGAGTCGGAAAATCCTTTCACTGGTTCGGCACAATGTGATCAAAGCAAAAAACTTTCATATTTTGTGGCCATGTTGCCCAAAAGTTGGCTTTGTGTCCTCACGGTATGTTCCCTCTAATTTCACAGAATGCATTCCTTATACACTTTGATCGTCTCGTTCTCTTTTAATGTTCCAACCTGCTCCGTCCACAGTGTTGAAGAGAGCCACCACCATCAAGAGGAGAGGGATGGATGTTGTGCACCGAGGGCAACCGGGGGAGGAACAATACAGCGACATGTCCTCTGTGGGTGAGTGGAAGTCTGGACATGGGCACATTAAGGGAAACGCAGATATATCTCATTTACACGAAAACCCCCGGCCATTTTTATCAAAGAAAACGATTATTTCTAAAAACTCGGCCAAAGTGGAGATATGTGATGTTGTGTCAACTGGGAGAAACAGGGTTTTAGGTTCTCAAGCGTCACATTATATCGATATTATATATATATACCCTAACCCTAGCCCTAACCTGGGCGAACTGCGGTTCTAGGTTTTATTCATTATTGTTGATTCTGAGGATTCTGATTGGCTTGCATGGTTTTATCCTCCTCCCTACACTGCCCACATAGGTTTGTCGTAGTTATAATGGCGCTCAACGGCGTATTTACGCTGGTAGATGTAAATGACAACTTTTTTGAAAACGTGGCCTAAGTGTAAGGCGCCCTCCAGGAGGGCACATTGAGCTGCAGCTGAGGAGTGAAGTTCGAGAATTCAGAACAGCAGCATTCTCTACAAGCACTGTTGGTTACATTTGTCTCCTGCTAATCCCTGCAGGCATCCCCATGACCAGAGCAAGCATCAGGAGTGCCAAGCGAGGTCCGACTGCGTTTTTCCGCCGCAAGGAGCGTCTCCTACGCATCTCCATCCGCCGCGTGGTGAAGACACACACCTTCTACTGGACAGTGCTGGGCCTCGTGGGTCTTAACACTCTCTGTGTGGCCATAGTTCACCACAACCAGCCCCTCTGGCTGTCCAACTTCCTCTGTGAGTCACACTTCCTTTTAGAAACACCTCGAGGCAGTTAATACAACTTTTTGTTACCACTATCAACCAATCAAACGGCTCGGGTTGAAAGTCTCGAACGTGAAAAAGCTGTTTTTTCGTTCTTGTTCCAGACTATGCAGAGTTCCTGTTCCTCGCTCTGTTTCTGACTGAGATGTTTCTGAAGATGTACAGCTTGGGACCGCGTCTCTACTTTCACTCGTCCTTCAACTGCTTTGACTGCAGCGTCAGTACACTGTCTACCGTCTCCGTCCCTACAGATTTCCCCCAAAACTCTGCTTGTGTTCTGAAATTATGCAATTTCAGCTCTCTCTTCCTCTGTATCTGTTGTTGCACTTCTCTCTGTCACTCAGTCATATTCGTAACTACAGACTCATTTGTGCCTCATATGTGCTTTTATTTAAGATGAGTGTGAATATATATATATATATATATATTTGTCTGCAGGTGATCGTTGGCAGCATCTTTGAAGTGCTGTGGGGTTTCTTCAGGCCTGGAACTTCCTTTGGCATCAGTGTCCTGCGTGCTCTCCGACTGCTGAGGATCTTCAAGATAACCAAGTTAGTGCTGCAGCCTTCCTAACTAACTCTTTTCCTTATTTAGTGAGTTTTTCACCATTAAATGAAAGCTAACAGTTGACTTAAAAGATATGCAGCTATTGTTATTTCTTTGAATATAGTCTTTTACTACCGTTTTTGCATTGCACTCTCTCTAAAGGCAGTTAATAAAAACAGAGAGATTAAAATTGATGGAGCAGAACCTGAGATATTATCTGTTTTATTCCATTCTTCTTCACTTATATGTCATTACCTGGCACCTACATTACTTATAATGGACACAAAAATAAAACATTTTGGTTGGAGATTCAGGTGTGTTATGCTAGTAGTAGCCTCAAACAGAGATGAAGGTCGTGTCTAGCCCACGATTTGCAAAAACTCTAGCTGGATTGAGGTCACATATTGACCTTGAACGGTTGAGGTTAGGGAAGGTCGTAGGGTAATCTAGTGTTACTCGCTGCTTTCTTACACTACACCTCCAAACTGTTGTCCTTTTCAAACTCATAGTCTCCAGCCTCAGCCTTGTATCGACTCTGTAAATCTTGAGCGTATTCTAGTCCTGCTCAATGTGTTAAGTGTCCTCGTGATATGACACTATAAATAAAATTGAATTCAGACGCAGACTAAAAACGACATGACTTCATCTTTTGTCACTAGGTATTGGGCATCTCTGAGAAACCTGGTCGTCTCGCTGATGAACTCCATGAAGTCCATCATCTCCCTCATCTTCCTCCTCTTCCTCTTCATCCTTGTCTTCGCACTGCTTGGCATGCAGCTCTTCGGTGGCAGGTAACACTTGGGGAAACTATATGTTTTTCTCTCCCACTTGTCTTGTTACTCATTTCCTGTGGTTACAGTAAAGGTATAACTCAAACTCAAGGCCACAGAAGACTTCATGGGTCATCAGGATTCATTTGTATTGAATCCACACAGTTTATTGGGGGAATAGATTGTCCTATGGCCTGTTTTGTTGTGTGAGTACAGTTGAGATTTCAGACTTTCTTTGTCACAGCTTTTGTTGCTTGCTTTTCCCCCGAGTCGAAGGCTGTTTCTCACAAGCTGTCACTTGAATAAAGGCTGGCCTTGTGTATGAACTGGCCTCAAGAATACAGAACACACAGAGAGAAAAAAAACACATCAGCCAGCCAGTTGGATAAGAGGAGAATTGATTTCCCTCTGAAAATAAAAATCAAATAAAAAGTCCCTGGTCTGCTGTTTTTACCCTCTGAGACCCATGGGACTGCTGGCCCGTATCGCTGTCGTAAGAGGCTGTAGGATGCTCATTTTTAAAGGAAGAGTGAAGATAACATGTTGTCATAACTCAACAACAAGGCCTCAACCATCTCATGCTAGTTTGTTGTTAATTAACACTCAAAAATAAAAAGGCAAAATGTTGGCGATGAAAATCCTGGCATGGCCATTTCTAAAGATATTTCAAGATATGTGAATGAAATGAGCCGTCCCTTTATAGACATGCCCACCACTTTATTCTAAGCCTGTGCAGTTTTGGACAAGAACCAAGCAGTTTGCATGCTGTACAAATATGTTATTTTCACCCATTCTAAAAATGAAACCCTCATTGTATTCATGTGGGACGATGTTAACTTTCACATAGGGAGACCATGTTTTTGAATCACTGAATAAAATGACCTGTTGTGAGCTCTAGAATAACCACAGCATCATGAAACTTCACAACCACAAACTAGACACCTGGGGCATTCAGATGATGTATGGATATCCTAGGTATATTGACAAAAAGATGGATTTCTGATCAGTTTCCAGAACAGAAGTGCTCATCATCTCTTCACCAACAAATCCTGATTTTTATGTCAAAATAATCTTATTGCTATCTTGGGTCTGTGTGGGTCTCTCACATGTGTCTTTCTCACAGGTTTATCTTTGAAGATTACACCCCAACAAACTTTGACACCTTTCCTGCAGCCATCATGACTGTCTTTCAGGTCTGGAAATGGCTCTCTCCTTCCCACACGTTTACTATAGCAAAAGAGGATATATATAGGAAATATATTTTGTATTTTAGCAGGTGTGTTTATAGCTAAGCTCAACGGTGATGATCAGGATAGCTTTGTGGCTAATACTCAATGTGTTTCCTCAGATCCTGACTGGAGAGGACTGGAACGAGGTGATGTACAACGGTATTCGCTCTCAGGGAGGAGTGAAGTCTGGCATGTGGTCTTCTATCTACTTTATAGTGCTCACACTCTTTGGGAACTGTATCCTTTATTATGGCTCCTTTAATGAAATGTGAACAATTGTCATATACAGCACAAAAAGCTTTTCTTACTACTTACTTATTACTGAAGTAAAGGTACCGTCATTTGATAATATTTCGTCTATTTCGTCATTCTTTGTGTTTCCTGGTTGCACTTTGATGACGTCCTTAACTCAGCTGTGACCAGACACTCTGCTGAATGTCTTCTTGGCCATCGCTGTGGATAACCTCGCCAATGCACAAGAGCTTACCAAGGTGATAAACAAGCGAAAAACGAGGCCTGTTTTCTTCTTGTTAGAGTCTGTAACTAAATATGAAATCGTCTTAATTATCTCTCCACTCCACCGTGTCCAGTCCTGCTCTCATCTCCTCTCATCACTTTGATTCTGTTTAATTATTTAAACTCACAGATGCTACAGCTGCTTTTTGCTCTTTTGATCAGGATGAAGAGGAGGCAGAGGCAGCTTTCAACCAGAAGCACGCTCTCCAGAAAGCCAAGGAGGTCGGACCATTGTCCTCTTTCATGTCTTCAGAGTAAGTGTTGTATGCAGCCTCTCGGCCTGACCTCCTCCTCCTCCCCCCTAGCTCCTTCCTTCCTCCAGGGATTGTCTATATAGGACTGACCTGCAGCGCCAACACTTAGCATCAGTCCATCATTAGGTTGCTGTAGATTTGTCTTAATAACCACGTCACGCCGAACGGTTACGGATGAAAGCTAAGGGTCATCGATACAGATGCTTCAAGTTGTGCCCTTAAATGTCACTTAAAGCCTGTTGAGAGAATCCGTATTTGATGCTGTCCCACCAGAGACTTACCGATACGTCTTCCCTGAAAGTCTGCTATCTAGCCTCTGCCTGCTCCCAGCACTGTAATTTGCTCCAAATTGAAGTCTTATGTCTCCATGGTTACTGGTTTCACTCCAGGGTGGGAGGTGCTATGGGTGTTGTCATGGAGACAGGGTTACTCAGTGTCCAAATTAGTATGGCGTGTCCATTACACTAATGTACTTCAGGATTCAGCAAAGTGGATAGTAAGGATAGTAATATATACACACAGCAATGTAAGGAAGAGCGCAGGCTTTGATCTGTTGAAGTGTTCTCACTTGTGGATAATTTGATAACGTGACCTTGTTTTCTCAATGCTCAGGTTTCCGGCTTACAGAATAGATTGTGTTTTCTCTCTGAGATTGATTGGAAGTGCATGTGCATGCACAAGAGTGGGGACCTCTGGCTCTGTATGCACGCTGTGTATCGAGAAACAAGCAGTTTGTTGCATGGGCATGTGGAAGATTTTTTACAAGATAGCATTTTATTACCAGCACATTATGTACCTTCTTCTTTCTGTCTGTCTGTCTATCTTTCTAATCTGGAGGTTTCTTAAAATTTCCCCCAAAGGAAATTAAATTAGAGCAGAAAAGATCGAGGGATGCTCGTCGGTTTGTGTGCAGCCGGGTTAGGGTCAGGCTCCTGTCAGAGTCCATAGAGAAGACAAGAATACCACGGGGTCGTCTGGGCCGGCATCTGTATTCAGAGAGGACAGTCTGAACTTTAAGGGTCTCTGGTCACATCGCCCATGTCAGCGATGAAACCCCGGCGGTACCTGCCCCCGCTGACCTCCAAGAAACTTGCATGACAGCATTTGCTCAATAAAAAAAATACATACATAAAAAAAAAGATGCAGCATGTTGGAGGCTGATGATGATTTCACTTTGGGAACGCATGCGTCTGGTCAGCATGATGAAAGGAAGAAAAACAGAACCAACATACACATCCCTACTTGTCACATACAGTATACTTGGAGAGTTTTGCTCAGTGTGTGTACTGTTTTTCTTCCATTTTCTCCCGAATATATTCAAACTAACACTTTGAAGCTCTGCACACGACATGAATTCGTTTAGCACTACTAGCATGAACCAAAAGAATGCTAATGTGTGAGTGCTCTGAGGCGAGGGTGTTGTTCAAAAGCTGCATCCCAATGTGCTGTTTCTGTTGAAAGGGTATCTAAATATGTATTCTTTTCCTGTCCTTGCTGACGGAGCCCATCTCTGTGTTTTCTACCTGTTCCCATACCGTAGCTCAGACTGTCTAACATCTCAATCTTACTTAAGGTGTCTCCTTATCAATGTTGCGCTTATGTTTGATGTCTATGAATGTTGTTTTAATTGTTTCTAATGATGCCACCATCTTGTTTGTCAATGTGCCGCTTGGCTCCAGTGGAGACACACAGTAGAGCATCGGGTTTTTGACCTCCAAATGTATTCATTACAAGCATTTAGAGGAGATATTTGGATAGAAACAGAATATTAAATCAACCATTCATGTTTTACATATGAATAAGACATCAGAAATGACTTTGAAACTCTAGATACAGCTGTTTTTTTTAGGATGACTTGCTGTGTGTCTCCTGGTCTGTGTTGTCTCTGCTCACAAAAGCACTAATGTCTTGTTTTCAACCAATCGCTCATTGATAACACGGACCACACAAGAGTCCACGTTCCAGTAAGTAACACTGTCAGTTCAGCTCTCTGAATCTCTCATTAACGCCTGTCTGACTTTCTTAAATGGGTAAAAGTCCCAGACTCATCCTGTGTGGTATTCTGTCTGTGCTCTGTCCTGTTCCTTTCAAACTCTCCAACATTATTTTTATTCCACCTTTTTCACTGGTTTCATTCTGCATTTTACTCTCTTCGTTGACGATACACTATTCACACAGCAATTTGCTTGGTTATTTTATCACCTTACATCTTCATCAATCCACTAAAGTGCCTCATATTGATATGAAATAGCTCTTTGTTGTTGATAAACCACTCAAACATCAGACGGAAGCACTTTGTAATATATTAGTATTAGTAAATGTGCTGTGATATTAATTTTTTGGTTCAAATGTTTTGATTGCTAATTTAAATTTTATAAATGAAAAGGGAACCTAGAAAGTAGAATTTTGTGCAAATTCAGAAACTCTACTTTAAAATCAAATTAAACTTTTGGTGAATACATAGCATGCAAAATTGGTTTCAGAGGTGAAAATGACATACTAAGACGCTAACCTTAATTGAAATTATGTGTGTTAAATGAGGCGTTGCATATACTAAATTGTCTGCTTCTATATGCTGACATTTGGTCTTTTCTTTCTTTTCTTAGTGGAAGCCGGAGGAGGCGGCCCTACCTGTACAGGAAAAGAGCAATCCACCGCAGCAGGCCTACCTACTCCTGCTCCCTGGAGGAGGCCCAGGGCAGCATCAGGGAGGGCCGCCCACCCCCTCCACTCAAACCCTCTACCTCTTTCATGTCCAGGAGAGAGAGGAGAAAAAGGATGACTATGTCAGTGTGGGAGCAGAGGACCAGCCAGCTGCGGAGACACCGTCAGATGTCCAGCCGAGAGGTCCTGTTCAGTGGCCCCAGCGAGGAGAAGGACGGCACCCCTGCTCCAGCCCAGACCCAGCAGGGACACCCCCCATCACTGCACCGCAAGGCCGTGGAGGGCACACAGTCCGGCAGTTTGAAGCACTTGGCGGACCCCTTAGCCTCCCCATCTAAAATCCAGGCTCCAGGCTCCACGTCTGTGGATACTCCTGTGGATCCCACTCTGTCTGGTGGCACATCTGAACCTTCAGTGGTCCTGGCAGAGTCATTGGATCCTACAAATGTGCCCCTTCCTGATGCTTCTGTGTCTGTCGCCGTACCGGAGCCTCCTGAATCCGACTCCGTCACTGAGAGCCAAAAACTGGGCATCAATCAGAGTCACAACTCCATCAGCGAGCGCCGGAGCCCCCGATTGAATGGCGAGCGCCAACACAGGGCAGTAAAGAAGTTCAGGCCGCCAGATAACCTCGACACACTGACCCCTGAGATGGGAGGTCATGGCGGGATCAGGGGAAGGAGGGCGATGCATCGTCATGACCATCAGGGTGGGACCAGAAGTCAGGGGTCATCGCCCGGGAATGGAAGCCACTTGGCGAGTCGCTCGGTCAGCAGAGAGAGGAAGAGAAGTCCGGGGAACGTAGAGGAGAAGGAGTCCGAGACCAAGAAGGAGGACGAGGTTTCCAAACCTGATGAGACGAGGTGAGACAGGCCAACAGCTGCTGGTGTTTCAGATAGGGTGAACAGGTGAAGGAAGGATTCATATGTTTAATGCCAGTGACTTTCAATGGTCTGTATGTCACTAAATACAGATATTACTATGTACATAGTAGATCCAAACACAAATCTAATTTCAGAATGATTGCAAACTGAAATGACCTCCTGCATGTTGGCTGCATGTTTTGTATTATTATTATTATGGCCATTTTACGCCTTAATTTGAAAAACAAGGAATGACAGACGTCGTCCGCCAGATAAACCCAGGGGCATTACATTTCCTGGTCTGCATTTATCCCCTCAGCCTCCATTCGGCTCCATGTTTAAGCTACATTTCAGAGATAACATTAATCTCTTGTTAAGTATGACCACTCCATGCTAAAGCAGTCTAATTGTTGTGTTCTTGGGCCTTACAGTTTCACTCACATCCCCCTTTAATGACTCCATGCAGCGACATGCATCAATGTTAGTGGTTCCTCTAGCTTCAAGGCTTTAGATTCACCACCTGACAGCACCGACCATACATATGTAAGTGTCCTCTTGTCTGACCATGTCTCTGTATTCTCAGACAAGGTGACAGGAGTGAAGGAGGAGACACTGACCCAGCAGATAACCAGGGCCTCACTGGTGACCAGTGTCCTCAGAAACAGGAAGAACCTCTTCAGCAGTCAGACCCGTCTCCTCCCGTCGTCCCAGAGAGCACCCAAAAAGAAGAGGAGGCAGAGCGGGACCAGGACAAATCTCAGCTCAGCTCCAGTGTGATCGTCGACGTTCAGTCATCTCTGGAGCTCTCCACCATTACAGGTATTTGACACCAGAAATAAGCCATGCAGTTGCAGAGTCATACTTCATTTTTATACCCATTACGCTGAAGCTAACACCTATTGCCTCCATAGCGGTGAGTCATGTTATCATCTGAGCTAGTGATTTGACTTCCCACTGCTGGGCTTCATGTATTCTCAGTGGATATTTCACAGATTTAAAAAACCCATTCTGAGCACTGAGATTGCAAGTTGTAAGTCCTCCTCCCTCGATTGCATCCACACTGTATCTTTTCCTGTCGCCCCCTTCTCTCCTCCTCATCCTCGCGTCTGTCCTCGCCTCGACTCCTTCCGCTGCCGACTCCCTCCAGTCAACAGTAAAGACCCCGAAGCCTGTAAGTCAGAAAAGGAGGAGGCAGATGAGGCAAAGCCTGTCAACACTGTGACTCCAGACAGCATGTTCATCTTCAAACCTGACAACCCGTAAGTCGCTTGGAAGAAATTGCCACCGCTGGGACGCGTAATCCTTTTAGTTTCTAAAGATTCCGTCCACGTTGTTTAACCCTGCTGCCATTAAATGTCCGCCAGTCTCCGCCTACACAGTCCGACTCCTAATAGATGTGGTACCTGACCTCCGCATTGCATCTCCACTCTCCTTCAGGGTGCGTCGAGCGTGTCACTACGTGGTGAACCTCAGGTACTTTGAAATGTCCATCCTGCTGGTCATAGCTGCTAGTAGTATAGCACTGGCTGCTGAGGACCCTGTAGCCACCTCCTCTAATTGGAATAAGGTTTGTGTGCTCGCATTCCTGTATATCTCATCACCTGACACGGCGACAGCTGTAACATGAATGAATTAGCCAGAATATATATATTCCTGCTGTTTCTCACCATCTCCTGAATCACCCTGAGATACGTTTCCAATCATCGTTAATCTGTGCCTCGGGCCTCGTAGCCTCTTCCACGCTGAGCAGCAAAAGCACCTTAAAGATAAAAGAACATTTGCTTAAATTGTTTTGCAAAAGGCAGCTAATGTGACTTGATTGGGGGGGGGGGGGGGGGGGGGGCATTTTAAGGGAATTGCAGTCTAAGACGCTCTGTTGTTTATGGGAGGAATTAGGCTAATTATCTTGTGTTGTACTGCCATCATTTGAGTTTAGTTGCATACTAAAATTACAAGCAACAAGAACACATTAATTAGCTGTGTTATATGCTTGATGGATGTGATTTTCTCTCTGACTGTCCCTGTGTTTCACACTCATTGCAGGTTCTGCGCTATTTTGATTATGTGTTTACCGGAGTCTTCACATTTGAAATGATTATAAAGGTGGGTTTCGATATAAAGGTGCTATGATATTGGTATGTCACTGTCTGGTGATTGATTGCAAGAAATCGTGGTGAAACCATATTATTTTTTGTTCTTTGGATTTTGAACCTTGAAATACCTTAAAAAGATATGAACTCAAAGTTGACATTTCTTCACCACACATTCTTGTCTTGCTCACAGATGATTGACCAGGGTCTGATCCTTCATGACGGCTCCTACTTCAGGGACCTGTGGAACATCCTCGACTTCATCGTGGTGGTGGGAGCGTTGGTGGCCTTCGCCCTCTCGTCAGTCACATAATTCAGTTTAATTCATCACACGCACTAATTATATGTCTAACGTGTCTTTAAATCAGCTGTAAATGAGTTGTTTTCTCTTTTAAATGTTTCACGTATCCTTTCTTTCATGTTTTTGTCCCGTCTTTGGGTGATGACCCTGTGGAACCGACTGGCAGCAACGTGTTGGGGTAAAAAGCAAAAAAAAGTCTTCCTCTCCTCACTCAAATACTTTGAGACGGAGTGTAACAGAACTAGAATATGTCAGATTAAACAAAACGTAATGTTGAATGTCTTTCTGTACAGAAATAACAAAGGACGGGACATAAAGACCATCAAATCTCTGAGAGTGTTGCGGGTCCTCAGACCACTGAAGACCATCAAGAGACTCCCTAAACTCAAGGTCAGAGATGCTCTCGGATGTCTTTTCCATCCGTATACTTCAGTCAGCATCTTTTATTATGAACATATTCATAGAAAGATACTAGAAATGTTAAACATGATAGAGTTTTCCACATTGAAACATCCATCTTGCTTCATCTAGACAAACGTACAGAACGCACGTCTTTCTTTTCTTTTCTGATCACACTTTTCTGATAATGTGTAAGTATATTCCTTCATGTTATTGAGTTAAAAGTGAAGGTAGGCATTAGTCAGCCTGAGCGACAGCTGGAGGGCCGTCTGAGTGTTCTAACAGGTACTCATTATGGGATCGCAGCTAATACCATCCACACAGAGCCGTACATGACAGATACACACGTCTGGGAGGGGGAATGAGGAACATTAATCCGACCTGAATGTGCCTTTAATGGTTTTTACATGTTTTAGTACTTTACACTGTAGGCCATCAGCTGACTGAAGATTAACCTCTTACCTTCCAGGCAGCCACTGCTTTTAGTTCATGGCACTAAAAATCAAACTACAAGTCAAAAATCATAACTTTGGTGAGCCGTGTTGTCAGGAAATAGTGTGTAATTTAGTTTCTTCTGTATGAAAAACACTGCAGCTCAACCTCAAGTCTCAGATGTCAGATTTGTACCCCCACCCTACCATGTGTTGGGATTAAATAGATATACTGACGATTGTCATCCTTCCTTTAGTTATATTATTTATTATTATTTATTTATTTGCACACATATAAAATACATCAAAATCAAAAAGAATGAACCAAAAAAAAAACATTAAAGGCTTCTTAAGAGAGAAATAAAACCACTAAGCAAATTAAATTATACAATTTCAAAATAAAATTAAGTATAAACACATACACAACAACCTATACACGTATTCATACACATATACATATAATAGAAAGAATGAAAATATCAGATAAATGAAACAGGTTACAAATCTGTTCAACTGAAAAAAGAAGAAAGTAAAATATATATATATTATACATGCACTGATTTCCTGCTTGTTGTTGCTGCAGTATCTACACAGGCCCGACTCCTTGATCTCTCCACGCTCTTCATCTCTCTTCCAGGCCGTGTTTGACTGCGTGGTGACGTCTCTGAAAAACGTCTTCAACATCCTGATCGTCTATAAGCTGTTTATGTTCATCTTCGCCGTCATTGCCGTGCAGCTCTTCAAGGGGAAGTTTTTTTACTGCACCGACAGTTCAAAGGACACGGAGAAGGAATGCCAGTAATGGTCACTTTTTTTTTATGTCTTCCCTTCTTTTCTCTTCCTTTATTGCTACTTTCAGAGTTGTATTCTTCTTTATTTCTTAATTATTCATTTATTGCTTCATATGTTGTGATCCTTCTTTAGCCGTTTCCATCTTACTTATTACATACCTTTCATTCTTCCTTTCTGTCTTTTCTTCCTTTTTTTCTTCCTTCTTTCATTCAGCTCTCATAAAACACTAAGGTTAAAGTCCCAGTCGGCCACATTTGTTTGATCATATTGACTGAAGCCGACACTACGCTCCGATAGAACAACATAAAACATCTGGTTTTAGAAAAAAAAGCGTGCCTCTACGTGTCGATTTTTGCACGTTGTTTTACAAAAATCGACAGCGCCCGGATCATCCTGTCCAATCAGCACAAAGGGCTGTGTTCATGCACACACAGAGCCCCTCCCCCTCGGGTCGTACCACTATCACAAGGGGGAGGTGGAGGGAAGTAGCAACAAGCTTCCAATTCCTCGTTAAAAACCCAAACGAGGAGGTCCAAAACAACCAAGGAGAAGAAAACACCGGTGGAAAAGAAGGAAAAAAAGAAAGATGGCGACGGTGCCCGTGATAAAACCAGAGTCAACATCGGACCCGCGTTTCAAAGGTGCCGTGATCTAAGAGATTTCAAAGGGCAGGAAGTCGAGGGGGAGGAGCTCGGTGGTCGTGGGGGAGGAGCTTGGCGGTCGAGGGGGAGGAGCTCAGTGGTCGTGGGGGAGGGGCTCGGTGGCCGTGGGGGAGGGGCTCGGTGGCCGTGGGGGAGGGGCTCGGTGCTCGTGGGGGAGGAGCTCGTTAGTCGTGGGGGAGAAGCTCGTGGTCGTGAGGGAGGAGCTCGGTGGTTGTGGGGGAGGAGCTCGGTGGTCGTGAGGGAGGAGCTCGGTGGTTGTGGGGGAGGAGCTCGGTGGTTGTGGGGAGAAGCCTGACAGTTGTAAACATTCAGAATCTGACAGAGTGCCCTCCATCTACCGGACTTGCCGACTGGGACTTTAATAAAGCTGCAGAAAATGTTACAAAACCCTTTCAAATTGTATATCATTCTTACCTTTTCATAATGTTATTTTAAATGGGATGTAACTATGTTTCCTTCTTCTTCAGAGGCTACTACATTGACTACGGGAAGGACAAGAAAGAGGTGAAGAGAAGAGACTGGAAGAGGCACGAGTTTCACTACGACAACGTCATCTGGGCTCTCCTCACGCTCTTCACTGTTTCCACTGGAGAGGGATGGCCTCAGTGAGTGTCTGGCTGCTGATTCTCATGCTGGTTGAGCAAATTCAGGAGTTTTCCCACATATCATTTCCCATTCTTGGAGGGCTCGTTAACTTTTTACAACCTTTTAACATTTGGTTTGCTCTTTGGTAACGGTCAAATCTGACCTTTGATTAAGGAAATATGATAGATGTTATTCACTTTACAAAGATTTTGCCATTTATTATCTTCCAATAACCGATATTTCACTGACTGCATCGTGTCTCTGCTCCTCCAGGGTTCTTCAGCACTCGGTAGATGTGACTGAGGAGGACAGAGGTCCGAGCCACGGCAACAGGATGGAGATGTCCATCTTCTACGTCATCTACTTTGTCGTCTTTCCTTTCTTTTTCGTCAACATCTTCGTGGCTCTCATCATCATCACCTTCCAGGAGCAGGGGGATAAGATGATGGAGGAGTGCAGCTTGGAAAAGAACGAGGTGAGGGGCGATTGATGAAGGAACAACAAACAAACACTTTGTTGTTGTTTAATGACCCGTAAGCTCATCAGCTTTGTTCATTTAGTCTTTTCACACTTCATTTGATCACGCTTTTTTTAATATAGAATCCAAAATACATTAAATGTAATCTGACTCTATAGAAATCCATAAATGTTTTTTTTTACTGTTTTAACATTCTTCCTTTCCTCTTTCTGCATTTCAGAGGGCGTGCATCGACTTTGCCATCAGTGCCAAGCCCCTGACCCGCTACATGCCCCAGAACCGGCACACGTTCCAGTACCGCCTGTGGCATTTTGTGGTGTCGCCCTCATTCGAGTACACCGTCCTGGCCATGATCGCTCTCAACACCATTGTACTGATGATGAAGGTGAGGATAAAGAAGAGAAATCAAAGCAGTTCAACAGCACTTGAACATATTCAACACATATTCACTGAAGCCGACACTACGCTCCGATACAACAACATAAATCATCCGGTTTTAGAAAAGAAAGCATGCCTCTACGTGCACGTAGAGCCTGTTGTTTGTTTTGCAAAGATCGACAGAGCCCAGATCATCCTGTCCAATCAGCACGCAGGGCTGTGTTCGTGCACACACAGAGCCCCTCCCCCCTCTGGTTGTACCACTATCACAGGGGGGAGGCGGAGGGAAGTAGGAACAAGCTTCCAATTCCTCGTTAAAAACCCAAACGAGGAGGTCCAAAACAACCAAGGAGAAGAAAACACCGGTGGAAAAGAAGGAAAAAAAGAAAGATGGCGACGGTGCCGTGATAAAACCAGAGTCAACATCGGACCCGCGTTTCAAAGGTGGCGTGATCTAAGGGATTTCAAAGGGCAGGACGTCGAGGGGGAGGAGCTTGGTGGTCGTGGGGGAGGAGCCTGAGAGTAGGAAACATTCAAAATCTGACAGAGTGCCCTCCATCCGTTAGACTTGCCGACTGTGACTTTAATAGGACCAGAATGAGAAGACAACGAGCGGTGTGACAGGCTCTACCATTATGTACGTCTGCTTTCTCACTCAAAGTGCCATTTTCCACATATCCTTGCTTGCCAATAGAGGGAAAAAAAAGCTAATTTCGAACTGCTTCTCGGCAACATATTCTGTCATGAACTTGTGACTGTTAACACGTTGGTTTAAAAAAAAAAAAAAAGGCCTGATGTGTCATCCCTAACTGGAATCACTGATGTGTAGACATTGGTTTGTCCTTTTTGGGACCCGCCTCAACACACTGATGTTTTCATTTGGCGGTTTACAGCATACTCACCTATCAGACAGAAAGCCACTAGAATACATAAAGAGTAGACCCACTTCCCCCTGCTGACATAGCCATCTATCTAACAGGAGAACATCCACCTCATCAGCGACCCCTACACCTCTGGATCTGATGATGTTTTGGGGTTTTTTCCACCCCTCCTTCACCACTATTCATCTCCTGAACTGGCCTTTTTCTTGGGCTGTGCTGGTCGTTCCCACAGACAGATCGTCGGACAGAGAGAGACGCAGGGTGACTCAGCCTGTATTAAATATTGATCTATAATGTCCTGGGGCTGCTATTTAGTGTGACCTCATTAACTGTGGCTGCCGCCCCTGGAGGAATGACTCCTTTTATAGTGCGACAGATGAGAGGTGCGGAGACTGGGGCACTATTTATGGGTCTGGAGGAATCTTCCATCAACCTGTAGACCAGCAGGGTGCAGGGTTGAAGATCAGTGAAGTGGTTAGGGAATATTACACTCTTTCTATCCTTCTCATAATACAGATTTCTTCCTGTTTAACCCCGGCTGCTTCTCTATTTCCAGTATTATTCAGCCCCGCCGGCATACGAGGCCGTACTGAAACACCTGAACACAGCGTTCACTGTTCTCTTCTCCGTCGAGTGCGTCCTCAAGATCATGGCCTTTGGCTTTCTGGTGAGGAAATAAAACAGAGCAACACACAGCCTGACTGAATGTGCATTCAAGATCACTCTCAGTGCTCAAAGCGTCTCTCCCGTCTCCACAGAACTACTTTCGAGACACATGGAACATCTTTGACTTCATCACCGTTCTGGGCAGCATCACAGAGATCGTGGTAGACCTGCAGGTAATTACATCTCACACTGAAAGAGAACCTTTTAGCTCTCTTTCCCTCGATGTGAAGTGTTTACGTCAACATGAATACTGTATTCCATGTGTTTTTATGCCAGTTCGTGGATACGTTCAACATGAGTTTCTTGAAGCTGTTCCGAGCAGCTCGCCTCATCAAACTGCTCAGACAAGGTTACACCATCCGGATTCTTCTGTGGACCTTCGTCCAGTCCTTCAAGGCTTTGCCCTATGTTTGCCTGCTCATCGCCATGCTCTTCTTCATCTACGCCATCATTGGCATGCAGGTAAGAAAGACAAACGCTTGATTGGTCTCTGTCTCTCTGTGGAGAATATACTACATATTTGTATCCACAGCATCACGAGTATATTTTTTTTCAGGGTTAAAATCATGAAAAAAAGGCTGGACCTAACCCACTGTTAAGGCTTTTGTGTGTATATCTGTGTGAATCAGGTGTTTGGGAACATTAAGCTGAATGAGGAGACTCACATTACGCAGCACAACAACTTCAAAACCTTTTCTGGTGCCCTGATGCTGCTGTTCAGGTAGGACATCTTGAGATCTTCAGACCTGTTCTTCAGGTAGCATTGGACTTTTATGTTGTTTGTTTTCAGATCAACATAATGACACAATTTTGGGAGCTTTTCCATGATCCAGTCTGAACACTGTGTTAAATTTCCTTCTGTACTCCAGAGTAGTCACGTCTTGGTGTCTCGGCTTAATTGAGATCCAACTGCGATCCAAACCACACATGATTTGCTAGACTCGGTTTGCTAAATAACATGTTTCCTTGATGTACTCTGAATAATGTTGCTAGGTTACGCTATTTAGGCTTTGCTTTCTAAGTACCCACGGGGCTACTCAGTGTCAAGGGGTGATAGACGATGCAGTGTACCACTTAGCTCCTTAGCAAATAGCTTCGCAGGCACTTTGGGAGTTTAAAAGGCAGAGTGGGTCAAATAATGAAATGGCAATCCAGACCCGTGTTTATTACTTATATGGTGTTTATTTCCCCAACAATGGTTTTCCTTTGGCTCTAGTTACATCTGTGAAATTACACACAGCAGAATAACTTGCTGGATGCATTACACATGCACTTAAAGTAAAATAGGAAAGACCTTCACATCCCAGCACTATTACATACAGAATGTACTGGAAATGTGTGCATTATTTGACTTATTTGATGGGGTGTGTGTGTGTGTGTGTGTGTCCAGGAGTGCCACGGGGGAGTCGTGGCAGGAGATCATGTTGTCGTGTCTGGGAGGACAGAAGTGTGAGACGGACCACTCGCTTTCCTCCGCAGTACCCACGTCCGACCAGGAGGGGGGCTGTGGCTCGGACTTCGCCTATTTCTACTTTGTCTCGTTCATCTTCTTCAGCTCCTTCCTGGTAAGACATGAGAACTGGAGAATACTAAATGATTCCTAGCAGGTAGAGCAGCTGTGCTTCGTATTTTGAGGACTATGCTGCTATTTCTTCCAGCCTCATATTAATAAATATCACGGCTTCTCGTTTTTTTCTCCCGTCCAGATGCTGAACCTGTTCGTGGCTGTGATAATGGACAACTTTGAGTATTTGACGAGAGACTCGTCCATCTTGGGTCCTCACCACCTGGATGAGTTTGTCCGGATCTGGGGGGAGTATGACCGCGCCGCCTGGTCAGTGTCTCTCCGCCTTTATGCTACGCTAACATTTCATCAAAAGTTCTGCAGCGCACATTCTTATCTCGATAAACAGACATCTACATATTAATGCAGAATCTGGAGGCAACAGGAAAATATTTTGAGCGTTCTGGTTTCTGTTTGGAGTCCACCTATAGCCCTGAGAAGTATTGACCAATCACATTTGAGCTGACTTGGGCAAGATACAGGTGGCTGAACCCATCAGCTGTCATTAGGGGTGGGTAAAAATATCGATACGGCAATATATCGCGATATTTTTCCGCCCAATACAATATCGATTTTTCAACTCCAAAGATCGATTTAAAAAAAAAAAAAGATTCATATTTAGACACGTTTTGAATGCAGTACTTTATCCTTTTTCATTTTATTTTCAATATTTATTCCAGTGAATTTCATGGGAATTAATAAAATGGAGAGGCTGTTTTGAATGAAATTGTTTTAGAATCAATTTGTCCTCTGATCAATATCATCTGATGTATATATACAGGTAGTTGTGTTCATCTTTATTTATATCGCAATATTGTGATATCGTGATACATATCGTATCATGATCAAAGTATCGTGATACGTATCGTAACGTGACCAAAGTATCGTGATACGTATCGTAACGTGACCAAAGTATCGTGATACGTATCGTATCGTGAGGTTCTTGCCAATACTCCTAGCTGTCATCTGACAACAATTTAACGTATTCGGGTTTTTTAAAATGTATGCCGTCACATGCAGAGATCTGTTCATGTAGATTAACTGATGCCGACTCATCTCCAACTTCGTTTTGGAGTTGCTAATCAGACTGTGAATAATGCCCAGTACACAGAGGAGGAAGTCTTTGCCCGGATATCTGCTAACTCCACCAGAACCCCTGAAATATTATCCGTTGCCCCCAGAGGCTAAATCACCGCCAGGCCGATAGCTGACGGCTTTCTAAAACTGTACACTGACACAAATGCTCCAGTTTTCAGTGATGTGAAATGTGTTCTACAATACAATCAGACTAAAGCAACCCCATACACTTACACCTACAGACGGAAGCATGTGTTGATTACAGGTTGTTTGATTTAAAGTCCTAAAACGGACTGAGCCTTCATTTAGGCCTCGTTCACACAACACTACAAGTCTGTAACGATGCCCAACTAAAGACATGTATGTTCTTTCCAGTGGTAGGCTCCACTATAAGGAGATGTACAAAGTTGTACGCAGTATCTCACCTCCCCTGGGCTTTGGAAAGAACTGCCCACACAGGGTGGCATGCAAGGTTTGGTTCCCCCATATCAACAAATCCCACCCTCTGCCTCTTTCGTGTGGGATCCTTCCTGTCCTTCCTGTCCTCCCCCTCACCCGCTGTCACCACCCTGCTTGACCTCCGGGGGGTGTGTTACTCAGGTCAAAGAATGACAACACTCTGACTTTTTGGGGTACTAAGACACAGGCACACTTTTGATGCAGTTGTAGAGCAATACTGGGGATGCCTGTCTCTTTCTACCTTTTGGATCTGGTTTTAAAGGTGTTTTTATTTATTTCTCACACACATACAATGCTACACAACGTAAGTATTTAATTTTTTTTGGACCAGATCCAGTGAGGCTGTCATTCCTTTGCTCACCCTGTTTTCTCCTTTCCCAGATTTCTATGCCCCCGATGGCAGCATAGAAAGAATACAACCTGTGTTATTTCCTCCTTCTCCTGTGTGATGCCTTGTAGGAATAATCTCTTGTATCTCCTCCATTCTTGTTCCTCTCTTCTATCCTCCTCCATCCCTTGGGAACTCCCCAAACCCTCTCTATTTCTCCTCCAACATCACCCCTCCCCTTCCTTCCTTCCCCTCTTTCTCTCTTTCCCCTCTTTTCTCATCCCCATCTTCATGGCTACCTGGCGCCCCCAGTGGTCGTATCCATTACACTGACATGTATGAGATGTTGACCAACATGTCGCCACCTCTAGGCCTGGGCAAGAAATGCCCCTCCAAGGTGGCATATAAGGTAGACCAAACACTGGAGCCTAACAGCACTGCCTTCGTGTTTTAATCAACCACGACAGGCACCGTAAACACTCATTCTGTGTGTCACACATTGGAAAAGCAAAGCCTTTTTTTTCTGTTTGTTATATGATGGAGTATTGCTTGTTGAAGTCCCAGTGTTTTCTTCATCGGCAGATGATGAGCGCATTAATGATTTGCCTGTTTTTGCTTTGCATCTTGGCAGAAAATAAATATATAAGACGCCATTACATCTTTACTGTTATCTGAAAGAGTCTTGCTGGAGTTTATTTCTCGAACCAGTGAGAGAACATTAACCAGGACGTTGTCAAACATCTACATGCTAAAGCTGGTGTGCTTATGTCATGTGCTCACGTCGTTCATCCTTATTTCTCTGTTTCTTACTTTTACCCGTCTGCATGTGCCTGCTGCCACAGCCCCATGTTATCGGTGTGTAATAGAAATGTGCTGTGTGTTGTTTGTGAAGCCGCAAGCATGTTCCATCGCAGATGAATGCTATACTCTTATAGCAGAGTGAGTTGTATGGTTTTATCACATTTTATACAACTAGATCAACTGTTTATAGAAGGTCAGGAGAGGAAAGAATAGTGTATTTGTTTGTTGTTTTCTTGTGATTATTAAATAATTACCGTTTCTTGTGTCTTAAAACAAGATATGGTAAATTATAGCAAGTTTATCCTCTCAATACTTCTATATGAGAGTGAAATCTTCATTCAAACTTAATTTAAATTAAAGTATGCTACATGAAATGATGACTTTAGTAGAAACTTTTCTTTTGTCACGATGCCCAGAAAAGGCCATGGTTGCTCATAATTTATTTTCAAGCGAATTGCCCGGATATTATAATGTTATAATCTTATTATCTCTATAACCGATTTATGGGTAAGTAGGCAAACTCGTTTATAATGTCCAGGCTGGGTATTTTTCTTTTGAGCTGAAACTTTTTCTAATGTTCTTTATAATAGAGTGAACTAATAAAAACCAAACTAATATTTGTCATCTTTAGATAATGAAGTAATTAAAGTAATAAATATATATATTATGATCCACCGCTGCCACTCTGGCCTTCTACCTTTTTGACTGTGATTTGTTGTCTCACTGATTCGTCTCTGATTACGGTGCGTTCTGCCATCAGAGGCTCGTCCTGATGAACATGCCTGTGGACGATGACATGTCCGTTCACTTCACCTCCACCCTCATGGCCCTCATCCGCACGGCCCTGGAGATCAAGATCGCCAGAGGTTAGACTGAGGATCAAAACTTCACGGGCATCCGTTCACTGTGACGTTAAACTCATTAAATCACACTTAATGTTTGCTTCTTTTTTAATATCCAGGAGGGGAGGATAGAAATCAGATGGACCTGGACCTGCAGAAGGAGATCAGCATCATCTGGCCTCATCTCTCTCAGAAGACGTTGGAGGTTCTGGTTCCCATTCACAAAGGTGACATCTCCATAAAAATAAATATATGCATTTGATCATGTACTCTTGAAGGGACGTGTCTATGTCCTGATGCTTCCTCCTATTTCAGCCAGCGACCTGACCATTGGGAAGATCTATGCCGCCATGATGATCATGGACTACTACAAGCAGAGCAAGGCCAAGAAGCTCCGACAGCAACTGGAGGAACAGGTACTTCTAATTAAACATTGCTCTTTTAGGTTTATCATGACAGACTTGGGGTAAGATTTGTGTTGCTTTCGTTAACATGCTTTATCACTCGAGGAAAACGAGACGAGACGCAACGAAAATGTTGATCATGTGACGATAACATATTTGTCTGGTAAAATAAATATGTTGTAAATTCAAATCAGAGCGTCTTCTGTGTCTGGAATGGATGCATTCCTGAGTCTATAAGGTAACAATAATATAAAAATAAGATAACCTTGTTTGAATTGTGAAATGGGTTTGGCTAAATACAATCTTTGACTAAAACTAGACTAAAATAGTCATGGACAATTCTGACTAAAATAAGACTAAATGCTCAGACTTTTAGTCGACTGAGACTAAAAATAGTATGAATGTGACTAAAACTAATAAAAACTAAAATGATAGCTTGAGACAAAGACTAGACTAAAACTAAAAGTAAAACAACACTAGGTTATGTATCACCATGAAGCACAAAGCAGCTGCACTAGTTTCCCTGCGTTATTCTGCTCTTTTAATGCTGACCAGTGTATGTTTTACCTGTTTGGCTCTTGAAATGTGTGTTTGCTTTAAATTGATCCATGTTGTAATTATAGGAGCGTGTTTGTCGCCTCCTTTAATGTCTTTCCTCCCCCTCTTTCTTTTTTCTCTCCCATCATAGAAACATGCTCCTATGTTCCAGCGCATGGATGCCTCCTCTCTGCCTCAAGAAATCCTATGCAACGCCAAATCCCTTTCATTCCTCAGGCACGGTGCCGGATCTGCTCTGTAAATATTCAACTCACACACTTTTTCATATTGGTTTGTGGTTATTTATGCTGGTAGGAATAGAATGCATCCCCCTTTTTCTGTACATCTGGTACCTGACTGACTTTTAAGTTGCCTTCCACCATCCATAATAACTGACACGTGTATATATATATATATATACGGGTATATGATGCACTGTTTTTATGCTCCTGCAGCACCAGAGGAGGTTTTGTGGCACTCAGCCCCATCTCTCCTCAAGAGATGTTCCTGCAGCCACTGTCCCGCTCCAGGGATGAGAAGGAGGAGGAGGAGGATGACGACGACTATCAGTCACCCTACCATCCATACCTGCACCCACATCACCACCACCATCATTTACACATACTGGTAACCACCGACATTTAGAAAGCTCCTCATATATGTAACATCTGTCCTGGAACACGTTTATCCATTAACTTTTGTGATGAATCGATATCGAGCATTAACTCGTGAGACTTGGAGAGAGAAATAAAAAAAGAGACAACCAACTCTCGTTTCTGTGGTATTTGTGTAGGTGCAGGACGCAGTGGAATATAACCACGTGATGCAGCTGGCCAGGCAGGACGCAGGAGTTATTAAATCACCTCAGCGGACAGCATCTATCAGAGCGTCCTCCATGCCCAGACTGGCTGTTGATCCACCGGTAATTAAGAGTAATAACCTTAATTCAAACCTGTTTCCAAGATGTGTGCTTTAAAATTCATGCAGTAAGTACGCCTCTATGTATGTTTACTGAAGTGATTCCTCCTCTGGTTGTTTCATGTCTTTGTAGCCTGGGATGTCAGCAGACAGTAAGCTGATGAAGCGCTCCTTCTCCACCATCGGAGACCAGTGTGTGAACGACCTCTGGCAGGAGCAACACTCTCTGGAGAGAGTCAGTCCGGACGGCACGTACAGGCCTCGTCAGAGGAGCTACAGAGGTCACCGAACACACGCCTCCTACAGTCTGATGCACATTCATGTTTATAGATGTAAAAATGGGCAGCAGGCATGGAGAGTTTCCGCTGCAAACCTTAAACTTTGACGCAAGATTTATGCTTAATGACAGAATCGACACATTTCAGCTGCAGCGACCTGAAGGATTGGTTTCATCGTCATTACTTACAACATTTAAAGTTTTATTTATATTAAATACCAGAATGAAATAGTATTATTAATGGTCATCAGATTAGATTAGATTGTGCTTAAGAAGGGCATTGAACCAATAGTAGACCAATGTACTTGTATGTTGAATTAAACCTTTGACTAAATAATACATTCCTAATATTTGATATACACTGATGTAGTCAGAATGGTTGTAATTCCTGCAGTTACCTTAAACTACATCATTGTACCTGTAATTATATGGTGAAAAAATACAGGTTGGGCCTTGAAACTAACTATTTTGATATAGTAAGATATGTTTTACACTGGGATATCAATAATAATATCAATAACTGAAATCTACACACACCTCTTAGGTCCTAGAATCAACCACAAAGAGACAAGCAGTCATGAGAGAGGGCGATCCAAGGAACGGCGCCACCTACTGTCCCCTGACGTGTCCCGCTGCAACTCTGAGGAGCGCAGCCGCGATCCATCATGTGAAAGGAGGCGGTCCCGCTCACCTAGCGAGGGACGCACGCGCACCTTACAGCGACAGGTAGGAGATCCAGCTTTCATGACCCAAAGTCATGCTTTTCTTACCTCTGTGATTGGAAGGGGATCCAGTGAACCGTCTAGAAGAAAACCAGCCAGACTGTCGCTTCTGGAGGTTAAAAATGTAAATCTACTGTCCTCTGTTGCTGCAGGTGAACACATCAGACAGCCCGGCCCATTCAGCCTCAGAGTCCGGTACTCCTCGTAATCGGCGCCAGCTTCCCCAGACGCCCTCTCGCCCACGACCGTACATCTCCTACTCCCCTCTGGTCTGCCAAGCCAACGCCTCTCCCACGCCAGCGGCCACCTCCGAGGGTCAGACCCAGCCTCAGGATGGCGCCGGTGGCTCCACAGGAACCTCCTGGAGGGCCGACAAGAAGGGCGGCCCCCTGACTGCAGCTCAGGGCCCGTCCAGCGGGCTCGCTTCAGGGCCGAGCCACCCATCTCCTCACCGCTACATCTCAGAGCCCTACCTCCCGTTCCACGAGGACGGCCGCGGTGGAGAGGCGGGCGACGGGCAGCAAACCCTGACTTTTGAGTCCGCCATGGCGACCAGCCTGGGACGGGCCAACGCCATAAACTCGGCTCCTCAGCTCAGACACTCCTGGCAGGTCCCCAACGGGCATTTCCAGAAGCACTTGGGCCAAACGAGTCCAGCCGCAGCCAGCGAGCTGTTGAGTGACACGGACGAGGACGACCGCTGCTAAAAACCCAGATAGGAAGAGGACGAAGGAGAAGCTCCACATGGCACCACAAGGCTTTAGCTCCTCTGTGGCTCTGAGAACTCTGATTCTCAGTACCAGTAGCATATCATGCAGGCCTGAACTCCACCGCTGTTTATCTGGATACTTGGGTGTGTGTCTGCAACGTGCTCTTGTGTGTGTGTTTGTTGTAGCTGGAGGGACCTATGTGTGGACATGAGTGTGTATCTCCTGTATGTGTGTGTGTGTGTGTGCTCTCAAGAGAGAAAAGTTGCCAAATCAAGACACCCGAAGAGACCAAACCCCAGGAATTGCCGAGCCTTCCCACACGAGTTAGCGTTCCGATCGTTGTTTGAACAAAATACGTCGATCCAAAATGTCCAAACCTCCGTTTGAATTTGGAAAAAAGAGACTGATCCAAGTGCGTTTTGTGTAGGTGAACCCTAGAGGTAGCATGTAAAAATGTAACGCGATGAATGTATTTTTAGCTTTTGGTTCCGACGTTCAGGTGATCCGAGAGAGGTCGCTGTTAAGTCTTGACTGTGCGTAGATATAAGAGTAGCAATGAAACAAGGGTCCATTCAGTTCCTGTTTACAACAACTGTAGCCACATGGTCCATGGGCATTATACAGTCACTAATTAATAGAGAGTCAATACGGGGAGTCATAGTCCAGACCCTAAAGTGAGCAAAACTCCTAGTAATGGTTCTTCTTCTGTCCTTATGTGAAAACGATGATGGTGTACCTTTAACTGGAGCACGACTCTGGTGTGTGAAATTGATTCTAAAGATCTTGGACAGTAAAGTAAGAGATGTTTTGTCTCAGGAGACTGGACCTTCTGAAATCTGCTGGACCAAAAGTGAACAGCGTGTGAGAAATCAGAAGGACTTAAAGTGTCTCATGCAGGTCAGTCAGCACGACATGGGAGTCCATGAACTATTCACAACTTCAGCCTGAGGTACAACCATCTGCAGGACAGGCATGTGGATGTCCACGCTACACGTCGCTGGGCTGGATGACCACAGAGAGGTGACTAAAGCCATTTTCTTCCGGCGCGTATAGAGCCAGGGACCTGTCTTCTTCAGGATGTGTTGCCTTCTTTCATGTAACGATGGAATGATTGATCTTTTTACATGTGGTGTAACATTTTACAAAAAAGAGGAGTCAGTATGGTTTATCGTTCTGTTAACAACCACAACGTTTCCGTCACATTGGAGCCCACGTTTTGGTCGGTAGAAACGATCATCACGGTATTTTCTGTGCTCATGCATGATCACGGTGACGATAGAGAGAGCGTCTTAGAGCTGCCTGATTGTTCTTATTTGAATGTGTCCATGATATTAAATGTGATTTAAAGCCACTTCACCAACAGACGAATGGTGACACAGCAGGCTGAGAAAACCTTCACGCTTTTTCAGTCCCACTGTCCGTATCTTTGAACATTCCAACGTTTGCTGTTCCCCTTAAATAAGATGTATATTTATATAATGTTGCTGTTGTGTTGATGTAATACGTTAAGTTTCCGAAATGTGAACATGGGACTCATCTGGCCTGAGGATCCACACTCCCCCTCCCTGCTGGACTGCCAGTCAGGAAGTCCTGGATTTTAACAGAGAAACCTCCTTTTGAAGTGAGTCGACCACAAGGCTGGATTCACACGTGATACAGGTTAGGTTCAGGCTTCAGCCTGCAGTTCATAGGGCCGTGCTTCACTTAAAAACGCAGCCTGTAGGACTTTACCTTGATGTCCGTCTGTACAGAACAACCTAACCTGTGCCTGGGGAAGCTCGCCCAAAGGGTTCCCTGTCAAGCCTGGATTTCATAGATAAGAGAAGCTTTCTGGTAAATATGTAGTATAAATTGTACAAAATAAATCCATGTTTATTATATATTTGAATCATGATGCCTGTCTGACTACAAAATAAGTGTTTACATATCTGTTCAAAGGACCATTAAAGAGAGATCACTTGTCTTTTCTGTACTGGCTGATATTACTACCTTTATTTATTTATTTATCCAATGTTTTTGGATGATTTTTTGCCTTTATTAGATCTTTCACAATAGAGATAAGACTATATATACATAAAAATACATGCACTAAGATTTGTCTACGAACCTCCTATTAATACACCTGAAAAAGAAAGAGGAGAAAATATAAAATATCATATTGAAGTATCATTTCAGGCCGTCTCCTCTCCACATTAATAACGTTTTAATAGAAGATGTGTTTCTTACAAGGCCATGTCAGGATTTTTATTCATGTTACATTGCCCACTAATGCATTCATGATTTAAATTCACATAAAATGTTGAAAATCAGACAAAAATATTTCCAATTTCCACACCGACTCTACTTAATTTGAGCCGTACATCCAGAGCTGACAAGGTCATGCGTGACGCCGGTGAACCTGTTTATCTAGGATGATTTTTCTTTCCATTACGTGTGGGCTGTAGGGTTTAGCGATGGGTTCGGTGTTAAACTTGACCTTGGCTGTTTAAACACACACGGGGTACTAATGCCGTCTGAACCTGTCAGCTTTGTGACACAATTTACATCCACTGGTGAACTCTTCAGTCTCTCTGTCACAACACAACCACGGGTTTAAAATCCACACTGTTCTGAATTCTCATCTCACAACTGTCCAGTGAATGATCACGTGAAAATGTGTAAGAGTGTGTGTGTGTGTGTCCGTATGTGTACGTTTAGTTGTGAATGTGCTAACGTTTACGTGACAGGTTTCCAGATGAGATGACTGCATCTGGGTCAGCGGTGGTCAGAGGAGACGCCGCTGTCGGTTATTTTAGTGCAGGAAGGGGAGGAGCTCTTTCAGCTGAAGGTGGGGGCGAAGACTCTTCACTGTCGTCAGCGTCCGGGAACAACACTTTGAGTGAGAAAACACACACACACATACACACACACAACCACAGACGGAGACGTATCGATTCACAAGCAAGCATCCGCCACTGAATGTGTCATAGAGGGTATCAAAGAAAACCAATATTTTGACCTTTTGACCAATTAATTGGGGTCATCAGTTCTCAAACTAAGTTGAACTACTTTGCTTGAATCAATGAGTCCTTTTGAGTTATTTCTATTAGAAAATATAAGTATATATATAAAAATCCTTCCTTTATTTTTCACTCAGACTTCCAGTCGTTTAAGTCCTCACCTTGCTGCCGTGATGTACTCCAGTGTGTGACATCACCGCTGGGTGTGGTGAGTCTATCAGAGAGGACGATGTATTGTATCTGGATCACTTAATCACTGGCCATGTTTGCTGTGTGTGATGGTCCAAACATCTGGACTGCTGTCTACAGGAAAGAACCCCCTGGCGTCTTGGTCTGGGACCGCAGATCAACGCTTTAGGCCTGATGCTGCTGGGAGGAGCTTCACACTCTCACCACACACCCTTTACAGGAAACCCCAACCCCACCCGACGCAGCCGTCCCCGGGCAGCAGCCCCTCGCTCTTCTAATCTTCATGTCACATTCCTCACCTGCACTGCAGACCTCACCTCCTGACCCTGACCGAAAACAGACGGAGGAGGGAGGGCCCAAAGTGAAGTTCAATGGCAAATTATGCATGACTTAATCATCAGTCGGTTCATTTATTACAAATTAAAATAGGGGTGTAATCACTTTAAACACGTTGAATCTCTGTTAACGCTCTATTGGTGTTCTCTTTTACGGAACATTCTCTAGAAAAAGAGGGAAAACAGTAAACCTGCAGTAACTCCTGAGCTGATGAATCCATTAATCTAAGTGTTTTTGTGTGGATTGATGAAGTTGTGAGTGAGCATCAGGCTGATTAGATGAGGAAGCCCATCTGGAGTCCACAGAAGGCAGCAGATATAAGTATGTGAGTGTAGATGTGTGTCTGTATGAGACGTTGGGTGTCCCGCTCGGTCTCTCTGGGCTGTAAACGTGCTCCGTCAGTCCTCCAGGGAGGGGTGGGGGTGTTTTTTGAGTCCAGCCCATGAACCCATGAAGTGTGTTGGGCAGCTAGACTCAGAGGAGTCCAGGAGTCGCCGTGATCAGAAGCCATGCAGGGTGCTGTGGTGGTTCTGCTGCTACTGAGCTACGTAAGTCTGATTGTCTGCATCTTTGGATTGATTGTGTCTGCTTAGATTTTAAATATCTATAGAAATTATGAATGCAAAGCGCTCTGAAAAACGTGTTTAATGTCTAAAAAAATGGAATCATTCAGAGCATTTAATGACCTTGAGATGGTTTAGAACTGTTACCTTTGGTTGTAGTTTTCTTGTGCTCTTTCTTCTCTTATCTGTTGCATTTAATGGGCTTTAAGTGTTTTCCTGTACGTGTTGGCATTGCTGTTGGTTTCTTTGTGATTTACACGTTTCACCAGCAGTTCAAATATGTCTGCTTCACGTTTGAGGGTTCTTACATGTGCATGTGAGGGGATGAGAGGCAGGAGAAGATTTTCACATCAACGAGTAAATCTCATAAATGCAATAGAAAATGTCACCGCCTTTGTCACCCTTCATCCTTTACTTACAAAACAGTGGATCACAAAGTGCTAAATGTTGACTGCTGACAGCTTATTGTTATGACTAAATTAAATTATACTTCATCTATGCATTTGTACTCATTTCCATTCAGGCCTGGTCAGTAAAGCTTTCACATTATTGTTGCTTGCAAAATTACTTTCTATAACTTTAACTATTCCTCTCATACATCAACAATAAATCAATTTAATTACAATAAGTACACTTTATCTCCATTGCTCACTTTTTTCTCCACTTTCTCTGAATGAAAAAGGGTGAAAACAAAATGGCCGTGGTATGTGATCCATAGCAGAGTTAGACGTTTGGGAGCAGAGGCCAGGAAAATCATATGAATATATACAAATCATCAATTCAATCATCTTTAATTTATGGTAATTTAAACGGCACTCCAGTTTTAAAGTTATAAAAGTTCAGGACAACGTTGTAGAAATGATATGCAACCTCGAAAGCTGAGTATGATTTGAATGTTTCTGACCTCAACTTCTTCTCGTGGGAGAATAAAAGCAGGCACATATAAATAAAATGTAATTCAGCAGAGCTACAAGTCAGGGTTTGGAGTTTGCCTCACTATGGACATTTTTGACTTTTGGAGTTTCTAATATTGGCTGTTTTAATATATTTAGCATACATTTTGGAGTCTTGTTTTCTTTTTATAAAAAAATAATTCAAAGGGGCAAAATGCATGTTATTTCCTCACTCTTCTCATAAAAACAATAGTGGCATTACATACAAACTAGCATTTAGGGCTAACATACTGGAAATGAATGTGTATTGGTAGTTATCAGAACTGTTGTTGGTTTAAAACAATATAATATATAGTATTTTTTAATTGCTATTTTAGGAAATTAACATTTTTGTTGTCTTAGAGCGAGAGCAACGTTTTAAAGTGAAGCTCAAGGGTCAAATCGGTCACCTTCTGTCTCCCGTGTGTTCAGGCCTCCATCCAGCAGAGGATCTTCGTCTTCGGAGACCAAACAGCAGCAGAGCAGCGCTGTCGAGATCACAGCAGCTCCTGCTCAGCTCCGACAGACACGCAGGTACCAACAACACACCACTGCAGCTCCTAACACCTCTTTAGTAACGAGGTTTACGTCTGCTTCCATATACATTTACATACAGGCACGGTGAGAACAGCCAATAAATATACTATCTAGAAATGATTGCTTCTTATTGCCATTGCATCCAAAATACATTATACTCTTGTGTAATATTTAATCACTAAACATACCATATTATAGAATATAGATAGAGGTTTGGCACACAGAGGATATTTATACTGGCTGATTTCTTGAGAATTCAGGATAAATTAGTCCAACATGTTTACACTGTTATGATTATAAATTTGATCTCAGTCAAAGTCTATCTTTGTGAACAGGTTGAATTTCGGTGGAGATTTGCTTGGAATAAGAACAACAAAACTAATAGGCAGCTCAGGGAGATAACAGTTAGTCTTAGTGAGAACACCGGGGGTTGGTGTATTGATGGAAGGGTCTTTAATAATCTCTCACAGCCTCATTGCAACAATAATTTCCTGCATATCTCTGTTATTTGTTAAGACTGTAAAAAGGAGGCTTAAAAAGGAGCTCAGCATACACTGTGCATGTTGGCTGATATGTTCTCTAATGTAAATCTCTGCCAGGAGTTTGCAACTCCAGATGAAGGTCCTGATCAGCCTGGGATCAGAGTATCACCCGGATCCCCACAAGGCATGACTTTACATCCCACTGAGGTGACCCCAGATCTGGATCCAGCGAGCAGCACTTCCCCTCTGAAGTCACATCCTGATTCAGAGGTCGTAGATACTGAGGCTGACACTCAGAATGTAGGCTCAACTCGCGGAGAAAAGGACAAATCAACAGCTGTGAGTACAGACGTACATCAAGATGGAGATGCTGAACCACAGCCTCCCTCTCTGACTGGAAATGAGGAGTTTCCTGAAGGGCACCACGACATATTTGGGGCGATGACGGACCTGTGGAGCACAGGAGGAAGTATAACCAGGACTCCTTCTGTCCACACACTTCAAACGGGCCAGAACCCCAGACAAGTCCATCCACCGTTCGTTGAAGCAGAGGAGGGCTCCACACCAATTGACGCATCCACGTTGGAATGTGTTGAAACAGCCATTACAAGCCTTAAAGTCCAACCTGAGAACCCCACAGCACCAGGAGTCTCATCCGGAGATGCAGAAGCTGCAAGTGCAGAGATATCTTTCTCCACTGGATCTACTCTTTTCTCAGAGCCCATAAAAGAATCAGGGTTTGTTACTTCCAGCGTGCACCCTTCATCTGAAGGAGGAGCAAGGGAGGCGAGACAGGAGGCATCGCCACAACTGATTATACCTCCAGTTTCAGCAGAACCACCAGCTAAACACTTAATGCACACAGAGGGAAACGTCACTGAGGAGAGAGTTTTAACTCCTACACTACAAAGCAGAGAAGCAGGAAGTAGCAGGAACATGGGAGGTGAGATGGGCGAAAAAGAGGACAAGTTGCCCAAAACAGAAACATCACCACAACAAAGACAACTTCCAGGTGGAGAGCAGGCGAGTGGGACAGAGACGGACAGAGACGAGACAGATTCAGAAGAGGAGGAGGAGGAGGAGGAGTTGCAAAGACATGCAGAGATGGAAAAAGAAAGTTATGACAACGACACTGACATTTCTGAGGATTATAATCACTCCTCACCTGATGGGATCTCCCAGTCCAACACCGAAGACTCCTTCATCCAATCAGGAACGGATCCTCCAAACCAGACTGTTAAAGCAGCCGATCAGGCGCCGACATACACAATCAGAAGCCACGGGGCAGGATTAAGACCTGGGATCAGGGTAAGACATACTTCATATTTAGCAGCACCTGAGTGAAGCTGGGTTTGGTATACTTGGTATATATTTTAAATGTGAGATGTATTCACGGTGACACTGAGGACGGAGTGTTAATAACATTCTAAATGCATAGACAGACCAAAGAGGGCATTTTAATCACATCCGTGTGATATTCTCATCTCATTTTGTGTCATGACCTTGGATGAAATTGAGTTTGCGTGGAGCAGATTTGATGACTGAGATGGCAACATATATCTGTGTCAATTCTAGCACCTAGATAGCTATGCAAGTGTGTGTGTGTGTGTGTGTGTGTGTGTGTGTGTGTGTGTGGTAGAGGGGAGGGGAAGTCTCTTCAGTGAATGCCATCGTCACCCTCCTCTGGCTAAACTGTGGTACTGTAACCCTTCTGTAGACCTTCTACAGTGTTTTCATACCATAAATTCACAGATATCACAAAAAATAAACATTAGATCAATCAGAATTCAGACTTTCTAATGGAGCTTCATGTGACAGTCTTCTGTCGAGGGGATGAGCAGGACAGTTAAAGTTTGACTCTGTTTTTCATCCTACCGAAACGTTATCAATAAGTCCTTATATGTTACAGTACATTAATTTTGTTCGTCATGATTATCCAGATCTAATTGTCCCCCCTGTCGTTCTCATCAGGGGTTACAGGGTCCACCTGGGCTATCAGGACCACCAGGACCTAAAGGAGACAAAGTATGTATTAAATATAACCCCATTCAGGGAATCTTTTTTTTAATTTTTATCAACATTGAATCAGAACATATTGAAACTGTACTTTTACCCAAAGGGTATTTCTGCATTTGCTTTGGGGTCCATGGGAAAAACAAATATCGGCTATAGAAATTAAATTGGAATTTAAAATTTAGTCAGCCGCAACTCCTTAATATAATTTTTGAGGGGTAAAAACTAGCAAGCAAGCACGCAGTTGAAAAAAATAGCTAAAAGTGATGGATTAGCTGAGGTTAAAACAGTTAAAATAGTTAGCTGAAGGTAATGTAACATTAATGTTGTAGCTAAATACTTAAAATAGTTATCTTAATGTTTATGAATAAACATTTGATATAAAAATGACAAATGGTTGACATAGCTAGCATAAGCTAATAGTAATACATGGCTAATAGATGGCTAAAAGTGAGGGATTAGCTGAAGTGAAAACAGTTAAAATAGTTAACTGAAGGTAATGTAACATTAATGTTGGAGCCAAATACAAAAAATAGTTATCTTAATAATGTTTATGAAGAAACATTTGATATAAAAATGACAAATGGTTGACATAGCTAGCATAAGCTAATAGTAATACATGGCTAATAGATGGCTAAAAGTGAGGGATTAGCTGAAGTGAAAACAGTTAAAATAGTTAACTGAAGGTAATGTAACATTAATGTTGTAGTTAAATACTTAAAACAGTTATCTTAATCATGTTTATGAATAAACATTTGATATAAAAATGACAAATGGTTGACATAGCTAGCATAAGCTAATAGTAATACATGGCTAATAGATGGCTAAAAGTGAGGGATTAGCTGAAGTGAAAACAGTTAAAATAGTTAACTGAAGGTAATGTAACATTAATGTTGTAGCTAAATACTTAAAATAGTTATCTTAATAATGTTTATGAATAAACATTTGATATAAAAATGACAAATGGTTGACATAGCTAGCATAAGCTAATATGTAATACACGGCTAATAGATGGCTTAAAGTGAGGGATAAACGGTTCATGACTGGGAAGATGGTACTTCCCACTTGTAAAGTTGAAATTACGAGATGTCATGTTCAAGTGCTTTGTTGTCCGGACGAATTGGAAAAAAATGGCGGACGTAAGCTAAATTTGCACCCACCTCGCAGACGATAGTCCATTAGCTATGGATAGAACGAGAAATAGCTCATAAAATACATACAATTATGTACACTAGCAACAGCTCGTGCTTGTTGGACAGTTGAAAATTCAAATTACGTACCATCCATTACTGAACCTTTCCTCGTCTCTGCCATGAAACGTTCTGGATACTCGCGTATCTCCGAGTTTCCCACTCGGAATTACGATTTGAGGGGGCGTTCCGAGTCGGCAACTCGTATTTACAATAATCCCGATGCCACGTGAAGGCATCATAGACAGTTGACTGGGATAGCGTTAGTTACGATGTAAAGCTAGTGTCTATTTAGCAAGTTAACTCAAAACGCAGACATTTTTCTCAGAAGTTGGTCAACCAAACCACAGATAAGAAGTAAGTGAAAATCAACATCATATTTGTCAGGTCTTTTGAAGGATATATGAGTAAATAAGATGCTCATGTAGCCCTGTGTTAGCTAGCTAATGTTAGCCATCATTTTTACTTGCTAGCTTAGCTGAATAAAACTATCTTATAACGTTTACTTTTGGTTACAGCTTCTGTTGAAACAAACCACAGTAAAATCTAAACTGAATTGCAACTTAACCAGATAATTTAGTTTAGCTGGAGATTTTTGTTTTAATTATTCTTTTTGTAATTTCTTAGTTGTATAGTTGTTCCACGTACTCGTTTATTTCATTGTCAATAGATAAATAAATTCAATTGTATGTTCAAAGGATATTATTTTTATTTTATGACCAGCTTGTCGTCTGCCTAGTCTTGTATTGCAACAGGTAAATCCCATTCTCCATTCATGTTAAGATCCTATGTGTATTTACACATAAGGTCTCTGCATAAATCAACAGTATCACTAATCAATGAAACATATGAGCCCTCATTAAACCGTTCAATGGTCTACATTATTGAAACCAAACAAAACCATGTGTCCTGTTTACGCAGACATTTGGTGCCACGTGAAGTGATTTCTGCAAACATTTTAACCTTCCGTGGGCTGATTTAATATTAATTTCAAGATTACACAGCTTTGAAATCTTAATCTCAACATTACTGAAGCCAAATGACACAATAACACCAAGGGCAGTTTATATCTCAGGGCTGTTTTTGTCTGCTTTTTGTGAAGTTATTCTGCATTAAAGTGGTCAAAAATGACTTAATGAAGCCCTCAATGATCAGTTATGATGGAAAAGGACATATTTTCAAAGGTTTCTACATCCAAAGTACATAATGTTTTCTATCCTCTCAGGGTTATCAAGGCATTATGGGCAGGACCGGGCGGACAGGATATCCTGGCCCCATCGGTCCTGCTGGGATACCTGCCATCGTTGTGTTTAAAACTTCTGAGGAAGAGTGGGAGGCTTTCAAGGTAAAGGTTGTAGCTCTGACCCTGTATCTACTCACTCCTAAGTGCTCCATACTTGTTTGAGTTTAGATTGGTGAAATAAGTAATATTATTACAATATATATCAAATTACTGAAAACATATGGTATTCTGCCTGTTTTATAGGTTGTTTGTTTATTGGGCCATCATAAAATCGCAGTTTTGTAGAATGAGTATTATTATAGTAGCATATACTGTAAATATCTGTCATATTGTTACACATGTATTCATATATATTTCTGTTGGATGTTGGACTATAGCCACCTCAGTATATTTAATTGTAAACTGTTAAATGTACCACAAACCAGATAAAGGTATTGCCACATTGATAAATACTTCCATCCATTATCGATCTTGCATAAATCCTGTTAACAAGCATGTTAATGTTAATGTTCTTAACATTATTGTGCTAATTTTGGCAGTTTAGTTCATCTTTTTTTACTGATAATTACATTTGTCATGTTTGGGTTATTGTTTTAAAAAGTGTTTTATAGATTTTAAGATAAATAGGTTTACAATATAAAAATAATATTTTGTTTTTCATATCCCTGCAGAAAAAGAAGATCTATAAAAAGCTGATTTCTTCCTGGCCAGTAAGCATTTGATGAAAAAAATACTGCACATAACATGTTTTAACATTCACAAGAGTCGAAATACTGCTCAGCTGTTGGATATCATGTTACTCCAACAACATACTTAACATTATTAATGTTGACTGAGTCTGTTTTTATCTTCAGAAACTCAAGGGCCCTCCGGGTCCTCCTGGACCTCTTGGAGATGCTGGACCTATTGTAAGTAGACAAAAGTATTGGATTTCTTGAAAAGGCAACGCTTTAACAGTTTTCTTCTTCCACTTAATCATATCATGATATTACCAAATGAAGGGACATTGTAAAAGGACCCCTGTTGTTATTTTTGTATTCCAGGGACCACCTGGAATTAATGGGAAGCAAGGACCAAAAGGAGTTCAAGGGGAAATTGTAGGTATCTCTACTTTATTCGCATCTCATCAGAGTCAAAAGCGAAGCTTTGCATTTTAGTTAAAAGCATCATTTCATAACAGACTACTTCAATCTGTTATTTTATTTACGCCTCTTCAAGTGTCAGACATTTAGAAAGACAATTCTAAGCTTCATGTAATGTCCAGTAGCAACAGTCCTTGTGACAGAAACTCCACATTGAACTCATAACTACAGGATGATTTTAGAACTACATGGATAGACATTTAATTACAAAGTCTCCAATGTCCAACAGACATCCATCCATCCATCCATCCATCCATTGTCTACCGCTTATCCAGTATTCAGGGTCGCGGAGGGGCTGGAGCCGATCCCAGCTGTCATTGGGCGAGGGCAGGGTACACCCTGGACAGGACGCTAGTCTATCGCAGGGCCGACATGTAGAGACAGACAACCATTCACGCTCACATTCACACCTACGGGCAATTTAGAGTCACCAATTTACCTATCCCCATCCTGCATGTCTTTGGACTGTGGGAGGAAGCCGGAGAACCCGGAGAGAACCCACGCTTACACGGGGAGAACATGCAAACTCCACACAGAAGGAACCCGGGGCTGACCCGGGGATCGAACCCAGGACCCTTTTGCTGTGAGGCGAGAGTTGTCCAACAGACATTACTACTCAATATGTTTTACAAGCACACCAACAGTACGATAGTATGGACCAGTACATAACAATGTACTATATTTTATGATTTGTGTTATACTTAAGGGCAATCCTGGACCACAAGGTTTGCCGGGTCCCGAGGGCCGACCTGGACAAGACGGGACGCCAGGAAAGGACGCTGATCTGAGCCCTCCAGGCTTACCTGGAGAACAGGTGAGAGACATGTAAAATATGTGTGTATTTTCCTAATTAGTAAGAAATGTGTCTTTTTTACCCAGTTATATGTCATATTAACCCATACATGTCATAATTTAAATGAAATCCTGTTCTATGTGCTTGCCCCCCATAGGGTCCGCAAGGTTACAGAGGAGAGAAGGGCAGCAAAGGGGAGCTGGGTGAGTGGGTAAGAGTGGCCTGGACTTCTAATGTAATGGGGACTGTAATTATGGAGGTATCAATACATGTCTGTCTGTCATATTTGACCTGACACTATTTTAGTTGCTCACATTCACTTCAAATTGCCGGCTGGGTTTTACAAAGTGTTGGGTATTCTATCGTGAAGTAGAGCATTTTTGTTTATAGTTATTTGTTGAACCCCTATTTCTCTGTCTTTAGGGTTATCATGGGGAGGCTGGACCGCAGGGAAACCGAGGACAAAAAGGGAACAAGGTCAGATTCCACCACGCACACACACACACACACACACACACACACACACACACACATCTTTTTTTAGTAGTAGAAAGCTGGTGTGTATGATTCTGATTTTCCTATTTGTGCATCCAGGGAAATAAAGGAGTCAGAGGCGTCATAGGTCTCCCTGGCTACATAGTAAGTACAGACTACTTTACTATATCATGACAGTACCTTTCATGACGTCATTATGATGTCATTATAAAGTGCAACATCTGAACTGTCCTATGTTTTCAGGGACTGCCTGGAGCCAGGGGTCCTCCTGGTTTTCTAGGACTATCAGGACCCACGGTCAGTGTCAGTCACTGGGTGACAGTTATCTATATCTGTATAAACGATAATTACATGAAAAGACTCCGTCTTGATGCTGCACAGTGGTGTAGTTGGTAGCACGGTTGCCTCACAGCGAGAGAGTCCCGGGTTCGATTCCAGGTTTGGACTCAGGTTCCTCCTGTGTGGAGATTGCATGTTCTCCCCGTGTCAGCGTGGGTTCTCTCCGGGTTCTCCGGCTTCCTCCCACAGTCCAAAGACATGCAGGATGGGGATAGGTTCATTGGTGACTCGCAATTGGCCGTAGGTGTGAATGTGAGCGTGAGTGTGACCCTGAATACAGGCTAAGCGGTAGACGATGGATGGGATGGATGGACTCCGTCTTGATCGTCAGATTCACATCTATGGTTCCTTATAATATAAATACAAACATAGTTCTTGTTTGATACACTAATGTTTGTTTTCAGGGGGAGATTGGCAGTCAAGGCTTTGGTGGACCACCAGGCCCACCTGTAAGTTTTCCAACACAATATACTTCGACAATATCTTAATATATAAAATTGATAAAGATGTTGAAGTAAGGAATGAGACGTGCATTCATTAATCTTTCCTCTGCTCAGGGAAAAATGGGCCCCAGAGGAGTAAAAGGTGTCTTTGGAGTTAGAGGACCCCCGGTAAGTTAACAACTACTTTTTCAGGTTGTAATCCAAATAGACTAATAAAAAGATATTTTGCCAACAACATTTAATTCTCAGGGTCATCAAGGTGAAATGGGTGCCAGAGGAGCAGTCGGACCACAGGTGACGGATGCACTCTGTCTCACAGTGATAAGCTAATGGCATTTACTCACCTGTATATAACCTGGAACATACATTTGCTTCAGGGCGAGCCTGGTCCTGATGGAGCGGTTTGGTTTCCCGGTGTCCGTGGCCCTCAGGTATAACAATACCTTTCTGATTCAATAGAACTGTAGAATTAGTTGTTTTAGTGTCATAATCAGAGTCACTGTGTTATAAGTTGGTTTGCAATTACAGTAACGTGGTAGTTTGGTCATTTGTAGGCCACAAGCATGAAACATGATAATGTAGTACATTAAAAAATAAAAATATTACTCATGCTTTATAATTCTGACAAAAAAATGTTCTTTACTCTCATTAAAAAATGTTTTGACAAAGTAGATGGCTGTCTCTTTTTTATAACATAAATGAGGAAAAATATGAATAAAGAAAACAACTTGAATTTTTTCTAACAGGGAAGTCCAGGAACAGATGGACCTCCTGGTCCTAAAGGAGACCACGTGAGTACATTTTAAGGGGACCTCCCCTATTCAGCAGTAGATCACAGCCGTCATTTTATGGTCATTTTGTTGGGGCGGTGTGTGTTCCACCAGGGTGATCCAGGAGATGAAGGGGACATAGGCGAACCTGGCCCACCTGGACTGAATGTATGACAACAAGACCAAACCGTCTGCACAACAACATTAATTCCTAAAGACGACATCAATATCACCTCACATGTGCTGGACATGTTGGCCATATGCTTTTTCTTTCTCGTTTCAGGGAGCCAATGGGAATCCAGGGAAGCCTGGACCCTTAGGTGATCCCGTAAGATTACTTAAAGCAATTTTCTTTTAATTCAATTATAATTTCATGGCAATATTTAATGATCTTAACCATATGCAGCTATACTGGAACAACTACTTCCTAAGGACTGAGCTAAATGTGCAGGTGTTCTCTATCTGTGTGTGTGTGTGTGTGTGTGTGTGTGTTTCTCTTCCAGGGATCTAAAGCCAAGCGAGGTGAGAAGGGTGATCCAGGGTTCAAGGGAGACCTAGTGAGTTTGATCTTTCCCATCTGTCTGTTCAGTTGACTGTTGATCAGTTTAGGGACCAGTTGAACCTCTTGTTGTGTTTGTGAACAGGGACCTCCAGGACCACGAGGTAAACAAGGAGTTAAGGGGCGTCGAGGCCCTTCAGGACATGAGGGATTTGGGGGACCAACGGGGCCATCAGGACTTCCTGGATCCAGTGTGAGTGAAATAGAGATTAAGTCTTCTGGGACCTTTTTTTTGTTCGCCTGGTACGAAACACACAACCACTGTAGCTTCAGCGAGAGCCAGCATTACTCAACTTTTTGGCGTGTAGTCTTTCTAATTACATATTTCACCATCTTCTGTTTCAGCAAAATACAACTTCTTGAAGTGCTAAATTATCTTTAAAATTGACATCATACATGACATAATTTGTGGTACAGTTTTGGTACCATTGGCGTACATATGTCTCCTGAAATAAGGACACCAGAAGGAGTGGGACTCTCTGTATAAACGTGATGAATGAAGACATATCATTCACTAACGGTGCTAGGGTGGTCGTGATAATACCAGCCTTCGTGCTTCTAGGGCTTTGATGGCATCATGGGGGAGCAAGGGAAGCAAGGAAAAGATGGACTGAAGGTGGGTTTCTAGGAAGCTGCAAAATTGGATTTCCCTTTAAAAATAAGTTTTTGTGAAATTGTGCATATTTGTGATTGGATACATGCATGTATGTGTATTTGTTTTGTAGGGAGATCGAGGGCCAAACGGGATTCAAGGAGCTCCTGGACCTCGAGGCGACAAGGTAGAACAAAGATGAATATTGGAAAATTTATGAAAGACAAGTGACAGTCTCAGCTCTGTGTCACTTTTATCATTTAAATTTGGAAATATTTCCAAACAGCACAGAGTGGGAAGTCCTGGAATGGATAACAAATGCTAATTAATTATGGTAAAATTCCTCTCAAAGGGTCGAGAAGCACGAGCAGGATTTTCTGGGATGCCAGGTCCAATTGTGAGTATGAGTGAGTGGAGATTAAGTTTTAATGTTAGTCTTTGTGCTAAATCCACACGACTGATGCAGTTGTGTTTTCTGTTTGCAGGGAGAGATGGGAAAGTCTGGAGGGAGAGGACGTGAAGGACAACCTGGTATTAAGGTTCCTATGTGGCTACACTTATTATTCTGTCCTTCTGTGACTATTATTCACTTTTTTTTTCATAATACAAGTCATTAAATGGAGTGTAGACAATAAAAAAAATCATAATGTCAATTGATGATTACCTGACAAGCTTATCTTAAATGTTAATTTCCCATTTATAAAATAATATCCATCCATCCATCCATTTTCTTCCGCTTATCCGATACCGGGTCGCGGGGGCAGCTGCCTGAGCAGGGACGCCCAGACTTCCCTCTCCCCGGACACTTCCCCCAGCTCCTCCGGGAGGACCCCAAGGCGTTCCCAGGCCAGCCGGGTGACATAGTCACTCCAGCGTGTCCTGGGTCTTCCTCGGGGTCTCCTCCCGGTGGGGCATGCCTGGAACACCTCCCGAGGGAGGCGTCCAGGGGGCATCCGATGCAGATGCCCGAGCCACCTCAACTGGCTCCAACTGGATAAAATAATATGTCTATCCAAAAGGATAAGTCCGTGTAATGTTAGATTATATCACTCAAATTGATGGCAATATGTGAGTGAGGTGTTTTATGTGTGTAAACCTTCTGTGTAGGGAATGCCTGGAGTCCCCGGGACAACTGGACCTAAAGGCCTGAAGGTGATCAGAATGATATAAATATATTGTCAAATATTGTCAAGTAATATTATCATAATTTTAAGTAACAAAACATTCAAAAACAGAACATGTCATATTATCTGTGTCTCATCTTAGGGATTCCAAGGTCATTTAGGTCACGGTGGACAGGATGGACCTCTCGGAGCACTGGTAAGAATAACCAAAAATATGTAAACGTTCATATTTGTGACATCCAGTCACTTATCTCCTCATAGAGTTCATAAACTCCCTGTATATGTAAATGTAGCGATGGCCTCCAGAGAAGAATGTGTATGCTGGACAGTTTATACGTTGTTTTTATGATGGAGTTGGTATTCATTGAGATTTTATTATTATATTCATATATAGTAGCACGATTAGGAAGCTCAAACAGCCAGCTGCAGTATATATTGTATAAGTTTAAATTTGGTGTTTTCTTTTGTTGCGCTGTATTTCTCAGGAACTGCTCTTCAGTGGGGCTATTAAAGGGATAGTTTGGATGTTTTAGAGTTGCATGAGGTACTCATCCTATTACCTACAGTAGAGGACAGTCAGCACGAGCCCAGCTTGGAGAAGCAGACAGGAGTTATGGCACAGAAAGAAAGCCATGTACTGATGGGGACTGGGGCAGCAGCAAACCATATTTTAACCACCTAAAAAAGGAGTACCTATAAAAGCCTCTGTGAGTTGGTTAGTTTGTGTTATTGTGTGACTTTGGTAAATCTGAACACTTTAAAACACTAAAGCCATACAAATATACTGATCAAGACAGTGGTAAACATGAAAATATTCCAATTAATACATTTCAACTATCCCTTTAAAGTAGTGACACCGTATAAGTACATGTGGTAATCTAATATCTAATATTTCTATCAGGGACCCATTGGTGCAAATGGAATGAGTGGGGACACTGGACCTTCAGGACCAAAAGTGAGTTTACATCTCTATAATAAACACTGAACGAGCACATTTGCTTGCTCTATAGTGCCACGTATGGATAACTGCTACTCTACTTAATATTTTCCACAGGGATTACCTGGGAAGACCGGAGCTCCTGGCCTCCAAGGACCCGTAGGGAAGAGTGTAAGTGTTAATGGACTATTTTTTCTCGTCATGTATTGACACAAATTAAATCAAACATTTTTGTTAAATGGAAGCATGGAAAAAAAACAGTTATTTATGCATTCACCTGTGATTACCCAAACCATATAACCGAAGTTTACTAAGCATTCAAGATTGTGTTAGTATGTGGGGCTGATGGAATATATTGATTCATATTTGACAGGGGGAAGCTGGCAGCAGAGGAAGGGAGGGGAAACCAGGAAAACCAAGAGAGAAAGTGAGTTCAACAACATGGCCACCTGGCTTTTTAACATGTTACAGTGCAAACTCTTGAGAATAATTCAGCTTGCAGTGCCACAGTACAATATTTTACATGTAGCCACCATAATGTTGAGATTAATGGACTCTTGGCTTTCTTTAGGGGGCTAAAGGTAAACAAGGCCCTGGAGGGCTTTCAGGAAGTGAAGGCTTAAAGGTATCCATTATTTGAAAGCTTCATGTTGGAAGCACTCTCATTTAAATCAGAATATATGGCTGCATCTTTCTGTCATGTTGGACAAATGTGTTCACTTGGTACCCACTCATGATATATCTTGCAATCTAATGCTAAGTTCATCTATTTATATCTGTTATGAAGGGTAAGAGAGGTGAGGAGGGACCAATGGGGGGAAAAGGCCGTACAGTAAGTGACTTATTTCCTGTAATTAGTTTCACTATGACATTTTATATACTATTAGTGATACTTTATATAATTATAATTTATTATATTTATTTTCTGTGCTCAGGGTGAGATGGGCATGCCTGGACCACGGGGATACAGAGGATCTCCTGTAAGATGATTTCATTAATTCTTTCAGTCCTTTACATCCATTCATTCAGCTTCTGTATTGAAATATTTTCCGACAATGACTTACATGTGAAAAAGGTGGTTGGCTCTAATACATTAGTGTGGACGGTGTGAGAGTCTCCTACTATCCCATTTGATATAGTAGCTTAATGGAAAACCAAGATGTGCTTTCTTTTCTGTCACTTTTTTTTCTTTATTTCAACAAAAATGCAAACAAATTCAAGATATATTACAGAATTTGCTTGGTTTAAAATTCCCCTTTTGAGCTGCACAGGCATCCTTTTCTTTGTGCACTCTTTGGGTTTGTTTGGGAACCATAGCTAATGTGAGCTTGAGAAATCAAATAACCTGACTTCACCTAAAATATGTCTTGATAACAAAAAAACAAAAGGGTTTCATCATCTTTTTTTCCTCCAGGGTATCCAGGGTAACTTTGGACCGTGGGGTGAGGCTGGGCCCCGTGGCCTTCCAGGTGACCAGGGCCCACGAGGTCCAGTCGGGCCGCTTGGAGTCGCAGGCTATCCAGTAAGTTTATCAAGCTCACTGGAGCTTGGTGGATATGTGTTCTCAACAAACTGTACTATGCTGCACATTTTTAATATATTTTGGCTATATTCACACACAGAACGTAGTATAATATATAGAACAGTAAGTTGTATAATATGTTGCATGTGTTTTGTTAAACGCTGTAGCCGAAGACAATTTTCCACAATGCTGGAAAATAAGTTTTATCGTATCGTATTGTATTGTATTGTATTGTATTGTATTGTATTGTGCAGGAATATGTAGTATTATTTTGCAATTGTTGCTTTACTCTTCACACATTTAGGGTAAAGATGGCCCTCAGGGATCATCTGGATCAGCTGGTGTCAAAGGAGATAAGGTAAAGCCTTTCTTTTACTGAGAAAAGCTGAACATGCCCCTGATATTGCTTTATCGTGATGGAGAAGTCTGTGCCACCATTTCAGAAGCAATCAGGTTCAAGGAGTCATCGCTCAGTTGCTCCTGTCATCTTTTCAGGGATCCAGAGGAGCTTTGGGGCTGGAGGGAATTGCTGGTCTCGATGGTGAGGAGGTAGATTGATTAGACTGTGTTTGTCACAGATTTGATTTTTTTGTCTTTTCTTATTTAACTGAATGCAAAGGCACTAAAAAACACAGGCATGCAGGTATATGCAGTCTAGAGGTTTGACCTAGCCTGATGTTGTGCTTTATCATGTGTACAAGTAACCCAGTGGTTTTGTGTTCAGGGCCCAGTTGGACTGAAGGGACCTGAGGGGCCATCTGGTCAAAAAGGCATATCTGTGAGTAAATGTGAGCTTGTTGTTTTATTTTCTAAACTGTGGGTCATTCTCTTGAGGAATCTGGATTGTGGAGGCATGTTTCTCTTTCTTCTCTTTCAACCAGCCCACCCTTTAATAATTTTAACCCCAAAACACACATGAAAACATTTGTTTCACTTACATTTCAGGGCGACAAAGGAAACACTGGCTCTCCTGGACAGAAAGGGTCAAAAGGAGCTGAAGGTAACAGAGGCAACCGAGGGCCACTGGGATCCAAGGGACCACCAGGGAAACAGGTGGATAGGACTTATTTCTAAAGTATAGTTTACTAGAATACCACTTACATGGAGCGACGCAGGAGAGTGCTACATCTACATCCTTGTCTGTTTCTCCACTGAGAATGCATCAGCATCATCCTCAGAATCCAAAGGCAGCCTTGCAGCAACTGATTTGTATTATATTAATATAGACGTCAGACACCCACCGGAGTGTGCTGAATGTATTTGAAGTGTGAGTTCAAACAGGACAACGTGTCCCCTCCGCTCTGTCTTCAACATCAACTGTCTTTTACAGGGATACGGGGGTTCACAGGGGGATAGAGGACATCTTGGAGTTCCAGGGCTCAAGGTCAGTCTCTTTGGTCGGAAACAATGTTGGACTTCATAACATGCCGTGGTCAAAGTCTGCAAATGAGTCTGATTTGAAATGTGTTTTTAATGATGATGATGATGATGATGCTTGCACAGGGTGAGCTGGGTTCCAGGGGTTCATCAGGCGTGCCAGGGAAATTCGGACCAGGGGGCAACACTGGGGCAGAAGGGGCCGAAGGCCTGAAGGGGCTCCAGGGACACACTGTGAGGAACACACTTGGATTCTTTGATTGTCAGTCATAATGCTGTTTTAATGAGTAGTCACATGATGAGCTTCATGTTAGATCTCTATCACATCTTTGGAGCAGAACAAGTGTCATGTGGTTCCTAAAATGTTTATTTGCATTCTATATTTAGCTATGATTCAGATAATTTCTTTTCAGAGATTTTTTGTCTATTATTATTTAATAATTAACACTTAGGCTTCTTATTTCAGGGCCCTCCTGGCAGATTAGGTCCTCCTGGACAAATTGGACCATCAACACCAGTATGTATATTTAGATTTGATGTTAAATTAACATATTTACCACATCATTTTAAAGAGAAGTTCCACACCTTATTTGTATGATAAAATTGTTGACTTTTATGAGTGTAATATGACGTTTTCCTTTGCATGCACCATGTTGAATATTTCCACCACTAGATGGCAGCAGCCGCAGTGTCACAGCTTGTGTTCAGTACACTGCGATGTCAGATTTTATTAGTAATTTTTACTAATTGGTAGCCATACAAAACAAATATGACTTGACTTTAGGCTTGATCTTGTTTTATTAATGCATGATACATTTTGAAATAATTTCACTTCTTTTATGTGTTTTTAAGGGTTTGCCAGGCAAGAGGGGTGTTGATGGCAAAACTGGACTCCCTGGACTAAAGGTTTAATGTACCATTTAATCATTCTGATGCAGTGAAACATTTCAGTGCTGCAAGTGTTGCCTGAAGGGCTTCATTGAATATATTTAATGCAGACTCTGCTGTGTGTTTGTGCAATTCAGGGCAGTCACGGTGACACAGGCAAGCACGGCATTCAAGGCGTCCAAGGAGATATGGTCATTATGTGTTGTGCCCTGTGGGGCAATACTAGTTCAGCATATGTAGTGGTACGTATGAAGATGCAACCACAGTGACGCAATTTCTCTGTCTGTAATTTCCAGGGCATTAAAGGTCAAAATGGTGTAAAAGGAGAACATGGGACAAGAGGCTCAATGGTGAGATAGAATATTTGAACTCAAATGGGTTTTCTTTTAATTCTCAGCCTTTATAATTAGGTCATTCATTGTTTTTTATGTTATGGTATTATTTATATGTGACTGTATTTTTAGGGGTCAGTGGGGAAGATTGGGTTCATTGGCACTCCAGGTGCTAAAGGTCTCCCCGGACCTGCTGGTCCTCCGGGCCCTTCAGGATTTAAAGGAATTCTTGGACCAAAGGTAAGAAGAAGCCTTTGCTCAGCTCAAATGACAATCTTAAAATAAAACAACAAAGTCATAATGAAGATAATATCTTTATAAAGGGAAACGGAGCCCAACCTGGAAGGAAAGGAAACAAAGGAGCACCTGGAAAAACTGTGAGTTTTATTATATTCTAAGACTTCACATCACTTAATGCAGACAGCTTCTCGGATGATATTTCATTTTAATTTAAAAACATTTCTGGGCCTTATTTTGGGCATTGAGCTCATCTAATGAAATGTGTTTTGTAGGGAGATGAAGGCCTGCCGGGTAGACAAGGACCGGCTGGACGACCTGGAAAACCTGCAAGTATCCCTTTAATGGATAAAATACAAACGTATCACCCAAAGGTGAAAAGTGTGTTGACTTTTGGTACCTGGTCTTGTGGTCTTGTTCTCAGGGCCTAAGCGGTTTGGATGGGTTACTGGGGGTTGAGGGGAATGAAGGAGATCCAGTAAGTAAATAACGTTTCATACAAGCATTTTGTCAACCTTTTTTTTTTCAACCTAACTAAATTCAGTCCCTCCCCTGCTTATCCCAAAGGGTGACATTGGTTTCAGAGGACCTCCTGCAAAACCTAGCAGGCCCGGCAAAATGGTAAGCTGCAAAATAGACATGGATAATGGACCATAACACCATGGGAATATAACCTCAGAAACATCTGCTCTAGTTTGACTTACATATGCATTTTGAGATATTAAATACATTTAAAATATGTAGGGAAAACCTGGATCTCCTGGGATCAGGGGCAACACTGGATCACCAGGTTTCAAGGTACAAAATGACATGTATTTAAATTAAGATGATAATTATATAAACAGTATGTTCACTGTGGACGTATATAATTTCCATTCATGTAATTAACTGTGCTGTTATTTAACAATGATGTCCTATTATCAGGGTAAAGCTGGACCAAAAGGAAAACAGGGACCACCTGGACCAATGGGGCCAAACGTATACAAGTTTGTTCTGCAGCATGATAATAAGATTACAAATACACTTAACGTAATCGTATTTCCTGTATAATTACTATTATTGTTGGTCTTGATACAGGGGATTCCAGGACTGAGTGGAGAGAAGGGCGAGTCTTCAATTACTGGTCTGAAGGTAAAAGACACGCATCACCTCGCCTGAATGAGACGACAATATGACTTTACTTATCTTAGACTTATTTCATACAGCTATACTTCCTGTGAGGAATGCTTCTTCTATTTTTCTCATATTGTTTCTGGTCAGTATACATCGTCATGTGCTGATGTTGAAACTGTCAGTTGACTGGACTGTAGACTTATCACCTCTGACTTTGTTTGTTCATCAGCAGGATTACAGATAAACTGCTGACACAGTTTTCATGCGACTTAGTGAAAGGGTGTAGCGTGGGCCAAGGAAGAACCCAACTTATTATGTAGCGGAGCCACGTTTCTCTCCATAACATCACGAGATAGCGTATTTGGCCTTGGTTTCAAATTTTAACAAAAATTACAATCACAGTTGACAATCCTGTAAATGTTGGTGGGTGGAGCAGTTTTAACCCATTATCGTCCTTTTCTTCACCCACAGGGACTCCCAGGCGACATGGGAATAGTGGGGCCAATCGGGGCCCCTGGGCTAAAGGTTTGTTAAAGAAGAAATAATTTAAATGCAAAATAAAGGGCATAATTTCAGCTGGTCTAAGACATTTCTAACCTTTATCTTAGGGGAATCCTGGTTTGCAGGGGCTGAAAGGTCAAAGAGGCCATAAAGGAAAGCAGGTGAGTTGTGTTTTACTTTTCTTTTCACGTTTTTTTTTTAACAGGTAGCAAGTTATTAATCAACTGACTGATTTTCACAGGGGGCTGCCGGTCCTCGTGGTCCACGTGGGAGAAAAGGCTTCCTTGGACGTGAAGTACGTTACTTTGACATTCTGCTATCACAAATATACGTTACTTAAATATTTTACTGAAGTTATTTCTGTTCTGTCATTGTTACAGGGCCAGCCTGGAGAGAAGGTGAGTGACTTTTTGTTTGAATATGACTTTTTTATTTCTATTCGATCTCAACAACCAGAATTTACAGCATCCTGAAATCGAGGTTCTAATTTTCAGTTTATATTTGTTAAAAAGGTCAACTTCAGCATTTCACTGCTTGTAGTTTGTTCTATTATTACCTTGATTGTAATTAGTGAGATTATTCATCTCCAGACAGAGCCTGAATGTGTTTGGGCCTTTTCAGGGAATGAAAGGTGTCCAAGGCAAGAGAGGACCAAAGGGAGTGAAGGGCAAGCATGGACCTCCAGTAAGACATTTTGCTCACATGATTCAAATAACCGAATGAAAACAAATGTCTGAACAAACACCACTGTCATATAAAGTAAACTTTAATGATGTATTTGAAGCGTGATGGCAGTGAATACTGCTCAGTTGCAAAGGTGTTTGTTCTTAAAGCAAAGTGATTTGTTTCACAGGGGAAACCGGGTGCACCAGGCAAGCGTAGGCCTCCACAAAGACGGGGATCAAAACCAGGTCAAGGAAATGAGCTAAGGGCCAAAATAAGACCCGGTACAAGTTCAAAACAGAAAAACATGCCAAGATCCAGACACACACCTGACCTCCTGAAGCAAAGGGAAGGACAACAGAAAGTTGGTGCAAGTTTTCTTTCACAATGTCAAAAATATGCTGTATGAGTGATAGCTGGTTGAACGATGGAATGATGGATTCCTCTGTAACAGCCTAGGTCCAGGTCCAGGAGATGGTCTGAGGTAGACGAGTCTGAGGAATCCTTCAGCTGGCCCCAGGGCACCAAAGAAGACCCTGCCACCACCTGCTACGAGCTCAGACTCATTCAGCCGCATCTGAATGACGGTGAGGCTCTGAGGAGTAAAAACAATACACTGTAAACTAAATCAGTCTGACACTCAGACACTCACATGAATTATTTTACAGGGTACTTTTACATGGACCCGAACCAAGGCTGTCCCTATGATGCTATGAAGGTGTTCTGTAATTTCACAGCAGGAGGAACAACCTGCATTGAGCCTTTACAGTCTCAGGTACACTCATTCCCACCTATTAGGGTTCACATTGGCAATGCAAAGTGCTACATTCTTGTTCTTCTTCTGTTCTTACTACATCAATAACATGATAGATCTCATCCCATGGTTATACATTACAACATAAGCACTGCTGTTTAGATAGAATTGCCTCATTTTCCCACTGTAATACCTTGAAATGTCTAAAAAGACCATTTTTTTCAGCAGAATTCTAACGTCGTAATCAGTCTAAATGAATAATTACTGGGAAAGAATAGGACTTTTATTCAGACTTTTTGGATTATTATAAATACATAAATAAAATGGCACAAAGAATGGTTTTAAAATATTGCTAACATTCTATTCTTTAGATTAAATTAAGTTGGGAACCAGAAAAGAAGAGATCGAGAACATCTGTCCAGTGGTTCAGTCAGCTGCACGGTGGAAACAAGGTGACACATTTGTGATTCAGTAAATCTAACAACAGTGAGCCGTTTCCCTCAGACTTAAAACATATGATCTCTTGTCTTTGATAGTTGGAGTACGCTGGCGTGGATGTTGTCCAGCTGAGGTTTCTGCGATTACACAGCCACACGTCTTTCCAGCACATGACTGTGAAGTGTGCAGCAAACCACTCCGGTACTGCTGGAACGTTTAACCCAACCAAAAAGATTATTCACTTCCTGGGGGACTCTGGCAAAGAAATAACTTCACACCTGACCACCGTGTCCAGGAAAGACTGTGAGGTAAGAGTAGAATATGTTTGGTGATGTCAAAAACACAATTTTTGTCTGTTTAGCAGCTTCATGTAAGTGTAAAACCTGTTTAATATGCTAGTGTTAGAGCAGTGTGCAGAGGGCATCTCAAGAAAAGACGCAGAGAAACAGATATTGAAGGGCACCGTAGACGATATTGGTGATAACAAAGTAATTGAATTAATCAAAGGAGTGAATGTTTTTACATTGTTTGTTGGTAGATGTTCTTGTTCTACTTTAGGCTGCAGATGTAGTCTTTATGTCTCTTCTCTCTATTCCGTTCGCAGGTGGAGGTGGTTGTGACGGTTCGGGGCAGCACGGAGCTGCATCGAGGTGATATGGAACTACTTCCTGTCAGAGATCTGGGTGTAGCGATGACGTCATTATCACCCCAGGTCCCTGAGATCACTGTCGTTTTGGGACCCATCTGCTTCTTGTGACCTATGACCTATGCAAGTTTGTTTTTGTGTGTTTGTGTGTGTGTGCCTGTGCATTTTGAAACTGTAAATATCTCTTTTAAATTGAAAGCAGGGATATATGTTGTCTCGATATTTTATGAACAATTATGTCAGTATTAATTTGCTCAGTGCTATACTGTTTTTATTATTTATTAAGCTGAATTAATTGATATATTTTATCATATGATTCATCATATACATTATGGAATATATATATTGTTATGAAATGTTTATGTAGCACTTATGTTTTTGTTTAAATGAAATTTACCTGGAAGTTAAAGTGTTTGTATCCAATCTCAGTGTATTCAGTGTCTCCTCATCCTCACAGGGGGAGGATGTGTAGCACTATCAAAATAAAAGTATGACTTTGAACATGTGGAATGACATCAAACCATGCACATCTGTTTTTACTAAGCCTGCCTGCACCAACCACACGTGCTCAAATTAAAATGTTAAGAATTTAGAAATCCAGCTCCAAAGTCTCCAAGTTCAAGGATGTCCAGAAGGCAAAATATTGTATAACCACAGGAACATTCAAACATTTCTTAGGACTTTTTTGATTGAGCACAACTGTCAGAATACATCACAAAGTGCCGTTGTATGAGAAAAGGCCTGCTGTCAGGCAGCAGATATGCCCTGCGTCACAGAGTCTTCCAGCAGAACATACAGAATCTTCCATTTACTCCTATCCCTGACAAATTCCCACAAGATCTTTAGTGGTTGTATGTGCTCTGAGACAGAAAGTAGCTGATTTGTATTGGAGAAGAAGATGCTCATGGTTTTTATAAATGCATCCCTGTCTTTGCCGTTGATTGCATTTGCCACACTGGGATCATAAGATAAGTTCAATTCATGATGTATCATGCATCCAACTTAACTTACTATTTAGACTACATTTCAAAACAGCATACCTTCATGAGAATAACTTTAATATTGCAGTATATATTATATTATTATATAAAGCACTTGTGGTGTAAAGCTTGAATTAAATGTGTGATGCAATAAACAGAGAAAAAAGCGTGAAACTTGTGTTGCTCATCTTCTTCACAAGGGGTCACAAGTTTTAGTTTCATTTTAAAAATATTTCTAAATTTATGTTTTAAGTCTTTATTTCTGTCGATCAACACATAAAGATGAACTGTTGAATAAACTAATAAAAGATAAACACATTTTGTGTTTAATCAATTGATCACAGCAAAGCAGGAGCTATGTCACAGTCCTGTATGCAGCGGGAATAATACACATTTTACTTAACTTTACTTTAATATATTATGTTAATTGTTTACTGACAAATAGATACTTTTTATTATAATATAATAATAACAATAATTATATACAAAAACATGTATTATAATAATTATAATGTTTTTTTTTAATTTGTATATCAAGTTTTTTTTAGTTAGTTGTAGCCTACTGATGACGAGTCTGTTGACAGCGAAGGTCAACAGTTTCGGGCGCTGATGACGTCGAAAGGAGGAAAGACTTTCGACCAATCAGCGTCGGCTGCCTTGCTCATCATCTCCTCTGTTTATACAATGGGGAAGGTGAGCAGCAGCAGCCCGGACTGCTGTGATTGAAGGAGTTTGGACGTCGGAGGTCGACTCAACAAGAGAGCCGCCGGCAGTTTGAAGTAAGTCCGTGTCCGGGAAGCCTTCAGACGGCGTTTTTACTCTCCATTCATCGGGTCTGGCAACTTGTTCCGCGGCTAACGAGAGACGTCAACAAGTGAGCTAATTTGACGAGACCTCGGAGCTAGCAGCCGTGAAAGTCACCGGGCGGGAGCTTAACACGACTCACGGTTTGCGTTCATATTAAACCAGCTGTTTATTTTATTTTTTTAAACTCCTACATGTGCAGTTAGCTCGTGAATGACGCGGTGGCTCTCGCGCTATCAGCTGATAGGTGCTAACCGGATTGTTAGCCGGCTGTCAGCCGCGTGTCCGCGTCATGTGAGAGTGATTGTCAACTGTGGATCGCTTTGTTTGTCAGTCAATATCCTGCTCCCAATCACTGTGGTGGAGGTGGAGGTGGAGGTGGAGGTGGCACGAGCTGCTTTTTGTGTGTCCGCGAGCCTGCTGCCTGCATGCTGCCACTGATTCTGTTTTAATTTAATTAAAGGTACCTGTTTCTTCAGGATGGAGAGTGGAGATGATCGTGACCTCCGCTGCCGAGCCGTCCCTAAGAAGCCCCCCTTCCCTGACCTGGACAGCTCTTTGGATGAGGGGTCCAGTCAGGGGCAACACCAGCAAGGCAATGGAGGCAACCACATTACCAGCAATGGTAAGAACATCTGCAATCAGCAGCAACATTAATCTCATGTTCCAGTGAAATGTGTGACTGCATTATGGTGATTCAACCCTGGCCAACCTAACTTTTTGTTCTTTAATTCCAGTGTATAATCCCTGGTTGCATTAGTCACTGAGGTTATGACATGTGGGGGTGCGTTTCCTCTTAAGCAATGTGATGTGACCTGTGATACAGTTGGTGTGATTAAACAGGATAACTCTTTGGGAAATATTAACTCTATTATTATTATTTTTAACTATCAGAAATAGTTAATAATAAAATGTGACGTGGCTGTTTTTGCTACAATGTCACGTCCAGTCTTGTTTGTTTTGTTGCTATCCTGCTTGTGTGCAGATGGGTGGAGCGCGACTGTCCCTTCATTCTGTGTGTGTGTAATGGACCTTAACGACCGCTCCAACTTGTTTGTCATCAGACAAATGTGGCGTCTAATGACCTATAATGACCTTAAACGCAGCGCTCGAATAGATCATGTCATAGGTGTGTCTCCTTTTTGCATATTGCAACACTGGATCGAAAGGCGGATGTTCTTTGTCTTCTGCTATTTCCCAGACTGCTACACCACCACATAATGACTACAACATAATGACTAAAATACCCGGTGATTAGCAACACATACACCAATCTCAAAATAGGTCTATTCTATTAGGTTGAATGTGTAATTGTAAACCTATTTTAATTCTTTGTGAGCAATAAAACCCAAGTGAATTCTTTTTTTATGCAACTTCCCCTCAAATGCCTCACAGATAACAAGTTTGATCAAAACATTTACATGGGGTGAATTGACCTTTACCAGGGCAAAGGTAACCTGGCAACTCTTTTGTCTCTGTTGTTAATTTGGGTGTGTCCAGAGAACAAAGCTTCATCATAATATATGAAAATTACAAAGCAGCATGTTGACATGTTTTTTATTTTTATTTTTTTAATCATATGCTCACACTTGTGTTCTGTCTTTGCAATTTCAGGAAAAATTGAAGTGGAACATGTGATCAGCAAAAAGCTTCAACTGAAACGGAAAGCAGAGGTTAGTAAGTCAGTGGTTTGTATATTTTATATTTTTTCATCCTGATTTTAATCCATAATTTATTTGAGACTGACACACAACCACAGTCAAAAAAGAAAAATATTGTTATCGAGTTTGTATGTAGTCTTTTTGCACACACCTTGATTATTTGATTAATTTAGTATTAAATCTGATTTATTCAGATAAACATTGTTTTCTTAAACCGAATCCCAGCTAGATCGATTTCAGTATCTCTCTATCCTCCATAAACTGTCATTAAATCCGTTATAAATCTGGATTATCTGTGGCATGATGACAAATAGAAAGAAGAGAATGACCGTTGATATGAACAGATTCATACATTGAAATCAAATTTATCATGACTATTTCTTTCTTCAAAATGGCCAGACAAAATAATCAAGGAAATTTGCTCAACATTTTCATATTCTACCAATTTTGCTAATGCTTTCATGAAATGTAGCTGCAACTATGAATTTTCGAACACTTTTTACACCAAAATACTCCACACTTGTTCAAGTATTTTGCAAACCATGAATGATGACTCTTCCTGTGACCTTTGCTCTATTGCTCAGCACCTGAAGACTGACCTGATGCATCAGTTTGACAGTCAGGTTAATGACTTCATGGACAGTCTCATCGAGGAGTCGGCCAGCCTGGAGCCTGCACCTGTATCTGCCGTCTTCTCACCACCGCTGTCGGACAAGGAGAGGAGCAAACTCAGGTGCTGCCTTTTAAACTTCTACAAGCCTATTAAAGCGCTTGGACAGCACGCTTTTTCTCCAATATCTGCTGGTCACTGATGTCAGTCTGTTTTTACCTTTTTCTTTTAGAAATTTCCGGCCTCCTCACGGTCAGGGCAAGCAGTTTGTCAGTCGCAGGTCCCTCTTAGAGTAAGTTGACACACAAGTTGCACTACACTTGGACATCTGCTGCTTGGAGATTGTTTCCCGGGACCAGTGTACGTGTACACATTGTAATCGCCTGCTGTCTGTTTTTCTGCAGTGAACTGTTTGAGGTGAACCACATCAGGACTATCTACCACATGTTTATTGCCCTGCTCATTCTCTTTATCCTCAGTACACTGGTGGTAGATTTCATTGATGAAGGCAGGTAATGTAGAAGACTGCTACGTATGATTATGATTAACCTTTTGTTGAAGTGATGAATTCCTTATATTGCTATCCTGGTAAGATGATTATGATCAGAGGCTTCAAGTGTCTCTCTTCTATTTGATCTCCTTTGCCTCAGACTGGTGCTGGACTTTGACCTGCTGGTCTATGCGTTCGGACAGTTCCCTCTGGTGGTGTGCACATGGATCTGTATGTTCCTGTCCGTGGTGCTGGTTCCGTACACCCTCTTCCACCTGTGGTCGCAGACCCAGGCCGGGTCCTACAGTCATCCTCGGTTGTGCACATTGCTCTTTGGCTCTGTATACCTGCTCTACCAAGCTCTGGGTGTAGGATTCCTGCCCACGTATGTGGTGGTGACCAACAGTTTTCCACCCGCATCCTGCTTCATCATCATCCTGGAACAGGTACATGATCAACGTAGACCACATCCACCCTTGTGGACAAAGTTGTAATCGCGCCTGTGTCTGATTTTATCATTCGTCTAATTTCAGGTGCGTCTAATGATGAAAGCCCACTCGTTTGTGAGGGAGAATGTACCAAGAGTCCTGACCTGGACTAAAGAAAAGACCAGTATGTCAAATGCAGTTCTTATTTCCATATTCATACATTCACACACCTCATATCTCCGTTTTCCTTCTGACGTTGATGAGCAGTCTCACCTGTCATCTATAGGCCCCAGCCCAGTGGTCCCTCAGGTCTCCCAGTATATCTACTTCCTGTTTGCACCAACACTCATCTACAGAGACAAGTACCCAAGGTAAACGGATCCTCTCATTGTTTGTATTTGTTTTATGCAGTAGCTCATGCGTTTAGTAAAATCATGTCTCCCTTAATGCAGGAACCCAGTGATCAGATGGAGCTACGTGGCCACAAAGTTAATTCAGGTACCAACTTAACCCATATTTTATTTATTTTGTATTTATTTCAAGCAAAAGACATTTGACTCTTTATTTTTTAACACTGTATCCATTCCCACCCCACAGGTACTAGGCTGTCTGTTTTATGCCTACTACGTCTTTGTGCGCCTGTGCATCCCTCAGTTCCGCAGCATCCGCCTGCAGCTGTTTGACATGAGGGCAATGGTCCTCTGTGTCTTTAACTCCATCTTGCCAGGTAAGATTAGCCGTCCCTGTGAATAAAATACCCTTTAGTATCACCGGACTCTTGGCTGCAGTAGTAAAAACGTTGTGTATTCTGTGTTATTTTCATTTGCAGGAGTGTTGATTCTCTTCCTGGGATTCTTTGCCTTCCTCCACTGTTGGCTTAACGCTTTTGCTGAGATGCTCCGCTTCGCTGACAGGATGTTTTACAAGGTTCTTCTTCATTCACTGCCAGCAAAACATACATGACGTTCCTATGTTGTTCTTTACTCTCAACTTAATTTGATTACACATCACAGGATTGGTGGAACTCCACATCGTTTGCCAATTACTACCGCACTTGGAATGTAGTGGTCCATGACTGGCTGTACTACTACGTGTATCGGGACATCCTGTGGGTGAGTGGGTTGGGTATTGATGCGATATAGTTTGTAGTATTTTTGCGACATCAGTGTTAAAGCTGTGAGCTACTGTTGTTTTTGACTCTTCTGTTCTCTCCCCACTGTTCCAGATGTCTCGGAAGCGTTTCAGAGCAGTAGCCATGCTGTTTGTGTTTACAGTGTCTGCAGTGGTCCACGAGTACATTCTGGCAATCTGCTTTGGTTTCTTCTATCCAGTGCTCTTCTGCCTCTTTATGTGCTTTGGAAGTAAGTGTTCTCACACTTTGTTTTTGTAATTGTAAATCAGTCACCCAGATTTGCTTGAAAATTGCAGCTAAATCAAATAAATATTATTATTCTCTCTGTGTCATGACACATAGTCAAGTTATGATTTCTTTTTTCATTTTCGCTTCATTTCCCCCCCCTCTTACAGTGATGTTCAACTTCATTCTGCATGACCAAAGGAAAGGTCCCATCTGGAACGTAATCATGTGGACGTCCCTCTTCCTGGGCCAGGGAGTCATTATCTGTCTGTATTCCCAGGAGTGGTATGCCCGGCGCTACTGCCCCCTGAACGAGGTAACAACTGCAACACGGCTTGGTGTGCAGGAACTCAGCTGAAAGTTTTTTTTTTTTTTTCCAGACACAAATTTAGCTTCACATCTTTTTTTTCTTTCCCCATTTCAGCCTTCATTCCTAGAGTTACTGCAGCCTCGGTCCTGGAGCTGTCAGCGAGGCCTGACGGCTGACTCTGATAGGCCGTGATGTACGCGTGGACTACTGCCGGCGATCGTCACTGATCAGTATACGTTTGACCAGCCGTTCTGTTACTGTCTTAACTTAACTTTCATGTCTGTTTTATTTTATTGCACTAAGGACATTAACGTGTATGAATGTATGGAAGAGATCCAGTTAGTATCGGTGCCAAAATGTTCTTTACTCTAACAGCAAAGTCACAGTGATGCCTTAGTCGTTTTATGTTTTTCAAAAAAAAAAACAACAAAATTACAATTTCACATAAAGTCACACGTGAACGCTTTTTATTTTCATGCAATATTTATTTTTCAGATTTGCACCCGTACTTTGGCCTTGATCGACTGTGAAACCACTTCTTGTTCCAATATGATAGTGGTCAACACGACATGGCAGCGAAATGCAAACAAATACACTATACAAACATCATTTTATGCAGTAATTGTTAATATTTAACAACGTTGGCAATTATGGTTTCGATATGTTTGGAAAGCCTTTCAGTGGTGTTTATTTTCACTGACTAAGATTTATTTTGAAAAATGGCCACTGTTTGATGTTTTGTATAAATACACAAGGAAACCGTGGCATCTGTATTTTATCTTCAAAAATGCAGTTAATTTCTCTGCAGAGGATAAAACGACTGTGGCATGCTGACATGGTGACAAAGTGAATCTAAAACTATAAAAAAAAAAAAAAAAAAAGCATGCCACTGAACTTCAAACAAAATGTTAAACAAAATAGAGGTGACAATTACGCTGCATGAAGGTAATATATTTTTGACTGCTGAATGTTTTCTGAAAGGTGTGAATATTTTTCAATTTAACTGGTTTGAATGAACGTTCAGCATCATGGATGGAAAGTTTCCTGTTGACCCAAATGAAGTTTTTGTTTATTCATGATGTTGAGAGTTATGGGAAGGTGAAATCAATACAGAATATCTTACTACTGTAACTGTTGCAGCTGGCTGCTACAATGTTACAACACTTGATTAGCACTAAGGGCTACAGATTGCTTTGTCAGATACCGACTACATTAACGTATACAATGTTTGTTGTTTAAATCCGATACATGTTACAGAATACTCATTTTCATGGCAAACTAATGGAAAAAATAATTACATAGTTTAGTTCCTGTGGTTTTGAAAATGTGTTTCCACATTTGTATTTTCTTTTTTTAGGAAAATCACAATGTTAATGTTGCCAATCCTGACATATTTGAATGCAGGGAGATTGTATTTACATTTGTGAATGAGATGCACAATATGAAGAAAAATAACCAGCGGTGGAAAACTCAGCACTTCCAAAAACCTTATGACCACAAGGTGGCACTATATTAAAAGCTTTTACTTTTGATCCTTCCTCTGCTCAATTTGGCTGTGAATTGTGTGCAGGAGCAAGAGAGGCTTCCCCAGAGTCCCTTACAAATGTTATGCTAACAAACAACAAGAACCAGCAACTTGTCTTTTAAATATGTACAGATTAAAGCCGACATTTCGGAATACCCTATGGTATTACTAAGCAATACCCAAGAACTCCACATTTGGCTAAAGCCTTTGAGATTTTGAGAATCGGGATACTATTTATAGTAGTGAAAAGAACCAATCTTCTTGAAATGAGATATTTGTGGGAGAAGAACCTTTATCTGCCTGTATTTATGTTCATGACCTTGTATATTGGCTGGTGACAGTTTTATGAATCAGTATGTCGTCCTGATTTAAAGACACATCAAAGTATGAGAACTATTCAGAATTTAAAAAATGTTTTTTTTTATGTTCCCTTTATTTTTATTCAACTCTATCTTTGATGAATGGCTTGTATATCATAAATGTTGTATATAATGGTAAATGTGCCAATTAAATTTTATTGGATTTTGGTTTTATTTGGCGTTTATTTGCACATCAGACACATATTAAGCACTTCAGTTGCTTTTATTTATTTATTTTTTTAGAAATCTGTAAAAATCACAAATAACTAGGATTTGATCTATTTGTATGTTTTATGAATCCATATTACTGATCAACTACTGATTCCTCTGTCATCTGCAGAGTCGGCATATTTTATCAAACACTATAATATATTTCTGTAGTTGTATATTATGAGAATAATTGCATGCCTGTACAGGCTGTTTACAGTTTTGTTGAAGTACCCTTTATTTAAAATCAACCCCTCATTCGGGTGACAAAACAATAGCTAATAGTGGCATTCAGAGGGTTTTCTGCATTTTCCTCAAGGACGCGGGGATCTTCCCCCCCCGCCCGCCGGAATCGGGTGCTCGGGAATTGTTGGGACCCGGTTGGTGCTGGAGAGGTGGAGGATCGCGGTGACAGGGGATCGCGGCTAACCCCCCGCCTTGTGCAACACATCTTCTATTCTGCGGTAAAGATGGCGGCGTCAGAGGGGGCGCGTAGCGGCCGGACAACGGCGGAACGATTCTGAAAAAGCTCCGGATTTGACCGAATCTCGCTCGCCAGGTACCGTCGATTTCTGCTCGGACACCATCTGGATCACCTGGATAGAGACGATCGCTGTCACGCACCGCGGTTGCGATTTTATTGTTAAAGGCAGAGTGGGTGGGTTTCACTGATAGCTGCTAACAGTTAGCTAACGGGTTAGCCGAGCGAGCTAATACGGGGGGGGGGCTAGTTAGCGTTAGCTCGGCGAGGAAGAGCGGGGAGGGGATTTGAGGAAGACCATTCGGGCCAGGCCGCTCCAGCTTTGGGGGGGAATGTGAACCTGGGGCGCGCAGGGGGGTTTGCTCGCTTCGTCCCAAACGTCCTTACACCAAACTACCGGGATGGGACAGCAAGTAGGCCGCGTCGGTGAGAGCACATCGACCGGACTACAGCCACCACAGCCCCACGCGTCCCAACAACAGCACCAAGGGAAGGGGAACCGGGGCAGCGGCGCCGGGAAGAGACCCCGAGAACCCGGCAGTAGCACCGGGACACCGCCAGGCAGGACTGCTGCAGTCAACGTGCCGGACCCGGGGATCAATATCTTCACACAGCATTCAGGTAACAAGAGAACCACGTTGGTCAGTGACGATGAAGCCGCTTTTTTTTTTTTACTTTGATATCGGTTTGCCGCTGTCGGCTAGCTGAGTTCATGCTAGTTTGACAACGACGCGTTAGCGGAAATAGCCATGCCAACCGACCTTAGCCGTTACCATGGCTCATCCATTTTACTACGCGAGTGTTAATTTGTCAATTATCTGCGTGTCCGGACTGGAGGCCGTTTATTTGAGAAGAGTGATAACGAAGTTGCTCAGTTTTTTTTTTAAATGCGGGTTTGTTGGAGCGACGTTATGCGCTGCATGTTACCAAAAGGAGAAACGGTGTTATTGAAAAGAGGAAGAGTATTCTGTGCCCAAGCCTGAGGGGTCACGACTGGAGGTTAGCCACTTATGTTTTTCCTCTAAGGCCTCTGTCTCTCTTTGTGTGTGTGTGTGTGTGTGTGTGTGTGTGTGGTGTGAGTGTGAGTGAGTGACACTTGGTTTGGTAAACAGTGATTCTTGCCTCCGGTGGTTGAGCAACAATTCCGCCCCATTAAATCCCCATGCCACCACAGGCTCACATTACAATACCTAGTGGTTTTCACATGCTCACTTGCATCCTCTGTCTGATGATGTCTACTCTGACAACCCAGTCTGCACGGGTTTTTATCCAGCCAGGAAAATGTGTGTGCATTATTTAAAGTCACCCTCTGTCATTGTGTGATTGCACTCATGCAAACATCAATGCGGCACCAATGTGATTTATAATTTAATAGCTTACTCACTGTCGTCGAGTGAATTCATGAGGTAACCCGTGTATTACATGAATACTGTGAGTCATGTATTAAAAATATAAATACAAAACAGAGGTGTGGCAGCAGCTCCTGCTTCAGAGCAATAGCTTTGTTATCTGCTCTGTTAGTCATTGAGAACGTGCAGCTCTCCTATCTGAGCCATGGAGAAGCAGCCCTATTTAATGCCCTTGATGGTCTACTTCTTCCCAGCCTTCTCCCCTTAGGCAGGGTCTCATGGTGGCTGATCTGAGCTTATATGTAATGGTGATGACATGGTGCCTACTTGTTGGTGTCCATTATATCATTATAGTAATGCATTTTATTCATATAGGTCTTTTCACACTCGAGTTGAGTCTGCACAGCAACCAAGACAGCACTTCTCCCTCCCTGTGTTTGTGACATCCCATGCTCAATTTGATGGGACACTCTGAAAGTAAAGATGATGGGATGTTTGATGTCTGTCTACCTGGAGGTGGCCTTGTGTCTCCATCCCATGTGTCCTCTGGTGGATATCGCTTGACATGTGCTGCATAGATGTAAAACTACTGGCGTACCTTTCCTTGTTGCATCCCAGACCCAGGGACACATCGAAGGTGTAACCATTAAACGAATGCAACACGGTTTCAATTCCTGGTTTGCACATCTCAAAAGGAACCTTCGTCCCCTTGGAGTACATTCACAGAGTGACAGACGGACCTATGTGCAGCAGCACTCGCTGTCGGCACTGCTCCGTTCTCTCCGATGTCGGGGCAGGAGTGGCCTTTTTATAGCAGCCAGGATGCAGTCACACAGCCACTCTGCAGAGAGGAGGCTGCTATTCTTCAAAGCACACAATAATAGAACAGAGACTCTTCAGCAAGGAAGCTTGGGAGTATGCACTTTGCTTTCCACTGACTATCAAAGTGCCTTTTTTTCAGGTTGTCTTTTTATGTGATAATGACGTAACATTTCCTTGCACATCTTTGTGGGTGAAATTTGGTCTCGTTCTTTTGAGGAGGCTATTTTCGTTGTCTGGACGTCAGTGTTGATTAGGGATGAAACCCAAATATATTTTCATCATTTGTTACATCTTTTAGTTTGTAAAATACCCAAAACACACAAGTTACAAGCCCAAAAGTAATTTTTTTTCTTTAGTATGCTCTGAAGCCACAAAACAAGTATGTTGGTTTTACTTAATGTAAAGTATGATTTATAATAACAAAACATATAAGCTTGCAACTTGAATTTATAGTCACCCAAAGTCTCAAATTAGAAACAACCAATTTCTGTTGATTGACAAATCTGTTCAGCAGAAGTGTTGATTGAATGAATGAGATGGCCAGATTTGATTTCTGTGAGTTTGACATTGGCACCATGTGACCGGGGCTTGGCAAGAGGAAGTTAAGATAAGATGAACTTTATTGATCCCATGCGGGGTAGTTAAAGTGCCACAGCAGCAAAAGGAAGGACACAAACAGATAGTTTCGTTGTGAGTCATCCAGTGGGACAAAGTGTTTGAGAACAGATCTAATTCAGTGTTGGGGTGCATTTTAGTGTTTTCATAGGAGAGAGATGGCACTCAGAGTCTTTCCCTTCAAAGTTACCAGAGATCAACGTATTGAAGTGGTTTTATTAATCCGTCTTTAACCTTAATTACAGAGTAGCAAACTTCAGAAGTTAAATGATGCCTTCTTGGGATGTAATTGAAAGGTGCCAGTCTATAAGGAATGCGTTTTTTTGTCTGTTGAACTCGTATGCCTGTGTGTTGCTGCCTGTCTTTCCAGTGATAATCAGTGGGTGTCATGTGCACATGATTCCACTAGAGTTTCTATCAGTATGCCTGAAACCACTGAGTCATTTTAGCAGGGTAAACAGGAGCCTGGTGGCCGTTGGTGTACATTGGCTGCTAATAAGCCTACCCGTCTGCCTCCCCTTATGTCTGTCTTGTCAGTGGAAGTCACATTTTTAAAAGTCTGTAGTCTCTCCAGCTTTTGGTTTGCCTTTCTCTCTCTCTCTCTCAGCCTGTGCTTTGCTCAGGTGTGCAGCATTTCTCCTCAGCGTATCACTAATTGAGCATCCCTGCCTCCCAACAACACAATGTTTACCCCTCTAGAAAGACAGGCTAGCTAGAAAACACAGAGCTAAACAAGGACAGACAGGGAGCAGACCACCTCAGTGCTGATTCAAAGGGATCTGGCCAGACAGCCAGCCCCTGAGAGTATTGTTTTGAAGCGCAGTATTGGTGATCCAGGGGCTGCAACGTATTGATGGTTCCACCTTTCTGGCCTTGTCAGGAGTTCAGAGATCTCCATCTCTGCGGTGGCTTCATCTGATACACACACACTGCAGTGAGGCGAGTCCTTTGTACCGACACAGAGGGGGGCTCTGTTGAAAAATTGGTTTCATTAACATTCCACTACGTTTTTTTTGTCACCTTCACACTTTTCTATTTTGTCCTCTTTAAATGAAACGTATATCTTGGAAGAAATCTGGATGTGTTGGAGTGATTGATTGTGTAAAGGACCGGTAATGGTACTTCTGACTTTCTTCCAAATCAAGCGGTAGGCTAATCTATTTCTACTCTAAAAATATCATAGAAATTGGGGCAGATGAGCAGATTGGAATTTTTTTTTTTTGGCAGTAGTGCCGATAGTGAATGTAGAGCCGACTGTACCTAAAGTGCAGCGCTGTGAAAGCTGCCCAGAGGAGAAGAGAAATGCCTGGATCCAGGATCCAAGGACTTAAGCTGATTTGCATCACGGGTGAAATTAGATTAGAGACAAATCCACTTTTCTGTGGCCTCTATGTGCTAAAACCCCCAACAACCAGGGTACGTCACACAGCAGCCACTGTAATATCTGGGCAAAGTCAAGTTTCAAATCCTTCAGCAGTTTTCGGTGAGATAGAAAATATCTTGGAGTGAAAATGATTTGGGGAGATTAGATTTGGTGATTTAAAAAAAAAAAAGTCCTAGTGACTGCTAATAACCACTAGGAGGAGCCATGGCCACACCTCCGGGTGAAACTGTCAGAATGATTGTCTCAAAGTGTGTCTGTGCAGATCATTTGAAGACAATCAGACGTGGTTTATGTCCATAGACTGCCTAACATGTTGCGTTCTGTAATGGATGATTGTTAAATCATTTATGTTTCTCAGTGCCTTCACCCTCATTAGATGTGTCCTGCATTACAACTGGCTGTCTAGCCTCTCTGCTGTTAGTCCCTGTAGTTGACCTTCTCTGTCTACAACCGTCATCTCTGTTGACCTCTGGCTGGTTGCAACAGGCCTTAACCTCGAATCTATCTAAGTAGAGTTATCCCTTAGAAACAGAAAAGCTGCTTCACTTAATGAACTGTTACTGCACTGAAAACAAAATTCAGACATTTATCTCATTTGCAGTCATATAGTAAGAAACTGAACCAATATTTAATGAAGATTCCTAAAAGTTTAAGAGTTGAGATTCTTTTTTTTTTTCTCTCCAAGGGTATGTGACTGCTAGCTTCTGTGCCCAAACTCCCAGTTGTAGCCTTGAGCCTTTGCATCTGCTACCAGTCATCCTTCTGTAGTTCCCAAAACCACAGTCCTAGTTTCTATTCCTTGGCCTCGGCTCTCTGCAGCTTATATCATTAAAGAGTGAGGATTAATCAGAAAAGCCAGTGATTGGCTGTGCAGATGGTGAAACCACCCTTTGCGTCTGTCAGCTTAAAAACACCAAATGTTTTAAACTTGTGTAGAGGTCTGGCCAAATTGTCGTAGTGGCTTCTAGTTAAATAGCAGTTTTCACTCTTAAGCTGTGATGGTGCAGCAGGGGGGGAAAAAATGAGATATGGGGGTAGGAAAGGGGGTCAGTCCCTGTGCCAAGTCTGTCGAGCATTGATTTGCTTCCAGGATCAGTCTTGTGTTGCTGGCATTATCACTGCTGTTTATCTTCTGGGTTGCAGGCTGGAGACTTGGCTAGAAATGCACACTTGCACCCTGTAAAACACCCACACATGCACACTTGTTCTCTCCGTCCACATTTTTTAAAGTGAATCAGAAATGTGGCGCAGATTTTTCTGAGGATTCTCCAGCACGTCCTACCGACCACACAGGGCTCGGGACACAATACACATTTATACAGGGGTTACAATTAAGTATAGTACGCTAGCAAGGCAATTATATGAAGAGAGTTTTTTTCATCCAATTGTAGGGATACTGCGTAAAAGAACATCTGAATTAAAAAAAGTTAACTTTTTTATGCATCTCTACAGTGAGATCATTTACAGTTTTTGCAGCCTGAGCCACAGTTTGTCACACATCTTTGCATAAAAATGATTTGTTAAAAATCTGTTTTTCAGAATCATTAACCGTATCACAAAACATCAGTATACTGTGTGTATTAAACATTCCTTACACCCCATACTGACCAGTCACTCAGAATGATTTAATATGCCCTAAAAGTGGATTTTACATGACTTTTAACGATTGACTTGATGAAGGTTTGCAGTAGGACTTTTTTAGTCGCAGTTAATTCATTGCAAATAATTACAAACGCAACCGTGCTGCTCTGCTGTCGAGTTATATACCAATCCAGTTAAATCAGTTTGCATTTTAGACAGTATATGTCAGATGAGTAGGGGAACCATATATGTGGGTAATGGCATGGCATTTACATTGAATGTGGATGCTCCACTGGCCTGTTTTCGACAGCCAGAGGCATCTGGGCTATCTGACTAAGAGCTTGATGGAAGAAAAATCTCCCTTTGGGCTCTGGTCAGTTCTTTAATCTGATTAATTGTAAAGCAGCTTAAACCTACACCCTAGCACAGTTCAACCACAACACACACACACACAGCTTAGCTGTGCAGACATCAAGATGAGTCCCTCTCTGCTTCTTTAAACCATCAAAGCAAAAAAGCAAGGAGGAGGACGCAAGCAAGGAGGGTGCACTTTATAAGGCTTGGGGAGATTTGCTGTGGTGAACACACCTCTTTACCTGCAGGGAGTGGAGAACATAAACACACACACACCTCAGCCAGATATGTTACACTGTCCACACATGCCATTGGATAATGTATTGGACAAGAGCAGACATATCTGCCGCGAGAACTAACATCTCCTGTAGTTATGTCAGCGTAATATTTCCATTCAGTGTGCTTTTGTGTGAATTTATGGCTTCTACTGGACAGCCCAAAGGCATGTATTTGCTTTTTAAAACTGTACATCTCAAGGACTGAATGATGTTTTTAAGCACAGATGGGTCAGAGAGCATGGATGACTGTAGTTTAACTCTATATTTTGTTTGTTTGGATATTTAATCTGTTTATTAATGTATAGAACTGGCCTTACTATATGCAGCTGTAGATTTATGCGATATCTGAAGCAGATCAGTTAAGTTTTAGGGGGAGTTTTTCAAGACATTATATGCCACCCGGCCTCTGTGCTGTCACATAAAGAAGCACTTAGCTTTGTTGCCAGCGCACCTAGACGGAAGCACTTAGAGGCCATTATTAACCCATAACAAGCCCTGAGAGGGGCAGGGCAGGGCGAACTGTGGGTTAGGGCTCCATTCCAGGATGAGCCACTCGCCCTTAGGCCCGTACTGTTGTTTTTCCATTCCCTGATCAATGTCTCCCCAACAGCCAACATGGTGGTAGTATGGACAGAGCTGAATAGAGAACACCGTCGGGTGTTTTCCAGTAGCAGTCGGCCTCTATTGCCTAAGTGCCTCTATTATTACTTACTCAGGTGTAAAAAGCGTGGGTCTGATTCGAGAGAAATGGCGGGCTGAATCATTTACTTGCCTGACTCGAGGGAAATGAAGAGTAAGAGGGTGTCCTACGCTTTGACATTAATAAACCTGACTTGACCCGAGTCCTTGCTTTCCTATACGCTGAAAGGTACTGTTCCCAGCAGCAGCCGGTTTGCATGTGCTTATATAATTACTGAGAAAGTTTCCACTTTCTGATGAACTGATCAGCAAGCAAAAGTGTTGTCCTTTCCCACAATACATTTCTAGTCCCCATAGACAAAGAACTATCTTTCTGAGCCTGTCCCCACACACACACACACACACTTGTGATGTGGCATTAATGAGGCTGTTGTCCTTTGTCCAGTCCTCATGAACAACAACTGACTCTCCTCTCTTTTCTCCAGCTATGGACTGCCTAACGAATTGTTGGTGGATTGCTCATAATTCCTGGTACTATTAGACATATTAGACATATTAGAAACAGGCATGTCAACTAGCATTCAGTTTTTTAAGCATTTATACATCTTCAGTGTTTCCCCTAGAGTTTTTTTCAGGCCCGGTGGTACCCACCGAAAAAACCCTAAACAGACGAGACGTGTGGGATGGTGTATCGGTGCAGTTGGATTAAGTCAGGTGGCACAGCAAGCAGTCTGCAATTCTGCAATTATTATATTTGCATTCAACATTTTTGTTCAACCAGAGTGTATTCAAGATCACAAGGAGAGAGTGACTTATTAAGGTGCCGGTTGATGGAAATGATGCAAAATTATGGGCCAGAAAAATATGTCTGGAATATGAGGAGCATCACATTAATAGGTACAGATTCTGTAAAACACTACAACGACATATGAGTGCATATATTGTCTTATTTTATCAAGTAAAATATAAGTTATAGGTTTACTCAACAACCTAATAGTTCATAGAAATTCAGGTAGAAATAGGTTAACTCAGATTTCCACATCTTATCAAAAACAATCCGTATTTTATTAACATAGGCTGCCTAAGGGCGCGATCAGTAGCGTGCCTCGGCTCCAGCCCAAACGGGCTTTGGCCCGTTAGCCGGTTGTACATACGTCATCACGTCCTAATACTACACACGCATGGCTTGATGTTGTTTTTAAGGAGAGCCGTCTCTGCATTTATTTCTCGACAACACTCGACCTGCATCAGCGAAAGTGCGTCCGGTTCCGGTACCGGTCCGGTTCCGCTCACACCACAAGTCTGAAGAGTGCAACAGCTTATCAAAATACAATGTAAACTTTCCGTGTTTTCAAAGTAGAAAGCGGCATCGTGGTGGTTTAACGAGGCAGAGCGGCATCAGAAGAACATCAAGCGCGTAAAGTACACGAAGAAGAACGTAGCGGGAGCGCGCGGCGTGGATTGTTGCGGCCGCGCGTCTTGCGGAGCAAGTCTACTGTGCTGCGCGGAGGCGCTCCTAATGTAAATGATTATTGATTCATGAATGAATTGATGGGTGGCTTATTTTTGGTGTATTGATTTTTTTTTTGGCCTGGTGGCTGGTCTCCTTGGCCAGGCCTGTACAATGGTAGGGGAAACACTGATCTTGGCTGATAAAACCATTAAAATGTACTCTATTAAATACAAATATGTCCTTGAACAATACAAGATACACTGCATTAAATCCTTCAAGAGAAGTAATGTGGAGGCTGTTTATTTGTGTTTGTTGATGGGTATATCTGCACACATACTTCATAGCACTGATAGAGCTTCAAATAGAAATCATTTTCATTGTCGATTATTCTGGCAATTATTTTCTTAAATCATCATCTTTTGCCTGTCCAAATAGTTGCTGATTTTTGGATTACAACGCATCGATTCACCGTTGTAGCTCTAATACTAATATTTACCTCAAAATTTGAAGTACATACTGAATAGATTTGTGCCCTGATATCACAAACGGTGTATGTCCATGTTTCTGTGTTGACCACACAACACCAGCATGTGTAAAAGACGTGGGGCTGATTGATGGAGGAGACGGTCTGAATCAGCCGGCGTGGGGTACGTGGGGGAGGCAGGTGCATACATGTATGTGACTATTGAGTGAATACCTTGTGTAATAGTTCCACTACTGAGGAAATTATTCAGACTGATAGCAGGAAGCAGAAGCGTCGTCTTTTCACACGTAAACAAGGGGAAATTTTACTCAACCAGTCTCCTGAGCCAGTCTTTGGTTGTAGCGTTGATACTTGTGTTTCTCTATAGGGCTGCAACGAATGATCATTTTCATTATTGATTAATCTGGCAAATATGTTATTGTAATTTGGTCTGTAAAACATCTGAAAATGAGAACAATGCCCATCACGATAGCCTTAATTATTAGGTGACATCTTTAAATTTCTTGTTTTGTCCACAGTCCAAAAAAAATGTTTATTTTTCCGATTCAAGGGTAATGAGGACTAAGAGGGTCTCTTCAAATCTCACAAACATGTCCATGTTTTGGTGTTTATGAGACAGTTTGAGCAAAGAAACTGCTGATTTGTATCAGTCAGACACAATGTGATCATCAGAAAGGTTGATACTAGATTACAACACACAGTAGACAACCTAAAACCCGTCTCTCCAGCTCTTTCCCACCTGTTTTGACGAAATCCATGACGCTCCTTTTATTATTCACCTCTTCTGTCTCTGAGTCGCCCGTGGGATCTGATCTGGCCTGTCCTACGAGCTTATGTAACGTCCTGTGTACATGGGACTCATCTGCGGCATTGTCTCAGGTTTTTGACTGGATTTCCTGCAGGCAGCCAGCCATCCATCCCCGCACCACCGTCACTATGTGCTCCGCAGCGTTATTTCTGGATGTCATGCTGCTACGTTTTGTTCTCCGGCTGCTAAAAATACAGCCTTACCTTGCTGGTCATGGGCCTCAGACACGATCTGTATTGTTTCTGATTAGGGTGTGGAAGTTATTGTATTATGTCGTGTAGGACTTTGGCACAAGGTGATGGGCTAGTGAAGGGAAAGCTGTATAGCGGTATGGAGGTACAGACTCATACAAACAGCTGCAGGGGAAGCAACAGGGTTGTTGGGGAAAGCCATGGAGATCGTCTCACCATTAGTGTGCGTGTGTGCGTGTGTGTGTGTGTGTGTGTGTGTGTGTGTGTGTGCGCGCGCCTTAGGACCAGGGTCACCTCTGTCCCAGCTGTCTTAGGGGGTGCAGGCTTGTCATGCCCCTCAGACTTGCATATTCCCTTTCTGCTCCACTCAACACAAAGCCTTCGTTTCTCCAGAAAGCACATGTGCTACACTTCACAGCACAAACACACACACACACACACACACACACATCGAGGGAACCGAACAGGCACACGCCATGCCCCACGCAGACCAACTGCTCCCTCAATCAAACGGTCCAGCACATGAAGATGAATGAACGAATGAATGCTTTATTTCAAACATGTGAATAATATATTACACTTGAAGCAAGTCGATAAAAGCCTTTGTCTGTTTGAAAAAGTGAGGAAGAAGCATTAGCTTATTAATTCCTACCCCTTCTCCACTTAATACCTAGTACTATAGGTTATCTTACTTCCTGTGTATCCTGTTTTTTTATATATATATACAACATTGAGCTGGACCAAGTGAGACAGCATTTTTCGCTTTTTATCCAGCTTAAGGATTTTCAAGAGCTCTATGAAAAAACATATTGATTTTAATGGATCTTGATGCTATGCTAGGAAAGCAACTTGATGTGATTCGGTTATTTGATTTGCACCTTTTAGAGTACTTGACTCATCAGAAATGTAGTTTCTTTTGGTGAACTTGGTGAACAAACGTGTATAGCCCAATATACACTATTTCATTAAAAACATTCCTAAGAAGAGTGATGTGATATGTAGCTATGTAAGAGGAGCAGCTCTGACAGTTGGCTCAGCCTGGCAGTTGTACTCATGCACATTTACACACACACACACACACAGTGTCGGTCAATAGGACCCCCCCCTCCTTCCCTAGGGGAACAAGACCAGCCATCTGCTGTTGGCCACAGCGCCGAGGCCTCACACACTCCCCCACCCCACATCTACACACACATGTCACATTCAACTCCACTTTCCTCCATAACATACCCCCCACACACTTTTCTCTTTTTTTTTTTTCTCGACTTCCTCTCCTCCTCTCTGCCACGTTTTGCCATCCCTTACAGTGCGTTAAACCGCAGAGAACATCAGTCATGGATGTCTGTGCTCTCCACATGGACCTTGGAAATCCTGACTCCCCCTGGCCACATCAAAGCTAATGGGGTGTTCCCAGCAGGAGGCTGCTAGTCACTACTGTAACTTCAGAAGTTTAGGTGGTTTGATTCAAGGACAGCGTGGGTAAATACTTTGACTGGGGGGTCTCCGTCTCTTTCTCTCTCTCTCTGATTGCTTGGCGTACAGCATTTGTATTCTCGCAGTGAAGGAGATGGTTTTAAAGAAGCAGCTCGTGCTTCGGGAGAATGTACACTCGTGATTTTTGGTCTACGTAGACAGAAGTCGAGCTTTAAAACAACGGTTTGGGAGTCAGCGCGACGGATCCAGAGAAGCACATTGGGACTGAAGATGTACTGGGAGCTGTGGCTGAGCCAGGTCACGGCAAGCGCTGCACTGCAGTGCATGCTGGTCCAGAACAAAGGTGGGCAAGAGTTGTTGTGTGTAGATGTGGACAGACTCGACGGTATTGAGCTAAATTGTTTGTCAAAGGAGAGAGAGAGAGACATTGAATGCTGATTTGAGCATAATTAAGAAAACCTCTCTGCTCTCATCCACATGCATGGCATGTGTCTTCCACATGGTGTGGACTAACAACTGGAAATGCTTTATGTCTTGATGAATTTCTACTGGCCCTGCCAGATTAGAGCGATGGCACAGATTTCACTCATTACTTTGAGTCTCAGTATTTAACATGGTTTAATCGCATACAGTGTCTCTGAGGCTTACAGTTGAAAGCCTGCATCATTCTCACTGACTTAAGGCGTTTTCACATTTAGTCCTCTTAAAAGGAACTCCATCCTCTTAAAGTGGACCAACATTAAAGGGACTCGAGTTGTATTTGTGCTCACATTGTCAGTTCATTTGAAAGAGGACTCTGTTCTTGTTTCTGGTACATTCAGCTCTGATGGGGCCTCAGCCACACTATAGTCCCGACTTTCATCACTCTGCTGGTCAGTCCCCTTCAATGACATCCCTCATGGCAAGCCTAGATGGCTAACACATAACGATAGAGAGCAAAGCCAACTTGGAGCGCGTTGTTTTTACGATGCACGGGTTAAGCGAACTGCAACGTGGACTTGAAGCGAACGGTAGTCACACCTACTCATGAGGTGCAGGTCCACCTTCCGCCTTTGTATTTCCCTCTAGGCTTGTTGTCAGGGATGCCTTTTCGAACGACTGCCAATCGTTATCAGCAGATAAAAATAGATGTGTTAATGGCATTAACACTCCGAGTTGCCAAACCAAATTTTGAACAGCTAACGACATTGACAGAGGTTGCATTGAGTTACAGTATGATGCATTCAGGTTCTATTGGGTGTAAATGATAACGTTATCATTCTGTGTTTAAATGATCTTGTAAAATGATGGAACATTCTGAGAATACAGTTGTTTGAAGGCCATGTTTATACATTATTATATAAAATAGATATTTCAGAGGAACTTTATGACATTAAAGCAGTGTTGTGAGGAAGCCCCTGTGCCAACCTTTAAACTATCAATTGAAAAGCATTGACCAGCATTGTGGTGGATGAAAGAACTATGGTGTAAACAGAAAAGGCTACTTTGTGCTTGTTTTAATCACAATTGTGAATTTACACCAGCTTTCCTTTAGCTTGGTTGTCTGACGTTGCATTAGCGTTTGTAAGTTTGGCTGGTTGTGCAATTACTAGACCTAGCTATATCAGATATGGGCCGATACTGACTCAAATGGCTGGATTGTATATCGGTGACAATGGGACTTTAAATACTATGTTTATGGGGGGCGCTAGTGAGCGACTGATGGAGTAAGACGCTTAACTCGGAGCTCCTGCAGAATATGCTATAATTTCATAATTAAATGACACCAAATCTTCAAATTACATTCAATACCCTACAAAAACCTCATTAGTACATTGAAGGAAGACCCGAAGAGAGTCCAAGTGAAGTCGATGGCGTCTAATCTCCGAAAATATAAATTCGAGGGCACGTCCAACACAAGGCCCAACACCTCCTCGAGTAAGAGTTCAGGTAGCCCCACCTCGGCCACGCCTGAGCCCAGGAACACACCGACCATGGACATCACCGCAATCAAGACGGATATCCTCTCCTCACTGAGAAAAGATATATCCGCGGTAATAAGAGAGGAATTGAAGAGTGCCTTAGCAGACGACTTTGAATCTATTAAGAGGGAATTGACGGCAGTGAGATCTGAAATAGCTAACAATGCTACGGCTATCCACGCTGAGCTCGAGCATGTGAAGGCTAACGTCGGAGCTGTTGAGGAGGGACTGTCAACATGGTCGGACGAGGTCGTGTCAACACAGCGCACAGTGAAAGATCTTGAGAAGTTGGTGGGTGATCTAAGAGAAAAGTGTGAGGACTTGGAGGGGAGAATGAGGAGAGGAAATATTCGGATCACGGGAGTCGCTGAGCAGCCGGGGTCCAGCTCGCCCGCAGCAGTTGCGAAACTCCTCAAAGAAGTTTTCCAGATGGATAAAGAAGTGATGGTCGAGCGCTCACATCGCAGCCTGGTGCAGAGAGGAGCGGGGGACAGGCCGCGCGTAATCATCGCAAAGCTACACAAGGAAGGAGACGCTCTGGCCATACTGAGGAAGGCCCGGGACCGAGGCGGCAGACTCCAATACGACGGAAATACGATCGCTGTATTCCCAGACTACACGGTCAACGTCGCCAAAGCCAGGGCGGCATTTACAGATGTCAGGAAGATGCTGCGGGGGAGACCGGGAGTCCGCTTTGGAATATTCTTCCCTGCTCGATTTCGCATCTCCCACAATAACGAGGAGAAGGAGTTTCTGGATGCCACTGAAGCCATGGACTACGTGAAGAAAAAAGTCATCACAACAGCGGAGCCAGAGAACTGATCGTGCCCGTATCTAACACGGGAGGTAACGTGTGATCACATCCTGTGATGTTTCTGATAGTTAACGATCAATGTGAGTACTATACGCCTCAGTACTGTGTACGATATGTTTTGTCTTCGTATAGTAGTACAGTATAGGTCCTTCCTGGGTGTTCGTATACTGGGATGCCGGCACGACTGTACGCTGAGATGGGGGTTTTTTACGTTATCATGCGCGTGCCCGGCACATAGTGTGAGTGAGCGGGAGACCTTATCAGTACACTGGAGTGGACTTGTTTTCTAAGTCTTCATTTCATTTATTCATAATATTATTGCTACATTTGGTTTGTAAACAATGCATAACAACTCTGACTACATATGCATTGTGGGGAATTTGTCGTCATAGTGTCTTTGATAAAGTGCCTTACTCTGCGGGAGCATGAGTGTTCAACAAGTGATTGTTATCCTGTCTGGCTTTGTGTCTAGGCAAAGGCGAACGTCTTTAAGTACGGTTCGCACAGCTGCACGTTCTGACCCGCGGCCCGGGACCCCGTCCCAAGAGACTGACCAGTTAATGTTGGTTGAGTTCACGTTTCTTTCAACCTCATGGTTCGCTCTTTCTATGCAGATCCCTCTGTTCCCCAGGGATCCCAATGTAAAAATAAGAGCTATTGGGGAATTGTTTTTCCCCCCTGTTCCAACACAGATGGTATATGATAATGCTTAAACCGATGTACAAGCACACTGCTGTTTTCACTTATGGATATTTTTGTGTTTGTTCTGCTTGTTTTTTGTTTTGCATTTTTTTACTTTTTTTTTTTTCCTACATCATCTTCCCAAACCCATTCTCTAACATCCACCCTATCATATGCAGGCACTGTATAGTTTTGTACGACCCTTCTGTGACTTCTCCTCCTCACCTGCTCCCTTATCTGTCAGTATATTATCTGAAGCTAAAGGGTTGTGTTGTTCCATATTCTGATGCTCAGTCATGGGATCCCTGAAGGTAATTAGTTATAATGTCAAGGGTCTTAACAGTCCCATAAAGAGGAAGAAAATCCTTAATCAATTAAAAAGAGCACATTGTCAGATAGCCTTCTTGCAAGAAACCCACTTATCAGATGTAGAACACGATAAACTCAAAAAATCTTGGGCAGACAAAACATTCTACTCATCACATAAATCAGGTAGAAAAAGAGGAGTCTCCATATTAGTGCATAGACATGTTAATTTTACACCCACTAACGTTCGTAAGGACTCTGAAGGGAGATTCGTCTTAGTAAATGGATCTATTGATGGCATACAGGTCTCATTGATGAACATATACGCCCCAAATGAGGATGAGCCAAGCTTCATTACTACAATTTTTGCCACAATACTACAGCACACCTCCGGTATTCTACTGATGGGAGGGGATTTCAACTGTGTCATGTCCCAACATATGGATAGACAGCCGCCATCAAAAACACCCATTTCTCGAATGAGTAAAACACTCAAACACTTGTCGAGTGAGTCGGGGTTAGTGGACGTTTGGAGAACTAAATTTCCTAAAGGTAGAGATTTTACTTTTTATTCCCACAGACATTTGTCTTATTCAAGAATCGATTTCTTTTTCACCCCCAAAGCAGAGCTACATAGGATAGAGGACGTCAAGATCCTGCCAATAACAATATCCGATCATGCACCTATTGAAATATCATGGGACATAGGACATAGATTAACGACCAAACAGTGGAGACTAAATGCATCACTTTTAAATGACAAAGAATTCACTACTTTTGTAATAAATGAACTAAAGGACTATCTTGATATGAACATCTCTCCTGAAACATCCCCCCTCATCCTATGGGACTGTGCTAAGGCGTACATTAGAGGCCGCATCATTTCATTTGCAAGTGCAAGAAAAAAGGATAGGGTAGCAAGGCAGCGTGAATTGGAACACAAAATAGTACGATTGGAACGACAGCATAAAAGAACACTAACTCCCAATTTGCTCAAGGAGCTCAAACAAACACGGAGAGATTTAGACAGTCTGATTACGGAAAAGATTGAGGGTAATTTGAGGTTCACTAAGCAGAAATATTATGAAAATGGCAACAGAGCAAGTAGACTATTGGCCTTAAGACTTAAAAAACAACAATCCTCTAATATAGTACACAAATTAAAATTTAGTAATTCAACACTCACAAAACCAGACGAAATTGCAGGGTCTTTTGCTGAATTTTACAAATCCTTATACACAAATACAGACACCTGCACCGATGATAAAGAATTGGCACAATTTTTGAAAGATATTAATTTAGAACAGTTATCTGAGCCGGAGGCAAAGGAACTAGATGAACCTATCAAAGAATCGGAAATACTACAGGCCATCTCTACATTAAAAAATGGTAAAAGCCCTGGACCAGACGGCTATATCAATGAATTTTACAAAACATTTAAAAAGATAGTGGCACCCTTGCTGCTAAAAGCCTACCATTATGCATTGCAATGTGGAATCCTGGCACCCTCTTGGAGGGAAGCGACAATAGTTGTAATACATAAAGAAGGAAAGGATCCTACCAAATGTGAATCATATAGGCCAATATCCTTGTTGAATACAGACCTACGTATATTAACATCCATATTAGCAAGGCGTGTTAATAAAATTATAACAAACATTATTCATCCAGATCAAACTGGGTTTATCATTGGAAGATATTACGCCGACAATATTAGAAGACTGTTAAATTTGATGACCCATTCAGAGACTAAAGGGAAGGAAGCAATGCTACTATCACTAGATGCCCAGAAAGCGTTCGACAGAGTATCCTGGCAATACCTTTTTCAAACATTGAAACGGTTCCAATTTGGCCCTAAATTCATTCAGTGGATACGAATCTTGTATTCCAATCCACAAGCTGCTGTGAAAGTGAACGGGTTTCTATCAGACCGATTTGCCTTGGAGCGAGGATGTAGGCAGGGATGTTCTCTTTCGCCTTTATTGTTTGATTTAAGTATCGAACCATTAGCACAGCTTATAAGGGATGATAATAACATAAAGGGACTGTCAATAAATGGAGAACAACATAAATTATCATTATACGCAGATGACGTGCTCCTGTATCTCGCTGAACCTACAATAACAATCCCACGTTTAAAGGACATTATCTCCACATTTGGGTATTTTTCAGGATATAAAGTTAATATAGACAAAACGATGGCCATGGATATAGGTAATACAATTTCCCAAACAGTTAAGGCCCAGAGTGGGTTTAAATGGCCCAAAGATGGAATTAAATATCTTGGCATCAAAATTCCCCCACTGTTAGAAAACTTATTTCACGTGAATTACGGAACCTTAATGCAAAATATTAGCAAGGAGTTGGACAGATGGTCGACGCTCCCCTTATCCATGGCAGGTCGCATCGAGTGTATACGAATGAATGTCCTACCTAAACTACTCTACCCATTCCAGATGCTGCCTGTAGACGTCCCTAAATCTACATTTGATAAACTAGACAAGCTGATTTCAAAATTTATATGGCAATCAAAACGTCCTAGGGTCAGACTAAAAATACTTCAGCTATCCAAATCACAGGGGGGCCTCAAACTCCCAAACTTCAGGTTGTATTTCTGGGCTGCGCAGTTGAGACCCCTAATAGCATGGCTGCAAGACTCTGTATGTACAAGGTGGCTAGACATTGAGAAAAGCACATGCCAACGGCCCTTACAGACTCTGCTTTTCTTAGATGTTCCGATTGGTGAGACTCAAATGAGCGAGTGGACTAGGACCACATTGAAGATTTGGAGAAAAATAAAACTATCTTATGGGCTGCCTAAAGCAATCTCAGCATTAACCAACATTGGTTTCGTAGATGGTTTTGTTCCCTCTCGGATGGACTCAGGTTTTAGAAAGTGGTCTGAGTACGGCCTCACAAACCTGCACCAACTTCATAAAGATGGGTGTTTTAAATCATTTGAACAGTTAAGATTGGAATTTACACTCCCCAATACAGACTTTTTCAGGTATTTACAACTAAGGGACTTTGTGACAAAACATAGAGAGTGGACTAAAATCCTAGAGCCCACCACAATTGAAGAATTTTTGATAAAATTACAAATTGGTAGCGGAAATAAGAAAATTATTGGCCATTTTTACAAACTGTTTATAGATATGTGCTCCAACGAAACTCTTCAGATTAAAGAAAAATGGGAAAATGAAATGAATATAGGCATACAGCAAGACGGGTGGGAGGAAATATGTACAGCAGCACATCAAGTAACTAACTCTAACACATGGCAGGAATTCAGGTGGAAGATAATAATAAGATTTTTTAGGACACCAGCAATCATATCCAAAATGGGGCCCACGCACTCGGATAGATGCTGGAGAAGTTGTGGGTCACACATTGGTAACCTTACTCACATACTTTGGACATGCCCTAAACTGGAAACATTTTGGGACGAGGTCTTTGAGGCACTTGGAAAAGTATTTCAGAAAAATGTTAATAAAGATCCCAAGATGGTAATGCTTGGACTAATACCAAATGACATAATTGGAAGGGGGAAAAAATACCTTTTACAAATATTACTGATTGCAGCTCTCAAATGTATTACGGTTAAATGGTTAAAAGCCGACCCTCCAACATACAATATGTGGATTGAAAAGGTATGGGAAATCTATCATATGGAACAAATAACTTATTCCTTGAGGCTTCAAAAAGATGTATTTGTTAACAGATGGAGACCTGCCATGACCGTACTAATGCAGTAAAAGTTATGCTATTTTTATTGTATATTATTTTGCTTTATTTTATTTCACCTCCTTTTATTTATTTTCATTTACACTACTTATTATGTAATTACTTACAGCTATGTTTGTGTGTTACTCTTGTCTAATTATGTAACTAACACGTTTAACCTGATGCATATTCTTAAATGCTGTATTAAGCAGATCATAAATGAAAAACAGCAGACTAAATGTGAATCTACATGTATATGTCTGTATAAGCTGTAAAAATTGAAATAAAAATTAAGTTAAAAAAAAAAAAAAAAAAAAAATACTATGTTTATTATTTATTTTAAGATTTACTCTTGAATTGTAATTCCTGTTTATTTTAAAGATTATTCTAGTTGCTGGTGTAAAATGTATTATTCTAATAATAAATAACTATTCAGTGAATTTAGATCTATGTCTATTTCAGATTGTGTTTCTTTAATATCCTCATTATTATATGAGACTAAAGATCATGTCATATTATCTTAAATGGAGAAAAAGTGTCTAACCCCTGAATGTGGAAGTGGCAGCAGCTTGAAAACCGGAAGATGACCTTTGACTGTCCTCATTAATGCCTTATGTTTGACTTTCTGTTCTCCAAATCATAGCAATGGGATTATTTCTGTATCATCCTTTTTTTTTCACCATTTAGTTGCATTTTGACTAAATTTATTGCAAGGCTGTTTTGACTACGCTGAGCATACATTTATAGAAAAGTTCATTTTTGAGCATTCACCTTCTTTTAAAAGCAAGAAAATAAGCAATAGCTTTTCCATTTTAATGTTGTTTGTATTGCAGTGCTTGTTCACCGTCCCTCCATTTCACCACTCGCTCCGCAGCTGTCCAGACACGCAGTGACTTTGGCAGCAGCTGTTGAGCGTAGCACGACGAAGCCACGCACATACTCGTTTATCATGGTTTGTCTGTGGGTGTGTTATGAAGCTATCGCAATCACTGCTTTGTGCAGAAAGAGATTCTTCCCTACCTCAGTGTCGAAGCTCCTCCCTTTTGTTCTCCGTATATAAACAAACCCAAACACAGTCCCACCTGAGATCTCACCTGACTGCTTTGTGTAGCCAGTGATAACAGCGCTCTTATTGTGGTAGTGGATTTTAAAGTAATGTTTTTGAAGTGCCTGCTTCCAAGCAGCAGTTTTGAGGATGAGTGGACAGCTCTGAGCGGCAGTAATCTCAGCACAGGGTTGAGACAGGGGCAACAGCCTGGACAGACAGGTAGACAATCTGCAAAATGGACTCTGAGGATTATCAAGGTTTTCAAGGTTTTTTGTCATTGTACAATTTGCGTAACAAAATTTAGTTTGTGGTCCCATTTGATACTATAATATACACACAAAAGTGCTTTATTACATGGTTACACTTGTTTAAATGAACTCGATCTGTGTAATTTGGTTAGAATGGTTTGGTTGCCTTAGATACCATACTTTTTGCCTCGAGACATTTGAAAATGGCTCCGATTTTTGTTGTTCACTTGTGGAAATGATGTTGCATTCTTTGGCAAATTTGTCTTATGGCTTATCTTTTCTCTCCCTGACCCCCTGCTCCTTCTCTTCCCCTAGAAGCTCTCCACCGGCCCTTCGGCCTGGACTCTGCGGCGCTGACGGAGGCAGTGCGATGGAGCTCCAAGGAGAACCTACTGGGGGCGGCCGAGAGCGACCCTAACCTCTTCGTTGCACTTTATGACTTTGTCGCCAGTGGAGACAACACGCTCAGCATCACCAAAGGTAAACAATGGTGTAGTGATTCACTGATTCACTGTTGATTGATCGCAGCAACTAATTATATTGATGTTCTTTGCTTTGTTACTTGCCTTAAGACTTGAAATTCTGGGTTTGGTCATAGTTTTGGTCATGACTTGTCCTCCAGGACATGAGTCTACATGCATCATCACTGAAGCATTTCCTAGGCAACACTGTTGACATTTGTTACAACACAGCGGAGGGATTTCCTTTCATGTAGGAGGGAGTCATCGGTACAAACCTCGAGGCAATGCCTGTGATTGGCAGGTTCAGCAACACCTAGCTGAAAGGATGTGTGATGAGTAAAAGTGTAGTTATGTCAGAGGAATGCTGCGTGTCAATAGAGCTTCCATCACCTATAACTGCACCCTGTCATGACCTTCAGCCTTTCTTTGTGAACCGTCCTACACGTCCCTTTTTGACGCTACACTTTAATACTTTTACAACACCCGGGAGCCAAATGTGTTTTATCATCCAGTAGTGCAAAGGTTGAATAGTAATATTAGAGCGAGTAATAAGAAAATGCTGACTAAAACCTACGTAGACAGAATAACTAAAATACCAGTGATGCTGATATTATATCTTAATGTTTTCACTATTTCTTGCTCCTCTCTCCATTACACACCGTCTCTGCCTCTCAACCAGCAGCAGTTAACCGGTCAACCAGCTCTCTGCGGCGTAATGAGCTTAAAATATCCTCATAATATTATCCAGAGACTGCCAGGCTTGTGTTGCCGACTGATCTTAAAGCATTAAACGTGGCAGAGTGTTAATTATCCGTCATTTTAAGACTTCCATGGCAGCTGCCTGGGATGGAAATGATGTTTAGACCCTGACTCATGGAGTGAATCTGAGATTCCTGCCCACATGCAAGCACATGTGCACTCCCAGGCTCCGCTGCACTTTTCTGTCCCACTCTTCGCTCCCTCATATGGAAACACCCTAGCATGCCTCTGATGCTGCATTAATATGGAATATGTGCAACTGTAATAATAACAGGTGGATGAGCACAGTGGGCAGGGGCTGATCAGAGAAAGGGACTTAGCAGGCCCGTGTCTGGGGCTAATCTTTGTCTCGTCTGTGCCAGGTCATACCAGGCTAGGCCATACCAGGGCCCAGCTTCAGGCGCACATGGTTCCCAATGTGAGGCAAGGAGGCAGTCAGTGTTTCCACTCCCACAGAACTTACAGACACAGAGGAGACAGAAGGCTTGGTGGGCTGGATGTGGATAACCATCTCTGTTTAATGTAGTTCTGTGGATTGCTTGCATAGTGCCTCGCGTTAACAGCTAAACCTGCTGCTCTGGTTAGTGGTTACATGTTAGTAGGCTGTGATTGTCTGTCTGACTAGACATACTATAGTTAAATATCTATTTGTCACAGTTTAGGACATAAAATGAATCATGGTAGTTGCCTAAAGTTGCGTTGAGATCGGCTCCAGCCCCCTCTTAAATGGTGAATAGCTTTGTAATTTGGACGATTTATTTCTGATTACCTCACGGAGAAAGATCAAATTGTTGCCACTGTGACAACTTTCCAGTGTTGTGTGAGTATTATATAATGCTGTTCAGTGTTAGCAATAATTTGTTACTCCACCAGGATTCCCTGGATTAAATATCATTGTATCACCGGTATCTGAAGCAACCCTTGTGTTGCATTAACACACGGCTAAAAGCCCACTAACATAGCATGTACCATGTAGTGTTTGGAGATGAAAGATGTGTGGTGGAAGTACAGAGATGGTAGGCCGATACTCCCGATGACTCCAACACTCCCAGCCAGACTCTGCCCTGTTCCTTTTCCTTCAGTCATCCCCCATCAGAGTGATCCCTGCTTCATTCACTGTTGTTTGTTACACTGATGCCTGCTCTTACGTCAGAGGCAGACAGATAGAGAACATAGATCAAGTCACGACATGCCTGGTTATGACGAGCCCTGCAGTAGATATGCACTTTAGCCGATCCTCTCATTGTTCCCTAACGTTTGATACAGTTGAGTTTCAGGCATGTTGTGACCACGACTCCTCTCTCCTGACTCATGCTGAGCGTTTTTATCTTTACTTTTTAAATTGTATGCATTTTTTCAAACTGACACTTCATTCAAGTACTGATTAGATGTCTCTTATTTAAGGGCACTTTAGCAGTATACATGAACGAGATAAAAGCTATGAACTCTTGGATATTTCACCGTTTTAATCTTTCTAACCAGCACTACGTTCTCACTGATTACATCACCATGAGCTCAAGTCCCTTAAGTTGCCCCTCCTGTGCCCCTCCAGGTGAGAAGCTGCGTGTGCTGGGCTACAACCAGAATGGAGAGTGGAGTGAGGTGCGCTCCAAGAACGGCCAGGGTTGGGTGCCTTCCAACTACATCACGCCAGTCAACAGCCTGGAGAAGCATAGCTGGTACCATGGGCCCGTGTCACGCAGCGCCGCGGAGTACCTGCTGTCATCCCTCATCAACGGCAGTTTCCTGGTTCGGGAGAGTGAGAGCAGCCCCGGACAGCTGTCGATTTCTCTCCGCTATGAGGGGAGAGTCTACCACTACCGGATCAACACAGCCTCTGATGGAAAGGTAGAGTTTAGGGTGGTTGAAGAATGCTTCGTATTTATGTTACTGAAAGGTTTGCTGTAGTTTGTTGACTTTGACAGCATTTATTCACTCTGTCCCTCTCCTCATCCATTCCCTTCATCCTCACCCACCTCCTCCTTCCACTCCCCATCAGGTGTATGTCACGTCTGAGAGCCGCTTTGCCACCCTTGCCGAGCTGGTCCACCATCACTCCACCGTGGCCGATGGCCTGGTCACCACCCTGCACTACCCAGCACCCAAATGTAACAAGCCCACAGTGTACGGTGTGTCGCCCATCCACGACAAGTGGGAGATGGAGCGCACGGATATCACCATGAAGCACAAGCTGGGAGGAGGCCAGTATGGAGAGGTGTACGTGGGAGTGTGGAAAAAGTACAACCTCACAGTGGCTGTCAAAACGCTCAAGGTAAGAAGTCCCTCTCATCTTAACTTCATTCCACTCAACTTTAGTGTAGAAAGCTGGTTTAAAAGTAGTAATAGGTCGCCATCTGCAGGCAGACTTTGGTAAAACATCTGTCACTTTAGATACTGCATGTTACTTGTTCCCAGCTGCTTTGTCTGTCGAACCCACTAACACAATTCCTCTTTTCCTGTTGCGTTTTTTCCCCATTTGTCATCATGACAGGAGGACACCATGGAAGTTGAAGAATTCCTGAAAGAAGCAGCAGTTATGAAGGAGGTTAAACACCCAAACCTCGTTCAGCTACTAGGTCAGTATTCATGGTCAATATTTATCTCAAAACATTCTGACCCACTGAAATCTCTAGCCTTGGCAGCCACATTCACATTTAGTGGTTTTTGCCATCTGTATTCTAACTGCTGCCTCTCACACAGGCGTGTGCACGTTGGAGCCTCCATTCTACATCGTGACGGAGTACATGCCGCACGGCAACCTACTGGACTACTTGAGAGATTGCGACAAGGAGGAGGTGAACGCTGTGGTGCTGCTGTACATGGCCACACAGATCTCCTCTGCCATGGAATACCTAGAGAAGAAGAACTTTATACACAGGTGAGGTGATACTCTAGGCCTGTGTGCGTGTAAATGCATGCTTGCCTCCATAAATCGGAGTAATCCAATCTCCTCACCTCACTATCCATTTCTCAGGGACCTTGCGGCGAGGAACTGCCTGGTTGGGGAGAATCATGTTGTAAAGGTTGCAGATTTTGGCCTGAGCAGGTTGATGACTGGTGACACCTACACGGCTCATGCAGGGGCCAAGTTCCCCATCAAGTGGACTGCACCAGAGAGCCTCGCGTACAATACCTTTTCCATCAAGTCGGATGTCTGGGGTGAGCAATGCACGAGCACATATTCATACTCGGCGTCCCTTGTAGCTCGGTTTCCCGTCGTGCTGATGTTTGATCCTCTTTCTTACAGCCTTTGGCGTGCTGCTGTGGGAAATTGCCACCTATGGCATGTCTCCATACCCTGGCATCGATCTGTCTCAGGTCTATGACCTCCTGGAGAAAGGTTACCGCATGGAACAGCCCGAGGGATGCCCGCCCAAAGTCTATGAACTCATGAGAGCATGTGAGTAGTAGCCTTCTTACCTTCCATCTATTTATTCACGTGTTTGGAATCAGACAGATTACTTTAATTCATATATAGTTGTCAAATTCAGTACTTTAACCATCCTTTTGTCTGTCCCTCTACCAGGCTGGCAGTGGAGCCCATTGGACCGGCCTTCTTTTGCAGAGATCCACCAAGCCTTTGAAACGATGTTCCATGACTCCAGCATCTCTGAAGGTAGGGTAACATGTAGCTTGGATTGGATTAGCAGTCGGAAGTTCAACTGTCAGTCTTTTGTGCAGCTTAAAACCTGCTTTCATAAAGCTTCTAAAATCGCAGCTCTTATTAAGCTGAACAGGCAAGTTCTGCCGAGTCGGATTAGCTGCCTTGAGAGACAGCTAGAAAATCTTATATAAAATTAAACTATTAATCCATGTTAAGAAACAGTGTGATTGGCAGTGTACAAAATATGGATCATAAGAGAAGTTTAAAATGATTAATAATTCACCACATAATGCAAGAGATGGATGAGGGTTAAAGCATTGTCAAGTTAATTAACGTTGACCTGTTTATATGTCTGAATTTGGATCATGAGTGCCTCCTAACAGATTTTTTTTTTATCCCTTTTGTACATTGTAGAGGTAGCAGAGGAGCTCTGTAAGACGGCCTCCTCTGGTCACTGCGGGCCACTGCACCCTTTCAGTCACGACATTGCCCCTGTTGCCTTCCAAATCTCGCACACTCCACAAGCACACAGAAAACAAGGAAAACATTGAGGGTGGAGTCGACGGGAGATCCGACCACAGCACGCACGGTCACTCAGGTACAACCAGATTTGCCTACCTTTCTACCAGCCAGTCCGATGCACCACATTACGGTCCTGCGGGTATGCCGGCCGCCGCCAATTCACAGATTCATCTGCAGCGCCGCCAAGCCCGCCGCCTGAAAAGAAGGGGCGTTTATTTCCCCACCATCTGACTGCTGGTGCCGGCATCTATCCGACGTTCAGTCGATCATCCAGCTGTCTCAAGGCAGCTCTGCAAGCACAGCCTGGCATCCTCTTTATACACTCGCCTATAATTACAACTGTTTCTCAGAAGCATTTCATTTGTAACACACTAGACGTGGAAGCACCAAGAAGTGCTCATGTCCATGTTATCATGTTAGACGTAGAACCTCAAAATGTAAATACACACAGAACAAAGATTCATTCTACAGAAACTAAAGTATTATTTTACAGACACCACCAAATATCTGCTATGAAGTCTCATATTTACAAACAACATGTAGCACTGAGGGATATGGTGAGAATACGGATATTCAATATAATAATCCCCATAACCCAATGAACATATGATCAGCACTGAGCAAACATCTTATATGTTGAATAAATACTTTATTTATCTTATTTATTTTTCTAGTTTTATTGACAATCCCCTATTCAAGGATAATATTAGTTCCATGCAGTATTTAACAAAAAAGAAATGTAAATGTACTGTAGTTTCAGCTTATCTATAGACACCGATTGATCTACATGTTTAACCAAACCATAATTACTTATGGAAACTATTTATCCGCTCTTGTTCATAATCTGTCTTGTCCTATTTGTTGCATCACTGTTATTTCCATATCCAAATCAATGCTTGGTAACACATCATGTATATATTTACTAACCATGCCATTACCGTTCCATGATTTTGTCTGTGGGTTGTCTTGTCTGATTTAAGTTATCGCTTATTTGTTTGTTTGATACTGTAAATAAAATGTTTTAATTGTGTGTTTACCTGATGTGTGAAGAAGATAGTCTCCCCCTGTCTTTGTCTTGCATTTTCTTTTCACTACTGCCATTTAGTTTAGCTTTTATGTCTTTGTCTATGAACATATGTATTCACCAATTAGCAAGTTTCATTAAGTCATAAATCCAATAAAAAGTGTACAACGTCATGAAGCACATAAAACATCACCAAGTGGACGATTAATGTTAATGTCTAACGTCTTGCACTAATGTCTCTTTTTCTGTATGCATTTATATTTTCATGCAAATGCTATCGATGAAGAGAGAACCATGCCAAGTAAGACATACTGAGTGACCTATTAGTGCATATATTCATCGTTTAGAGTTAGCCGTTTTATCCTCCATAAATCCCAATTCATTGCCTGATCAGAGGAGGTTGTGCACCATTCTGTATTCATTTAAAGGCCAGCAGAACTGAACATGTATTGCTCTCATTAAGCAAAGTTCAGCTCTCCCGGAAACGGGTTGGGCAGTTTGTTTGGCATGTGTTATCAAGTCCCAGTATATTCCCCATCCCAGCTTTTACAAGAGCAGCTTGTAAATCATTAAATCAGTGTTTCGCTTGTGCATGCCTGAAATCTTTCCATCCCTTTTTTCTGAAATGCTTTTTCATTACTCATCCATCCCAGAGGGGAATATTTCCATCTTATCACAACCGCACACAGTTTCCTGATGCAATGAGTGGCGTTAATGTACAGGCGAGCGGATTGAGAGACTATAGGGGATTCAAAGCAGTATTCTTTGCTACGTGTTTCTTGCAAGGTATTAAGTAAACCCTTTAAAAGGAGAAAAGGTGTCTTCCTGTTGAGTTTAACCCAGCTTTGTTGCTGTGTATTAATCCAGTCCTCTCTTCTCTTTCCAGGCTGGGCTTCTACCTTGTTAGGAGGAGATGGCCGATCAGGCAGCTCCCCAGCTCTGCCCAGGAAACAGCAACCACGAGATAAATCTCCAGGCAGCCTTTTAGAGGACGCACAGGATATGGGCACATTCACACGAGACCGCAAGACTGGCTTCTTTAGCTCCTTCATCAAGAAGAAATCCTCCTCTTCTTCCTCCTCACCAGCTTCTCAGCACCAACAGAACCTCCCGACGCCTCCCAAGAGGAGCAGCTCTTTCCGGGAGATGGAAACGCAGCCTCACAAGAAATACGAGCCTACCGCTGATTTCAGTGCCCCTCCTCCCCTGCCCCAGTCGGACAGTCTCGGTGGCTTCTCTCCCTCTCACGCCCATGGAGAACCCACCCAGGCTCAGTCGCGCTGCTGTGGGGCAGCTTTTGGACAGAAACCCTCCAGTGGGGGGCTCGCATCGCAGGTGACGAGTGGCAGCAGTTGGAGTGGGTTGGCTGGGTTTTTTACCCCTCGACTCATCAAAAAGACCCTGGGGCTACGGACAGGAAAGACAACCTCTTCAGAGGAAGGTGGGAGTATAGCTGGAGGGCCTAAACCCTTCCCACGGTCCAATTCTACCTCCTCAATGTCAGCTGGGCTGCCAGACCTGGAGCGCATGGCTCTGACTTTACCCAGGAACCGCAGTGCTAAACCCCCTTTAGAGAGGACTGCCTCCACAACCTCCCAGCCAGAGAACGGGGCCGCACGGCCCTCAGAAACTCTGCTGAGGAGGATGGATGAGGGGACGGCACAGATCAGGGAAAGGCCCAAAGCCAAGCTATTATCCCGGGGAGCTGCTGTAGGGGTGAGGGCACCAGGGGTTGGGGGGGAGACGGGGGAATCGGACAGTCTATCTAGGGTCAGGGAGGGTAGAGAGGAGAGTGGGGGAGGAATGGACAGGCAGCAGAGTTGGTCATCTCCGTCGAAGACTTCTAGTTCCACCGCGTCGTCAGCTGCTGCAGGTGTGCCAACTCACAACCACAAAGTCCCCGTCCTGATCTCCCCCACGCTGAAGCACAGCCCAGCCGACGTGCACCTGGTCGGGCTAGACTCTCAGGGGAACCGCTTCAAACTGCTGTCTGAGCACCAAGCAGACCGGGACAGGCCGCGGCTCGTAAAACCCAAGTGTGCTCCTCCTCCCCCTCCCACCCTGCGCAGCCTGCAACACTCCTACAGCGGCGACGGGGAGGAGCAGGTGGGAGGAGCGCCGGTGGAAGTAAACGGAGACGCATCGAAGGGTCACAGGTCGGGGCGTATGTCGGGAGGAGCGACGACGGGCAGGCCGTCAGTGCCACCACCACAAGTGCCTCCTGCATCTTCCTCCTCGTTTTCCTCCCCGTGCTCCACCACCACCAACACGACTCCCGCCAAAATGGCCAACGGAGCCGCCACCACTGCCTCCTCCTCCTCACACACATCCAAAGTGGCACTGCGGCGAACCAGGCAGCAGGCGGAGAGGGTGCCCCTGGAGCGAGCTAGTCGCGAGGCCCTGCTGGAGTGCGCCGAGTGCCTGAGCAGCGCCCTCCACGCCAGCGCCGAAAGCCCCTCCAGCAGCCAGGTGCTGGACGCTGGCCACCAGCTGCTAGACTACTGCTCAGGTTATGTGGACTGCATCCCTCAAATGAGGAACAAATTTGCCTTCCGAGAGGCAGTGGGGAAGCTGGAGCTCAGCCTGCAGGAACTGAGGGCCTCGTCCTCAGGAGGCGGAGGGCTGAGCGGTGTGGGGCCCAACACTGTACTGGACAACCTGCACAGCTGTATTAAAGAGATTAGTGACGTAGTACAGAGGTAGCCACTGTGACGACAACAACCGTCACCCCTAACTACCCGACAGACTGCTTATATTCCCTTTTTTTTAATGTTTCTGGTTCTTTTGACAGCTTTTTGGGGGACAAAATGAGATGAATCTCTAAAGTACCTCAGAGAAATCACTACAAAAATTATTCTTTTTACTGTTTACAAACAACTGTTTCATAAAATGCCAGTGTGGACACTAATTTTTGCTCTGACCTATACATATTCAGAACCCTTTATACCAGACTAAATGCGGTTTAAGTCACATGACATTTTTAGCCCCACGTCTCCACCAAGCCTCAATAAAGGCCTCTGTTAAATGAATGTTGAGTGTATCAGCTGTGTGTAGCCAGCATGGAGAGGAGGTCAGTTCGAAGCTCACTGCTTTATCCGGCTGTCACGTACTAAGGGAGAATGACGGCGACTGTTCAGCGTCACTGAGAATACTAGACAACTGTTTTCACTGACGGAGCTCCAACAGTGAATCATCAGCTGGGTGTACTGTGTTTGGCAGTAGAGTGTTTTTGCTCAGTGTTTGGGGAAACTGAGTGACCATAAGCCATTATTTAAAGCCATTGTACTCGAAAAGGATTGGATTCAATGTGATTCAAGGTTTTGGGGTCTCAATTCAACTCTTTTTTTTTCTGCTTGCAAATGTTTTTTTGTTTTTTTTTCCCATTTCATTTTCATGACAGTATTTTTAAGTAGATATACAAATGTGATGAAATTAAATCTTCCCAAATCTGCTTACGTTGGTTTTGCGACTAAAGCCTTGTTTTTTGAGAATAATCACCTGTTTTGACGTAGACATTCCCACGTGTCCACACAAAGGCGACCTGTCGACAGAGACTGAAGGGATCACATGCATCGTTGAAAGTCGTGTGCGTTTTTGAAGCGTGTAAATAACTCGGATGAAACGTTAAATGTACGTTTCCGTATTACCAAATACAGGCTTATCAAATCTAAAAAAAAAAAAAAAAAATGTAAATGAATCTATTTTGTTTATTCCTCACAATCCTGAGACATAATGAACAAAACCTGGGGAGTCTTATCATATGCACAGCATTTGTCTTCGCTTCAGTGACGTGACTCATGTTCACACCTTAACACAGTGCCACATGAATGGGGAGGGGGGAATCCCCCCCATTCTCCTAAAGCATTTCAATATTTATGTCCAGTTATCCTTGCACACATTTCTTCCATGTATGATGGAGCATAACAGAGTGGAGGGAGGAGAGGGGAGAGCACAGGGTAGCGCATGAGCAGGTGAATTGGGACAGTATTTCTATAAGTGTCCTTCCGAGGATGGACAGTGCTGGATTCCCTGGAGCCTTGTCATGTCCTCAGTGCCTCAAATTCTTCCATTTATGAACACTGCGAAACGCAGAGACCTACTTTACACTAATCACAGTACTGATCTCTCAACAAACAAACTGCAGTATGTCTTCAGCACATGAGCGATTTGTACATTATTTGATTCAAAGGAGAAAAAAAAAATGCTTTTTAGAATGTCTATGTATGAACTTGAATTTTAAATTATTCCTGTTTTTTTTTCTTTCTTTTATTAAAAGCACAGACCTATTTTGAGAGAAAAGTTATGTAAATATTTGATTTATTTCATATCCAAGAAACAAAAAGATTTATGTGGAGTTACGGCATAAAGAGCAATGTTTTTTGACTGAAGAGATGTATTGCAAGACTGAGGCTCATCCATCCAGATCTGAATATCTGCTTTATGAATGTATTATTCTTCCATTCTGAACCCGGTCGAATGTTCATCTGCATGAATCTTTAATCTTTTGGGGTGCCATTTTTTTTTTAATTATTATTTATTGTAATTTCTTTTATTGGCCCATTCTTCTAATTTTGGTCAAACTAGATAATAAAGTCCAGAAACAGCTCTGTTTTTTGAGCACAAAGGAAACTGTGTATAGCACACACACACAACTCACCCAACTTTTCTTTTATTTGTTGCTTTGGCTCACATCTTAATGTACACTGGATAAGGCCTCAGACACATTGGTTCATTGACACACGTTGCATATAAATACAAAAAAATCTAATCTGTAAACACTGCAGGTCCATAACACTTTCAAAATGCCTGTTAATGACACTTGATGGATTGCCAAGTAAATATTTTTGTGTTGTGATGCATTTCATATCATCATTTCATGTTGTGTGTGTCAGTATTAACGCCCATTTTCTTGCCAAACCGGATCATTTGAGACAAACTGATGACTCATTTCTATTCACTGTGAGTTTCAAATAACACGGACGGGGGGGGGGGGGAAAATGCCATAATTGTTTCTTTCATTATTCTCGGTGCCTTTTTGTGAACAAATGATTTATGTACAGTACACTATCACTGCAAGAAATTCACAGTTATGGCAATGTTGAAAATCCATCACAAAAACATGTGTTTTTGTTTCCGTTGCCATGGGGATTGTGATGAGGATATAACTAAATGCATTGCTGTCATTTCGAGGTGAATGATCAGATGCAAACTTGAAACCGAAAGGTGCACTTTGTCTATGAAGATTATGTATTTAGATACTGAGTTACTAACGCCGTGTATTAGTAGCCATTAACACTGTTAGTGCAGCCACATCTGGTTATGTCTCCTATCTAAGAAATGACACATCTGGCGTCTGCAGCACTAAACTAGCTGCTCTGTTGTCTCATAATCTGACCACATGGAAGGTTTTGTCTAAAAATATCTCTTTAGAACTGTGTTGCATACTTTCTGTTTCTATAGTGCATCTAAGTGGAGAGAAAAAAAATGCAACTTCCCAGAATCAAACACATTTCCAGTATGTTTATTTTTGTTTTTTGTTTTTTTAAAGAAATAAATGTAGATTTTCAATCAATGATCAGAGTCTATTAATTGATTTGATACCAATGCTTTTTCTTCAAATCTGATATCTGAACCACGCTGTATAATATTTTAACTGACCACACATTTCTCATCATCAGTCTTCTGCATTGTCTTTAATTATGTTGCCTGCATTTATTCTGTAAATCTGTTTTTTTTTTTTATTATTTTTATTTCTCCTGTCTCTGTTCTGGAGAACAGCTCTGAAGAATGTGTGTACACATCATTATACCAAAGGCCACTTCTTCAGTTGTACGAGTGCAATGTTAACCAACACACAAAATATGGAATATGTGAATCTAAACAGGGATTTAAAAAATGGCAGAGATGTTACCATTAACATTTTTTTTTTTATTGTACAAAATATATTTTTTGTGTTGTTTTTTTTTTTTTTTTTTTTAATTTAAAGCTCACGTTATATTACTGTGAAGTTTTGCTTATCAGTGTTAAGCCTATTGTAAATAATAAAGATATTGATGAATACTGTTTCGTTTTGGGTCGTTCTCCTGCCTCCAAACACTTACATTTATTCGAAACATTTATTTTGATGACTCAAGAGCAAAGGAAAATTCCCCTCATTGGTAAATACACTGCTAACGTTTTTAAATGTAAGGAAACTGTAAAAACAATGCAATATTAAAGTCATGCTTAAAATATTTGTGCATCACTAATGATGATCCAAATACATAACACTAATTAGTGCTTGTAGTTTCAATACATTGTGTACATTTTGTTGTTTATACATTTGAACCTGTACTTTGTTAAGATTTGGAATGCATTTTAAGATGATCATTTATTCTGTTTTGAAAATTAGCCTTTTATTTTCAAAATAAGAACAGCAACATCATCAATAGGGATTATGACATTCACAATATGTAGATAACAGACATTCCTGCATTTTGGAATTGGCAGGGGGTCTTTATACAGCACTTCACGATTTGCATATAATTGTCAATGATCATCAAAGCGGAGAGTTAAGAAAAGTAAACGTCATTTAAAGCAGTGAGGATGAGTGGACCACCAAGCATGTTCTTAATTCCAAAAATTTAGTATCCATTTGTCCATCTTGCCTCCCAGAAATACTTTCTCAATCTTAGTAGGGAAGTCAGTCTTTCCATCTCTTGTAATTTCTCTATGTAATTTCAAGCCTCTTATCTACTGCAATTCAATTCCAAAAGACTTTATTTTTTATTTAGGGCACACGGAGTAGCTGTAAAAGAATAAAATGACGACAAAAAAAATGAGGCAAGCAACAATTTAATGTGCAAAATACAGTGCAAATAAATAAACAAATATATATATATATATATATATATATATATATATATATATATGGGGGCATCATCATCATCATCATCACCATCCTCTTCGTTGACAGCATCCTGCCGGTGACGCCTGCCCACACCTTACCCGACTCCGCCCCAATCGTAGCCTATTGTAAAGATGGCGTCCATCATGGAGGGGCCGCTAAGCAAGTGGACTAACGTCATGAAAGGTTGGCAGTATCGTTGGTTCGTTTTGGACTACAATGCCGGCTTGCTGTCATACTACACGGTACGTTCGTCTTGTCGGTTTGCAAATCCCCGAAGTGACTCCGCTCGACATGTTAAGTCTGTAGAAGTTGTCGGCTGGCAGTTCAGGTGGGATAAGGGCCTTGTGTTTGTCCGGAGTTAGGAGTCTCAGCTGGCACAAAGAGGCGAGTCCCTTTCGACGCGGATCCGCACGTCAGCCAATAGCAACGCTGCTCGCACAGCAGCCGACCAATCAAAGCGGAGAGTTCTTTTTTTTCTCCCACACTTCCGCTAATGTAAGCTAAGCTAGCAAAGCTACGAGCTGGAAATGCACCACACTCGGCGGAAACGTCGCTGTGAATAGTTAACAACATTACGTGAGATACAGAGACATGTTTAGTGTTTGTTAGCGAGCGGATATTTGTCTCTGGTTGTTACATAAGCGTCCCTACTATCGCCGGTTTACTAGCTAAACGGCTAACAAGACACCGCGGGAGGAGACTGGCTGCTAGTTGGATTTTTAATAACTCCCACGTCAAAGTAGTCGTTGTACTCTTGATTGGTAACGTCGAGAGTAAAAGCAGACAAGAAGCTGTCAGCGTCACTGCTTGTGAAACGAGTTGTAAGGCAGATGACAAGTCACAACTGTCCAACTCCTGTCAGCAAGTGTTTGTTTGTGTTTACTTGTGCAGTGGCTTAGTACATTTTGTCGTTTTCATTCACTCTAAAGTAACATTCATGTCTAAATATGTTGTCTGGTGAGATGTGAGAATAAACCTGCAGTTCCTCTACAAGTCAGTTTGAGTCCAAAGTCTGATTGTAGTACTGTTTGTAATGTGTAGGCACATCAATACATTATTTTTCTGTGGCACATGTGGTTTTCTGGTGTAGAAACACTGATTTTCTTGTAGTCTAACTGCTGTTTGATCATTGCCTCCTTACATTTTTCCATATAGGCCCACAATCAAAAAAATGCTGACAAACCTGTCATAAGGCTATTAATATCTATGCACTATAGTCTAAGAGACTCTGCTCTAAATAACAGTTGAGAGAGAAAAAACTGAACTGTGTGTTTGTTTGTTTTAGTCATATTACAAAATAACACTCAACAAAACAACCATACAGATCAGGACAAGTGAATCCAGCTACTGTATGCTTTGTGATGGTTTTTTAAAACTCTAGGTTTTGTCTCCTATTTAACGTATTCAATTTAAATGTAGATATGAATACATTTATCAGAACATACGACTACATCTGCTGCTTTTAAATTTAATTTAAAAAAAAAGAGTATGATGTAAATGTAGGATGTAAATCTGTAATACTGATATCAAGATGGAACAAAGTGAATAGACAGAAATGGCCTGCAGGCCATATTTTGGCTTCATGACTTACAGGGGAACTGTATTAATCCCTAATTTTCTTTTCTTGTTAATTCACAGTCGAAGGACAAGATGATGCGAGGATCCAGACGAGGCTGTGTGCGACTCAGGGTAAGATTCTCAGGATCAAGGCCATCCTATTCCCGACAGACAGTTGTGTTTGATGAACTTAGTGCATACCCCGCATGCTTGGCTTTCGAGGTATTTGGAAGAGTTTGCGCATGTTGAGGGAATTGTTGTCTAAAGTGCAGTACAACTACACATCCCATGACTTTCTGACGAGGTTTGCTTTGTCAATTTCTGAACCATAAATGGCTGCCACACTCTACTCAATATTGTGCCGTTTTCATCAGGGACATTCATTGCTTTGTTGGCCTTGTTGAACAAGTGTGAATAGTTTCCTGTAGCAGCTCCATCCCCAGCTCCATCACTTCACTATATGAGCTCTCCCTGGTGTGGCATTTGCCCTGAACAGTGTGCTTTCAGTTTAAAGTGATGCCCACTAGAGGGCAGCAGTTGCTCTTATACAATACCTGGTTTATAACATATAAGAGGAGGAGGTGAAGGCTCTTAATGCAGTAGGGTTTTCAAGGGACTGAGCCTGCATTAGTGCTGAGAGAATGAGCTTTCTTTTCTTGAACATATAGAGTGGTTTATTTGTTTTGAGAGAAACCAATAGAGGGCCAGACCTAAACACTAGCATTAGATATATTGAGTTGACAACTTATAAAACACTCAGGACAACATTTGTTTCTCTCCTTTCTCTTTTTTTGAAGTAGTGTGACTTTATGTAAAAGGTGAAGAAGGGCCGGGCCTTTCTTCCTGATGCTAATTCCCAACATATCAACCCCCAGCAGCAATCCCAAGCCACAACCTGTCTGGCCTAACCCTAGGCCACATATCAAATATCTTTCTTGTTATTTGTCAGATGAAATAAAGGAAATAAAGTGTCTCATGCATTTCCAGAGAAGCAGTGATGAAAGCATGCCATGTCATGCCACCACACCTGTTTTTGGAAAGATAGAAGGACGTATCCTCTGAAACTACTTGGAAAATAGAATCCAGTCTCATAGTTGTGGGTCAGATGTTTCTGTTTGGGTTCTTGGTGACGATGTGACCAATTTGATTGCAATTCAATAATTAAATTATATGCATCATGGAGGTGAACAGTGAACCACTGTCATTGAAATCATATCAATAACAGTGGCTATTGAATGCATTCACTTCCTTTTTGAACTAGTATTTTGTTGTTTGCAGCTTTAATCAGGACGTTATAAAACATTTTGACGCTGATCAGTGAAGAAATAACATTAAAGTGAAACATTGGCAGAAAAAAAATGTTTTTAAAAATATGCCTTAGTAAGAATCAGTTCATAAAAATGTGTGTATAAAACCCTGATCCCTGTGTCATTTATTGAACCTGACTGTTTCAGGTTGATAAACGTATATTTCCTGCAGGCTCTCTCTCTGGTCCCACTAAATCAAATAATTAGCAAGGTAAAAGTAAGAAAAATGATGTGCCACAGAGCATATTACAACCCACTAACATAACCTTCGATAAATAAGTACTTTGTATTTCAGGTTTTGGTGAAACTATGCAAACACACTTATCAGCAATTTAGATTGTGTGGCTGGTAAAACGAAATGTTCTTCTGGCACTCTTAAGCAGAGCAAAGAGAACTATTTTAACTGTTAGAAACTTCTCAAATGCTATGCCATATAGACATAGACAATATAAGTAAATATGATTCCCTCACAAAATTAAATACCGGTAATGGCAGATCATGTAGTATCATGTATCCCCATCACGATGAGCAGTACTTCTAAAGAGGGGTTATAATCAGTTTCGTCTTGCAGACCCGGATATATGTATTAAATTGAAAATGCATTATGTTTCCTTTTACTTCTGCAACATTCACCACCTGTGAAGGAATGTTAAATGTATTCTACTCCTTCCCCAATCTCAAAACTATCCCTACGTGTACTTACTCAGTCCTTGAGACGTCTCTTTGTCCGTCCAATGTAGAAATATTTACAAAGACGGTCATATTTATAGTTATATTCCCTCAGCTAATTGTACATCAACTAGTCTCTGATAGTAGGGGCTTTCCTGGAAGATATCTTTGGATGTTCAGAAAAAAACAAGCATGGGACACATCTGAGAATTAGATCTAAGAATATGGGTCTTGTTTTTACATAATTTGTTGTGCCTCATTACCATAACAAGTCATGCGTGACCGTATCATCTGAATCTGACTTTGTGGTGTTATTTGATCCCCGAGTCTGAAGCTTATCCACATTGACCCCAGTGAGTCTCAAACTTAGTATTTATTTATTATATTTTACAGCTGTTCATAATCCATCCACTGTTCCTAAATTGTATTAGTTTTAGGTTTGCTGTGTGTTTGTTTGAGGCTCTGAGTTGTCACACACCCTGTTTTGGTTGCTAGGAGCTGCTCCGTCCCAGCTGACCAACGGGCTGTTTCTCTGCGGTTCTTTTCCCTCCAGCCGGCTGCTAGCTGCCGGTCCCCTGTGTCTGTTTTCACTCCAACCCTTCCCTGCGTTTCTCCTCCTTTCGCTCTCTCCCAAATCCCACCTCCTCTCATCCCCTCCCTTCTCCTCTGCCATGTTCCAAAAGGCTGCACTCGCATGTGTTTGCGTGTGTGTGTGTGTGTGTGTGAGTGAGAGAAAGACGCGGAGTGACGACGAGGCACGAGGAGGTGAAGCTTTTGAAGAGGAGAGAGTGAGGTTTCCGAGACCGACCGAGGGTGATTTATAAATACATTTAAAAAAAAGGGCCAGTCGGGGTTGCTGGAACATGTGGAGGGCATGAGGATGGAAATGGAAAGTGGAACATGACGTGTCCAGCTGTCTGACTCTCTCTCTCTCTCTGTTTGCCCAGGGAGCTGTGATCGGCATCGATGACGAGGACGACAGCACGTTCACCATCACCGTGGACCAGAAGACTTTCCATTTCCAAGGTGAGATGCCCCCTCCTCTCTTTATGCCCCCTCCTCTCTGTGCTGCCATCGCTGTCTTTCTTTCCCTGTGATGTCTTGTGCTTCCATCCCTGCTGTTCAATTACGTGCTCTCTCTCTCTCTCTGTCTCTCGCTCTCGCTCTCTCACTCCTCTTTCCCTCCCCACCTTTTAAAGACTTGGCTTAGTCTGCTCTAATGCCAGGAAACACATGCACACAGGCATCTACACAATGTCAAAGCGTGCTGCGTGCATCTCCGCTTTTTTTTTCCTCTCTCTTCCCGTGGAATCTCTCGGAGCTCTTCGAAGTTGGACTGACCAGTATTTCTGTAGATAAACCAGATTTGTTCCACTGCAAGCTAGACATATTCCTCTGGAACAGATCGAGCAAGTAAGGCTTTTTATTTTCTATTTTTATTTTTTGTCCCTCGGCCGTCCCGACCGTGGCTGAGGAGGAAGATTGCTGCTTGTGTGTTTCTGCAGTTGAGCCTCTGGGAATAATAAGGGAATACTGCTGAGCTCAGGTCTCTTCTGGTTGCTGCCGCTGTTCGCCCTTCACTACAACGCTGCCGCCGCTCCGCCAGTCACTCTGTAGGCACAGGATTGGCTCCCAGCTACAGCATCGCCCCTCTCCCGTCCTGCCAACCCTTCCCCTCTTTTTGACAGGGAGCTGTCCAGTCCAGTACACCGCAAAACACTCTTCTTGATTTTACCGTTTCACTACGCCAGGTCTTTAACTAACCATCTCCACCTTTTCTTTCATCTTTTGTCTTGTCCATTTGTATCCATTTCCCCCCCTCTGCTAACACCGAAACCCCTCACACCAGCACCCCCACCCCCACCCACCCTTCACCTCCTTCTTGAGGTTCACCAGCCACAGTCTATGGGCTCCCCGCCCCTCTCACCTCCTCCATGCCCTCTCCCATGTCTGTGTTCCGAAGCTGTATGCTGTGGTTCTACAAACGGAAGGGTAAGGAGAAAACCGTGCACGTCTCATGGTACGCAATGCATGCCAGTCCCGGGCAAAGAGGATCGAGAGGAGGCGTTGTTTGTTTGTCTTCTGGGATGTGCTGTTAGGGTGGAGCAGTACGTTCCGTTAGAGCTCTGGCGTATCGGATTTGATCAGGATTCAAGGACAGTTCGGAGTGGTCGAGGACCCAGGAGTGTTTGCCGTGTGTTGAATCTGACTCGGTGTGTTAGTTAGAGAAGCATGCTTGTTTTCCCCCCATCTGTTCTGCTCTTTTCTGGTTTATTGTTTGGCTAAATAATGTAATCTTTATATTTTTTCCCCACTTCTGTACGGTGATAATTATGTTTACATTGCGATGTGTTTGTCAATGAATCATAGCTCAAATGTGACGGACTTAACTACTTCTGGAACTTTCTGTGACGCATATAATCGTCACAGAAAGTCTTAGTCGTAAGCTGTAATGCCTCAGTGAGTTAAAGATTTGTATGTTCAGTTGCTGGTGGACGTTATCTGAATTCCCCCATGTGTGAGAGACTTGAGAGAACAGGCAAACAGCGTGCAATGTATGCAAATTATATTCTAATCTAATGAGTTTAAATTTATTCTAAAACCTGCTTTAATGCAGTCAAAGAGGCACATTTGCTCGGCTGTATAGCTTTCATGAAAAGGCAGCAGACAAATAGGACACATTTAGTTAATATGGCGATTAAATACTACATGAATGATTATAGTACAGTTAATTTATTTGTCAATTAGATGATTCTGCTTTTCTTTATTTAGTTCAACACTTTCACAGGACAATCTTAGTCTTCGCAGCACATCGTGACCCGTCACAACCATCGTTTCGTTCGCCAGAAAGCAGCGAAATGTCTCTGTAAGACACATCTGCTCTCCAGATACCTGGAGGAGTGCTGTACCATCTCGCGTGTCGCCGCTGGAGGAAATTAGCACCGAGTGTGTTGTAAGCACGACACTCTCTAGATACATGAGCCGTTGGCTTGGGTATCAGGAGATGCACAGGATGTTGGGCAAGAGATGCCATTTCTCTGTTGCTGTAAAACGATCCTGGTCTGAGCATGTTATGCAGTTCGGTCTCCCAGGACAGCAGCGTCTGAAACGTGTCCATCTATACATTACATTATGTATGGGTTGGTGCGTGGCTAGCTGGGTAGAGCCTCAAAAGAGATGTAAAGAAAGGCAAACTGATGGTTTACCAGAATGTATATTTCCTAAGAAAGTGAGTCAACCCGGTATTGAGCCATGACAGTTCCTCTTACAGGACGCTCCTGCTCACAGGTTAAATTGTAGTACCGAGCCGGCCGGCCACTGTGCAAGCCCGGAATTCAGCTCTGTGCTGTCTTTCTATTTAGAGGAGCATCCATTATTCATGGGCCCATCTCCCCCGGCGGTGCATCAGAGTTGCCTGAGAGCCCCTTTCCCTTTTTGCTCTTCCTCTCACTCGCATCCTCTTATCTTCAGTAACTATCAATCTCCGCCCTGACGGCCTGGACCATCAGTCCAGGATGGAAACCCCTCACGTGCTCTCTCCCTTGTCTCCTCTTTCCAGGGTCCTCCCTCACGTTTCCCACCCGTGTCATCATTTCTTTGTAACCTGTGTTCTTCAGGACTGCAGCTGGACTTAATTGGAAATATCTTCCCTAAACGCTCACTCAATCCAAAGCGATATGATGAGTTAATTTCGCATTTTTGTCACGGTTTGTCATAGATTAAATTAACTGAACAGATACCACCAACACAACAGTACTCCACTGACCTCAGAAATAGTGCTTTCTCTTCTCACCACAGTGACTGTATTGACAGTTTACAGTCCCGTGCATCACACAACCCTCCCACTGAAGCATGTCCCGAAATATTTCATCAGCTGGTCGGAAGATGACGGGATGAGAGAGAAGAGGAGGGGGATGAATAATTCACAGAGGCTTTTTGGAGGGAGGAGGAGCAGGATTATGGGCAGGTCCTAAAGTAAAACTGGATTCTGTAAGCAAAAAAATGGTAGAAATTATAAATCCTTGGTGCTGGTATTTTGTGTAAATGGTTGTCTGTTTGTGTTGTTTTGTGTATTAGCATCTGTCTTGTCAATTATCTGCATTCTCGGTGAATATAACTTCCAGTAGCTTCATTTCTGTACGTTTTAATTCCCGACCTCAAGCTTTCTAATGGATTCTGCGGGATGTCACTTAAACACAGCAGAGTATCTGGAGGCACATATAACCACCGGAGCAGAAGACTAGACCGTGGTTATACAGAATAATGAAGGACGTTGCGTTTCAGACTTGTCCATGGCCACAATACTTTTATTGTGTGACTAATTTGGTAGTATGAAGTGACATTTTTTTAGAAACATTGAGACAGAATAGAGGGCACCGTATAACGTGGAAGTCTACCACTTCCCCCTGAGTAGCAAACACACAATTATTCAGCATCTGCTGGGGCACAAAGGAAAAAAACCAACATAGCTGTTGAGCGTTGACAGTTAGAGCCCGACCGATAAAGGATTTTGAAGGCCGATACCGATACAAATGTTTGTTGATTTAAAAATCCAATATTCCGATATATCGGCCGATATATATATATATTTGAACAAAACTGGAGGCAAATTCTGTTAATTTCTATAAGGGTGTTTCGTCCGTTTTTATTTTATTTTTAAAATATTCATTTATCGGCCATTATAAATACTGATACCGATGGAGTTTGGAAAATGCCTAATATCGGCCGATACATCGGTCAGGCTCTAATTGACCACATGAATAGTTTGAGAAATTATTCAGGCATAACTTTTGACATACTTAAGACTAAAGAGAGGACACTTGAAATCCTGGTTCATTGTTATTTTCTTTAAAGTATGTTATACGTTTTGTCTTTCTACTTTACTCTTGAATTGTCAGGCTGGTATGTATGTATTTATCATATACTAAAAGCTGCCAGGGTTTGTAATAATTAGATGAATTGGTGTGAGGTACAGTCCCTCCGTCCTGTATTTGCTTCTTCCTCTAATAGTCCTGCTTTGCCTCTCTGCTTTCCAACAGTAATGGGGTTTAGTTTGCACACACCTTCCTCTGTTATGACACTACTCAGCTGGACTTTGAGACTACGTTACACTCATACAGCGTTGAAACGCCATCATAAAAGTCAAGAATGTGTTATTAGTGTCAGGGTTTTTGCAATCGCAGGGGAAAAAAATCTGAACTCAGTGACGTGGACTTTTGACACTTTTTTTGTCTATAAAATGTGCTGTGAAACACCACGTGACAAGTCCTTTGCAGCGTTTTTACACTATAAAAGAGAAGTACTTTCAGTGTTCCAATCGGGAATTCTTCCTGGGTGTATTTTATTGTAACTTTTATGATTACAAGCGCCACTATCTTCTGAGTAGCTCTCACCAGGTAGCACCTGCTCTACTACACTGTGGTCACACAAAAATCATACCCTAATCTTATTCTATCCCATCCATTGCTCTAACTCTGGTTGTCCTGCCTAACCTTGTCTGCATCATCATGACTAATTCATATTTTAAGGACATAAAATATGAATTTGTAACTTCATCCCAGATGAAGGCTGCTGTCATGTGATTGGCCTACTGGTAGACAGGCCACCACTGTAGCTGTATCTGCACATACCTACCTGTGGATATAAATCACGGTGTAGGACAAAGATTAGACTTGCGACACAGTTCAGACAGTTAAATGTGTTTTTGGTTGGCTCTGCTACTACCTCGCCTCCTGTCATGAATAGAGCTAAACAACATTAGCTGCAGTAATCTATTCGTCTGGAGAGTCTGTTTGGCTGAGGGGGAAAGTGAGAGGCCAGAGAGGCGCTGTCTGAGTGGATTGGCCTGAGCTCCGGCTGCCTTTTTAATGTCTTTAAAAGCTTTTCTGCCGTAGCGCTGCCCGGCCTCTGCGCTCGCACAGCCAGCCATCTACTGTACCGTCTTGTTTCCAGCTCAATGAAAACATGGACTTTTACACAGGATATACTTTGCCAGCTAATTCAATGACATATAAGTGCTTCTTTCACATATTTTTTGTAATAGGCTTTTGACTGGAGGCCATCATCCACATGCACACAATGGAAGAAAATCTACTTTCCATGCAAGAACTGAAATACTTTTAAAGTCCCAGTTGGCAAGTCTGGCGGATATGTGTTGTTTCCAACTCTCACGCTCCTCCCCCATGACCAAGAGCTCCTCCCCCTTGACCACCGAGCTCCTCCCCCTCGACTTCCTGCCCTTTGAAATCCCTTAGGCCACGCCACCTTTGAAACGCGGGTCGGATGTTGACTCTGGTTTTATCACGGGCACCGTCGCCATCTTTCTTTTTTACCTTCTTTTCCACCGGTGTTTTCTTTTCCTTGGTTGTTTTGGACCTCCTCGTTTCAGTTTTTAAAGAGGAATTGGAAGCTTGTTGCTACTTCCCTCCGCCCCCCCTCCTGTGATAGTGGTACGACCCGAGGGGGGAGGGGCTCTGTGTGTGCACGAACACAACCCTGCGTGCTGATTGTTTTGCTCTAACAGATCCAACAGCACCCGGATCATCCTGTCCAAACAACAGGCTCTACGTGCACGTAGAGGCGCACTTTTTTCTAAAACCGGATGATTTATGTTGTTCTATCGGAGCGTAGTTTCGGCTTCAGTGAATATGATCAAAAAAATGTTGCCGACTGGGGCTTTAAATACGGTCTACACACACACACACCACTTGCATACCTATACAACCCCACCAGAGAGATTTAATACTGGTGTTGGTAGAGGACATATTATATTTCTTTATGCCATTGTCACCAAAAAGAGCATGTCCTCTGCAGTTTGCGTTGCTCTTTGTTTAATGTCACTGGCAGTCTGTTTGTTCTCTGTCTTTGCTCTGAGGGTGCAGCCTCGCCCGACTGTTTCACACTCTGACCCCAAAGGCTCTACATGGAAAATGAAACGCTGGGTGTCAATGAATCTGTCACGCTCTTCTTTTTTTTTTTTTTTTTCGAGTATCGATTCATCTGGCATTGATGCACACATCACTCATCATACTTAAGGCTGGGTATTAAAAATTTCAGGTACTGCTTTAAATCATACATTACTGCTATATATTTGTATAGCCCTATCTCGCTTTCGAGTTGTATGATGATACTAATTTATAATTATTAAGTAGTAGTATAAAATTAATAGGCAACATTTAATTTGCCCCTTTAGTTTCACAGAGGCCTGCCACACGGGCTCTGGATGTAAGTGTATCATAGCTAATAAATAGGGCTGCACCGAACAGTTCAAACCTTTGGAGCTTCATTCATAACATAAACATTAAAATATTAATAATAAATAATAAAAATAATAAGAGGGGTGAGTTTTGGCAAGAACCTCACGATACGATGCGTATCACAGTACTTTGGTCACGATACGATACGTATCACGATATTGCGATATAAATAAAGATGAAAACACAAGTACCTGCATATGTACATCGGATGATATTGATCAGAGGACAAATTCAGTCAAAACAATTTCATTCAAAACCTCAAAGCCTCTCCAGTTTATTAATTCCCATGAAATTCACTGTAATAAATATTGAAAATTAAATGAAAAAGGACAAAGTACTTCATTCACAACGCGTCTAAACATGAATCTTTTTTTTTTCTTTCTTTGGAGTTGAAAAATCGATATTGTATTGGGCGGCAAAGTATTGCGATATATTGCCGTATCGATATTTTGTACTCTACATTGCCTAAATAATGTACTAACTTGAAGTTAACATTCGCGCTGTCATAACTGCTCCTGTCTCGTGTCACTCTCTCTAACACACTCACAGAAGGTGATCTGTAATTGTAATTATTTAAAAAAAAAATCCAAATTTCATAACATGATTTAATCCATCTACTCTCCTTCACGCACCTGTATAACAAGTCTAGAAGTCAGTCTGACCCTACAGACCGATTCCCCTATTCAGGTTAATGAATCAAAACGCCTACAAATACTGTTGTTTTCTTCCCGTGGAGGTTTTCTTGAAGTTCCCCTCCCTCTGTGTGTGTAATCTGAGCTTCTCTGTGCTGTGTTTACGTAGTCAGTCCAGGTTAGAGTGTATGTTAGTGCAATTCAAGTCCCTGTGTGTGTGTGTGTGTGTGTGTGTGTGTGTGTGTGTACACCTGTGTTGGAGGCAATCCCTCATAGGTATGCCCTGAACCTGGAATGAATCGCCTTTTTAAAGATTGTCTGAAGAGTTGACTTAACTTTCTTTAGATAGATCTAATCTGAAGCAACAGTTTGAGCAACACACTTGCTGTCTTGCTGAGAGTTGGATGAAACGATCAATACCATGCTCATGGCTGTGTGGTGGCTGCGGTAGCTTAAAATGCCCAACTGTTCCTTTTATAAGGAAACGTGTTTTTTGCATTCTTCTTATTGAAAGCTGCTTCTTTTTATTGTTTCTGTCGTAATAAAAACCAAACTATCATTTTCTAAATGAATCCACAGCGTCCATCACCGCGTCACCAGAACCCATTTCAGTCATTTCAGCGTCGCGTCTTGCTTTCATTAGTGAGTAACACGAGTGTAATGGCTACCGACGGTGTCCGTATGGAAAATGTGGCTCACTGGGTGTGTCTGTGTGCTTCTGCCCTCAGCCCGAGATGCAGACGAGCGGGAGAAGTGGATCCACGCCTTAGAGGGAACTATCCTCCGTCACACCCTCCAACTCCGAGTACGTAACCGTGCACTTGTTTGTATATGCGTGTGTAAATGTGTGAGTTTCTATTTGTCCGTGTCTGATCCATCCACAACGGTTACAAGACCAAGTTGTGGGACTCTTTTGATGTTTGTTTGCCTCTTTATATGAATTCCTTTCTTAGTTTTACATTTATTTTACATTACTATCCATTTGCTAACCTTTCTATTCTTCGTAATACCCCAAAGAGTATATACTGGTCTATATCATCTGAAAGACGGGATTCGTGAGCAAATTTGGAAACCATAAAGTGAAGATAAATATGTTACCAAGCTATCAAAGCTTTTCGAGTTTTATTGAACCTCAGATTGCATGTATTTGCATACTCTATAAATCATGCACCGCGCAACTTTTTAAAGTGGACTTTGCATCTCAAGGACTTCTCATCAGCACTTTTTTTCTTGCTCACACCAGATTGCAGAGCAGTTGAGCCTTGTCACTATAATGGAATGGAAAATAACGGTGACATTCATGTCATCATAAATGGAGGATGTTTTGTCAATATGTGAGTGCTTCGGACTGGTATTGGGACCAGGACCAGGTTTTGACAGTTTTGATTTATCGCTTCCCCGCTGGCAGCCTGTTGTCCAATTTTTTCCATTATTTTTTTCACTGTTTATTTTGAAAGTGTGTCTCAGCCAGTTCTTCCCCCTGCTCGCCTTCCAGGTGTTCCCAGCCTCATTTCCTGCTCTCTTCTCCTAAAATAAACCATATTCCTTGTTCCCCTCCCATTATCATCACCTACATGCAGCTCTTTCCCTCCATCCCCTCCTTTTCACCCTCATGACCAACCTTCCTTCCTCCCTCCCTCCTTCCTTTTTCTCTGCCTTCCCTCCCTCTGTGGCAAATCCTTCTGATGTGCTACGTGTGCCTGCTTGTGCTCAGTGCGTACACACACACGGCATCCAGTGAGTGCTCTGCTGTCGTAGCATCATGTGACCAAGCAGTAGCCAATCCGAGAGGCGCTTGCTCGATCAACCAAACATCTGCCCCTGCTGCTTCAGCCAATCGGAGTGGCGGTTGATGCGTGTCCCTGTCAGCACTTGCCGTTGCTTTGTGTGTTTTCTCTGCTGCCTGCGTGAGAGGAAGTGTGCCTTTCCTGTCAGGGGAGGGTCCTGGATTAACTCGGCTCTGTCTGCCTTCATACCAAACCGGCTGATAACTGCTGCCGGAGGATACGCTGTAGCCGGGCTGACTGCACAGCTAACTGCTGCTCTGGTTTATATTGACAGACTGCAGAGGAGGAGGTTGTTTTCTGTTTTTTTTTTTTTTTGTGCGGAGGGAGGAGGAAGAGGAGGAGGGAGAGCTAACTTCACCAGAGCTTGATGGTTTGTTGCTGTAGGGAGAGAAGAGCGGAATCAAGAGAAAGCGAAACAGATCTTGTGTCAGGCTAAAAGGCCTGATGGGGGAGATGTACACGGTTTAACGCAGCATGTCAATTGGAACGAAGCACCCAGTAAGTAAAACACACACACACACACAAACACCACTGCACCAGCGCGAGGGGGGAAACCTGAACGGCTGCAGTGCGCTGCTGGGGCAGCAGCATTTTAAAGTGGGTCACTCTAAGTGGAGAGGCAAATAGAGGCAGGGCGGAGGGGGAGGGTGCGAGGGTGTTGTTTGTTGAGTCTGGGGTGGTAGGGTGGGCTTCCGAGTGTTTGTGGGAGACTGTACCAGCTCTAATACATCCCCCACTATGTCACAGTCAGCTACACACAAACAGGGATGCACGTGTGTTTGTTAGGTATGAGTATGGAAATGCAGACTTCTGGGAATATTTCAGGATCGGAGAACAACCACCTGCCTCTGACTCTCCACTTCTAAACTCCATCTGGGGTGGAAAAACAACCCAAAAAACCCACTTCCCCACTATTGTGGGCGTGTTTACAAAACATGAGACATGTCTACTACGTAATGATAGGGGTTTACACCATGTCGGCTTAATTCTGCACATATTGTGAAGGCCAGTTGTAATGTCTGGTGTAACACATGCACACATAAATGCAGTCTTACGTGCACGCCCTCCCGTAAATACAACCCTATCAGATGCGTTTGTGCTACTCTGGAAACACTATTGTGTTGAAGTTAATCCCCACTGTAAACAGAAGGGAAAAGGCAAGAAGATTATAAGATTCACAAAGGAAGTCCGCTCCCTGTATTTACATTAGAACCTGTAGATGTTTTGCTCTGGATTCGGTGTGTTTTGTTGGAAAGTAAAGCGTCATCATGATGTAATGCCTAACCAGAAAGATGGCTTCTATTTTCCTCGTAATCTGGAGGGATTTTCCATCGGAGTGTGAGTAAGCTTGCACTCGAATGACAAACACCTGTGTATACATGCTGATACGGCATACGGACCTCCACATCTGCATCAGAATTGATTTTTGCTCCGGCCCTCATGTGGACAGCTATATTTTTCAGTCAGTAAAAGCACCTTTGATCTTTTGAGGAAGTCGGGCTTCGCTGCGGCTGAGTGTAGACATTTTTCTCACCGTTAAAACTTTAGCAGGTCTGTGCTGTGAATGGCTTTTCTTCACTTTCCCGTGAGGTTGTCTTCAGTACGAAGAAAAGCCCCGGCAGACTCGGGGCACACCAGGAAGACGGTGCAACGCAGCGAACCCGAAGCACCGGTAGCAGCCGACATGGTTCGATAAGAGTCTAAGACTTCACCAGAACTGAATATGCTCTGTTTTCATGCAAGAGGTGTTTTTTCCAAGTCCGAGTAGGTGCTGACACACGCCGTTGGTTATCATACGGACTTGTCTGGCTTGACATAGAGGTGTTATTGTGTTGTCATTAGTGCTGAGTGTCCTTGCTAGTCACTGGCTTCAACATTGGATATGGGGTGATTTTTCTTTTTGAGGAAGTCTCGTCTGTGCGTACATTTATCTGCTCATTTTCCTGTTTTTTTTTTTTTGTTTGTTTTGTGTCTCATCCAGCTGCATTGTTCTTGGTGGACAGATAGACAGATGTCCGGTCATGTCTGTCCTGTTTTTTAGAATTAACCTTTGAATGGATGATGGAATGAAGTTGTTTCTGAGCATGTGTTTCTGATTCTGATGGATTTATTAAGGCATCTTTGATTCAATTAACGATACAGTAGTTGGCGATTCGATTCAAGGACAATTTTTTATTTTTGTAACAATTCGATTAAATTCAGTAACTTGTAACCAAAATTCTATATCCATGAAATAAACATGCAATAATGCCAGTGAGACTATCTGTATTCTTCTGAAAGGTGAAAAAAAACAGACCACAGAATTACTTATTTAACATATTTATTCTATTAAAGAAAAGTAGTCCTGCATAATATTTTATAATGAATATAAAAATGTAATGCTTAGTTATTTTGAACATTTTTCAATAGACTACATGCTGGCAGGGGAGAGAGTGTCTTAAACCTATTTAAACATTAATCATAATTAAGAATCACTATTCATACGATTAAACGCATTTATATCAATTATTGCTGAAGCCAAAACAATTCATTCTATTTATTTATTTTAGCAGATCGATTTAGTTGAATCTATAGGACTGATAATCGATTAATCAAATGAATCGTTACACCTCTGATTTGCACACATGCTTCTGTGTCACGTTGCATGTTTCTCTCCAGCCTCAACTTCCTTGGTTTCAGTTTTGTTGAACCTGAAATCCGCTGGCCTCCGGTCAGGCAGACAGACCTGCCAGCCTTTTATGCTGGCTAGCCTTTAAACAATAGTAGAACTCCCCTAGTACAGTGCACTGCTGGAAGATTCTCCTGAATTGTTGATGTTTCTGTCCACCATTTTGGGCGAGGGTACACAGCCCTACCTGACCAGGTGGCCACAGAGACCAGCTCTCCTTTTTTCTTTCCCTTTTAGAATGTGAGGATAGTCGTTGATATCGGCTGCGTGTTTACTTTGAATTATGCAAAGACTAGCATGCCGTTTTGACGCGATTAGGGCTGCGCTGATGCTGAGCTGTGTTTTGTTTGTCCATCCTCAGGAGGCCGAGACAGGATTAGTACCGAGTGTTCAGGACTTTGATAAGAAGCTCGCTGAAGCTGACGCCTACCTACAGATTCTGATTGACCAGTTAAAGGTAGGAATCAATGGAGCACCACTTATTTATACACCACCATGATAGATTTCACATCTCGATAACGATATAAATAGATAGAGATGTATGTTGGCATACATTTATATTCATCATCTAGCTTTCTTTCTTGTAATTCAATTAATAGTCTGTTATAAACACGTGTTTTTGAGTATTTTCTCATTTAATTAAAAGATGAACAGATTGTCTGAGAAATGTGAGGATGCCTTTTATCAACTTAGATGATGTAATTGTGTATCACAACATCTCTACATGATGATTTCATCACAATGTGATTCCGTTGAAAGACAATAAATGTCGTATTGAGTTATCATCCGCCCGTTAATCATGTATACGGCACGGCCATGTCCTGACCCCTTCTTTTATTTTCTCCCTTCCCGTGAGCATTTCGTCACTGTTCTCTCCCGACTTTAACAAAGCAGAAGTTATTAAAAATAAGATTTCTGTCCGCATGGTGACACAGCAGAAAATCACAGACATATAAAAGCAGCGGCATATTTTTTTTTTTTTTTACTCGCAGAAAATCTTAATGAAAACACTGCAGGTGTCCTTCCTTCGTGAGAGAGAGCTTTCTACTTCACCGCTGCGTTATATCAAGCCACGTCATCTGTACACACTCACCGTCTTATCATTCTAATAGTCATTTGACTGTGTACCCGCCTTAACTCTCCATCTCCCCTTTTTCTCTTCATCTCTTGTGCCCTGTCACTCTCGCAGCTGTTTGATGAGAAGATCAAGGACTGCAAAGAGGATGAATCACGCAGAGTGAGTACCAGCAGTGCTGCTGCGTCCTCCTGCCTCGCCGCCATTAGAGCCGAATTAGCAGCAGGAGAAGCAGGCCGGCACATAGCGCTGATAGCGGTCTGTACGATGCAGACCTTTGATATCGGTCGCTTGTTAGTTTTTAAGCCATCGGAATATTTTAAAGGTCATTGCATTGGTTCAAAAATGCCTGTTCATTATTATCATTATGAACTGTTTCTCAGCATCTTTATTGGGGGGAAAAAGTCATTTAAAAATGTCTTTTTTATTTGAAAACGAATGGTTAATTTCAGTATTGGATAATAATTTAATCTGTGCAATGTGACAAAATAGTGAACAAATTTATATTCAGGTTGCAAATATATAAAACAGCAAAGCAGCTATGCTTGTGTAAAAAAAAAATCATATTAAAAAAGTAAAGACCTGTAATTGAGTGATCATATTTAGAACCAATATATTAAAATTACAGATCATAATTGTTTGAGTGTTTATCAAGAGAATTCAGTCCACAAAAGATCAAATATAAAGTTATCCTTTATTGTTGTTGGAGGAAGCCGTTCAGTGCCTCTTGGTTGTTGTTGTTTTTATCCACAGCTGTGTGATTCACTTCCTCCCTGTGATTAAGAAGCTGTCTTGTTGATTTACAAAGAACAAAAAAAGTTTTCCACCTCATTTGTGGTCAAACTGGTTGCATCACATCTTCTGTTTTTAAGCTTTTGCTCATTTGTTGAATTACAGTTGGATTTTACAGCCTTTTTTTTGTTGTTCTTTTCACAGAAAATTGAAATTTTGAAGGAGACTACTTGTGTAAGTCAGCTCTTAACACATTTCCCTTCCTGTCTTTGCTTTTACAAGTCAGTTCCTAGTTTTTTAATTCCCTTTCTGATTTATTTTTCTTTCAGAGCATGGTAGAGTCCATCAAGCACTGTATCGTACTGCTGCAAATCGCCAAGGTAATCCCAACATTTCCACGTCTCTGTACTTTGGTAAAGATCATTGTTCTTGTGTGTTACTTTACGTGTCTCTCTGGGGGAGTTCCCTGCTATCTGGGTCGGTGTTTGACGAGGGTTGTAGCCCAGCACTCATTTCATCACATGTTCTATTCAGCCCTTTGTTAAAACAAAAGTGGACCCAGCATTTCTGCTTCATGTGGTTGCTAGGTGACACTTGTAGCTCCAAACACTTTCAATCCTGACGTTCGAGGAAACGCGTGGATGACAGATTGGCCTGGTAGGACAATCTGTCATCGATACCGAAAGCAATGAAGGAGGATTTTACCATGTGATGAAAGGATTACTGCATGTGGCAAGTCGGTGACTGTATCACGTCACACGTCATGTGATGAGAGGGATGAGCCTCGTTGCTCACCAAAGATGCTCAGGATGCTTCATGAAATGACTCTGCAACCTTCCCCACGCAAGAGGTCTAACATTGTCTTCTCAAAATTTTAAGGACCAAAGTAACGAACAGCAACACGCAAACGGACTTATAGTAAGTTTGACATTCTCCGTCCATGACAAAAAAAAAAAATTTAAATCAAAACAACTTGCTGTCTTTTCTTTTCTTGCTTAATTTACTCTCCACTGTAGAAAACCCAGATGAACAAGATCTCTTTAGTGCATGCCGTCTAATTAGTAGATCTATCTCAAGCTCTTTCCCCTCATCTCTTTCTCAACTATCCTGTTGATTTGGTTGATCGTTTCCTGGTTTCAATCCTTTACGCGATGGTGGGGAACTGTTCTTTTTCTTCGTACAAAAAGGGGCAAACTTTTAATCCAGAAAATGCAGAAATGTGTGTGTGTGTAGAATATACATGTGTGCGTGTGCATGCCTTTTTATACGAGAGGATGTTGCACTTCACTCCGCCCACTAATTAGTCAACTAATTGACCATTGATTCATTGTGTTCACACTGCCTGCTTATTGAACCAATGAGCACTAATAACTAGAAAACAATCCAGAGAGCAGATGTCCTGTCTTCATGTCAAGGGTCATACCTGGGGATTTTTACTACAAATCACATGTACTTCATTTAATATTTAAGTTTTTGGATTTGATTGATTATTCGTCACAGTTAACATCAAGTCTTTATATATATTTATAGCTCACGGCACAATGCTACAAAAACACGAATGACGTCATTCATGATGACGGCTTGAAACGTATACTGAGATAAAAAAAATCACCCGAGAGGAAACATAACCCATTGAGTACCTGCAGGGTAAAAAAAAATCAATCTGAGAACCGTCATCCTATGGAAAGTGTTTGATAATGTAATGTGAATGGTTTGAAGCTAATGGACTAACACAAGAAAAAAAATTCCAGTGATCCTCAAAGCAAGAATCACACAGCTCATGGGCCTTCACAGCTCTTATGACTTAATCTCACAGTCATTAAGTGTAGTATTACGCAGTATAAATAGCACATCATAAGCTCTGTCTATACATCCATCTGCACGTGTTTTTCTATGCCATAAGCTTTGTGTTAAAGATATCTGTGCAGCTTTAGTCCACCTAAACGTCTGTCACGTTGCCTATAATATGGAGCAAATGATTTAAAATGTATAATTATTGTTGTTGCTAGATAGATACTGTCGTTAGATGGATGGATAGATATTTAGATGACACAGTGCTTGCAAGGCCACGGGCTGGTCCCACCATGGCCGCCCAATGTTTCTACAACTGGCTATAATTAGTGGCCCTCGCCTTACTTCCATGGAGACACGTGGACGAGGCATCGGGCAGAGCGGAGGGAGGTAAAAAGAGGCAGGAAAGAGAACAGATATGTGAGACCAAGCCTCTCTGTATGACATTTTCATAACTTGTCTTTTGATGTCTCTTATCTAGACACAAACAAACATGGAAATTACTCTCTGGCCTTGTTTTTTTCCAGAGTCCACTTAATAATATTTAGTGTCAGTGGAAAGTTTCCCTTCAGCCATTTCACAGCTCTTCTTCCTCTGTTGTCAGTATATTTTATGTAACCCAGTGTTGCATGATGGGATTTTTGGAGGCCTGTTATCTACTTCCTGGTATTCTAGTTCAACTTAACTGTAATTTACTGTCAGCCGCTCTATTTGTACCCTCACAGCCTGGTGTCAGCTCATGTTCGGACTGTGGCGGTTCCTGTTGATCACACATGACTTAATCAAAACTTCCCCCTAAAATAAATAAATCACAGATTTCAGGTCAGGTTTGAGTAAAACATTTCATTGACTGAATCAGTGCCACTAAGAACCCCGGGGGTAAATGTTTGGGGGAATCAGGGTCGATGTGGTTTTGATTTAGCTCGTGTTGTCATCCGTGTTCCTGTCAGTTGGATCATTGGTGCCAGTGACCCCTTTACACCGAGCCAACAGGCTGCTTTTGACGTTTTCGCACATCCATGTGTGTTTTCTGCCTGCGTTCAAATGCGTGGGCACGTGATTGTTATGGTTGCACTGATGAGGACAGGCCACCGCATAATAAAAACATCCCTGCTGGTTTGTCACCACAGGGAAATCAGAAGCCGGAGAGTAAAAAACACGTTACAGATATAGTCTGCGGCCCGGTGGACTTAATTCATTCCTTTCTAGACAGGAGCGTTTGCTCAGAGGTCCAGAGGCACCGTTGGTTATTGTGTAAAGCTGCTGGCGTTTGGTTTTCAAGCAGTCGTTGGTTTCATATTGATTTAGATAATGAAACCTGGAAACGGTCTTTCCAGGAAATGAAGTGGAAGGAAATTGATCCGCCCTGACTGGGTGACGTATATTTCATTGCACCGTTCTTAAATATTATAAATTATAATATATATATATATATAAAACCAATACGTAGGCTGTGAAATTGGTGCCAAGAAGTCGAGTTTACATTGACGTCTGGCTTGATGTAAAAAAGGAAACTGGTATAGATGTTGTACCTGGATATTAAAATAATAAACCTGGGGCTAATCACTCTTTTCTGGTGTTTGCTTTTAATCTGGAGGTTTATTGTCTGTTAGACAACATTTCAGCTTAGCAAGCAGGCAGTGACGTGGGTTTGCTGTGGTTGCATCAAGTGTGTGACGCGGTGTTTTGTTTTTGTTTGTGTTTGTTTCCTCCAGAGCACCATAAACCCAGTGGATGGGATCTTCCAACCTCCTCTGGACAACCCTGTAGCCGACGGCACGATGCCAACACAGACCACACTACCCACAGGTACCAGACATCTGCATTCTCACCTTATCTTATACATATTTACATGTGTGCATGGCCTCACAGACTTCACAGCCCCGACTACTTCCAGAGAGGTAGCTCCCCCTGGTGGTCACACTGTACGCTGACAGACCAGCTCAATCTCACACAATTGATTTTGTCTCTTTTTGTCTGAAGTGTTTGCTGAGAAATGGCTTTTTTCTTTTTTAGGGCGCAATTTAATCTAAGAGAAAAGATAATAACGGGTCAATATTGAGTCATGTTTTGAATTCTAATGTTTCTCTTTGGTATTAAAGAAAGTTTGATGACAATATATATTATTCAGGGTTTTCATAAATGTTTTGATAAAAATATTCTGTTTCAAAGTGAATCCATAGAAGTTGAATTCCTTACTGTTGAGGATCTAAAGTAGGGTCCAATCACATGTTATCCAACATAACCATGTGATGTTTATTTTTTCACACACATAGTTCTCTCTGAAACGCATGAATGATGTTCCGTTTTGTCATTCAGTGTAATTTTGTCAAATAAAACCGTCATGCTGCATGTAATAATTGACTACACTGAATGGCACGTCACGATTTAGACTTGAAGTGTTGAGCTATTTTTGTCAAATGACTATGACTAGACTGCTGGGATAATTAACCATGCAAATTAGGCCGTTCTAATTTGGGTTTCTTAATAGACTGTAATCCCCCTCATAGCTGAAGCTTCTGTCTGCAGCATCTCAAATCATTTTGTCAGCCTTCCTGGATTCCAGGCTGCTGTTTTTAATGTGATCCGGCGTCGATGCTGAACCATCTACTTTCTTTCTGCTGAAGACGCTTCTCAGGTGTGTAAATCAGACCAACGCCCCTCCTCGTTACCCGTCGGTCCCGTCGTCACGGTGATGGGCAGTCTGCAGACTCCAACTCCCAACAGCACAGGTGAGAGTTCGCTCATATCCTCTAGTGATTACAAGACGAATTAAATATTAGGAGCCGCCGTTATTTTCCTGCTTTGGTCAAAACAAAACGTAAAGTTAATTTATTAGCTGGTCTGTTGTTTTCAATCATATCACATGATCTTTATTGATGATTAGCACATGTTCAAATGTCCAGAACTTCAAGGATTTTTCATCCACATTAGTTTAAATGTTAAGGTTCATTATTCGACATATTCTCTTCACCATTGTTTCCTCAACTAATGTTTCCAAGGGGAAGAATCAACATCTTGTCTCGGCTTTCTGTAGGTTTTTTTTAAATCTTTGCAAAAGTTGCATTAAAAAACAGCAGTGTGGATCCTTCCAGAATGTTATTATTTATCATTAGAACCTTTAACTGACAAGCAACATGAGGCTTATGTATTAAGAATTCAACCATCAGAGCAAAAGTAATAATAACATAAATTATTACTGCGCTCCTCGGCCCTGAGTGCAGTGTCAAAGAACATATTTAATGAAAAAGCTCAGTAGAAAAGCAGACATTCCTGCCTGTTTGTCTTCTGTGCTGAGGCAGCTGTATTAAAACGCTGCGCTGTGCACTCAGGAGGCAGGCTGCGTCTCTGTCAATATGCTCTGCAGAGGAAGCCATCACTATGTTAAAGACGGCTTGGTGTTACTTTACACAGCCAGCTGGACGCGGCTCAAAAAACCCAGTGCTTTAGTCGACATAATGTTGATTTGACCACGAGCTGCGTGCTGCATGAATAAAAAAGCAGCTCCAATTTGATCCATAATAAGAAAATGAAAAAATCTTCGAGAGTGCTGACATGACACAGGATGTTGGGAATTATTAAATTTTTTTTTATTCAGGGAGTGGCCCATCAGGCCCCAGCAGCGGCGTCGCCTCCCCGACTCACATCCCCCTCCCCTCGCACTCGGTGCCAGACTTCTCCTATTCGTCCAGCGAGGACGAGTTCTACGACGCCGACGAGTTCTACCAGAGCAGCACTTCCCCCAAACACTGCATAGAGTGAGTACAGAACCACGTCACCCCCTTGAAACCAACACTGCATTAGAGTTGTTCTGATTCCGATAACAGTATAGGAAATGCCTCGGATACTGCCGAAAATGCTGGCGAGTACTGGAGTCCAGGCACCGATCCAATACCACGTAATTTATAAGAAATAGTAATTTATTTACTGGTTAGCTCCGTTAGCTTTCACACAGTTCCTCTTCTCTTAAAACGGTTGTGCTGTTCCGCCATCTGCAGCTGCTGTTTTAGAGGGGCAAAGAAGAATTGATCACCTGACACCTGTTAAAAGGAGCTAATGTTAGCGCCTCATGTCAGCGGTTTAGCATTACTTCATAGTGGATGTTCCCACCAGTAAGACGGCCACATGCAGGGGCGGCACGAGTCAAACATTTAATCAAACATTTGAAGACGCGTCACGCTTAAGAGCAGGACGAATTTACCAAAGCTAAGGGGAAGAAGAAGGACTTACTGCAGCAGCAAAGAATGGAAACTGCCTTCCAGCGACGAGATAAATTCCCCAAAGACAGCCAGTCAGATAAACTTGGTGCAAATAAAACTAAAGTCAAAAGTCTTGTGAAAAGAATTCCTACTCAAACTTTATCTCTTTATTTCTCACTTCCTTCCTGTCTCTTTTCCACTCCCTCTATTTCCCCCTCAGTCCCTCAGGGCCTCAAGCTGCCTCACCTCACGATAATGAAGCGACAGCATTGAAACGACCGGACACCACCGAGTCCCTGAACTCGTCCATGTCCAACGGCACCACAGATGCAGGTAAAAAAGGGAAAACACACCCACATTCACACACATTTAACACTCAGATGGAGCTCTAGAGGTGGTCTAGATCCCTCTACAGGGGACTCGATGTTACTACAGCCATGTGAGTGTTGTCCTCTGCCGTTGTCTTCAGACCCCTTTGACAGCCACGATGACCGCGATGATGATGGTGAGGGCGAGTCTGTGGAGGAGCACAAGAGCGTCATCATGCACCTTCTCTCTCAAGTCCGATTGGGCATGGACCTGACGAAGGTAAACACCCCTCACTAGCATAGATGAGTTGTGACTCTGGCTCTTTTTATTGTCTTTTTTTAATCTTTTTCCTCCCTATCATCATCTGTGCAAGCTGTCTTCTTTTGAACAACCCACGCCTCAGTTTTACAGTTTTCCTCCTTCGTTACGTTCCACAGGTGGTCCTGCCCACCTTCATCCTTGAGAGGAGATCTTTGTTAGAAATGTACGCCGACTTCTTTGCACATCCCGACGTGTTTGTAAGGTAATGGTCTCTCATAAGTGCAGGTTATTCTATCACACAGATTTGGAAATAAATTCATAATTGGTAAAAATAATTTGTGTCCGTTTCACTAGTATCGCTGAGCAGGCGGAGGCCCGGGACCGCATGGTCCACGTGGTGAAGTGGTACCTGTCGGCTTTCCATGCAGGGAGGAAAGGTTCGGTGGCCAAGAAACCTTACAACCCAATCCTGGGAGAAGTCTTCTACTGCCACTGGGATCTTCCCAGTGAAACGGAGGAGCCTTCCCCAGTCACGGTGAGAGCACATGGCTGTTGTTGGGTCTTCACCTCTCGGGATTTTATGCTTTAGCTTTTTAAATATTTCCCTTCAGATTAATGTAGCAAGTAACATGACTTTTACACTTTCTTACTAAAATTCATATTTATGCTATTTATTGTCTATCAATATGTGAAAAGTAACCAATTTGTATCCAAATATGCCCCTCCCCCCTCCAGGAGACGGTATCAGAGGGTCCAGTACCGTGGTCTTCATCCAACAGTGTTTGTTTTGTGGCAGAGCAGGTCTCTCACCACCCGCCCAGTGAGTGTCCAACCCTTTATTTGGTTGATTTATTTGACATGTTGGCATTGTTACATTCAAATAAAGTGCAACCGATGCTGTGTAGTGTGTGTGTGTGTGTGTGTGTGTGTGTGTGTGTGTGTGTGTGTGTGTGTGTGTGTGTGTGTGTGTGTGTGTGTGTGTGTGTGTGTGTGTGTGTGTGTGTGTGTGTGTGTGTGTGTGTGTGTGTGTGTGTGTGTGTGTGTGTGTGTGTGTGTGTAGGACTTCTAGCCACAGTTAATTTGCAGACCCATTACCCATAATACAATAGTTACATACAGGCATCGACAAAAATAAAAATAGAAATAGACACAGTGACACAGCAATTTAAAAACTATGACTGAAAACGATGATTAAAAACAACCAAAATAAATGTAAATGATCACATCTTGAATTTGCATGTCTCAATGTTGAAAATATACATTTAATAGATTTCCATTGTCCTACATTTCCTCTCGTCTTCCTGCAGTTTCTGCATTCTACGCAGAATGTTTAAATAAGAAGATCCAGTTCAACGCCCACATCTGGACAAAGTCTAAGTTCTTAGGCATGTCCATAGGCGTCCACAACATTGGCCAAGGTATGGAAAATATGATTACTCCTTTATCTTTACACTGTGACAACTTCATGCAGTTGTGATACCGATTTGCTGGCGTTGTTTCAGGTTGTGTGTCGTGTTTGGAGCATGATGAACATTACATCCTCACCTTCCCTAACGGATACGGCAGGTGCGTGTTGCTTCGTTCCTTCGCCTGTCCATGTCGCCACACGTTGTTAATGCCACTAACCTGACCCCGGTTTTCTGCCCAGGTCGATTCTCACCGTGCCGTGGGTGGAGCTGGGAGGGGAATGCAACATCTCCTGCTCCAAGTCGGGCTACAGCGCCAACATCGTGTTCCACACCAAACCCTTCTACGGAGGCAAGAAGCACAGGATCACCGCTGAGATCTTGTAAGGGGAAAACGGTTACGCAATACAATTCTAACAGACTATGGATAAAAGAGTCTGACCTTTTGATTTCTCTTTCAGTCCACCTAATGATAAGAAGTCTTTCTGCTCCATCGAAGGAGAATGGAACGGAGTGATGTATGCAAAGTGGGCAACCGGAGTGAGTCTTTCTTATATCTACCTACACCCCCCATTCATCAGTTGAAATGAAACAAAATAGACCCTCACTACCCTCGGGAATAACTACTAAAAGAGAGTTTAGCAGTAAATAAATGTAATAATACCTGAATCTGTGTGTTTTGTGTGTGTTTCCAGGAGAACACAGTGTTCATAGACACTAGGAGGATAGGCATCATTAAGAAGAAAGTGAGGAAGCTGGAAGACCAGCTTGACTATGAGTCTCGAAGGTGAGAAATTAAACTGGTCATGGGTGATCTGTTGTTGGGAACAAAGTCCTTCATTTCAGATTTTCCCCCCTTTTAATTCACCAGATTGTGGAGAGACGTGACGTTGAACCTGAAGCTCAAAGACATCGACATGGCAACGGAAGCCAAACACAGTCTGGAAGAGAAACAGAGAGCCGAGGCCAGGGAGAGGAAGGAGAACGAGCAGCAGTGGGAGACCAGGGTGAGACCTCATCTACCAGAAAGCACATGAACGCTGTGTGATAATCACTCTATACATGAAATTCAACACCTAGAATTTCACTGTTTTGAAAGATCAGCGTTAGAAATGTGCAGTTATTTTAGGATGTGCTCAAATCCTTGTGTGTAAATATCGTTCTTGCTTGTGTGTTTGTGCAGCTATTCCACGAGGACGGGGAGTGCTGGGTCTACGATGAGCCTCTATTAAAGAGATTAGCCACTCAGAGGCAGTGAGAAGACGACGCACACCGATACACACACAACTCCATACATATGCATAAGAAAATGCACACACAACAGAGTCTTCATAAGAACTCTTTTGCAGAGAGAAAAAAAACACTTCTTTTCCAAGCCTTGGAATGACTGATGATTGAATATGTACACGGCTTTGCATTTGACTGTAAAACAACAATATGGAAATGAATGAATGAAATCCAATGGAAAAGCATCTAAGATGTAAGACGAAATCTAGTAAGAAAAAAAAGCTCCCCTCCTTATTTGGGCAGCGTCACTTCCATCGCCACCCGACCCACCGCCAACACGAGACTCGGCAGCACAGAGTGGAGAAGGGTCGACCGGTCTTTCAACTCTGCCCTCCAGCTTCACAAACGCACCCTTCGCCGGCTCCCCAGGATGAGCCGGAGCAGCACTCGTTTCCCGACACAAATTATTTTTTTATTTTTTTGGGGGGGGGGGTGGGGGCAAAGGGTTGTGTGGTTGATGGTGTTCGAATCAAATAAACCTTGACAAATAAAACAGCGCTCTACATCTCAGGGAATCTGGTGTATCTGAGGAAAGAAAGCTGCTGCCCCCTCCCGAGAGTCAGCCTTATAACGGTGGAGGGATGGATCTTAAAGGGGCGGGGGGAGACATTCTCCGCTTGCCTGCAACTAGTTGTAACTGTTGTTTATATATAGATATACATATGATGGATATATAAATATATATTCTTTTTTTTTTTTCCTTTTCTTTTTTTTTTAATGCTCCTTTTTGTTTATTTTTCTTTCTGGCAATATTGTAAAAATATTTGAGGATATGAAGTTGATGGCTTTACATCTATAGGAATCATTCCATTTACCCCTTTTTTTTTCGTGTTACGTTCCCCATTTCAAGTTATCTTTGCCGCCTATTTGGTCCTTCACACTGTTCATAAGCAAAAGCCCTACATAAGCCATAGCATCTGAACTCGCCGATCGAGAGAGCTGGTGATGGATTTGTGGAATATATGCAATATAGAGATCATTGACATTGCCTGTCAAAGGACAAACATGGGTGTCCATTATGCCAAATAGGTTTAGATTAAAAGGCTAAAGGGACTTTATCTCATCTGGGCAGAGAACAAACAACCCTCTGAAAATGTCTCCGAGTTACCTGAAGGCATCTATGAACAAATGATTGTTTACATTTTTTTTTTTTGTCTTTGTGGATTGCTGGTTCATGATGAGGACGCAAGGCTAGAACTGAGTCTATAAACATGTTTTTGTTCCCACACATCGCCTGTCTCCAGATCGTTCTACCGGTCGTGTTTTCTTGTAAACTCAATTTTCTTTTTTTTTGTCCAATGTTTTTCAAGATAACCACATAGAGGGCAATATTTATCCTACTGTACACCTCCGCTTCCGTAAACCAACATTCATTCTCTTATTTACAGCTACATAGATTTCATCTAAATGCAGTGATATTCGGAGGAAACGGAGAAATAAAACAGTTTTCACCTGAAACTGCACAAGGATATTTCTCAGTGCCAGAGCGAGCTCGCAACACAGTTGAATCTGGTCGACTTTAAATACTGAAAATCTGAGGATCAATGAATCTGGTGAAAGGATCTACAAAGGCAAACGTTTTTCTGGTGCTGTTTGTCTGGAAGAACTTGGTAAAAAATATTGATGCCTGTAGTTGCAGCTGTTGAATTTAATCCTCCAAAGCAAACAAAACTGCTTTTAGAAATAAGCCACGTGAAATTAAGTGTCCGAGCTGAAGTTGTTCATTTTTACTTCTTTTTTTTTTTTTCCTCCCGCTCCGTGTTATGTCTTTGGAAATTATATTGAATTGAGGCCTTGCCATACATTTCAGTATCACTCAGTATCGCCTGATAGAGAGCAATCAAAATGTATTTTTTATTTCATTTTGATCATAACCATTGATTGTATCAACTTTCCCTGTTTATTGATGCATAATATTAAATCTCCATGAGTTTATTCCTGTGAGATATTGTCATGGTTATTTCAGATGAGCATCTCATTGCTCAAATCATGGTGACGAGCTTCAGAGAGGTAAAAATATATGTGACAGCTTTATTAGTCAAACAGAAACCAATAAGTACCCTCTGCTGGGATATTATTAACTGGTGCCAATTAGTTTACAGTCATTTGATTAAACACAAAATGTGTATTTATGATTGTGCACCATGTAAACACTGTAAAAAGTTCAGTAAAACCCGATTGACTCTGGTCCATCACATGATGATTGGTTAACAATAAGGACCACAGTTACTTGATATTTTGCATTGCCTCCCTAATATATTTGTAGTTAATTAAGTCACCAAAATGGACACAAAGTCAACCTGGGGGTTAACCTGTTTGTACATCTAGCCTTTGTGAGTAAGCAGTAAGATCAAATCAATACATCAATATACAGTCCAGACATCAGAATAATAATTTGTGTCACATTAGATTCGGCACAAAATTCAGTAAACAGGGATTACATTTTTAATCGAACGTTTTTATTTAAGTGCTTATTACATTTTGTTCAATTTCACAATGCAGCGTGTAATAAACGTTTAGTCTGTACTAAATTTACCCTGACTAAGAAAAATAAACCTTCCTGAGAAAATTGAGTTTGCCCAGTTGTTATGGACATGGAGCAAACTACTATATTCACTGAGGAACAAGATTGGAAGCCAGAAACAGTGAGTTAGTTCAAAAATAAAACCTAATACAACATAATAAATAATAACTAGAAAATTCCCCCGCCGGGAAATTTTGAGAGGGAGGCAGTGGGACGCCGCCCGGGGGTTGGTGTGGAAAAGTTTAACGTTTAAACGGACTTTCTAGGTGAAAGGATGCCCGAGCAGAAGACGTTTGACTGAAAAAACTACATTTCCCACTCATAAATGTAGTTTTAGTACATTCCTGTCCACCAATCAGAGCACACCACTCGTGTCTCCATTTTAAAGTTGAAATGGAGTTTCTAGGTGAAAGTATGCCCGAGCTGAAGGCGTTTGAATAAGCTGTCACTCAAGTACTACCTAGTACTACCGAGTACTACCTAGTACTACAGAGTACTACCTAGTACTACTGACACTCAGGTACTGAGAAATACTAGGGACTATGTATTTTCAAACAGTTGAGTGCTTCGCACTCAACTGTTTGCCAGTACATGTCACAGAGGTCAGCTGTCACTGAAGTACTACCTAGTACTACCTAGTACTACCTAGTACTACCTAGTACTACCGAGTACTACTGACACTCAGGTACTGAGAAATACTAGGTACTATGTATTGTCAAACAGTTGAGTGCTTCACACTCAACTGTTTGCCAGTACATGTCACAGAGGTCAGCTGTCACTGAAGTACTACCTAGTACTACCTAGTACTACCTAGTACTACCGAGTACTACTGACACTCAGGTACTGAGAAATACTAGGTACTATGTATTGTCAAACAGTTGAGTGCTTCGCACTCAACTGTTTGCCAGTACATGTCACCGAGGTCAGCTGTCACTCAAGTACTACCTAGTACTACCTAGTACTACCTAGTACTACCTAGTACTACCGAGTACTACTGACACTCAGGTACTGAGAAATACTAGGTACTATGTATTGTCAAACAGTTGAGTGCTTCGCACTCAACTGTTTGCCAGTACATGTCACCGAGGTCAGCTGTCACTCAAGTACTACCTAGTACTACCTAGTACTACCTAGTACTACCGAGTACTACTGACACTCAGGTACTGAGAAATACTAGGTACTATGTATTGTCAACACAGTTGAGTGCTTCGCACTCAACTGTTTGCCAGTACATGTCATTCCGAGGTCAGCTGTCACTGAAGTACTACCTAGTACTACCTAGTCCACTACCTAGTCTACCTGTACACCGAGTACTACTGACACTCAGGTACTGAGAAATACTAGGTACTATGTATTGTCAAACAGTTGAAGTGCTTCCACTCAACTGTTTGCCAGTACATGTCACTAGAGGTCAGCTGTCACTCAAGTACTACCTAGTACTACCTAGTACTACCTAGTACTACCGAGTACTACTGACACTCAGGTACTGAGAAATACTAGGTACTATGTATTGTCAAACAGTTGCAGTGCTTCGCACTCAACTGTTTGCCAGTACATGTCACCGAGGTCAGCTGTCACTCGAAGTAGCTACCTAGTTACTACCTAGTCACTACCTAGTACTACCTAGTCACTATCCGAGTACTACTGACACTCAGGTACTGAGAATATACTAGGTACTATGTATTGTCAAACAGTTGAAGTGCTTCCACTCAACTGTTTGCCAGTACATGTCACGAGGTCAGCTGTCACTAAGCTACTACCTAGTACTACCTAGTACTACCTAGTACTACCGAGTACTACTGACACTCAGGTACTGAGAAATACTAGGTACTATGTATTGTCAACACAGTTGAGTGCTTCGCACTGCAACTGTTTGCCAGTACATGTCACCGAGGTCAGCTGTCATCTCAAGTACTACCTAGTACTACCTAGTAACTACCTAGTACTACCTAGTACTACCGATGTACTACTGACACTCAGGTCACATGAGAAATACTAGGTACTATGTATTGTCAAACAGTTGAGTGCTTCGCACTCAACTGTTTGCCAGTACATGTCACGAGGTCAGCTGTCACTGAAGATACTACCTAGTACTAACCTAGTACTACCTAGTACTACCGAGTACTACTGACACTCAGGTACTGAGAAATACTAGGTACTATGTATTGTCAACACAGTTGCAGTGCTCCGCACTGCAACTGTTTGCCAGTACATGTCACCGAGGTCAGCTGTCACTCTGTACCTAGTACTACCTAGTACTACCTAGTGAAAACTACCTAGTACTACCGAGATACTACTGACACATCAGGTACTGAGCAAATACTAGGTAACTATGTATTGTCAAACAGTTGCAGTGCTTCGCACTCAACTGTTTGCCAGGTACATGTCACAGAGGTATTCAGTTCTGTCAAACTGCAAGTACTACCTAGTACGTGACCTAAGTACTACCTAGTACTACCGAGTACTACTGACACTCAGGTACTGAGAAATACTAGGTACTATGTATTGTCAACACAGTTGAGTGCTTCGCACTCAACTGTTTGCCAGTGACATGTCACAGAGGTCAGCTGTCACTAAGTATACCTAGTACTACCTAGTAACTACCTAGTACTACCTAGTACTTACCGAGTACTACTGACACTCAGGTACTGAGAAATACTAGGTACTATGTTATTGTCAAACAGTTGCCAGTGACATGCACCGAAGTTGCAGCATGTCACTAAGTACTACTGTACACCTAAGTACTACCTAGTACTACCTAGTACTACCTAGTACTACCGAGTACTACTGAGACTCAAGTACTGAGAACTACTAGGTACTATGTATTGTTTGAAAAACCACAACTCTGCCAATCAGAGCGCACCTGCTATCACTTCTGAGTGAGACAGAGACAGATAGTCTCCATTTTAAAGTTTAAATGTAGTTTCTAGGTGAAAGTATGGCTGAGTTGTTGATGGACTACATTTCCCACTGACTGCTCCTTCCTGTCCACCAATCAGAGCACGACACTCGTGTCTCCATTTTAAAGTTTAAATGGAGTTTCTAGGTGAAAGTATGCCCGAGCTGAAGGCATTTGACTGAAGAAACTACATTACCCACTACTAAATGTAGTTTGTAGTCCCACTGACTGCTCCTTCCTGTCCACCAATCAGAGCACACCTGCTGTCAGTTATGAAGATCAGAGCCACAGAGTGCCCGTCTCCATAGCAACGGCCCTTGGTGCATGTGTGTGACTGCAGCCTGTGTCTCTGCCTCTTTCGATCGCTCCATTTCACCTTTGTCGAGGCTCCGAACAAAAGCTTGCCACGCTCACATCGAAACTCCTATCGCCACAATTTTCGCACCGTTAGCGCCACAAGACTCGGCTGAAGACAGTGATGACTTTTATTTTTTCCTAGTGTCAGAAATGTGGACGCCAGGGCGAGTTAGAAATGCGGTGAATTTCAGGTTTCTTTGAAAATCTGCTTCTAAATTAACATTAGAGCGGATGAGGAAAAAAATGGACTTGGCCGCGCTTAGAGGTTGCTAGTTCAAATTCTGTAGAACTCACAGAGATTTTGAGCACATTGTGAGAGACAGGACAAGTTTGTCTACAAAATTGGAGAATATCACGTCTGTAGAGTGAAGATTGTGGCCGGGAGGAGTTTGGAAAGGAAAAAGTTCTGAGAAGCCCTCACACTCTAAGCGATGATGTCACGCACTCTAGCCTGAAAGTTCCGGCGCAATACACACCCATTATAATCTCATGATTTCTCCCAAAACGATCATGGTCATTGAACAGTGATTGATCAGAAACTATATGACCTATTGAAACGCGAATTGGCACACCAGGACACAAGACTTGTGTCTACGTTTTAGAGTTTAAATGGAGTTTCTAGGTGAAAGTATGACTGAGCAGCAGGCGTTTGAAAAGCTACCTTTTCTGCTTTTTTTCTTTCGCTCGTCCCATTCATTTCAATGGGAAAATTTCAGTGGTTTTTCGCGACTTACGTTGCGAAAAATAAATATTCTGGACTTCTTTTTAATAGCACACCGATCCCGATCAAGCCGCTCGTTTTGATGTAACATTCGCCTAGGTGCTCGTTTTTGTTAGGCAGTTATTCAGGATCAAAAAAAGGTAAGAAGAGGAAGAATAAGAAAAAACACGCAGGATAACAATAGGTGGCTGTGCTTCGCACAGCCACCTACTGTTTGTCTATGCAAACAGTAGGTGGCTGTGCTTAGCACTGCCTCCCTAATAATAATAATAATAATAAATATAACATACACATCAAATAATAAATATAACCTTTTTTTAATGTATATAAAATATACAGTATATTTCAATTGCGTAAAGGGCCAGCAGGGGCGCTATCCGTTGAACTGTGAGGTTTTTTTCCCATCAGCCAGTGCGAAATCCCCCTATAAAATCCCTCCGCGCCCATCCCTCAGTCTCATTCTTCCTCCGCTCCTCCGTAGAACAGATGGTGAGTGTCTTCTTGTGTGTTTAGTCTCCTGTAGTTATATTTAGTCGTGGATACATGTATTTTAATGTTGATTCTTATGAACCTGTATATTCTTTATTGCTTAAACATTTTATTTGGGGGAATAACTGTGAACTGGCCCGTTAGGCCTTCACCACGTGCCTCACTGCGCATGTTGAGATGCTAACTAGCAGCCTAGCTAATCTTTCAGTTAAGAGATCCCTCGCTGCAGCCTTCCCATGCCTATATGATGAGATATATGTTGGTAGGGACATCTGATTTAAAGTGAAGAATGCCAACATTTCTGACTGCATGGAGGCTCTAAACGAGTTCGGGTCTGGCTCCAGGTTAGCTGGGTCTGGCTCCAGGTTAGCTAGGCCCGGCCTGCTCGCTGCTGCGTGGACAGTATGGAGGGATCTGTAATGGGAGTTTAGACTTAAAAGTTAACCTGCTGAGATTCTGTATGTAGTTGTAAATGCATACTTTTAAACTAATATGAAAATGTTTAATCTTAATTGCAGGCCTTTCGACAGGATCGACGCAAAACCAACGTGGGGCGAAGACGGTAAGCAAGCGGAAATGACTAATGAATTAAAAAAAAGCATGTTTACTTGATTTGCCACGTGCATTTCACCAGTCGGTGTTTTAAATTGTATTGCAATCTTTTTCTTCAGGTTGAAAATGAAGTTTCCAGGCATTGACTGACCCTGTGTGTGTACCATGCAGGTGAGATGTTGGGTTTATTTTAAATTAATCCTAACTGGAAGTCAGTGATGTCTAATAAGAGTAGTGGACAGATGTGATTTCTGAGAACTTTTTTTGCTGAGACTTCTTAGTTAATATGCTTTTCTGTGTAAACACAACCAGTATGGTACTAAAACATGTGTATCCACAGGTCTATGGGACGTTAAGAAACATGAGCAACAGTGGGAGTGAAGGAGGTACAGCCCAGTTTTACTTTTAAACGGCATATGGATTAATGCTTCTCTTGGTGTCCCCTGATGCAATATGACTTTATTTTAATATTTATTTAAAAGGGACAATGCACATAAATTAACAAGAGCAACAAAGTCGCGTGTAAATGTGCCATGCACAAATGCAGGCTAATTTTCATCTGCAGTCCCATTGGTTTTAATGATGCTGATATTGCTTTCATCATGCACATGCAACTTAATCTTCATATTGGAAGAGCAGAGGCTAAATTTAATGTTATTTTCAACAGGTCACTTTCCTTTTCACCCTAAACATCTGTAGAAAAAGCAAAGCCGAATCTGTGCATACTCAAATTTGAGCCACACACTACCTCACTACACTTTGGCACACCGAGAGAAGCATCAGTCTGCCTTTTTAATCCTGCACATTCTCCTCGTGCTGCTGTGATGACATTTATTTGCTACTCTTGACAAGATGGATGACGATACTCTCAACCCACCAGTTGAATCTCTGAGGCACAAACATGTCGCTGCCTGCATGTTTTGAGATTATTATGACCGCTCATTTTATCCTTGTGTTCTTACAGATGTGCTTCCTTTCATTGATGTGGCGTTCACTGACATCCAGTGACATCCACAGCAGGTAATTGCAGTTTTATATGGCGTTCTCCTCAAAACGATGAACTGTCAATGATGACTTTGTTTGAAAAAACATTGGGAATCTCTCTGAATAAGAGTGAAAGACAACTTTTTACTGATGCAGTGCCATTAATAAATGCATTGTGTTAATTTAAAATGTGATTTTACTAATGATGGGTGTTTTTGACCTGCAGGTTGTCTTCTGTTCTTGGATCTGGTCTGAATGTACCCGACATTGTTTACAGGTGAGTTTAATTTTTGTGCTTTAGTCTTATAAATGTGTCCGACACAATGATGATCTTATAGTTCAGCAGATTAACGATGACGATTAACTAGCATTGTCTTTCGCTCCTATCTGATGATTCGGCCTCAATGAGGAGTGAAGCCACTTGATTTCTACACTATTTCTCAAAATGTTTTCTCTTTTTCCAGGAATGCGACTGTCTGGCAGTAAAAGGCAAAATAAAGGTGAGTTGAAAAGGGCTCGAGTTCAAGGCTCTTTTTTTAAATTTGGTTTCACAGTAGTCATTTTGATGTCATAGCAGGGTAAACGGATGAACCTAACGGGGCCATAATTATGCTAGACATGCGTTTAACCTGCAATGACATGTTAATAGAGCCTGTGATGCATTGATACAATGATGAGCTTATAGTTCAGCAGATTAACGATGACGATTAACTAGCATTGTCTTTCGCTCCTATCTGATGTGTCGGCCTCGCTGACCAATGAGGCCACTTGATTTCTACAGTTTCTTGACCTTCCCCCCCCCCCCCATTTTCCAGGAATGTGACTGTCTGTCGGTACAAAAGGTGACCTGAAGGTGAGTTGAACAGGCTTAATGTACCCTTTTCACAGCAGCCATTTTGATGTCATAGCAGGGTAAACTGATGTAATTATCAGTTTGTTGGCCATAAACTATAAAAGGAACGGGGCCGTAACTAACGCTAGACCCGTTTAACCTGCAATGACATGTTGATGCATCCTGTGAAAAGTACCCATGATGCATTGATACAATGATGAGCTTATAGTTCAGCTGATGAACCATGAAGATTAACTAGCATTGTCTTTCGCTCCTATCTGATGTATTAAATTCAACCGGTGCATGGCCCTTTTATCAAATTTTTAAAATATAATAACACGGTTCTTCTCCCCTCCAGATGTGTAAAACCTCACTGTTAGAGACTCTCTAACACCTTGTGTAAGTATCTTCTCGGACTGGTTGTGCAACTGACATGAATCAGATGTGATGATTGTGAATCAGGTCTCTGATCCAGTTGAGGACATTTAGCATTAATTCTGATCTGAATAGTTTTGAATAAAAGACCTTCAATTTTAATTAACATTAACTTACATGAAAATACCCTCTCCTTGCAGGTTGACTGGGATTGGACCAGCTGCACAGATGAACATGGTGAGTGTGAAATGGACTTGTCGAGCACTGAGACTCGGATGACCAGTAGAGGCAGTAGTTGGAGCATTTTTAAAACGTACCTGGCATTTCTTTAAAGATTTGCCCGTCGCATTTGATACGTTTCTTTGCTCAACTTCCCCTGAACTCTGGCTCATCTGGGTCTGATGGTGCTGTACATTAGTTTGATCATGGTTGCTGTTATAGTAAACCCATGTGATCCCCATTACACTGACATGTGATGATTTAATGAAGACTGACTTTACCATGAAGTCTATTAAATTAGCTCTAGCTGACCTGGTCAGTGTGTAAACGATTCATCCTTACAGTTGGTGTGCATGTTTGATTTACGCTGTCCTCTGTTCTCAGGTTATCATCGACTTTGGAGGCTGCTTGGAACAAGGAAGATGCTGGAGTTCAGGTGAAAAATGCAAATCCTCTCACAAAATGCAAAATGACATGGGGGGTTCAGTGATGCTTTAACAAATGTCTGACCTGAACTTTAATGTGGATCAAATCTGTTACTGAGTAACCCAGTGGTTTAAATCTTTAATCGGTCAGTCATTGACTTTTAATAAGGTTTTCTTTCACTTTTTTCCTGGAAGGTGCTGGAGCTGACGGACTGAAAATGGTAAGCATTTTAACTCCAACCAGACTAAGTGCCTCATATTACAACTTGCATTGGTCAGCAAACATGTTTCCAATAAAGGTTGTTCTGTGGGTGCCGTTAACTCTCCACGCTACCTGTGATGAAAAGATTCTGCCAGATGATACCCTTGATTATACTCCATACCGTTCCATTTATTCTGAGGCTGCATCGTCTGTAAACATCTGTTGGTGTTTTCTGTGCTTTATTTTAATGAGAAATCTGTTTCCTCCCCTAAGAATACATCTGAAGTCCTCTGGCCCAAAGCAGCAAGCATGAACTGACCCATTTTACTCAAGTGAGTATGGGGGGAAAAAAGCCTGCTGGTTTTAATTTAGAAAAGTTAAACCATGCGTTCTCAGTAATTTGACTTAATTTGAGAAATTGCATATTGAGCAGAAAATACATTGTTATAGCTGTATAAAAGTTGATCAGAGTGCCAACTTTCCACGCTACCTGTGATGAAAAGATTCTGCCAGATGAATTCCCTTGATTATACTCCATACCGTTCCATTTATTCTGAGGCTGCCTGGTCCGTAAACATCTGTTGGCATTTTGTGCTCTATTTTAATGAGAAATCTTTAGTATATAGTACCATCTTAGTTTGATGACTCGAATAAGTCGGAGGATGGTTTTTAAGTTTCTAAATTATGTTTTATGTAATGGGGATGTGAAATTAATACTTTCTAATCCTGGCTTCTCTTTTAGGCTGGTGACCAAAGTCCATTATTTTTATGGACGGGATTTCTAGGCGCAGTCATGGGCCGGAGGGGATCTGGGTCGGGAGCCACTGGATTTCATCCCCGCTTCTTGCAGATGTCTTGTTGGCTCCTTCGAGCCAGGACTCTAGCATGTCCTGGGGCAGTTTGCAGCCGTGTGAAGCATCTGTTCCTGTATGAAGCAGAAGAGACTGGCTGGACCTGAGTCTGTGGACAACCCTTGAATATCAATGTTGATGTATTCTAACAATAAAAGCTTAAAAGAAATGCAGTGCCTTGTCAATTTTCCTTCAAAGTATAATTCCAAAATATCAATTGATGAACAAACTGCTTGATGGTGGACATTTAAACCATATAGATGAGCTGTTTAAGACTGAACATGAACAGGGAACTTTAATCCAACCATTAAACCACTTTTTAAGTTTAATCCAAGGAGGATAAAGTTGCAGGATATCTAGAATAATCTAATATGAAGGGATCTTCCGTTCCTGGGGATGTGAAGTGCTGATTAAACCACAAAGCAGGAAGTGGTGGTGGTGGTTCCCTTAAAAGGGCGGGGCTACGTGTGCGCGTGCGCATGCGCATTATCTAGTCAAACGGGGAACTCGTCCCTCCTTTCGCTACAATGGGGAAGAGGGGGATGATACCCCCCGTCTAACGGTGCAGACAGGTTGAAGTGAACCGGAGAGGAACCGGGACCCGGTGTTTCATCCTTGGCCGCCTCGGACCGTCCTGTTCCCCGATGTTGGTGCGCTGGTTGCTGCCTGTGCTCTGCGCTCTGTCCGCAGAGGCCGACTACTTTGACAGCATCTCCAATGTGTCTTCTTACTACTTCAATTACATTTATTGCAATATATGGGAGGGGGAGTGTCAGCCCAACCAGGACGATGCTACCCAGCAAGGTAAGGCAGGCTGTGCAGCCATGGCGGTAGCATTAGCCCTCCGTGTGTGTAGCTCGGCTCGTGTTTGTGGGTTACTGAGGGGCTGTCTTGGTGTTAGCAGTTCCTACCAGGGACGTGTTGGCAGGGTTTCCTCAGGACTACATGAGCCTGCTGTACCGGTGGTACTGTAGCCTGGGCCAGTGCTGCGAGTCCGGAGACTGCAGGATGACCAACAACATCACAGGTATCCGAGCTGTAATATCATTTATGTTTAATTCATATGGTTAGTAGCACAGCATGTACCCTATCAGAGGGGGATTTCATGTTTCTTAATAATCCCCTTTTATTCTAGTTATAAATGTACACTTTGGCAATTCTCTTCATTGTAATAGACGTTTTCTTAAAAATGAAAATAACACTTTTAAATAAAAATGCACTAGACTAGATGTCGTTTACATACAATTGTAAAAAAAAATCAAAAATAAATATAAAAAAAAATACAAAAATAAAGTAAAATAATATATTTATAATTTTTATATATTTATATTTACAATTGTATATAAACTTCTAGTAATTTTTATTTAATGATTTCTATATATATATACATATTATATAATATACATATAAGAGAACAAAATGATGGAGGAAGAGTTTTCTTTAAAAGTAGGTGAAGATGTTTCCTCCATATTTGGTTGGCAAATGTAATTCCATTCATGCTGGTTAACACCAGCATCTCTGCTTTACTGTAGAAATATGCCAAGATGTTCATACAGAATAGGACTGGTATAGATGGAAAAACTGGAGTCTTCATCCAAATTTAGATTTAATACCACAGCATCATTACTCAGATTCATCTCCTATCTGTTAGTGCCATTGTTATCTACTCTCTTTGTGTTCATGCTTGCAGGTTTGGCAAGGGACCTTCAGACGAAGCTCCACGGTCAGCACCTGGCTCAGTCGGTGGTTCTGAAAGCCATCCAGGGTTTCATCAACAACCCGGAGTCCAACAAGCCGCTGACGCTGTCCTTCCACGGCTGGTCTGGCACCGGCAAGAACTTCGTGGCCCGGATCATCGCCGATAACCTCTATCGCGACGGGGTCAAGAGCGAGTGTGTCCGGCTGTTCATCGCCCCGTTCCACTTCCCCCACGCCAGGCTGGTGGACACGTACAAGGTAAAGGCGTCCTGTTCCAGAGACACGCTGCTGGCAGTGCTTTCGGGACCCTTTTGCTTGCTTAGTCTTATGTTTAGTCTGTGTTGCAACATCAGTTCATCAGTGATAACCGTCACGGTTTGAACCGACGATTCAAATAGTACGCTTGGCTTTTTGGAACCTGGTGCTGGTCCAAGCAGGTCACGGGGAACGCATTCACCGCATAAGATTTCAAAATAATGTTGACACAGTGTATACAGACAAATAAATCCTTATTTAATTTGGTGTGTAGTACGCAGGGTGACCTTTAAACCCTAATACTATCAAAATCTGCAACGTCTGCATGTGTGGAGGATTCTGCTGTGTAATGTGACAAAGTCTCCCTAGATTGTTAGTGATTATAAAAAAAAAAGTTTTTAGAGTTCACATCCTTTTTATAATGATAACAGATGCTGCTTTGGGATAGTATAATTACTTTAAATGTTTAAAAGTTCATTCTAGTTTGACTTGAACTTGTGTCGGACTCAAAGTTTTAAAAAAACAGATGTAGTCTTTTCCTCCCGATGTAGAGATGTGAGTGATTTTCAGCGCTGTCGTTTGGTCTCCTGTCTGCGTCCAGGGCCAGCTGAGAGAGGCCATCCGGGACATGGTGCTGCGCTGCCCTCAGACCCTGTTCATCTTCGACGAGGCTGAGAAGCTCCACCCGGGCCTCATCGACGCCATCAAACCCTACATGGATCACTACGACAACGTAGACGGCGTCAGCTACCGGAGAGCCATCTTCCTCTTTCTCAGGTTGGCTTCATACATCAGGCACTTCCTGTCTGCAGAAGCTGGGTCAGAAACCCGAAAATGTGTTACTCTGGTAGCACATCTGGCATGCAGGATGTTCTTCACTGCGTTTCCATTAGCCCTCTTTATGGATTTTTCACGTTTTCGATTACTCATGTCTGATTTCTGCTGAAGGACAATCTGTTAGGTCAAATATAGAAAGAGATTTTCATATAATAGTTTACAAACTTGACTTATCATTTGGTTTTGGAGGGAATCCATTTGTCCCTCTCAGGACCAGTGTTTGATTTGTCCATTCTGGGCTACGGTAGAAACATGGCGACCTCTGAAGATTCTCAATTCCTGGTTTTATTTCAGGATCTCCTTCTGAAAACCTCACTATGAATATTTTATTTTTCTCAACAGTAACATCGGTGGCGCTACAATCAACGACGTAGCGCTGGACTTCTGGCACTCCGGCCAAAATCGAGAGGACATCGGTATGGAGGACTTGGAGCATCGGCTACGAGCTGAAACCATGGAGTCTCATGGTACGCTGCAGCGCTGGCTTTACGCTTCTCTGTGGAGTTTAATTGCAGTAGCAGTATTTAATCATTTACTTCAGCTCCCTGGCATCTCACCCTGGGCTGAAAGGGAATAATTGTGTTACTACATACATGTGTGCTTGAGAGCCAAAGTTACTCAACTGTTCTAATTGACCTGAAGATAATTAACTACATATAGCTTAGTGAAAGCACTTTAATTGCCCGGTTCTCCTTCTAAGCGTGGTTGTCTTTCCCAGGTGGGTTCGCTCAGAGCGAGCTGATGTCCGGCCATCTGATCGACTTCTTCGTGCCGTTCCTGCCTCTGGAGTACCGCCACGTCAAGCTGTGTGCGCGGGACGCCTACGCCGCACGCGGCCTGGAGACGGACGAAGCCACGCTGGACGAGGTGGCGAAGGCGATGCTGTACGTCCCCAAAGAGGAGAGACTGTTCTCGGCCCAGGGATGCAAGTCCATACCCCAGCGGATCAACTTCTTTCTCCCCTAGGAGGAGAGACGGAGAGACCTGGAGCTGTGAGATTGCTTTACCAGCCCATCTGCATACAGAGCCATAGAGGAGATGCGTCTTCTCTGCTCCCCCCCCTCCCCTTCCAACAGATACATCACGTGTCTGTCCAGGTCCCTCAGAGAAGACCGGACCGCAGGGCTGATCCAGCATTAGAGGGCGAGGCAGTGCAGCCCACCCCTGCAGACATGAGTAGTGTCAGACAGTCTTCATGTGCAGCGTGGCTGCTCTTCTTCACACGCCCGGTTTGAATCCTCACAGCATCAAGATGGAGACTGTTTAAATGGTTCTGCAGTAGACATACTGGTCACTATTTTTGTCTGTTCACCTTGGCCACTTTTTTTTAAGTGTGCATACTTCATGTGTCAGTATTTGCATGTCAGACATAGTGCTTATTATTTATTGGAGGTTGTGCCATAGTTGAGCATCTTACTGTAACAGATTATTTTTTAGTGGAGTTATTTGGAGACATGGTTTTAGTTTTTATGGTATTGTAATGTGTTGGTAAATATCCAAAGGCACTGTAGTGTGAACCGTAAAGAGTGTGTGGCGACTAACGTGCAAATGTTACTTGAAAAGTGAAAAAAGTTTGTGTCAAAAGCAAAGAAACTATTTGAAAGTTTTGATTATTTTCTTTGTGTAATAGTGCTTTTAATAATTATTTTAATTGTCCGTTACCATCGTTTCACATGTCTTTGTGTCATGATTACATAATGTACTGCTGTTGATTTGAGGAATAGTTAAAATACATATTTTTATTCACAAACTTGCTTTATTGCTGTCATTCATGCATTTAATTTTAAAATCTCTCACAGAGTCTGAGGTTCTGTTTTAGTGGCAAAGCTCAGGGTGACATCACAAGATGAATGTGAAATGACAAAATAAACATCCACAGTCAACACAGTTGTTTATATTTAATGCAATCATTCGAGGGGATTCATTTCTAGAATCAATCTCAGTAATCTCAATTATATATGAATTGTTTTTAATGACCACCATGTTTTTATTTCTATATTGGAAGCAGAAGTGTGGGGGAAAATGGATTATTAAATAAATGGATCACCTTTAGATATTTAAATGTCGGTTGGGAGAAACATCACGCTGGCAAGTTGGGCTCTAATTAATGGTATGCATTTCACATTATTTCTGACAATAAGACAATAATCAGTGGAGTAGTTGGTCATTTATATAGTTGATCACAATTATTAAAATACACTATGGAATCATTTTGGATGTCAGGGACTGTTTTTAGCTGTTTTTAACCTCTTGTTGTGCTGTTAGAGAATTCCTTTATCAATTAACTTCTCCAAAACCTTAAAAATAAAAAGTGGAGTTCCCCCAATGATTTATAGGCCTACTTCTTTTTAATCTATATACCCTGTCATCGGGAAACACAGCATAGTTATGCAGATGAAACACACCTTCATTCCTCCTGATGTGTTGCAAGTTTTTACAGCTTAATAAATCCAGAATTTCAACTTTGGGTTCAAAAGCTCGGAGAGAGAGAAACCGGTCGCAAATTTAAATTCCTCGAAGCCAACAAGCAAGAAATACTGGTGTCGTCTTTGACTCAGATCGAAGGCTCATGTGAGGTATGTCACCAAATCTGTGTTTTATCATCTTAAATATATTACAAAATGGACCATTTCCTTCTCAGAATGAGACGGAGAGACTAAAGCATGCTGTTAGCAGGTTGGACTACTGTAACGCTTTCCCATCCTGTAAAACCCAAACATGTTATCAATCAGGCTGATTCAGAACTCTGCAGTCCGCAGACAGAACACTTTACAACTGTTTAAAAGTCCTTACATTGGTTGCCTGTTCATTTCTCTATTGATTTTTAAATCATTTTATTCACGTATACATGCTTGTGTGCCCCTCAGGTCATCTGGCTTGTAGTAGTTTGTTGTTCCAAAGTGCAGCACTCAAACCTTTGCTGAATCAGCTTTTAGCTATGATACTCAGGCAGAGTATTATTTGTTTACATGATTTAATTCAGATATTTTATTATGTTTATGTTGAAATTTTTATTTTATTTTATTGCATTTAAGTTGTTATGTTATTTCATGCTACTATCACTGTATATATATTATATTATAGCTTTAAATGATATCGTAAAACATGATTGAATCAGTTTATTGTGTCAAATTGTTGAATTGGTAAGTACTTTTGACTTCTCTGTTGTTAACATTCACACTTGTTCTGTCTAATTCATGTGATAACCTGTATGAAAGGTGCTATACAAATGAAGGTTGACACTATATCTATCATCCATCATATACTGGACTTTTTTTATTATTATTTATTTACTTAATAGGGACAGTGCATATTTATGGACATCAGTACACATACACATACAAATATACATACATAGTTTTCATCTTACAGGTTAACGTTATATTTGTATTTACATTACAAGGAAGTAAGATACCGATCATGGTCCATTGTGCAATTTATAGAAGCATCATGTGGACATTTGGAGTGAAAGAGGTGGGGTTCTCCTTTTAATTTAAAGGCTTAAGTCGTTCATTTAATGATTTCCTGGGAAACACACACAAGGCAGAATATGTCGAATTATTACATTCAATGTGAATTAATTTTAAAACATTTTAAAACCGTTATATTACCTATTTTGCATGGATTTAATCGTTGCGATCCCCCCCCACAGATATGATTCAGCGGTGCATCACTCTTCGTTGGGGCGTGTATCAAGCGAACGCGTGGTCTGCTCCCATTGGCTACACCGCTTATCCGTCCGGACTCTCTCTCCTCCTATTGGCCGAGACGAGTAAAGCTTCCTCGTTGCCGCCGTCCAATCAGATTCAGACATCTGTTCCGAGCCGAGAGGAGAGCAGCGGCAGCGTCTCGGCGGTTTCCACTGTTACGTTGTTGTATGAGCGACTGCACCGACCTTCGCGAAGCTCGCTCCTCCACGGCGGAAACATCACGCAGACTTCTCTCTCATTCCAGCCAGCCTTTTCCCCTCCATTTGACGGTTCTTCAGCTCGTCACCATGACAGGCCTGTCGCTGCTTTTGTTGGCCGCGTCCGCCGCATCCGTGCTGGCCGAGTCCGCGGTGTATTTGCGAGAGCAATTTGAAGATGGAGGTGAGCAAAATCCAGCCTACATGTATTTCTTGTGTTGTGTTATTTGATGAAACTGTAAATATATTAGATATTACAGTGTGTGAGTCCGTGAACGAGTGGTGGATATTCTTCACCTCCGGCTGGGGGGATTATTTGACATGACAGCTGTAATATTATTCCCATTTCTGTCTTATTTCTGCTCAGTTTAAGATACATTTAAGCTGCAATTTGGGCACCATTCGTCTTCTGACCCCCCCCAACCATCTCCCCTCCCTTCCTCTCAGTCCTCTCCATTTTAGCCCCCAGCTATCATCAACCCCCCCCCCCCCCCCCCCCCCCCCTGTCATTGACTGTTACCCTTCCTTCCCTATACGTCTTGTCCCTTCATCACCAGCCTCATAGCAAAAAACGATGAAGGCGGTCACCTAATGCATGCTCCTGCAGATTCTGTGTGTGTGTGTGTGTGTGTGTGTGTGTGTGTCTGTGTGTGTGTGTGTGTGTGTGTGTGTGTGTTGGGGGGGGGGGGTCATCAGCTTGTGAGTGCTCTGCAGCTCAACCTACACTTTGTTTGTGCAGATGCCTGGAAGAGTCGCTGGGTGGAATCCAAGCACAAGTCCGACTACGGCGAGTTGGTCCTGAGTGCAGGGAAGTTCTACGGTGATGCTGAGAAAGACAAAGGTGAGGAGGAGGAGGAGGAGGAGGGGAGGGAGGGAGGCTTACAAGTGTAGCCACCCACTGTGGGTGGCTGCCACATTGTTTTGGGTGTGTTTTTGTAGAATAAGGGTGTGTGTTTGTCTCCGGTTTTTGCTGATAAGCTTTAGTAGTAGATTTAACGGAGACGAACAATGACTCTTATCTCCCTGACCTGGGGAGTAGAGCTGGAGGTGAGGGACACTTTATTTTTAAGTTGCCCCAGAGTTCAGAGGAGACTGGATTAGTGACTGTCGGTGTGCTCATATGTCATTGTTGTGTGAGATATTCTACCCAAATGAGATTAGTCTGACTGGTCGCGTTGAATCTGAAAATGGGCCTCCATCCCGGTGAAGTCACCATGGGTGCTGTCGGGGTGTCTCTGAGTCGTTCCATTATTCACTCTCTGTGGAGCGGCTCCAGGATATTTCTCATCGCAACAGGCTGTCTCTCTGCTGTACAAGTTGATGCCACACAACATGGGCGGCTTATGCTTAACGTGGAGGAGAGGGACCGCAGTAACGTTGTCTTTCTCCGCCGCAGGTCTGCAGACGAGCCAGGACGCCCGCTTCTACGCCTCGTCACTGCGCTTCGACGACTTCAACAACGACGGCAAGCCTCTCGTCATCCAGTTCACGGTGAAGCACGAGCAGAGCATTGACTGCGGTGGAGGCTACATTAAACTGTTCCCGTCCAGCCTCAACCAGGAGGACATGCACGGAGACTCCGTCTACAACATCATGTTCGGTGAGTGTGGATAGTATCCTATGATCTGTGATTAGCTTTTTAAAATGTACATTTGTTTTGCAAAGTGTATTCAAAGTTCTGGGTTTCATTTAAATGGATTTAAGTTAAGATGAAATTACCCTTTATTAGTCCCACAGTGGAGAAGATTTACAGGGTTACCGCAGCAAAAGAGGGTAGTGCAAATAACAAAGCAGTGCAAAAATACAATAAATAAATTCACAAATTTAATATTTGATATATTCCTTATCCCTTAAGCCTTGTAAGGATTAGATTTGCACATTTTTTTACTTATTATTTTGTTTGCATGTTCAGGTCCTGACATTTGTGGTCCCGGCACAAAGAAGGTTCATGTAATTTTCAACTACAAAGGCAAGAACCACCTCATTAACAAGGACATCAGGTGCAAGGTGAGCTATCAATAAATGGTACTCTGCTTTTATACCTTCTTAGGAAACATCTAATTGAATGAATAAAATTGTATTTTTTTTGTTGTAAAAGCATAGTTATTGTTCTTCTCACCCTAAAACCAAACCGGTAAAAGGTAGAATTTGAATTATAAATGTTTTACTTGTAAATCACTAATGAATACAACGCAGTCAGAATAATACCCCTTTTAATCCTCGCAGGATGACGAGTACTCCCACTTGTACACACTGGTCGTCAACCCTGACAACACTTACGAGGTCAAGATCGACAATAAGAAGGTGGAGTCGGGCAGTCTGGAGGATGACTGGGACTTCCTGCCTACCAAAAAAATTAAGGACCCTGAAGCCAAAAAGCCCGAGGACTGGGACGACAGGGAAAAGATTCCAGACCCTGAAGATAACAAACCAGAGGTCAGTCTCCTTATATCTTTTTTAATAATGTTTTGGGCGCTATTGTTTTCCTGCTCATGCATATTTATCTTCATTTGTATGATGCCCGTTTCTCTTCCTCCATCTCTTCGGTAGGACTGGGACAAAGCCGAGAACATCCCAGATCCTGATGCTAAGAAGCCTGATGACTGGGATGAAGAGATGGATGGAGAGTGGGAGCCGCCCATGGTCACTAACCCTGATTACAAGGTAACGGCTAATAATTATAATGCTTAATATACATTGTTCTTATTGCACGGCCTTTAGAGTGTCCTCAAAGAGAATTTTTCACTATTTGATAAATATCATATGTCATTGAATTGTAAATAACTACGGTAGTGATTTTGTTATGCTTGAGTTATAATTGCGCTAACTTTATTTACATACCATGAAGGAGCATTACATTTTTTAGCAACGAGCATAATCTATTTATTTATGTATTCCAAATAAACGTCTCAAGATGTATTTAGCTTTTTTTTTTGTGATTCCTCTGACATCAACCACACTGTGGGTGTTAACAGGGAGAGTGGAAGCCCAGAGAGATCACTAATCCTGCCTACAAGGGCAAGTGGATCCACCCTGAGATCGACAACCCGGAGTATACTGCCGATTCTGAGATCTATAAATACGACAGCATCGGCGTGATTGGACTGGACTTGTGGCAGGTAAGAAGACGCTGTCGCCTCCAGGGGGCACTTTATCTGTTCAGGAGGAAATGTGGGTCTACAGTTTAAATTCTACTGATTTTGTTTGGTTCCCTGCAGAAATCCCAGCATAATAATTTCACATTTTAGAATAAATAATAGAACAATTAGACATTTTCCTCCCTTATTTCCAGTTAGACACACAGTTGGTCCACAAAATATTTAGTTTCAATTTCAAATGTTAACGGAAACGTCTTTAAAAAGTGTTTTTTTTTTGTGTGACGTATCTGAGGGTGAAATGTTGACTTCTTTTTGACGTAGGTGAAGTCGGGTACCATCTTCGATAACTTCCTGATCACCAACGACCCAACCCTGGCAGAGGAAGTTGGCAACGACACATGGGGTAAAACTAAGGTCAGCCCAAAAAAACTAGTATCTCAAAGCGAGTATCCTGCTCATGCATTTCCATATTGAATGTGCACAAAATGTAATAGTTTTTAAAAATGCATTGTCTTCCTGTGAATTATCTCTAGGACGCAGAGAGGGCGATGAAGGAAAGCCAAGAGGAGGAGGAGAGGAAGAAACGTGAGGAAGATGACAAGCAGAGGGGAGAGGAGGCCAAGGAGGAAGAGGAGGAGGAGGAGGAGAAAGATGAGGAGGAGGAGGGAGATGAAGAAGAGGAGGAGGAGGAGGAGGAAGGAGAAGAGCAGGAAGAGGAAGAAGAGGACGATGAAGGCACAGACTCTAAACTCAAGGATGAATTATAAACTCCATGCAGGAACTAACCGTCCGTCAATGAGCCAGTGGGACGAGGCTGGAGACTGATGAGATGATAGACCCTCATGACTGGCACCCTGGGGTGGGGATTTTCATTTGTTTGTTTACAAAGCAAGACAGTAGGTGAAAAAGGGCAATTGTTGTTTTGTTTCTTGTTTCCATGTGCTACTACTACTATTAATTATTATTATTATTATTATTATTATTGTTAATAATAAAACGAGGAATAGGAATGAAAAGAATGAAGACGTCGTAACGAATGTCAAGACAGGAAATCAAACCAATCAACTAAATTGTTTTTTTTGCAGTTTATACCCAACAGAAAAATATATAAATGGTCATTTGTGTTCTTGGAAAACCTGAGTTTTTTTTTAATGAAGTATAAGTGTTGTGGTGACATGAAAAGCTATATTTGGTATGAGGATGATACCATGAAAATGTTCCGTTTACCTCATTTGTTTTGTTTTATGAATCTTCGTCACATGTTACAGTCATGAGCCCCCCCCCCCCTCCCCTTCCCCCTCTTTTAAAAGCTCTGTCGATCTCAAAGGTTTGGACGGGGTTAGACATCAGTACGCAGATTATCTTCCCTGTTCTTATTTAAACGTCTTGATTGGAAGGAGGCATGGGGACGAGAGGACTGACAATATATACAGCAACCCGTTGAAATGGAAAACAAACGCCGTCGTCCATAGGATGGTAATACAGGGTGCTTTGAGATGAAACCCCTTACATAGTTTTGTACTGTATAGTAACACATTTCTTCACTTCAATGCATTTACCGTACTCTAGTGTGTCTAAATAAACTGTGCTCAAGCTCAAATGTACATTGAGAGCACGCCCGTAGCAGGTTAGGCTTATAGGTTCATTCGGTACGCGTTCACTTTAGGTTTTCCTCATCGTAGGTGTACACGACCAGTTTCTCCCTTTTATTCTTTATTTTCTTTTTTTTGATGATACCTCTGCACTGCTGTACCCCCCAAACACACTGTCCCAGTCTGAGAGATGATCCTTTTGTAAAAGACACATTTTGTACTAATGGTAGTAATTGAAGTGGGAAGATTTTCATGTTGCTGTGTTTAAAAAAACAAAACAAACGAAGACAGATGTTCTGTCCAATAAAATCAACCAGTGGAAAATGAGCAGAAGTCTTCCTCATTTTTTTGTTTTGTGTTTAAAGTGGCTTTTTTATTTTTAATGCCTACCTTAGCATGGATAGCACCGGCTTGTATGGCATCTCGATTTGATTTCTCCTTCATTCGACTGATTATAACGGTTGTGGAAAGTAACTATTATAACTACTACTGTAAAGTTAATTAACAACCATTGACATTGACCTGTTTCAGAGGGACAAGATGCTCGTTGTTTTGCTGAATCAGAAGTCACATACAAAATACATGATCTGTATGTATAGATTAAACAACCCAACAGGGTATGCAGTAATCATAGTTATTAAACGAGACATATTTTCAACGTTGGAAGATCTAAACCGTGTCAAGAATGTTGCCACCAAGTTCTAATATGCAAATACAATCACCATTATGGATCCTCATTTGGTAAACTTCAGCATCTCAGAATAATGACTTAGAATCTCAGAATAATGATTTAGCATCTCAGAATAATGATTTAGCATCTCAGAATAATGACTTAGAATCTCAGAATAATGACTTAGAATCTCAGAATAATGATTTAGCATCTCAGAATAATGATTTAGCATCTCAGAATAATGACTTAGAATCTCAGAATAATGACTTAGAATCTCAGAATAATTACATAATCTTAGAATAATGACATAATCTTAGAATAATGACCTAGTATCTCAGAATAATGACATAATCTTGGAATAATGACATAGCATCTTGGAATAATGGCATACTACACTAAGTAACAATTATTTTTTTAAATACTAAGTAATTCTTTTAATAAAATGTCTCATTATTTTGAGTTACTAAGTCATTATTTTGATATACTATGTCATTATCTTGATATACCAAGTCATTATTTTGAGTTACTAAGTCATTATTTAGAAATATTAAGTAATTACTTTGATATCAAAAGTCATTAATTACTGAGTAATTATTTTTGATATACCAAGTAATTATTTAGTTACTAAGTATTTTTTTAGCTACTTAGTCAATATTTTGATATACCAAGTCATTATTTAGAAATATTAAGTAATTACTTTGATATCAAAAGTCATTAATTACTGAGTAATTATTTTTGATATACCAAGTAATTATTTAGTTACTAAGTAAGTATTTTTTAGATACTTAGTTAACATTTTGATATACCAAGTCCTTATTTTGAGTTATTGATTTGATAAGTAGTTTAAATAAATAATTTCTCTATATTTTGAGAAAGTTTCTCTTTTTTTTTCAAATAGTTTTTTTCAAAAGGGCTTCCATAATAACGTGTTATTTTTTTCAGGCTCATAATTTGCGCTGCCGGGACAGCAGAGGATTTGCTCTGTATGATTAACCCAGTCCCAGGTTTGACTCCGGTCGTTTGGAGATCCGGTGCCAGGTTTTCCAGCGGCCTCTGTCTGTGTCTGGCAGCAGCGCAGCATGAAAGCAGTGGGAAACAGAAACACTATGGCTGCCACTCTGTCTCTTACTCAGGTAACACTGTCTTACAACTCAAATCTAACGACAGCAAACGTGTTGTGTCGCCCGCCTGCTCCGCTCGCAGACGTTTCAACGGCGTTAGCGAAGCCGGGCAGCCCGAAACGTGAGCTTACCTCGACCCTCGCCCCTTCTTTTTGGAAGTTTAGTGCTGCTGTGACTGGGAAAAGTTTCTGCCTAATCTCTTTGGGGACTGCGTAAGGGCGTAGCTAGCTAGCTAGCTCGCCAGCTAACCGCTAGTTTTGTGTGCACTGTTGGGGCTGTTTGGACGTGAGATACGCCGCGTTAACGTTCCTTGGCTCCGTGAATATTAATCATGTGCTTCCTCGTTTTGCTGCAGGCTAGTTGGTCCCGACAAACGAGATGTTAATATACGAGATAGTCATGTGTGGCTCTGCTGTGGCTTTACTGTCAGTATCTCTATACGAGGGAGCCTCTGCTAACTCTGTTTTCCGCTACACGAAATTAAGCAAACGACTCACGTTATACGTTATAAGCTACGTTGTGTTTTCTTACGTAGCTTGCTATGTGGTGAGATTGATTAACCAACCTGTTTATCGCTATTATTAGACGTAAACACCCGTATTTTATTCTCCCTGTGACCTTTTTATGAAGTGGACAATGTTATCTGTTAGCATCTAAGCGGTTCATGTTGTGTCCAAAAAAAAAAACAAAAAAAAACAACAACAACCTCAAAATATTGTTAGCAGTTGTTTTGCAACCGTTAAGAGGAAGTGGACTTGAACGCCCATCAGTCAGCACTCTTGTCACAAAATGACAGGCTAGTTTCTTTTGCTAGCTAACTTTAAAACGGCAGAGATGTTGTGTTTTCACAGTAAATAAGTTATTTAGCAGACAGGGTCTAACAGGTAGGAGGTGACAGACCCAGACTTTGCTACCTGAGCCACTGTTGCCCCTAACAACAGCCAGGAGCTGTTCACCTTGTTACCCTCCCCATAGATGAGTTACAACAAACAAACAAACAAACAGGTGTTTTGTGAATCTGTGTTGTGAAACTTCAACTCCCTGGTAATCCCCTCCACTGTTTGGTGCTACAAGTGACATTAATGTGTTGTTTCTTTCTCTAGCATTTCTAGAACAAGCTAGACTGTCGAGTCGGCTCCCGTGCTGTAAATGTAATGCAGTTTTGTATGGGTTTAGCTGGGGGATGATTTGAGGGGTGTTTTCTTTTTCTGTTTTTCAATGCAATTAAAGAGTCACCAGTACAATGGCTGCAGTGTTAACAGTCGCCAACAGTTCCAGGCACACTATTGTGTGTCGCTGAAAATAAGTTGCATCGGCCAGAGAAAGATAACGCTGTTATCTCGCTGTAAATTGGCAGTTGACAAAGCTGACACATTAAGTCTGTGGCAAGGCTGATGGCTTGTTTTTGGTGTCATTTTTGCACGTCAATTTGTTTCTCTGTGAAGGGACATTCTGACAGCTTTAACCCCAGGTCGAATAGCTGCTCGTTGGTTCACAGCTCGGACGATAACGGTCCTTCTTTAATGCACCTGATGATCGAAGAGCACCACAACCACTTTTCAGTTTCAAGCTATATGGAAAAGGAAATGCTGATTTATGTTCCTGTTCTGCCCAGTGGTGGACAACCACGTTGACACCGGATAGGGGGTGGGGAGTAAAAGAGGATGTGACCCTAAGCAAAACTAGCCGTTGCCTATGGAGTGACGTCCTGTTAAAACTGTCCAGCTCACCGTTGTTATTCGGTATCTGTCGCAACTCCCTCTGCTTGCAGCCCGGCGTTAACCCACCGCGTCATTGTGACTCATGGGTGTTTACTGTATGTTGTATTACGCATTCTGTATTTCTCCAGAAATACAGTGCTGATCTTTGCCAGGAAACGCACAATGACCATGCCTCTCACAATCAATTGTGGAGACAATTGGTTGATTGAGAAAAGTGATTGCAATACCAACTGATTATTATATTACATTAAAGTAATCAATCGTTGAAGACATTTTTCAAGCAAACATGCCAAATGTTTACTGGTTAAATATATTTGGCATTTTATACAGTAATTGATTACAGTTAATCATTAAAACGGATGAATTTGACATTTCTGTCATGGAGTCGAAAGTTGCCTCATCTTCCCTGTAGGTTAGCCTCCTTAAGCTGTATGTTTGTTTGGTGAATATTATACACTACAGTGCCATTTTCCTGTTAAAATAGGCCTATATAAAAGCTATTTTCTGGCAAACTAAATGAAATGTTGCCTTTGTTCCATGTGTCTGAACAGTGATCAAAGTCACCATGTTCATTTCTACCCCTCGGCAGATGTTTTGGGCCATTGACAAATAATAAAATGATGCAGCTGTTGATGAAAAAATAGAGCAACATCTGTAATGGATCAGTCTTTTCTTTTCTTTTTGACAGCTGCTGCTCCACTCGTGATTTGAGCTTGTAATCTGCAGAATTGAGGAACAACATAAAAGTATTAGTTTATATTCTGTCAGACTACTTTAGGGGTTTGATCAGTTGTTTTAGTGTGAAGGACACATGAGCAGACACAAGGGAGGGGTTACGGTTACAAGGATATACATGTGTTTTAATTTTTGCCCCTTTCTTTACAGCTCTCCAGTGGAAATCCTATCTATGACAAATACTATCGGCAGGTATGAAGAGATATCTTTCCAAATGAAAACATATCTTATGTACAGTACATCGTTAAGTAGTGTGCCCATTACTGTTATTTGATATAGTCATTTAAAGATGAATTGACTGTTATTGCATTGTGCTTTTAGAATGATCTGGATTAGAGGTGGTGCTCGTACAAAAATACATTTGGGTGCACTGACCCTTTAAACTGCAACCTAGCCTCGGCCGGTTCAATAAACTGTAGTGTTGCAATGAGCTGTGATCCCTCTCTCTTCCCTCCTATCCAATCCTCTTTGTGCGTCCAGTAAAAGAAGCATCGCTATGAATTAATAATGTTTCCTTTTGCCCAATATGTCGGGGGAGCTCATTGTGAGCCTCTGAAAGACCACTAACAGATCCGATACCAAGCTCATAGAGTGCTGAGAAAATAGCTTTGGTTTATTGTCAGTATTGATTCAAGTAATTCACAGACTTTTTTTATCACACTGGGCAATTCTCACAGTTTTCATCCTTTATTTGCCTCCCTCTTTCTCCAAATCTAATACTTATCCGTGTTTTGGTCTAAAGCTGTTGGCTAATAAGACATTCTGTGTCTTTGTCAGCGGTGCAGATGTTTTGCTAATCTTTCCATGATGGTATGAGAGCTGTAATGACAGCGTCTGGCTGTTTGCCTGCAGGTTGATCCGACTGGGAGTGGGCGGGTGGCAGCAGCTGATGCCGCTCTGTTCCTGAAGAGGTCGGGCTTAGCTGACTTGGTCCTGGGGAAGGTGATCGAAGAGTCTGATCAGCGCAGCATCATTACATCTCTATTGTCTTGCTGTTGTGTTGATGGTAACATATGTGTGAACTTTGTGTGTCTCCATAGATCTGGGATTTGGCAGACTCTGAACGTAAAGGTGCTCTTAACAAGCAGGTATAAATAAGTCCACCTCATGATGGATTTATTTGTTTTATATGCATCACATGCATTGATTCACTAGATTTATGTCACGTACTTTACCTCTCTTCCCTTCAGCAATTCTTTATAGCGTTGCGGTTTGGTGGCTTGTGCTCAAAATGGCCTGGAGGTGGCGCTCAAGAGCCTTAATGTGGCTGTTCCTCCACCAAAATTTGTGAGTCTGCTACTGTGCATAACAACATATTGTCTTATTTAATACATGTGTGAATACAACATTAAAATGCAACATTTTTAGAAGAGAGTAACTTGTTTTTTGTTTCCCTCCAGCATGACACAAGCAGCCCACAGTTAGCAGGAGGAGTGTCTGCTGACATTCCTTGGGTTGTCAAGGTGAGGCACCTGAGAGTTTATTATCTTTTTGTAAGATATTGATCTATGTTTATTTCTAATGTGCCTTGATATCCTTGTCTGCCTCATAAGAGAACCACAACATAACATAGTAGTAAAATGTATGCAGAATAAAGTGTGTAAAATGTCAAATAATTAAAATGAGCTGAATATGACACAGACATATGTCAGTACTAATTATTCATGAACATTAACTAGCCAACAGTTTAACATTTTAAAGGCATGTGTGCTGCTGCTACAGCCTCCCTCCTCATAACAGGGAATATGATAAGCAATCAGGATTTTGTGCAATCACAATCTATGCGTCCTCTGATTGGCCTTTATATAGACCACCAATCACACCATTACAATAACGATTGGTGGCCAATCGATCAGACCACTCTTATTCTAGGTTTGCTGGGAGTGTGGAATGAGGTCGAGGGGTATGTTTTCTGCCAAACATCAGCAGGGATGACACGCTGGGTGTCTTTTGTGTGCAGGATTTCCACATCTCTGTTGTGCAGTATGCCTAAGCCTTTGAACTCCGCCTCCCTGTGTCCATGATCGACCTATAGAAAAACAAATATTACTTGCTGCCTGAACCTATCCTAATTTATAGCGGATGTCCAGTAAAACACCAAGCTGCAAAAGCACTTGTTTAGCTACTTAAATGTGATTAGAGGCACACTGCACAAAGAATATGTGTATATATATATTTTTTTACAGTAACTGCATGAGAAACGCATCAAGTTTAAATCCTCAGTCTCTAACCATTTCTGTGTCTGTTTTTGTTTTTCCCCAGCCTGAGGAAAAGATGAAGTTTGATGCCATCTTTGACAGTTTGGGTCCAGTTGGAGGGATTCTGACAGGAGACAAGGTCAAGCCCGTCCTGCTCAACTCCAAACTGCCAGTGGACATCCTCGGAAGGGTATGATGCCCAAACACCAAACTTTTACGCTGTTTTATTCTTGAGGTCGACTGATTAATGGGTGGAACTGGGCTCCGACAGAGGCTATCGCTCTATCGGTCCATCACTGTTACATATAACAATATAACAACTGTTAGTAACCCCATGAAGTGTGAAATGACTCATACTTCAAGCAACATCAGAGAGATATTTCTTCAGATGGTAATCCTCCACTTCATAAAAACACCAAGATCCTTCAATGCTTTATTCTGTGGGCTGAATCTTCGCAGTCCTGGTGAACAGGTGATTAAAGTGATTTTAAAGTAGTCATGCTTGCAAAGTGACAAAACTAAAGGAGAGTTTTACAGATTTGTGCATGTGTTTTCCATATTTTACAGTCTAAATGATGAGAAATGAAATAAATTGATGCAGAAAGTTTAAAAAGGAAGTGAGAATCAGTCTTATTATGTTTCATGCAGTTTTGGAATGATGCATGCTCAACCATAATGTGTGTGTATGTATGTGTGTGTGTGTGTGTGTGTGTGTGTGTGTGTGTGTGTGTGTGTGCGGTGTGTTGGGTGTGTTTGTGTGTGTAGTGGTGTTGTGTGTGTGTGTGTGTGGTGTGTGTGTGTAGTTTGTGTAGTGTGTGTGTGTGTGTGTGTGTGTGTGTGTGTGTGTGTGTGTGTGTGTGTGTGTGTGTGTGTGTTGAAGGTGTGGGAGCTCAGTGACATCGACCGAGATGGCATGTTGGACAGAGATGAATTTTCTGTGGTAAGAAATGAGCCGATATCACAGTTGGAAAGTAACCGCATAGGTCACGGTTACAGTCTGTTAGTTTCAGTTAGTTTGTTTTTGAACTGATGTATTAAACTCTGTACCGTTTCCATCAATATTATTACAGCATTGATCCCTCAGGCATCTAGATTATATCACGCTTGACTAGCTCTGATAGCATCATGACATATCTGGATATTTTAGGAATAGATTTCTACACTGTGTATATGTGTGTGCTTGTATTTGATGTACAATCATCATCATCCATGTACTGTAGCCCTGAATGGAACAAATAACACATGTGGATGAAGTGTGAGGACGGCATAACTACAGGATGTTTATTGGTAATTGCCCTTTATCATTGATTTTTGTTGCCCTTTCCCAGGCCATGTATCTGGTGTACAGAGCCCTGGAGGGGGAACCTGTTCCCATGTCCTTACCACCTCCCCTGGTTCCACCCTCCAAGAGGAAAAAACCCTCGGTGCCTCCTGTGATGCCCCTGTTACCCTCGCCCCCCTCCGTCAAAGACAGTCGCTCCTCCCACGCTGCCTCTAAGACCATGCCCCACCCCCCTAAACCCGCCCCAGCTCCTGCCCCAACACCACCACCAGCAGCACCAGCAGCTGCCCCTGTGAGTACGGTACCCGTCTCTCCTGTGCATGCAGCGCCCGAAAAGCTTTTGTATGTCTTTTATATTATAACCACATAGCTGCGACAACAAAAAAATGATTTCAAACTGGATAGCTCAGTGTGTTTTCCAAAAAAACAAGACGAGTGGGAGGGCGAAGGTAAGTTTAGAGTCGTTTGCGTAGGTTGTGTGTAATTCTGTTGTGAAGCAGTGATGGTGGTAATTAAAAATCTGTTTCATTGCCGGTGCAGTGGGTGGTGTCGCCAGCAGAAAAGGCAAAGTATGATGAGCTGTTCAGCAAGACGGACGGTGACATGGACGGCCTCGTGTCTGGACCTGAAGTCAGAGATATCTTCCTGAAGACTGGGCTGCCCTCTGCTACGCTTGCACGTATCTGGTAGGGAAGGCAAATCACCTGATCAGCTCCTTTTGGCAGCATGTAAACACACATATCTATTCAGTTGATTTGAGACCATCAACTTGGTCTTTATGAAATTATTTTATTGTATTTTATACTCAATAATATATCTATATCTGCTAAAATTCACAAATTTAGTTCTGGATAAGGGGAAAAAACTTTTAAAAAACCTAAGAACGAGCAGGACACAAAGGCATGCAATGCAATACAAACATATTTAAAGAATATCACAGTTTCCACACTGCATTTAGTTGGCTTTAGGCTGATTTTGATTGTCCACAGTTGATAAACGCAGAATAGAAAATGAAGGATTGTAGTCGAACTTAGTCACGAGTTCGATAAAGGTTGACATGAAAATGAACAAATAATCCTCTGTGATATTGGTGCAGGGTGATACCAGCAGTTTTCATAGCACTGCAGTGTGTGCTGACACGTCACATATGGATTTTATCTTCCCTGGTTGATTAGTTTCTGTCCCGTTGAGGCCCAACATCACCATCCGTCAGGCTATCGCGAGTAGTCGTTGCCTGAGGTGTAAATCGTTACTCTCTTATATAACGTGTGTCCGTTTGTGTTCTCAGGGAGCTCTGTGACATCGGAGACATAGGGAAACTGACCCGAGAGCAGTTTGCCTTGGCACTTCATCTAATCAATCAGAGGCTGACTAAAGGCCTGGAACCTCCGCAGAGTCTCTCCCCAGAGATGATCCCTCCATCCGACAGACAAAACATCAAACAGGTGAGTCACTCCCAGCGCTCAAGTCTATGAATAATAATCAGGGATGTCTGGATCCTATTTTTCATCTCCATACAGCATGACGATGCCCTCAGAAACGGAGCATATTTTTTAAAATTAAAAGGAAACCTGATTCAGAACTGAGGCATCCCTAATAATGACTCATGGTCTCTGACAGCATGTTCACTTTTTTATCACTCATACAGCTTTTTTTTTCTTTTCGTGTTTACTAGATTCATGTTTTACAGATTATTATTTTTGCATGCTGCATTAAATGACTGATATTATGTGTGTATTTAATACCATTCATTTGTACTGACATTCAGCCCATTTCTGTGCATTTATTTATTTTTTTTCTAAGCTTGCATCTGCGTGTTTTTCCTTTCCAACTTACGCAACGCTTTTATGCTTTCCTGTCCTCCATTTTCACACTGCATGCAACTCACACGTGCAGCAGGATGAACCTGAGTGAGTGGATGCTAGTTTATTGACTTGGGGGCATCTCATTACTTTAAACGGGCTGCCTCTCTTTGTCCTTTCTGCCTTGTCTGAAATCATTTGTGTTTGTGTTACTAAACCTAAATCATACATCACATCTGTATTCGTCCCTGATATCATTATATGTCTAAGCTGCAAAGGCAGAGGATGCTGTTTTTTTTAAAGTATATTGGGATGCCCCACAACACACCTGGTTTGTAGACGCAAATCAATCAGCTAAATGGATGTAATGTCTCCCTTTAGTCAGTCTCCCTCCCATCCCTTCTATTTTGTGTCTCCATCAGTGTGTTGTTTCTATTGTAAAACCATCAGTGAAGCTCTTTGGTTCAATGTTTTACACTGTATTTTTTTAAACATGTGTCTTTATTCCATATGTGATGAAAGGTCATTCTTAGCAGTATAGGAAGTGTCATCGCTGTTATGGTGTCTTGCCTCCAGATGTGGGTTTAGTTCTCTTGTATCCTCTCCCTCGCTCCCTCTTCAGAACAACATGGCTAACCTGGCAGCGGACTTCTCTGCCATCAAGGAGCTGGACTCTCTCAGTAACGAGATTGTCGAACTACAAAAGTAAGCTGTTGTTGTTGTTTTACTCGTGTTACCATGCATGTTTTCCCGGAGCCGTAATGCTGTCTGTTAATGTCGCTGGCGATCTCGGAGCCAATCAGCTGTCAGTCTGATGGTAGATAAGCTTCTGGGGGGCAAATGGCTATATTTCTGAGGCTCCGGTGCAGCCAGATATCCGGGCCAAGATTTAGTTTTCCTTGTGTTGCTCGTTGTTTACAGTCTGATTAGTATCTGACATGCAAGTCTTCAGTTGGAGTTGAATGACCGGATTGTTTCACAAATCTCCAGTTTACCAAAGCGAAATCCTCATCAGACAGTATATGGTGGACTCCGCCTATTTCATCTCCACACGGGACAGTTTGCCGGCAAGCAATGACTGCTCGAATGTGATTGGTCAGTTCTATTCGAACTTAAAACCAGTTTAATGCTAAAACCTCGTTCCTGTGGCCTGTAGTTAATCCAGTTTACATCACTGGTGGTCACAAAATGATCAACCATGATGTTCATCATTCCAAATGGATGATATGCTATTCAAGCCAGGTTTTGACTGCTATGTGCATCGAATGATATCAAGCAAAAAGGTACATTTTTAGAGGCCCAGCTTTGATGGAAGCATTCATGGAAACTGATTTTGGAAATGCCATTTAGTCATAATAATTTCACCTCATGTTTATTTAACATTTTTGCTCCACATCATCCTTTTATACCAAAATATTTGCAGATAACGAGAGTAGAATTTTCCCTTCTTCTTTATGACAATTTTGTTTGACAACATTCACGTTTTCTTCGTTTTAAAAGCAGATGTTATCGGTCTCGGTTGGTTAATTTTCATTATGAATAGAATGTAGCTCTCTTTGTCATGAACGCTGAAAGTGAGAAGTGAGAAAGTTGGCCTTCCATCCCCCCCCCCTTCTGCCTTTCGATACCAACGCATGCACGTACACATGACATGGCAGCTGTTGGAGGAAGGAAGCGGAGGTGAGATGGATAGAATCTAAGTGAAGATCAGAGCTTCAGACAGGCAGCAGATCGAGGGGAGCTTGACGAGATGATGTGTGACTGCTTCAAAATGTGGCAGCGACCTTCTGCTCAAGACGAAGGGGATGGTGATGGTGATGATGGGTAAGAGGAGGATGGGAATGACGCTCCGCACGAGTTGACTCGGTTTGCTGGGAGAAGAATGTGCTGTTGTCGAGGGAATTGTGCATTTTGATGCGAGAGGACAGAGAATCAAAAAATAGATGCTGTTATTTTTAGTCTGTGTGAAATGAATGCCAAAAGATAAGTGCTTTCCAATGTTGATGCCTGTTTTTTTTTCTCTTTGTTTTTTTGGTTAATCTAAATCATTGAACAGGAATAATTAGTATTGTGCTCTGAGTTGCTTTTACACAAGAAATGCACATAAAGCATATTGAATATATAATCTAATCTCCAGGAAAGACTAGTTCTGTTCAGAGCTGAAACAATAATACCAAATAAATGTGTAATATTCTAAATTATATCATTGTGTTATGCTAATAGAAGGTGAGAAATCAATGGAGCCTTTTTAGATATAGATTTGTGATGAAATTCCTCAATATTGTCAGTGCTTTGCTGCTAATTTGGGTGCTTTTTTCATGCATGTGTTTTACATAACACACTTTTAGCGTTGCAGTTTTAGTAAAATTCAAGAAGTCTGACTTCACAATCAAATGTTGGACGTCCAAATCTGGTGCAAAATGAACCCACATCTCCATACAAAATTGCAGTCATCTTGCCTGATTTCTATCAGTCATGATTAATGATGAGGTTTAATGACGTGAGACAGAAATTAAGTTCTATTTCTGTCTGCACTATGAACACTGACGCACCAAGTACAGCACTTCTGGTGTGCCTCGTTGTGGTTAGTAATAGTGGAAAAATAAAAAGCACATGTATTAATTATCTGCCATACACAAGTCAATATGCCTCCCCCCATCTCGCCCCACCCAGTTCCATTTCCTCTTGCTGTGTCGATGAAAGAGTGAGATAGGGAGGACGAACGTACAGGATAGATGTTTTAGGTTGGCTCATCATCACTCCTCCCTCTCCTCTTCCTCTCTCCATCCTCCTGGCAGCCATCTGCTCACTCACTCCTCATCTCCCACACATTTGACTGAGCAAGCACATTCTCACTTTCTACAACACTCGCCCTCATCACGGATACAGAGCCGTGCACGCACACACTCCACCTTTTTCTCCACATCGCGACACACACACACACCTGCCGTAGCCGCAGACGTTCCAGCAGCTCTCTCTCTACTGTTGTGATTTCAGCACACCATGGTGGTTCAGGGAGAGCAGGTGGTGGTGGTGGTACAGGGGCCGGGCAAAGAGGGCTCAGTGGAGAACTGGCTGGGTGGGCTCGGACCGCCGGCTCTTCCCTCTCTGTCCTCGGTGGCTAAATACTCCTGTCTCTTGTGCTGGACCCCCAGGGAGAAGAGCTCCGTGGAAGAGGAGATCAAGGAGAAGGAGGAGGCCATCAGACAGCGCAGCAGCGAAGTGCAGGTAAGGTCTCGCCGTCTCTGCTTGCGGTGAGTTTGTGTCTGATCCCAGCACAGTGGACACAAAGACAACGCGTTATCGGCATGTTCCTGTCGGTATTTAGGAGGACTGTTTCTCCGTTCTCTTGCTTTTGTACTCACTAAAGCAGTTCTGGTGTGGTGTATTTACTGGAGGAGGAGATCAATAATGCATTTGGCCGGCAGTCCGAGACGCTTGTTCAGAAACACATTTAGTGTTTCTCAGAGGGAGAGGCTGGTGTTCTTGTGTAGGCGTGCCCGTCTCCGAGCCTGAGAGATGGGCTCTATTTTGGGAGCTGATGGCTTAAAGGGCTAGACTGCTCCCCTTCTGGGAATTCAGTCTGTTGTTGGAGTGTCAGCGTGAATCTCCAGAGTCTGACACTGACGTAGACTTTAGCACGTCAGGGTTTCCTTGAGTGCTTTTTTTTAGTCGGTATTGTGTTCTCTCAATAGAAGACATATTGTGTCCTTTTTGGTTTTGTTGTGATTTATACCGCTACTCCTTCCATTGCAGTGTTTCTCAGGGGTTGAGGATTTATTTGTGGCGGGGATCTCTTTCATTCTTCACTTGAAAGCCTGCATTGGTTTCACAAGCTAAAGGTCATTTTCCAGCACATTTTTGCACTTGATAGCACTTATTTGGAAGACTGCTCGATCAATTTGAGTTCTCTTTCAAATGTTTGAAAGGGAGATTAATGCGCAAAATATATTTTTGGTGGGTTGTTGCATTTTATTTTATTCTCCCTATCTCTCCTCCCCCACTCCCTTTCTGTTCCCATGCAGTTTTCAGAAGCTTTTCTGGAGTATTTTAGTCATCCATCTAAAAAAAAAAAAACAGCTGCATTTACACAAATGTGTTCAGTGCACATGTCATTATGCAACATCTGTCTTTTTTTTTTTTCTTTTTTTTTTTACATGCATTATTTTGTTTTCTCTTGTGCACCTACTTGAGTGGTATTATATTTTTTTTTCTGGACTGTCATTACTGTCAAACTTTAACATTTGAACCCTGGCTTTCATCCTGTATTACAATCAACATGTGGTGATGAAGTAACCTGTCGTTGGTGGAGGGATTTCTGAGTCTAAGCCTGCCTTGTAAAGACTGCTGCATCATTTGAATCATATGTTTTTGACTCTGTTAACTGGAAGTATTGTTATTTTGTGCCGCTTACGCCTTGCTGACACCTTCACTCATTCCTTATTCCTTTCATCATATTTTGCTTGCACCTCTTTTTCTCCAGAGTTTTAAAAAATGTATTATTTTGCATGTTTGATGTTTTTAAAAACATTTTTTTTATCCCTCCACACTCTCGGGGCCCAGAAACAAAGACTTGTTTTACTTTCCTTAATTATCCATGTTAACTTATCTGTATAATAAAGTCTGTTATGTCTTCATCTCCTTCCTATTCCACAGGTTTTCCTGTGAAAGAATATAAAAACCACACTTTTTTTCCTTCCGTCTCCTCTTTGTCTGACGTCTGCAGGACTTGCAGGATGAGGTGGCGAGGGAGAACGAGGAGCTGCAGCGGCTCCAGTCTCAGCGTCAGAAGGTCCAAGAGGCCTTGGAGGAGCTGGACCAACAGAAAGGCTCCCTGGAGGAGCAGCTGAGTCATATTCGCCAGCAGACCAGCCAAGAGACCCATCTGGTAGGTTTGGTGGAGTTTTCTTTTCACAACAGATTCATGTATGCGTTCGTTGGTGTTGATAACCCATTCCTGTCCGTGACTTCATAATGGTAACGCCTGGCACAGATTTCATCACTGCAGTCGGAGCACGAGGACCAGGAGCAGAAGATATGTCAGTTTGAGGAGGAGCTGGTCCAAGCCCGGGAGGAGCTCCTCGCTCTGCAGGAGGAGAGCAGGAGGCTGCAGGAGAAGGTCCAGGCCGCTCAGGAACAGCTCACACCTCTGCAGGAGTCTGTCCGGGACTCCTTCACACAAGTTGCACAGGTCGGTCTGTGTGAATCTGTGAATCCTTGTGTTTTACTTCCTCTTTTGTCTGCTATTCTTTGAACGTCTCTATCTCTCTGCTCTCTTAGGTTCAGCAGAAACTGAACGACCTTCAGGTGGAGGAGAGGTCATTAACTGCCCAGCTCAGCTGGAAGAGAGCCTTGGAGGACAGCTCTCCTGTCATGGTTAACGGATCAGCAGGCCTCACTGCAGAGCTGCGCCAGGGGGACCTCTTCCAGCAGGACTTTTTCCACGAGGACCAGCCTAAAGAGCTGAAGGAGGAAGATCCAGCCGTGGTCTGCAATCAGCAGAAAGAACATTCAGAAGGAGTGAACGACAAAGAAGATGACGAGGAGAAGGAGGAAGAGAGTCCAAAGACTCCGGAGGAGGAAAAGTTGAAACGCGATGCCTTGGATGATCTCTATACTAGCCTCGCCTCCTCTGAGATGTACAGTAATCGGTCGACCATTGCCAAGCTACGGGAGACCCCGGCGACGGTAATTAATACACTCCTTAGTTATCAATACTTCGTTGTGAAAACTACACATTCCACAAAATTGTATATTCATTTTTGCACCCACCAATCATGCATGACCAGGGGTCTAAATTTATATTTTGTGTCGTCACAGATTTGTTGTAAAAACTAGAATTGTATGAAATATAACGTCTAAATTCTCAGACTATGACTCTGTGAGTAACACTAGTTCTTCTCTCCAGGAACACAGTAGCCCTACACCTGACCTGTTCTCAGAGGTCGTCGATGATGCCGAGGAATCGCCTAAAGAGAGCTCGTCAAAGGTATTTACTGAGGTGTACTTTAGCCATGTGATTTTTTTCTAATGCTGCTGTTAGAACAATATAGCTGAATAGCTCTGGTCTATGTTGTATTATCATCTGAGGGTTTATATGAACCCACTCCACCACTTTCTGGCCTGAATAAATGAGTCTTTTGGCTATTGTGTATTTTTTGAGTGTCATTTTTTCTGACATGCATCCAGATATTACAGATCGTTTTCTTCAGAAAATATGTATGCTCCCTAACCAGGGCTCCTGGTTATGTTTGAAAATAGGGGAAGCTGAAATAATATTGTCATTTTTTTTCAACATTATGAGTTATGAATTTGTTTTTCACTGCGAAAGAAAAGAAGGATTTTTTGTGGCCAAATCTGCACAATATTTAGATTTATTTTTATTTGGAATACAGACAAATCCAAGGGATAAAACATGACAAAGTGCAGACACTTGTTTCCATCGTGGTCCCCAAACACATCATTTGCTGCGTTAAAGCTTGACAGCTGTGCTGGGTTGATGTTCCGACAGGCTGAATCCCCGGAGCCGGAGAGCACACAGGAGCCAGCGGAGTTCCCAGAGAGCGCCGCCTCCTCGTTACCACCTCAAGTCGGACCTCGCTCGATGCCGCCTCAGACGAGCCCCCCCTCCCTGCCTGAGATGGACTTCTTCCATTCGGACCCCTTTACTGAACGTGAGTCCCCACAAGCATCTTGCGCTTAGGAAGCAGCTTAGAAATACAAAAAAAGAAATAAAATGGTAAATGCGTTTGCATTTTTAAAGCACCATCACACACGTTCATACACCGATGGCAGAGGCTGCCATGCAGGGTGCCAACATCCTCATTAGTATTTCATTTAAATGACGATGGCACAGCCTTAAGCAATGATCGAACCGCCTATTGGGATTAGTTGATGTCCCGCAGCCACCCACAATAAATCTAATTACAATGGCTTCATTTTATATATATTTTCTACCGGAGCATCAATGTTGTCAGATTGATGATAGATTTTTTTTTTTACCTTTTGATAGATGATCCATTTAAAGATGATCTTTTTGGGAAAGCAGATGTTGCAGGTAAGTTCTCCAAGTTAAACAGGCAAAATGCATCAACATGTGTGTGATTTGTTTTACACCAAGACTACAATATCCATCCTTCACACTTTGTCTCTGATGACGTTTCTTGCTTAAATCAGATCCATTCGGAGGAGATCCCTTCAAAGGTTCCGACCCGTTCGCAGCAGACTCGTTCTTCCAGGCCTCCGGTGCCCCCTTTTCCTCAGAAGACCCTTTCTCTGCCTCGGCGGATCCGTTTGGTACCACTACCGGCGTGCCAGAACCGGACCTGTTTGCAGCGAAGCCAAACGACACAGCGGCTGCACCGCCAGCAGCAGCAGACCCAGACCCCTTCACCTCCAGACCTACCAACTCAGCGTCAGCAGCCAAGGATCCATTCAGCTCCACGGGGGGCAATATGGCCAGTTCTGACCCGTTTGGAGGCAAAATGAATGCCACCGGGGAGGCGGATCCATTTGGCTCTCAGGACGGAGGGTCAGACCCCTTCAGCTGCTCTCCAGCCTCCTCTGACCTGGCCGTGGTGAGTCGGCCCGCTCTACAATCTGGTCACGTTAGCCATGTTTAAATGGTCTTCAGGATTTATTATAAAGGTGTTCTTTCATGTCAGCTAGTATCGGCCAGAGACAAAGCTTTCACACATTATAGGAAGATCTGAGGAGACGCCGATAAAAGAAACAGCTGATCAGTCATGGGAGATAATAACAGAATTTATTCAGCATATTGCGTTTCCATAATCCATTTTTTTATTTTTTGTAAATATATCTTTAATTTAATTAATTCAGAGGTATTAAAATGGCTGGAAATAATAACAGAAACCTTGAATATTCAGATTCATTATTACAGGTTTTATAGTAGTTTACAGTGTTGTTTGATTGATTTTTTTTTTTAACGCTACTGTCTCCTAATTTAAGTTATAATAAGTTATCAAAAGGAACTGTCAACATTTAAAGGTATTAACAAATCAGTTATATTTCGTGTATTCTCAGTCATAAAAATAAAAATATGCTGAATGTGATATTTTTGTTCGGATGAAAGTGATGAACGGCATCAGTAATGGTGTTTGTGTTCTGTTTCTAGAAGGACACCGCAGCAACCAACGACCCGTTTGCTCCAGGTGGTACTACAGTAAACGCTAGCTCGGATCCAGGTATGACTTGTTATATAGCGCCACCTGCTGGGGACAGAGGCTACTGCAGCTATGAAACCATAAAAGACACTTATATTTACTGTTTGTGTTTGTGTGTTTCAGATCCGTTTGCTGCCGTGTTTGGTAATGAATCATTTGGAGGGGGCTTTGCAGACTTCAGTGCTTTGACAAAGGTAATGGAGAGGTGGTGTTCATGCCCCGTGCTTCACCTACACGGAGCTGAAATAACTCTCAGGAGTGAAAGATGCTGAATAGAAGTCAGTCACGTCGGTGGAAGTAGAAATATTTGCGACACATTGATTTCACTTCTGCTGTCAAACCAAAACATCCAGAGAGGCTGTGAGGTTTTTGGGAGGAAATGGCAACAATTGGAAGTGATTCTCCCCCTGTGGAGGAATTGGGTACTACACTCATTAATTAGTTCACACAAAACGGCAATATTTGATGCCTAATAGTGTAAAAAAGGCTGCTGTGATTCCACTTCTGATCCATAGTAGCCGCTCCATGTTTTTTTCACACTATACTATTCACTGTATTATAATGTATGTTTTTCATATAGTGTGAATCTTGTGTTGCAGTCGAACGGTGCTGACCAGTTTGGCATCAACAATAAGAACCTGTTCCAGGACGACAGCCAGTCTGCCGGCCCTGACGTGCCCCCAGCTCTGCCCCCCAAAACTGGTACGCCAACTAGACCACCTCCTCCGCCTCCAGGTCAGTATCATCACTCTAGTAGTATTATATTGAATGTTTAAATATGCTGCGTCTTCCTACAGTGTGACTTATTCTGTGTATCTGTGTGCCTGGTCAGGTAAGAGATCGTCCATCTCCAGAACAGAGTCGTCCGAGTCCTTCCAGCGACGAGGGCCCTTCCTCCAACAGCCCTCCGGAGACTTCCCCTCGGCCTCCTCCTCCTCCTCCTCCCTGCCTGCCAAGGATCCTTTAGCCGACCCCTTCGCCCCCTCCTCCCCTCCTCGTCACAACGTACGGGAAGCTGACCGATTTGCCAGCTTTGACAAAGTGAGCACCTCGCCCTCTTCCTCACCTTCACCTGACTCTCATTAGTCACTGCCCTCTTCTCCTTTTTTTTCTCCTGCTAATAATTCATTAATTCACAACCACCGAGCAAATCAGGCCAGCTTTGTAAATCGCTCCATCCACTGCCATTAAAAAAGTTCCAAGGAAGTGAATTAATCAGCTCATCTAAAGTGTTTATTTTATAATTCTCTTGAGGGAAGCTAACATAAGCTATTCAGCTTCATATACGAGTTTATTTTTCATGCATCCTGTCTGCTGCTGGTGAATCTTTGTCTCTTTATTGTGAATGCTATATTTTTTTTGCCCACTAAAGAGTTTTTATACTTGTAATTATTTTTTGTTACTGATTTATATTGGGATTGCACTTAATTTATGCCCCATGATTCAAGTCACACTGTCTTTTTTTGGAGGAAATGTACAGGAATGTCATTATATCAATTATAGATGCACAGATATATTACCTCTGCAACAGACACAGATTAATTGATTATACACATCTATCTCTGTGATAGCCCTCCTGGTTGGCAGTGAATGGAGAGATGAGAGGCTGCTTGTATTTGACTTTTAAACATCCCGACTCGGCACGCTGTCATTACAGCCTGTGCATGTGCACATTTCACTCTGAAATTATATAAAAATATATATTTTATTGCAAAATGTTTCATTTAATGCACCTTTTTTCACACTGAAGTTAAGTTTCGGGTAAATGGATTATTATTAGTGCAAAGTGCTTAATATGGGTGTGACCAGTGACTGGGCTCAGAGTCGATATGTCGCTGAGTCGACACATTTATGGCATAAAGGCATTTCATCAGGTGACCTTGGACAAACGAGATGCAGAGTAACGCCTGCTGCATCATCAGATCTCATTTCAGACGGTTTCAACCTGAAGTTTTAAGAAATAATACATTTATTAATTTCTCCTCTCACAAGCAAAGAGCCAGGTCGGTGTGATAATTATATTGCTTTAACCAGGAAAAACAAAAGAATTGCAGTTCCCTTGTGTGTTCTCCCTCTCACTCAGCTCTTCCTCTTGTCATACTGCACACAGATGCACGGTCACGCTGTGAATCTGGGATGGATGACTTATTAAGCGATAGCATTGATAGCATCTCGTCTCCCATCACATGACTGCACCCGCATGCCCCTGTTGAACCCTGACCTGCACTAACTGTGTGTTTGGCTCTCATTTACACATCATCATTTACACCATCCCTCAAATCCGTGTTTATTTTTTATTTTTTCCCCCCCTTTTACTATTTATTCACCCATGCATCTGTGCGTCACTCATCCGTTAATTCAGCCCCGTTTGTCCGGTCAGCTGCGTGTTGTGGAGAAAAACTATATTCTCTCTGTCTGTGTGTCTTTAAGAAAAAGTTGAATAAAGAGTTTAATCAAGGGCACCATCTCTGGCTTCTATGTGCATCCATGATCTCACTCTCTGTCACCGCCTGTGCTTTGAAAGGACCATCCCAACACTTTTGTCATGCTTAGAATTTAGGATCATTTCCACCTTTTCAGGCTGACCACTTTTGTTTGTCAGTTCTGTCGTTGATGCTCTGTTTTGCAAATTTTGCACAAAATTGAACATAGGAATATGTATCCCATATATACGTGAATATTTGGATACTGCAGTGGCCACATATGATAAAAACATATATAATATATCCAATAATCTACAGTGTGGCATGCTATGGTGAATGTTCAGCAAAGATTAGGTTATTTGTGATAAATAGGATGAAGTATGTGGTACGGTCCTTTCAAGTACTTTGTCAGAATCCCATTAAATCTCTGCGATAAGCGAACGTAAAGAAGGTAAAGACAAAAGTAGCAGTTATGAGGAAGGAAGTTTAGCTGTAAAGCTCGCCATTCCTCTTGCTAAGCACTTTATTGTTTTATGACTTCACTCATGTTTAAACGCAGCAATGGGATGTCCCACCTCCAAGTAAAAACATGCATGTTCTCTACTAAATCCATGTTTCTTCAATGTTCTCATCATGCATGTTCCACACCGACTCATCGGCTCTACCTGCTAGTGAACGCCGTCACCGCCGCCGCCTTTCATTTGCATGGCTGGATGAGGAACCTGTCGGAACGCTGCATGTCCGCTCTGTAATGATTAACTGTGTCAAACAGCGTTCTGTGTATTTTAAAGATCTGGTGCTTCGCCTTTTTGTTGTTGTGAACCTACAAATGTGATTTTTTTTTTCCATCAATTGAGATCCCGGCTTTCATGCTCACATCTCATCTCGACCTCTGACCTCATTCCTCCATGACACACGTAGTGACGCACACCTCTCTTCCCGGTCAAATTGGATTTAAACGGCTAATTTTGTTGTTTTGATCGTGTTTTGGTGGAGAAACGGAAACGTTTTTGACATCTTGGATTTGTAAACCTGCTGACAGAGATGGATTTAAGTGCCGTCACATTCAGCACTAACTTCAATATAGCGGATACATCGGCGTTGGCAGCGTGCTTAGATGCCTACCATGTTAACTGATGCATGCTGGTCCACGGCTCCAACCTTCGTAGCATGTCCGTTAATCTTACAATCCTGGCATAACGTCTCAGAAACTGCAGTACATAAAGGCTAAAAAAAAAAAAAAACCTTTAGGATTTATGAGGTTTTAGGAGCTCTAAGTTAAATAATGATGATTACAAATAACCAAAAATAAGAGATTCTTATTGAAAATGTGTTTGTATTTCGTCAAAATGTAAATGCTGCCATCCTGTATTATATAATAACCATAATAAATCCTTGATGGATGTTAAGGCTCAACAGCAACACTTGTCGTAATGTAGTCCTGCAATAAGCACTTATTTATGACGTTATTGATATGGCATGCATTATATTATTGCTGTTTTAGTCATCTATTATCAGCATCATTATCTTTAAGAATATGTTAACTGTATGTGTTTGTCTGTTGGTGTCCTCCCCCTCCCGCCCCACATATTTCTTTACATGTGTGTGTTTTCTCCTCCCCCCTTGTGTGTGTTGTGTGTGTGTGTGTGTGTTTGTGTGTGTGTTCATGGAGCAGTATCCAACAGAGGAAGACATGATAGAGTGGGCAAAGCGCGAGAGCGAGCGAGAAGAAAAGGAGCGACTTGCCAGGCTCACCCAGCAGGAACAAGAGGACCTGGAGCTGGCCATCGCTCTCAGCAAGTCTGAACTCTCCTGAGGAGCTCGTCTTCACCTTCCTCCCCCCTCCTCCCCTCGTCCACTGACCTGGCTCGGCACGGCACGGCACAGCCTGCCCCAGCACAGAAAGCACCAAAGCAAAGTGGGGACTGTACAGGACTGACCCCCATGAAGAGACTTTCTTAGAACAAACCCATCTCTGAACCTCTCAGCGCCCCCCTTCTCCCCAGACTGGTTCACTGGCATCTCAGTATTGTGTGTTTCTTCCCCCCATCCCGTCGTTTCTTCTGGGAGGAGAGGACCCCCAAGATGGAACGTGTGTTATGAAGAATGGGTCGTTGGAATTGAAAAATGCAGTGAATACGGATCTAGAGATTGATTTCAACGCCACGTTAACTTTCCAGAATGTAATTTATTGAATGCACTCAGAACTAGATTTCAAATGGCCTCGTCAAAAGTCCCGTCTTCATCCACTAACAGTTCTCGCTAACCCACAACCCGGCCCACGCCAGCCTCCGAGGCCATGTTGAGGTTTCTTGAATTACAAAGAGATTTGCTCATTTTATAGAGCCCCATCTGAAATCCCCCTTATTTCCTTCCAGCTAATTTTCTGGAACCACATCTTGAACCGTTTCCTTTCAAGAATGTAAGCTGAGGGGGGAAAACATTTTTTTTTTTTAAAGGCACTGTAACAATATTTAAGAGTGACCATGAACTTCTTTATTCCCGTATGACGGCAGAGGGCCTATGAGATTAAAAAAAACCCTATTTGTCCGAGACAGGGTGACAGAATTGAACATTTCTACTTGTTTAACTGGAAGTTCCCAGTCCTCTGATATGTGAAATGCATGTGCAGATTTATACTAAAATAGAACAAATCCCATCAACGGCTACTACATTCAGCTTCTCGATACTTTAATTTCTTTTACATTTCAGTAATGCTTTGCTCTTCTGTCTGTCGATGTTAGAAAGTTGTTGTTTTTTGGGGGGGAGGAGATAATGAAAGGAATGAAACTACAACTATTGCATGCAATGATTACATTTTAATTAGCATTTAATTTCAGGGCACACTACAAGGGACTGCACAAAACAAGACCATGCTTTTTTTTTTTTTTAGTCCAACACAAAATAGTACTTTTAATTAGTACAAACTTTTGTTGTTGTTGCAGAAATGTGGGTAAAAAAAACAGTTTGATAACAAAACTTGTGTCGTAGATTAATTTAAGTGTGAAAACTTACATGAAATGAGTATTGTTAATATTACCTGATTGATCCGAGGTGAGGTGCACAGTAGTCTCCCTAAAGCACTTGATCCTGAGAATCCACTTCCTCAAGTAGTCGATATCCATGCAATAACTGTAACACCAGGTCCCACTTTAGAAGCTCCTTTAGGTAGCATTTGTATGAACTTTTTTATTTTTCCGGGACGTTTTTTTTTTTTTTTTCAGTAGATGCTAAACTAGCTGGATTTCAAAGTCTTACACAAAGTCGGTAAAGGTTGATTGATATCTCAATTTTGGTGGGGGATTTCCTTTTTTTCAAACGTTTGTGCCTGTTGATGCCACACAGCAGTCGCCCGGCCAGTTCTTCTTCTTCTTCTTCTTCACACTAAGTTACTTAAAGGTGCGATAGGCGGTTTCTACACACGGGAAGGCTCCCTCAGAAGAGCTTTTCTTTTATTGGTTGATTTCTGACCAAACACCGCACAGCGTTTTGGTATCTCTTCCTGTTCAGACATATTTTTTTTCTCCTCTTATCGGCTTTCAGAATAAGCGTTGTCATAGTTTCCTCATCTCTTTAACAAATTGACTGTCTGTGTTCGAGACTTCCTTCTCATGTTGCAGCTCATGTTTGTTGTAATCACAAGCGACGGAGTCGTCCGTCTCTTCTTCACCTCTCTCACGTCTAAAGGCCGTCACTGTCTCCTGTACAGACTTCTTTAACAAATCAAGAACCACTTATGTTTAGAAGGCTTTCCCCGTAAAAAAAAGGCTTTTTAAAACTCAAGCTAATTGTATTTTTATTTTGTATTTTCTAACGTGTAAGAGAAGAATCATTATTTGGAGGTTTGGCCAGAATATGTTATGCATTTAATTGAAACAGAATAAATATTAAACATGTAGTTTTGCAGTTTGTTTTGTTCTTACTGAGATCAAATCATGTTACTGTATTTATTGTACTGAAATATTGTACTTTTCTTGATCTAAAACTTCAAAAATACACCCTAGCTGATGAAATACGATACCCTGTTATAGACATTATGCATACACATAATAATGTATCTGTAATAATGATCCAATTACACAATAATTGTAAATTTGTCTGATAATACATCTGTGCTTTCACTTTTGTGTCTCAATGTGGAACTTTGTATTTTGCATCGTTTTGTTGGTACTTTTACTAAAGTAAATTATCGAAACACCATTGAGTAAAAATACAGAAGCATTATCTGCAGAATAGCCTTGTATTATTTCATTGATTTATTGCCCATTCATGTTTATCTGGCATACTTCACATACATGTACTACTAGGTAACTCAGTCTATTCGTCATCTTGTTTTTTTACAAGCTGAAATTAGGAAGCTGAGGTTTTCTACGTAGCATTTGATGTTAAAAAGTACAAACAGAAAGTAGCAAATTGTGTAGCAGTGTGCAGTAAGAAAACATGGGTTTTAACGAGAAGAATTCAGCATTAAAAATCACCACATAAACAACCTGTTTCATAATACAAACACATATTATTCATATACATTTGTTAATATTTATAACGTATTAGGTTATACTTCAAATACGTCTAATTATTTTTGATAATTGATCTTTTTTTTAGAAATTTAAAAACATCTGAAAATAATTAAAAAAAATAAAATGAGTCAAATATAATAACTTTATTCATGTTTGTTGAAGTAGCACTGAGTGTAGTGTGATACGGAGGGCTCTAGGACCCAGAAGCCAGGACGTGTGGAGCGGCTCCATGCATTTAAATAGGAAAGTCATTATTGCGGCGATGCCAGGCAGCAGCAGCGGCAGCGGCAGCAGCAGCACACCTTTCCACGTCAGGAAGGAGGAAGACGCGCAGCACCTGACCTCATCTGCGTCAGCGTGAACTCTCTCTTCTCCCCCCCGGCCGTCCGCCCATCCATGCCCGCTGTCCCCGGGAGATTCTGCCCCTTTTCTCCGGATATCAGAGCAGTGGAATGAGTTTTATCACCAACTGGAGACGCAACTCGACGAAGAAGAATGACAGCAAAATGTGAGTAGAAGGAAAAAAAGAAAAGAGAAGAAGAACCCTGACCCTGTCCGTACTTGTCTGGTCTGAAGTATCGTGCCTTATCTTGTCATCACACTGAGGTTGCGTTCAGGGCCCTCGTGGATCCTCGGATCACACCTACTCTCTCTGATCTGCTCTGTGGAGTTCAGTGGGTTCTTTTTTGTTTTTCACTACCAATAAAAGCTGCCACCAGTCAGAAAAGACAGGAAGTTGAGTTTGACAGAGAAGTCATAATAATAAATAATAATAAATCTAGATTTAAGGTGACGCTGTTCTGTTCGTCTCATCCCATTAAGCTTCGTCAGTGTGCTGACACCAGTCTGCAGCCTGTTAGACAACATTACATTCATGATGTGGTCAAGCAGGCTTCGTAGCACTGTGCTTTTCTTTTTGTGTTATTGTTGTTGTCCTGTCTCTACATTCAGTTTTTATATCAAAATCATAAGGAGAAAACAAATATATAGGAATTCTAAACCTGGAGGACACAACCTGGAAAATCACTTAATCACCAAATCATGTTTACCTATTGGCTTTTCTCTAATCTGTGCTTTTTTCTTGTGAAATACTGCATATTAAAGATAACTAAACACTTTATTAATCCCAGAAGGGAAATTAAGTTGTCATGGCAGCAGTAGAATATGTTGCTATTTGAAGAAAAGGTGAAAAAAACAATATATAAAATACAATAACAACATTAAAAAGAGTAACATCTTCTAAACTTTATTCAAACAATGTAAAAAAAAATCCTATACTGTATATTCTACTTATTAAAACCATCTGGAGTCAGGTCGCACTTCCAGTATCCAAACGGGCCTCTTCTTCGCACCGTCATGAGATCCATTCTTATGCTCTCGCTAAGTTGACCTTTGACCTCTTCACAGAGATGCCATGCAGGAACAAGACATCCCCGACGGCGCGGACTCCCAGGACTCCCCCAGCCAGTACGTTATTATGTTCTTATCTTCAGACAAAAATCCGCCGTGTCACAAAGGAAGCGTCTGCTCTCAGTGCTGATAAAACTGTTATTATCAGTGTGACATCGCTCCTCGCTCCTATAGACACGCTGTTATACACTGACTGACTTCTATTTATTTATTTTCCCTCCCAGGTTGTCAGTCATAAACAGCCCAGAACTGGATCCGATCACCACAGACTTCAAGTGAGTGTCTATGAATGTAAACAAAATCAGATAAAAGCATATTTTGGGTGAGAGGTTTTGTGTATTTTCTGTCTTTGAGTCTTTTTGTGAAACTTGATTGTTGTTTACCAACAACTAAGATGTCGCCACGTCAGACCGATTTCACGTTAATTGTCCTCGACCTGTCATTGCAAAGAAACAAGCAGCCTGGGAGTGTCCTCATAGATCAGTGTCTCGATGGCCCTCGAGATCATGTTCCCCCCCGAACAATAGTTGGCCTTTCAGCTGGTTTTTCATCCCATGAGATGTTCCTCTTTCCTAACAGACTCAATTTGTGTCTCTCTGTTTCAGGTTACAGCTGCTGGACAACAGCGACGCTCCGCAATCAGCCAGCCAATCAAATGGGTGAGTGAACTCCGACCGATCGTAGAGCAGATCTGTGGTTTGGATCACAGAAGAACGGATCTTCTTGAAAAGCTCTCACGGTGCTTGTTTTTGGCAGTCCTGTATCAGATGGAGCTGTTAACAGATCGCATGCTGCAGCTCACTTAAAGGACTTCCTGACATGCTAATGACTTGTTGAGGTCAAGGTCATCAGAAGGTCACTGGCAACTTCTCCCTGCTGTTCGACACATCAGTAATTTAAACAGAGATGACCCGGAAATCATCCCTCAACTCTGGATAGATCGATGGATAGATGGATGGATGGATGGATGGATGGATGGATGGATAGGATAGATAGATAGATAGATAGATAGATAGATAGATAGATAGATAGATAGATAGATAGATAGATAGATAGATAGATAGATAAGTAGATGGATAGATAGATAGATAGATAGATAGATAGATAGATAGATAGATAGATAGATCCTCTGCCTTCACATTTGCCCTTGTTTTCACTGTTAGCATTGTTAGCATTGTTAGCATCGTAAGCAGACACCATGTTTAGAGCCATTGAAAGGAGATACAAGTGCTCCCAATCTAGTCCATACCACCTTTAAAACACGCCTTAATTCCTGCTGCATTATTCTAAGTAGATACTTTTAATTTAAGATGAATTTTGACTCATTGGAAGGAATATGTTGCTCATTATAACCCATTTGCACTGACACCAGTGTTTAGAACCACCAAAGTTCCAGGAGATTTCACTATTGTTTGGTGCCTGAAGGCATCAGAGAGTATTTGCATATCATTACATTCAACCAGAAGCATAGATCGGCCGGAGCGCCAACATCTCTGGAGTCATAATCCTTGTTTTTCCCCCGTCGTCAAATCCAATTCTCCACCCCGACGACAGCAGCGATTCCAATCTAATTATCTCCACCTTAAACCCGTGACCGTCTGTGCTCCTCGCAGAGCACACATGAGAGAGATGGAAGCAACAATTAAGCTTTTTCTTTTTTCATACAGCCTATAAAAATAGATGGATTCCCCTTCATGTTTCTGTGCCCGGGAAAGTTGCTTCGCAGTCACATGAGCGTGAGCTTTATGCTCTCTTGATGTTAGCAGTGTTACTAATAGAGTGTGTGTGTGTGTGTGTGTGTGTTACAGTTCAAATCAGAAACACCAGTAACGACTTTAGGGCTGAAATAATTAGATGATTAATGAATCACAATTTTAATAATCAGCTAATGATGTTGGTTTTCTTTGTCTCCGAGGATCGTTTTCTCTCAGATAGACTAAGACATCATCGCCTTGGGCTTTACAGGCATTTTCCTCCTATTTTATAGACCGAACAATGAAGCCATTCATTGAGAAAAATGAGTTGAGACACTGAGACGAAGACAGCAAAAATCTTATGAAAAGAGTAAAATCTGTGTAATAAGTGTCGGATTTGAGTGTTTTTTTTTTATTGGTTCTCAGTGTTTGCTTGTTCAAACAAAGTGTATTTAATCCCGCCTGCAGTGGATGGCGATCGAACCCCCATAAGTCACCGTGTCAATATTTCATTCATGATTTCACATTAGACGCCGTGCATCCACAGTGTGACCTGCTTACTGCGTCTACGTCTTCTATTTCTGGACTCTCTGGTCGCTGCAGTGTTCGGTCTCTGCCGCTGCAGCAGGCTGGACCGGCTCAGAGTCTCCCTACGCACCTTTCAAAAGCTGGCTTCCCTCCTTCACGTACAGCGGCACCAACTCTGTGTGTCGTGGACGAATGATTTAATGCACTGATGTTGATTCTTTTAGTCCCTGATGTCGTTTTCTTCCTTTTGTTGATTCACATCTTATCCAAAAATCTTCAGGCCATAAAGCCCCGCCTCTGACTTTGCATTAACCAATCAGAGCAGTGGCTGCAGTGTGTAGCATGATCATCGGAAGAGGTGGGACAGGCCTGTGTGTGTGTGTGTGTGTGTGTGTTCAAGGCAGCACAGATAGACTGTGTTTTCTACCCTCATGTCATCCCAATCTTATTAAGATCTGCTGTTCCTGCTGCATCCTTCCTCCTCCTCCTCCTCCTCCTCCTCTGCTCTATCTCTATCTCCCTCCCTCCCTCCCATTCTTTCTCTCTGTCTCTCTCTCTCTCTCTCTTTCACCCAACTGCCCTTCTGCTGCTGCCTCTGCTCTTGTTGCTGCTGCTGCAGCTACAGACAGAGACATACACCATCACACTCCTGAAAAAGGCCCGGGGCTCACATCCACTTTCTCCCTCTCTCTCTCTCTCTCCCTCTTTACACACACACACACACACACACACACACACTTTTGCCAGATGAAAATGTCAGGAGAGGAAGAGACTCTGTCAAACGGGTAAGAGACTTGCTGCAAGTTTGGATGCCGCGTGTTCAGATAATCTGTAAGTGTTTTGTTTGTGTGTGTGTGTGTGTGTGTGTGTGTGTGTGTGTGTGTGTGTGTGTGTGTGTTCTAGCTGCGACACTCAGGCATGTGGACAAACTTGCTGGGTTTATTATTATAGGAGTAGCTTGGCTCCTTTGTGTCACAGCTCTGAAATGTGGTGAACGCTCTGTGAAGCAAAGTGCTTCGTCACTCTTGTAGTGTGTGTGTGTGTGTGTGTGTGTGCCCCATGAGCACATGGGTGTGTATATTAATAGTGGTTATATGCTGTGTGTGTGTGTGTGTGTGTGTGTGTGTGTGTGTGTAGCTCGCTGATAATAATCATTATTGTTCTCGAGGGAAATCAACCCAGAATTTCATCTGACCTGAGGATCAATTAACTTATGGGGACAATGCAGGCTATGCACATCCTGAATGCAACACACTCTCCTCATTCTGCTGGCTTCTCGTGCCTTTTCATTCTTTTGTTGAATTGTCAGTCATTCCCTGGTTTAGAGGACACCATCTTGTCGGCCTGCTGTGTGATAATCTTTCCTCGCTGACTTTTCCGTGTCCTCGGGCCTCAGACTGTCTTCAAGGTGTAAACCCGACAGCGTCTTCACTTCCAGTCAGCTGGGACGAGTTGAGTCTGTTTTAAGGAAATGATGCACACGATGGTGCGTCCTCATTAATGCTGCCAGCCCTCCGCATGACTTCACTGCATGCCTTAACCCTAGAAAATAGGCTGATTCTTAAGGTTAGATTCCAGTACATCGCTGCTGCACTACTGAGTCATCAAAATCCAGTCATGAAGAGTTCCCTGACCAGGAAATGAACCCGAGCCGTTGCTATGGTTATTATAACATTATAACCTGGGGTCCGGGGCCCCCTCAGGGGGGCGCCAGAGATCACAGGTGGCCAATGCTTGTTTGCTCTGATGTAAATCAAGCTACACTTATATTCGTAGTCTTATACTATTGAAGAAGTAGCTCCTAGTGAACGCTGCATGTTCATATTGGTTTGAAAAGTCGTTTTTTTAAAACGAGTCATCCTTTCAAGGTCAAAATTCAACTTGGTTGAAGTTTTAGAAGAACTATAATACTATAATAATAATAATGAAATGTGGGTTCAGATTAGATGAGTCATTTTGAGAGGTGAAGGTGAAGGTCCAGAGAACGGAACTTCTAGAAATGTGTTTTTGACCCAGTAACTCTGGTTGGATTGGTTGGATTTGAGTCGGCGCTCACTGAGGGAAGACATGTGATTCAGCATCATCCTTTAAATCAATGACACAAACACATAAATACACTGTGCTACCTTGGTCTAATATCCTCCTGGCATTTAATTAAGTCATCCGTTTATTTATTATCTCATTGTTTTGTTCTCTGAACTAAATATGTTTTATGTATTGTAGGAGTATTAGTGTTGTTCTTTTATTAATATATGATTTATTTACAATATAATAATGTTTTTTGTATTTAATTAACCTTTATTAAACCAGGTAAAAAAAAAAAAGCCCATTGAGATTGGGGATCTGGCAAAGAACGTTGCTTTCTTCGTCTATGGTTGTCACACATAACCTAACACTATTTCCCATGTCTGTCTGTCTGTCTGTCTGTCTGTCTGTCTGTCTGTCTGACTGTAACACACATTCATACTGAGCATGAATGTTTCTGTGAGAGCGGTTCTCATTGTAAAACTTGTTAGCTCAGCTTCTCCGCCGGTCATATGGTGACCACAGCAGTCACCCGCATGTCATTAGCTAGATTTGTACCAGAGTGTGTGCTCCTTTGTGGTGGTTGTGTGTGTGTGTGTGTGTGTGTGTATGTATAGTTCCTCTGTGTTTTTAATAGGCAGGAATGTAAAGTGAATGCTGTCTATTAGTCACTGCAGTTACACACATTAGTCCGAGTCGCGTTTGTTCACTTCCTGCTTCTCTGCTATTCTTCCCGTTGTTGTTTGCTGCTGACATCTGAACTCCCGAGTTAACGAGGTCACACGGACTGATCGGGGGATAATTGTCATGTTCGTGTGATCAATACTACCTGCTGTCAATTTCAGAATTTCATGATACAAATACACATAAAACTGAAGCCATCCTTCACATGAAAAGTATGAATCAGCTTATTCTGAATGACATCAGTGTTTCCGATTTAACTTCATTCATTCGTTCGTGTGTTTTTAACACGCTGCTTGTTCTCAACTCGAGCTGAAGGAATAAAACGCACATTAAGACCGATCCATTATCAATACAGAGGGTGAGTCCAAAAAAAAAAAAAAAAAAGAGGGAGCCTTGTGATGAAGGAAGGAGGAGTGCGTGATCAGTTTGGCCACATTATGCACTCGTCACGTGGGGAGCATGTGCAGCGAGCATGGGGGAGCATGTGCAAGAAACGGAAACTATTTAAGGCCACAGCAGCATCACTTCTCCACGTTTAAAAGACCATCTTGTTCCTAAACTGTTCCCCGAGTGTGTCATTTCTGCTGCTCCCCTGTGTAACAGCAGTTTAGAGCACGCTATCCAGACGGGTTACTTGTGTGTGGCGTAGTAGGGGAGTAGAAAGGGTGGAATAAAGGAGGAATATTGAAGTTAACTGAGACTTTATTAAAAAAAACTCTGTCTTAGGTCTTTGTAAATGAAAACAGGGTCACTGCAGCAGTGAGTTAGAGACAACAGAGGAAGGAGACGTGGATCTTTTTTCATCTTCATAGAGTTTGATTTGAAAAAAAACCTCCACTTAAAGAAGGTTTTATGAAATGTTGAGTCAGACTGAGACATTGTAATGAACTTGACCGAATAACTAAGGACTTAAACCAATGCGACGAACAACCGCGTCATTTTTCAAGCAAAAAAACCCTGAAATGTCAAATGTAATATATTGAATTTTCCTCACTTATGGATATTTTTAGAGATTGGCTTCCTTTTAAGTTAATACATGTATTTGTCAGCAATATTTTCTCATCCAGATCCATATGTTTTGTTTCGGCCCTGCAGGTGCTCGCGGTCAGACCTGTCGCTGGCTCTGGAGGACTGCATGGCCGCCCTGGATCTGTTCCTCAGGAACGACTTTGAGGAGGCGCAGACCCGGCTAAAATGCAGGTACGACGAGGACCCGGAGTCCCGGACCACACGCTGATAACGCTGCTGTTCTCAGCTCCGACCCACCTGCCTTTGTGCTTTCATGGACAAATACCGGAGGCTAACAGCTGGTGACGAAGTGCAGATTAAACAGCAACTTTGACTTTGACATTGACACACAATAGGCCCTTTTCACATGAAACATTTTGACAAAAAACACAGGAAAACACAGGTGGAATATAATAGTAGTGCTGCATTTACATTTTCATTCTTTAACTTCCAAGTTCAAACTCAATACATAAGCAATAACTTTTAAAATGTAAACACACAGGCGAGACACTAGAGAGACTAGTCCCCCCCCCCACCAGGGATTAGATGATTTAACCGCCGTAGGTTTTACATGATCGACATGCTGCTCTGAGCGACCTCACACCCCCCGTCTCCGGTTTTGTATTTTAACACTGTGTGTCATCATGTTACTCCGTCGCTCCCCGCTCATTCTCTCCTCTATTATTAGAAACTTTATCACACTGTCGCTATTATCCTGCGTGGTCCATCTGCTCTCTCGGGCTGCGGGCCACTCCTCAGCCCCAGTTTTGCTTCTTTTCACTGCCGGCTTACGTCAAAACAGAAGACCAGCTTCCTGTCAGCCTCTACTTTCGTTTCATAGTTTTATGTCGATACGGCTTGATGGACGGCCATCGTCACTTTGGTGTGTTTAGCACATGGAAGTGTCGAAAAGTTGGACTCAGTTATGAAGATTTACATTGCATTTATATTTATACTCGTAAGACACTGAGGTTTCCCTCATTTTCAATGACGACGAGTTTATAATACAAAGGATAGGCATTAACAATACTAATAATAACAAAGATAGTAGATAAAAAGATGAGGAGCAGAGGGGAGTACCTCTAACTTAAGTATAAATACGACCGTCCTGTTGTCAAAATCCTAATATGTTAATATTTTAATCCAGATTTGTGAAATATTCCCACCTGGGGGTGGAAGTCAGTCTAAACCCCTCTTGCTGAGGTTTGGCAGCCTGTCAGCTCAGTGGGCGTCTCATTATTCAGCTCTTTGTGCTTTCTCCGCCGCTTCCAGTCCCGAAAGCACCTGAACAAACAGTAGTTGCTAAAAAATGCTGGTGTTTGTGGCTGTCTGAGCCCAGATGGTTGGATTTGACTCATGCAGTCGGACAGTGTGAGTGCAGATTAAAACTTGACGAGACACATCCATCCCATAAGAATCAGGGCCTGCGTGCTGATCCGAGGTGTTACGGTGTTGTGTTGTTGGTTTATTCAAAACCCACAAACTGCTCCGCAGAAAAGTGCTGGGAGCCTGTAACCTGAGGCGTGAGACTTTTGTAATGTTATGTAAGGTGTGATGGGATCTGCTGCATTGTGTGAGAGACGCGAGCAGCCCTGAAGGAGAACAGAACGCTTCCTCCTCGTCCTCCTCGGCGTTCGTCTTTGCTCCACTTTATTCCAACTCTCTCCTCCTTCCAGTTTCCTCCTCCTCCAGCTCTGTTCTGACACAGTCAGGTGGTGCAAGGGCATACTGGAGTCTCCACACACACACACACACACACACACACACACACACTGGATAGCATCTTTCAGATAGCTTCCATTATCTGGATGTACTTGAATCAATCTACTTTTACTCCTTCACACCTCTTTATTGTCAATGGAAGCTGGAAGCTGGAGCCTATCCCAGCATGCACTGGGAGGATGACGGGGTGAGCCATTACAGGCTTAATACACTCAGATTCTATCAGGCTTTTTATGGAAAAATGGAAAAATATCGTAAAACTGAACACAAGACTGTTTTCCAGTGAGATAATCACTGAGCTACTGGCTGTCATTATGTGGACAATTATCATGATCCATCCATCCATCCATCCATTTTCTTCCGCTTATCCGGTACCGGGTCGCGGGGGCAGCTGCCTGAGCAGGGACGCCCAGACTTCCCTCTCCCCGGACACTTCCCCCAGCTCCTCCGGGAGGACCCCAAGGCGTTCCCAGGCCAGCCGGGTGACATAGTCACTCCAGCGTGTCCTGGGTCTTCCTCGGGGTCTCCTCCCGGTGGGGCATGCCTGGAACACCTCCCGAGGGAGGCGTCCAGGGGGCATCCGATACAGATGCCCGAGCCACCTCAACTGGCTCCTCTCGATGTGGAGGAGCAGCGGCTCTACTCCGAGCTCCTCCCGTGTGACGGAGCTCCTCACCCTATCTCTAAGGGAGTGCCCCGCCACCCTGCGGAGGAAGCTCATTTCGGCCGCTTGTATCCGGGATCTTATTCTTTCGGTCATGATCCAAAGTTCATGACCATAGGTGAGGGTAGTAGATTGACCGGTAAACCGAGAGCTTCGCCTTTCGGCTCAGCTCTCTCTTTACCACGACGGACCGATACAGCGACCGCATTACTGCAGCCGCTGCACCGATCCGCCTGTCAATCTCACGCTCCATCCTTCCCTCACTCGTGAACAAGACCCCAAGATACTTAAACTCCTCCACATGAGGCAGGAACTCCCCCCCGACCTGGAGGGAGCAAGCCACCTTTTTCCGGTCGAGAACCATGGCCTTGGATTTGGAGGTGCTAATCCTCATCCCGGCTGCTTCACACTCGGCTGCAAACCGCCCCAGGACATGCTGGAGGTCCTGGCTCGAAGGAGCCAACAGGACCACATCGTCTGTAAAAAGCAGGGATGAAATCCAGTGGCTCCCGAACCAGATCCCCTCCGGCCCACGGCTGCGCCTAGAAATCCTGTCCATAAAAATAATGAACAGGACCGGTGACAAAAGGCAGCCCTGCCGGAGTCCAACATGTACCTGGAACAGGTCTGACTTACTGCCGGCAATGCGAACCAAGCTCCTGCTCCGGTCATACAGGGACCGAACAGCCCTTAGCAGAGGGCCCCCGACCCCGTACTCCCGAAGTACCTCCCACAGAATGCCACGAGGGACACGGTCGCCTTCTCCAAGTCCACAAAACACATGTGGACTGGTTGGGCAAACTCCCATGAACCCTCGAGCACCCTTCGGAGGGTATAGAGCTGGTCCAGTGTTCCACGGCCAGGACGAAAACCGCATTGTTCCTCCTGAATCCGAGGTTCGACTATCGGCCTAATTCTCCTCTCCAGCACCCTGGAATAGACTTTCCCGGGGAGGCTGAGAAGTGTGATCCCCCGATAGTTGGAACACACCCTCCGGTCCCCCTTTTTGAATAGAGGGACCACCACCCCGGTCTGCCAGTCCAGAGGCACTGTCCCCATTATCATGATCCAATATGTGAATTACTTTTGAATATTGACAGATGTTGAGTTATTTCCTCGGCCTTAAAGGGTTTACTTCCCATTTAAAGGGGGGGTGTAGTTAATCTGGTAGACTGTGTCAGCGATTTAAGGACACTGATTCACTCAACCAGAAATTACATCCATCAAACAGTGGATACAGGAGTGTAGTGAAGATGTTCTCTTGTGCTCTTGGAGTTTTTCGAGTGTTAGTGTTTTTTTGTTTTAATGTCAGTTACCTGAGGGTGTGTAGTCCGAGCTATTGTCCATGTATCAATATCACCACCAGGGAGCAACGCATATCACGCTATATACACCTAGAATCAGAGCTAGCCCTTTAAACTGCTATAGGGTTCACATATTTGAGGCCTGAGAAAAATGTTTCTCCTCCTCTGAGTCATAATGAAAAAACCACCGCGGACCCAACGCTGCAGAAACATGCCTGCTAAGTGATCAACCTTCCAATCCCCCAGGGAATCGGCAGCAGGCTTAGTGTGATTTGCCAGCTCTCTGTCCAAACACATCCCGTTTTCCCGTTAATGCTGCCATTGTTAGCCACTTTCAGCACGGCGGAAATTCAACTCACCTAACAGCTCCATAAACCTGACACTGGAAACTCACGGCAGGCAAATTTCAGTCAGTCTGTCTCTCTGCTGTTGCTTCCTGGTTGTGAGGAGTTTCCCGTTCACCGATTGGTCCCTCGGTTTGATCACTCAATGAAAAAAGTTGAAGCAATATTATTAAAAACCCTGTTTTATTGCTGCAATTTAGCGAAAGTAAAGTTGACTCAGCGGTGTCTTGCTGCTCTCATTCCGCTCTTACAACGGTTTTCGAGTAAAGACGCATTGTCGGAGCTCAAAGTGACATCACGGAGGCAGGTCACATGACTCGGTCTGTGGTGAACAGCAGTGACATGTCAGTTATGCAGCCCGGCAGCATTCTTCTCTGCACACCTCTCCCTTTATGTTTACCAAAACCATTCCGCCATTTTCTCTGTGTTTGTGCATGTATGTAATACAACAGCCAATTACAGGATATATAATCCTATTTAAACCATGCATTTTTGTTTTATTTAACATACATTTTTGTTTTATTTAACATACATTTTTTGTAAAGAATGAATTCCAATAATGGCTTATAACTAGAACATGACTGGAACAACAGGCACATCTACTGGAAACATGTTTGAAAACCTGTGAGGAGCTCATTAAACACAGGGTGTGACGTGACACACCAACAACCGCACGTATAAATAGACACTAACTGGGTGGTTTTTTGTTGTGTAGATGTGGCTTTAGTCTTCCAGGTATTCAGTCTCACTTAATTTCATAATAACAGCTTTTCATATCCTGTGCCCCTGCTGATCCATCTCTCATATGATCTGATTAAATGACTACTGTATGACTCTTCTCTGAATGAAACTAAAGGTTTTTCTCACCTGTTCATCATCTCCATCAGCGCCACTCAGATCATTATTAAATGTCTTTGAATGTTTCCTCCACTATATAAACCAAATATTGTGTCATTTTTAACAGAACCAAAGACAGCATGTACCACGCTCTGACCTATGCAACCATCCTGGAGATGCAGGCCATGATGACCTTTGACCCCCAACACATCTTGACAGCAGGAAACACCATGAAGGAGGCTCAGGCCATCTGTCAGCGGTGAGACTTTCCCACACCACATTTTTTTGAGTTCCTCTCCGGTCAGTTGCAGAAGTGAATTTCTTTTTTTCCTCTTAAATCTCAGTCGGCACCAGAGACCAATTTAGAAAGTTTGATTTTAGAAAATAAAACACATTTTATGAATAAAAAACAGAATAAATCAAATTTAAAATGTGAAGCTGACCACACATTCAGACACACACTATAGTATGTTTTGATCGCTGGTTCCCGTTAGTAACATCATACCAGAGAACATGCTGAGATCCTCCAGACTCCCCAGCTGAAGGAATGTCACAAACGTCTGTCAAAATTACTCCTGGAGCCGCTGTTTCAAAGCTCATCAGCCCTCCCAAATATACACACAGTTTCCCCTCAAACCGACCCTGATCTGAGGTCAGAGCTCCAGTTTTCCGTCGGAGATTTAATACACGGTCAGCACCTTGCGGTAACTTCACCCGGCAGGGGCTCAGCATCCTGCAAACCGGCTGAGTCACTTGATTGCACAGAAACAAGATGACTAAAGAAATGCAGGACACTGCTGTGCTGCCGAAAAACAATCCCGAAGATGTTCAGCCGAACGAACCCGCTCACGATACTTTTTTGTGTTTTGTGCTTCCTCCATCAGGCACCGCAAAAAGTCCAGCTTGTTCAAAAGCTTCACGGAAGGTCAGTAATGAGTGAAACGACTCGCTGAAATGTGTATTTGTGTGGAGGTGAGCTCGGCCATTATTCTGACTCGAGATAACTGTGACGTAATCATTTTGACCTCAGAGGAACTCCACGCTGAAGTGTGCTACGCAGAGTGTCTCCTACAGAGGGCAGCACTCACCTTCCTTCAGGTCAGGACCGAGGCCTACCCGGATAGGCTGAATGTGCCACCGCTGATGCTTTTCGCTGTTTAAACTCCTTTTCTCCTTCTTCTTCTCTGCCTCCGTTCAGGATGAAAACATGATCAGTTTCATCAAGGGGGGAATCAAAGTGAGGAACAGCTACCAGACATACAAGTGAGAATGTCGTTTTTTAAATTTAGCAGATCTTATTTCTCCATTTCCCTCGTCTTTTTAATCTGCTTCCTTTATTTTACCCCCACAGGGAGCTTCACACGGTCCTCCAGTCCTCCGGATACTCTCAAGGTGACAACCACGGCCATTTTGAGGGCGGTGTTAAACTGGGAGTTGGAGCATTTAATCTAGTAAGGAGAAGTCTTACTCACTTTTTATTTTCAAAATAATAGTCTAGAGACGTTGTTTCACCTGTTCCACTTACTTGCAGTGGAAGTAGGTTGGAGAGCATCAATGATTACTGGACTGGAAGTCGTGGCCCTGGTCTGGGGTTTTTTTTTTTTTTTTTTATAGAAGTCAAGATCATTTCTTTGGAAACCATTAGTGTTCTAATGACAAAGAAAGGATCTGTTCTACTGCTGCTAGCCTACAAGAACTGCTTGTCTCCTTCCTGCAGATGATTTCCATGTTGCCCACGCGGACGCTCAAGCTGCTGGAGTTTGTCGGTTTCTCTGGTAATAAGGTGAGTGCTGCAGACTTGTCAGTTACGGATGAAAGAAGGAGCAGCAGGCAGGGCTGAGCTAGAGATGTTTGACTGGGTTTTATATGATGTCCGTTCAGATTTGATCGCCGGAAAGTACTCAGATTAAACAGCAGATGCTGCTCATCACAAACTTAATAAGAAAACGATATTAAAGTTCTTGCCTCTGTGATTTTTCCTGCACAGAAAACGTCTTTAAATATCATTGTGAGATGAGACTCCACTCAAGTTCTTCTGTGTGTGTGTGTTCATGCAGGAGTTTGGTCTTCAGCAGCTTCTGGAGGGCTCCGTCGAAACCACATTCAGGTCCTTCCTGTGCAACATGCTGCTGCTCTGTTATCACACATTCATGAGCTTCATATTAGGTGAGCAATGACAAGCACTAACACAGAGGTGCCAACCTAAAAAAAAAACAGATAACAATCTTTACAACCGGCCTCTGCTTGTCCTGTTTGTGTCTCGCAGGCACCGGAGAAGGAGACGTTGAAGATGCAGAGAAACTGCTTCAGCCATATCTCGAAAAATATCCAAAGGTTTGCCCGAATGAAATGTTTTTTAATTCCTGCACAGTTAGAAATGTTTCCCTAACATACCGTGGGTGTTGTTGTTTTCCCCCCCAGGGATCCATCTTCTTGTTCTTCGCTGGTCGAATAGAGGAGATCAAGGGCAACTTGGATGCTGTGAGTGGCCGTCATTTCTGACTTTGCCCTACATATCGACATTCACACCGAGAAGAAGGTGAGATCCTTAATGGATGGTATGTTTTTGTCCAGGCTATCGGGCGTTTTGAGGAGTGCTGTGAGGTCCAGCAGCAGTGGAAGCAGTTCCACCACATGTGTTACTGGGAGCTGATGTGGTGCTTCACGTACAAGAGGCACTGGAAGATGGCCTACTTCTACGCCGACCTGCTCAGCAAGGAGAACACCTGGTCCAAGGTGGGCATATGTTGGACTTGACCCCCAACCTTAATCTTAGGGTCAGTCTGTCTCCCTCACCTTGTAAGTTGCAGTGTTTCCAGCTGGTGAGAAGCTTGTAGTGGCTGGAAAGACTTGAGTTTTCTCTCTAAACTCCACACACTCATATATTTTTCGCTCCTCATCTCATTTAAAAAAGGAAATATGGGATTGCAGTAGTAACCACATTTTCTCTCCTTCCCTCAGGCTACCTACGCGTATATGAAAGCAGCCTACCTCAGCATGCTGACTCCAGATGATTGCCTAACCTTCGGGGAGACTGCGTTCACTCTGTTCAGGTAAGAACTAAAGAGGCGCTACTGAAACTACTCACAGCAACCACAGTGAAATAGAGATGATTCACTGCGACTGTTGTACAGTTATATCTGTGATATCACAGTCTCTTCTTAGGGAATATCAACACAATATTGTAATAAGTATGTCAAGAAGTGAATTGGTGTTTCTGTTATTAAACCATGTTTTGTGATGTGATTATGTAGTGAGATTATATAGTACTTTATTATATTTCAGGCAGGTCCCGGGGCTGAAGCAGAAAATAGCGGGGAAATCTTTACCAACAGAGAAGTTTGCTATCAGGAAAGCACGTCGCTACCTAGCTGAGAAGCCCATTCCTCTTCCTGCCCCCCCACTGGTCAGTACTTGTTGCACTTTTATTTATTTGCAGCGTGACTGGATGTTGGCACGGTTACTACAGTGTGTATGCTGTTTCTTTGAAGTCGCTGGATCAAAGATATCAGGGACGTTTTGGCCGTTTTGTTTCACACGGGCTTTGACCTCATGCATGAAATTTGCATGTACTGGTTGGACCAATTAGGATGGAGCCACCAGCCCCTCCTGCTTCAGGCTGTTTAAACAGCTATTATGTTGTATGTTAGCCTGCTCTCCACAAAGCAGATAAAAGTGATGATCAGTTACAGAACCAGAGTTTTGAAATGTAAAGCTGATAAACCCAGTAAACCTAGCACTGTGAGCAAAGGTGGAGCCCCCTCACTTTGTTATTCTGACACTACTTGCTGACACTGTGGTTAAGGCAACATCTGCACTTATGAAACCTGCACTTGCAAGGCTCGGACGGCAATTCGGAGAGCTCTAACTATGCTCATAGAACTTGTGCTACAAGAATGACGAGCTTTATCACAGAGAAAATACTCACTGAAAATAATTTGACTTGTATTTGTGTCGTCTAGGAGATGATGTACATCTGGAACGGCTACACAGTCATTGGCAAACACAAAGACCTGACTGAAGGCATGCTGAAGACGCTGGACGAGGAGCAGGCTAAACTCGAGAGCAGCCCAAGTATGCAACATTATTTAGCTTTTCTTTTCATTTTAATAAGCTGTGGTGGATTGCATGCATGTTGATGCTTTACTGGTTCTAATTTTACTGTGAGCATCTCTACTTCATCTCTAGCTATAACAATATTCAATGTTTAGTCCTAACTGTTGTGTGTTTGTCAGGGTCGGAGTTCACCATCGACGATCAGTGTCTGCTGAGCCTCTTGAAGGGACTTTGTCTCAAACACCTGGGGCATCCGGAGGAGGCCGAACACTACTTCACCCTCGTCCTCTGCAAGTAAGCCTCTTCAGCCTCCGTGTATGCATGCTTACCCGAACCAGAAAAACAGTGTGTCATCACCCTCTCCTGATTAAAGGCAGTTATGTTTTATCACGTCATACGCTGTAACCACCGCTTTGACCTCGTCTGCAGTGAGTCTCAGATCAAGTATGACCACTACCTGGTTCCTAACGCCCTGCTGGAGCACGGCCTGCTGTGTCTGCAGCAAGGCAGGAAAGCTGAAGCTATCAGACTCCTGGAGACGGCAAAGTAAGTATCAATGGGAAAAACATATTCAAATCATCTGCATTCAGGGAGAAGCGTAAAAATTAAAAATACCACACCCACACACCGTCGTAGTTTTCAGTATTTCCTATATTAGTGGTAAAATAAACAACCATGTTTGCTTTAACTTGATTGTAAACCATCATTTTGATTCATGGCTTTATTACCATGCCCGTGTGAGATAAGAATAAAGATGAGATTTACCGTTGAAGCGACCGTAAACGACTCGTTTTTCTCTGTTTCAGGCAAAATTATAAAAACTACTCGATGGAATCACGGACACACTTCCGTATTCAGGCTGCTCTGCACAAAGCCAAGGGCGCCGGGGAGAACGGCGTCCATGTTCCCTCAAACCCATAACAGACAGAGGAGGGCACACTAGAGCAAGGACAGTTCTCTGTGTCCGTGGTCCCACAATGCAACACTCAGCCCAGCCCAGCCCTGCCCATTTAGGCGGGTGATTCGTTTTTTTTTCCATCAGGAGGGTCCTTGAAGACGGATGCTTTTTTTTTTTTTCCGGCATTTGTGCTGCCATTTTTCGTCCCACTGCAGCTCTTTGTGGGCCTGACTGGCTAACGGCAGGTTTGCTACGTCCTCTTCCAGCAGTATATTATGATGAAGTCCACTTCCTTGTGCGATTTGAAATAGAGACAAGTTGAGAAATGTGCCTATATTTATGAAACGTTGCTTCTCGCTGCCTTTGTCTAGCACTGTGGCCACCCAGAAGTGGCACAATATGGTAGGAACGAGGTGGCGTTTGTGTAGCATATAATGCAGAATGTGCCCAGTTCAAGGTGTTAGGGTTGGAGCCACCCCTAAATACCCCTAAATATAAATTACTGACACTAACTCCACCTGGTCAGCAGCACCATTGCTCCAAAACTCTCCCACCTATTTTAATGTAAAGTAAACACTATCAATAAAAAGACATAAGTAGATGGGAGATGACAGTTTGACATCAGGGCATCATACATTTTGGTTGACAAGTTCCACCTTTATAGAGATATTGGATCAAAACACGTATCACCTAATTATCTCTATATTATTTATATTTTGCATTTGCTTTTACACTACGTAAGCTTTTGTTCTATTTAATTGTTTATTCTACATTTCTTTTCTTCTTTACCTTGAAACCTATTGAAACCAATGGCACACATTTCTCCACGTGGAATGCTTACTTTCAGTCTCCTTCTGAAGGAACAATTCATTCTCCAGTCTTGTTGTATTTACAGTCACATGTAATGGCTTTTGCACAGAGCTTTGTAAATCAGCCAGCCATGCAAACTCTCCAGAGACAAAGAGTCAGCGTTTGCAGTGAGAGTTGTTCTTTACATTTATATACTGTAAATTGCACCTTTTACACAAATTGTCCCGTTTTAAGAGGACAGATGAATGTGTCTTTTAGAAAGGCAGACTCCCTCCTTTTCTCCTCCCGGCGCGTGGGACAGGCTCCAGCAGTACTTGAGCTCCAACAAATAGGCCATTCACACCGAGCAGCGAAGGACTGCGTGCTTGTCCGCCTGTTGCATCTTTAGCAGAGTAAAGAAGCTCTGAACAGGAACCACCACTGTCTCCCTGTCTTGTGAACGTCCTCTGCTGCTCCTGTATCAGCCGAGCTCGACTGCAACCACCTATAGAACGACATGGACATCGTAACCACACTCCTGTGTCGAATAGTAATCATGTATGTGAACAAACACTTGTCATCGCTGATAAGGCAGAAAGGGGTTTCCTCTAATTGTGCTGGCAAGGTTATTTTTTGACGGGTTGTGTCTCAGCTAAAGAGTGTCCAAAACCTCGGCGCCCAGATGGTGTCTCAAGTGTTGGAATTAGAGCACTGCTGATTTATTCATGATGAGAATAAGGTTTGGGATTCAAGACAATGAATAGGAATCAGTTTCAATTTTTTTTTTTTTTTATGGTGAAGGAAATGTACTTTAAATATTGTTTTAACAGCTCTCTGGAATATTTCAGTAACAAATTATGTTTAATTTTCTGAAAATAATTGCCTTAATCATAATTCTTTTTAGTGCAGGTTTAGCTTAAAGAAACTCTAACCAAATTTAGTGGCATTGTGTTTACAATCAGTGTATTTTATTGGGCATGGCTGAGCAGAATGACATTCCTGTACATACTGAATGTTTCTATTGTAATTTAAGATGACATGATAATAAGCAACTAAAAAAAACACATCTCATTTTGTGTTGTCCTTTTTTTTTGTCATTTGTGCACCATGAACAGAAGCACAAAATACAATGTGTACTGTACACAGTGGTATTATTTTGAGAACAAAGAGACAATGCTTGCTTGCAAATCGTTGCACTCTTTGTTCTCATCCTCTCAGATACAGTAAAGTCATCTTATCTTGTTGACGTGCAAGCCAATGGCAGCCAGGGATAAGAAGACGCGGGGTAATGGATGTATACACATCATATTTAATTAAAAAGAACAACAATGATGACTTAAATTAACTAGCAAGAAACTCGTAGACGAATGGGTGGACATTTAATATTTAAAGGGCAGCACCGGTGGTCGCAAAACTGTCTGAAAATTGCAATCACAAAGGCTCATTTATGGATTTTTAGCTCTGTTTATGTTTCAGCGAAGGGCGATGTCTGATTGGCTGCCAACGGGAGCTTGCAGGACGTAGTTAAACGCCCATTGGTTAGTTGTGTGAAGGGGCGGGGCTTCGTGTTGCTACATCGCCACCCTTTGTCGTTGTTCGGCAGCTGCAAACTGGAAAGTCCCTGACAGCCAGCGGAGCCGCGCGGAGGGGTTTGTCGCTTTAAACGAAGCCCGTTTCTCTCCGTTTCGCCACCTCACCAGATATAACACTCCAGGGAGGTTGTTTCACTGGTTTATCTTCCGCCAGCCGAGAATATATATGCTCTCCTACGAGCGCTAGCTCTCAGTTGCAGGCTAGCTCTTTGTGCGGCTAACGGCTAGCCGAGGGATGTTTTGTTGTTGTTGAACCGAGCGAACCCTCCCGTCGTCTGGGAGAGGAGATTTACCAGCCGTGTATGGAGAAACGCCTTCTCTCGTCTGCTGACGTCGTCTGCGAAAGTGGCCCGTTAAACCCGGCTGTGTGAACGTTAGCAAGCGAGAGAGAGAGAGAGAGGAAGTAGTCCGACCCGACGAGGAAGGAGATGGGAAACTGTCTGAAATCTCCGACCTCGGATGATATTTCTTTGCTACACGAATCCCAGTCGGACCGGGCCAGCTACGGGGACGGCGCTGACCCCGACCAGGAGCCGCCGCCTCCCTACCAGGTAACTTGGACCAACAACCAGCTAAGTCACCCGTGGTTTAACACAATTCGTTAAAGTTGCCGTGATGTGTCGCGTCCCCGCTGTGTCCCTACATAGAAAATAACGAGTTGTGCGGCTTGGATCAGCTGTTTACGGCTCCGACATCACCTTTGGCCGGCAGCCCAGCCCACTGACCCCGCCACGGCTTTGATACTAATCCGCTTTGTTACATCCGAAGGTCCCGTCTTTGTCTAACATTTCTCCCCGAAGTCATATTATGATTCACCCTTCTGATATGACAGCAGCGCCTTGTTGTGGTTTCCATCCAAACCCACTGTAGTTTTGGCTCATATTGAGAGGCCCGTCGCCTGGAGGTCACCCTATCTGTATGAACTGTCATTTATTTTTAATTGACTTGAAACAAAACACAACTCTCTGTTGAGAGTTTCCTAAAAAACAACTTGTATACATAACTTTCCCAGCTGCTTCCTTCCCGGATCCCCCTCCAGGGTAGCCTCCTGTTTGTCTGGTGTCCTTATTTCCTCATTTAGAAACAGACCTGGCCATGTTGTATCTGTAAATATGATTCCTGGTGTTACTCTTGTGTGTTGAGAGGCGGCTGCTGTGCCTTATGTAAGGCATTGGCACAGAGTTTGGCCCGTTACTAGGTTAAGCCAAGCCTTATCTGTAGATTTAAGATAAGTGTTTTTACAGCATGGGGAACTAAAGGCTGTACCAGGTCACAAGAGCTTTTTTTATTGTGGAGAATTACTTAATTCTGCAATTATTTGGAACAGAGATGAAAACATAAAGGTGAACATTTGCTCCTCTGTCTCAGTGTATTGAAAAGCAACATTTTAAACCTCTCTAACGTGTTCATATTTGATTTCAAAATGCAGGATATTTCTATTTTACAAATCAATATGAAGACTAATAGGTATCAGAAAGTCATTTAATATATCATAAACACAGATTATTAATTTCCCCTTTGAAGATGACATGACCAGGAAATCCCCAGCCATATTTTTTTTACTGTTATGAGTTGGCTCAATGGTATTTATTTTGGTTCTTTCAGTGTGGTGCTTCTTTATCCATATTATCAGCTCTTTTAAAAGACCAAACCCAACAACAAATAACCATTTTTTAACAAGTCGGTCTTAAACGCTGATATCGCATCGACAGGGACGTGGAAAATGAGAGAAAAACAAATTCTGATATCAGAATCAATTCTAAACAAACTGTGGATTAACAGCACTTCTGTTTTGACCTTATTTTGTAAATCCTTAAAGACTCTCCTGACCCTGTGGATGAAAACAGATTTTATCTGCTGCATGATTTAGAAATATATCTTTAACAAAATGTATGCTACTAGATGAGATTGGCACATGCTCACGTTCATGCAAATTTAAAAGCTCCTATTAACACTTATCTTTCTTTGATATGCTTTATCAGTCAATCAAGATAGTATCTTCATAGGGAAATCCTTGTTATGCATCCATATCCAGGTTGCCACAAGTAACGTCATGTCTGACTCGATGGTGTGTAATTAGGCCAACAGCCAGCTCTGGTAGTATACTACGTGAGAGATGGTGTAATAAATGACACAAACGTTGCTAAATTTCCATGGTAGAGCAGCTCTAACTAAGCTTCCGGTCGTGTTGAAGAAATCTGTGTGCCCCGTTGTTTGTTTATACTGACAGAGTTTCACAAGAGGGTTAACTAACTAGTTAAAATCTACTTATAAAAGGCTCTTTAAGACCTGCCAGCTCCTTTCTCCTTGGTGACCACTCAGCACCTTCACCAGCTGAACCCAGCCTGAGAACACAGCACACATTTTTGTACGCTTGCAGTTCAGATTAACACACTTTGTGTGTGTGTGTGTGTGTGTGTGTGTTTGTGTGTGAATTAAAGGCTCCACTATACTCGACTTGAAATTTAATTTGGCGTTTTCTTAAAAGCTGTCAAGTATGGCCCTGCGTGTAAAGGCCATGTGTTCTCACGTTGCTGGAGATCTCCTCTTCATACCAGGGGGTGAGGTTTGCTAAATCCCCACAACAAAATCCAAAACAAAGATTAGCTCTGGCTGAGTTTAAAGCTACAGAAGACGAATACGGGAGAAGGACGATGATTGGAGGTGGATACATTATTTTTGTGTAGTTGGCGAGTAACAAACAACGAGATAAATATGCAATTCATCACAGTGGAAACACAATAAAGTCACAGAATAATTAAAGCAAGTGAGTTCTGGCTGGATCGGTTATGGGTGACTATTGGGCCGATCAATTCAGTATTATAAACTGGAATTTATATTCCTACTTACATTCTTTCCAATGTTGCTGATGTATGATTTTATTTAAATAATACATAATTAAATAATAACTCCCTAGTCTAATGTTTCATTTCCTGATTTGAATGCTATTGAGATGCTGTGGCAGGATCATGAATGGACACTTCATGGTCAAAAAAACCCTCCAATGGCTGAATTGAAGTGTTTCTGCAAAGACGAGTGTGTGTACGTGGCTGTAGGTACAAGGGACACACCTTTTATTCTTTCCCTCCTCGGTCTATAGAGGCATAATAACATAGCTCTGGTATGTTAAAAACAGAATATTGCAGTTCATGTCGTCTGCATACACATTGGGTGGATGGGTGAATGGATGTGTGTTGCAAGCTAGGCCTTAAAGTAGATGAGACCAACCACTTAGGCTGGTGGGCCATTTAATGTCTTGTCAAAATCATTTCAAAGTGAGCGAGTGTGTGTGTGATTTGTTTTGTATGCTGTAGAGGCTACCAAGATGCACTTCTGTTTGTGCCCCTAATATTAGGAGTGTGTGTTTTGCTTAAAACACATTGTTGAGTGTTGTGGTTTGGAAAGCAGCTGGTGAGACGTGTGCTGAGTCATCGCTGTGGGACTGGACTACAGGAGACGAGGCACCCGTGTGTGTTTGCGTTTGTGTGTGAGTGTGTGTTTGCTTTTGTGTGTATGTGAGCGTGTGTTTGCGTTTGTGTGTGTGTGTGTGTGATATGGCTTGTAATGCCCCTTCCTTCCTCCCTTGTGAGTCTCAGAGGCGTGAGCAGTGATGGGATTTTTTTAATTCAGTTTGGCACAAAGGTCTTATGCCGCTGTGACATCTACTTTTACAGCCAAATCTTATTGGCTGGAGCAGCTTGCAGACTTTAAAAGATTCAATGTGTCAGTGTGTGTCCATGTAGCTGAACATGGCCTCTTTTTTTTAATGAACTTCAGCCTTTCCCACTGTTTCTCTCAACCTGCAGTAATACTGTAACTAAATTAAATTGCAAATAGCCCCCATCTGACCTAGTGACAATAATTAGTTCATATTTAAAAGGGTTACAATTATGGATGGGTAGTATTTCTGTTACTTATATGTGTTGGGGTAGAATATGACCAGATCTGGGAATGGTCACTGAAATAAAGCAACATATAGGATAATATTTAGGCTATTTAAAAACATTAGGAACATATTAACGGTGCAAAATGTGTTTGTTTTTTGTTGAAATTTGTGTGAGGTTGACCATGTTTTTAGGTTTAAATGCCTGGCCAAAGTGTGAACACGAGGACTAGAGGGTGAGAAATTAATTAAAACGTGCAATAAGCGCCTGCTGGTTTATTCCACTACCGACTGTAGTGGACACACACACACAATTGAACGGCACCGATTCTGTCAACCACCTGCCTTGCTGTCAAGATGAAAGGGGCTCGCAGTCAGCAGTTTGGTTTTGAGCTCAGCCAGCTTGGTCAGACGAAATGGGGAGGAAAAGCTTACTTTAGAGGTGGTTTATAATTAGCTGTCAAAGCTTGGGTGGAGACGAGGGAGAGCGTAGGAGATGGCAGGAATCGACTGAGACCAACAGAAAATGAGGCTTTTCAGCCTGCAAGCAGACTTTCGGCTTCAATACAAAAAGTTCGGATAAGGACCTCAACCAGGACTAAAAGAAATGCCTTGTGGATATGGCAGGGGGATACGGAGTAAATCAAATATCACGTTATTTTTTTTACCAAATTCCTCCATCGATATCGCAACAGAATTGTAGGGTTGACATTCTGGTCTTTTACAAAATATTTACACTGAGATTTTTGCCAACATAGCTCTAGGGGTCACAGAGATGCAGTAACAATGCTATGGTGGTCTGCATACCTCCATCCAAAAAGGCATTTTTGTAGATTATGCTACAAGTCGGGGAAGGCAGGAAAAGAATGAGACTTCCTCACTGTGTTCAGATAACGGTAATGTGTTAGGCACATGAGTCCAATTTAAGTGTCGCTGACTTCACCAAAGATACCACTAATCAGATATAGTGTTGGTTTTTAACCTGGTAAGTGATACGCCCCATCAGAGAGCCTCTTGTGACAGATCACCTACCGTCTTAACCTCATATGGTCACAGAAACACCGGGGGGGTGGAGGAGGCGGTGCTGACAAACAAGCCATTGTGCTGCAGGTCAGTGACATAGTCTGTGGGCTTTGGCTGACACAGCCACATAGGGCTCTCTGTTTCTGAGCACACACCACAATGACCAGGACTCGAATAACTATTTTGTCTCCATGACTCCCTCTCACAGTTCAGTTCTCCTCTTCCTTCAATGAGCAGCTCATATGATCAAGGTGCTTTTGGTCATTATATTACAGCGGCATTACTGAGTGAAAGGGTCGAAATAACCCACCTGTCAATCACAAGATAGCCACGACCGAAAGCATACTCTGCTTTATCATCTATTTTACTCTAAATGGGACCAGAATCCAAAAATCAAGTGAGAAGTAGGGTGATTTTCTTTCATGCAACCAGATTTTTTTCTGTTTTTGCAACCAGAGGAGTCGCCCCCTGATGGCCAGCTGAGAGAATGCAGATTTAAGGCACTTCAGCGTTGGCTTCGCTTTTCAGAACCGGGGGTTGCCACTGGGTAAATACAAGGGTTAATTCTTTCAGCCTGCTTTACCAGGCTGATGAAGTAATGCGATACTCACATACTGATATCGTCAGCATTTCCCACTATTGCATCAACACAACACATCCCGGGATGCTCATGTCTATTCTCCTCCTCCCTTTGTTGCCCTTGTCGCCCGTGTGCATGTTTGTGTGATTAGCCGACTGCATGCTTGCCTGTTGTGTGCAGGTGTTGTTCAGGCCTTGTTCAGAGAGATTTTGTTACTCTGCAGTCACTAGGACGAGCACTAAGATTACAGAGCCTGCTTACGCTTCCTGTATCTTGTGTTTCTTCCCTTTTTTAATAGCGTATTGATGCCACTTGGGATGCACAAAAGATACAGCAATGATTGGCAAGTAGATTTTTTCCTGTGCTGGATATGATTGAGGTTTGGAAGCTTTGCTGACAAAATTGACGGAAAAGGCATATTTCTGTATTTTTGTCCCGAAGCTGCTGTTGCTAAAAACAAGAATTTTGCCCAGTCATCACCACGCTGCCTGTCTGCAACCCCTTTCCGACATTCACATACATATCTACTGTAGCAGTCACCTGTTACATAATGGCTTGAGCATAAATAAAGCGGTAATATTGCCAAAATACAAGCGTATATTAGTTTTAATGTAGTCATCAAAGGGATTCCAAAGGTCACTCTAAAAGCCTTTTTATGATGCTTCCACCCAAAACCTATGCTTTTTAGTCATGTCAGGGAGAAACTGTAAAACAAGTGCCAACAATTCAAATCAACGTAGCCAGATGGTCAGAAAGGTGTATCTTTACCAACAAGTAGGCCCACAGTACTACAGGGTACTCCTTCTTTGTGACGTCCTTGAAACGGTCACAGTTCAGTTAGCTTTAGGCACCAAAACTACTTTGTTGTGTTTAGGCACAAAAACGACTTTGTTAGTTCGTGGTTGGGGTTGAAATAAATGGCTCTGTGACTACTCCTGCTCCTTTTACTTGCTCCATGCCAAAGTAATTTAAATGGCGATGTTATCAAGTGAAAGGGGCTTCTCTGATTCTAATCCATTTTCCCATCCTTTGCACGGCCACACACGTGTGAGAAATCTTGGCTGTGTGTGCGCTCTCGTAGCCGAAGCTGTTGCCCGTTATTGCTCTTGTGGGCTGAGAGTGCCTCTATCTTGCACTCTTGTTTGTTTTCTGAATTTCAATTAGGGTGGATGACGGAAGAGCTAGTGTAGATGCCTCCCCCTTTCCATCTTTCTTTTTTTGCACTCTGTGCATCCTCACCATCCTCCCTGTTCACCATTAGTGGTCTCGGCCTGGCGGACTGAGAGTTTCCGCTGCTCTGGGACCGGCTCTGCAGCTTACAGCATGCAAACCAGACTATACTCTTACACACACACCCACCTTCATCTACTCCCTCTGTCTCACTCTCCGTGTCCATGATTGTTGTCCTTCTGGTCACCATGAGGTCACATAATGAACAGTTGTCACAGCCCAGCTGACACGCCATGTATGAAGGAAGACAGTGCTGACCACTGCACAGTTAAACACACACACACACACACACACACACACACACTACAGCTGCTACCGCCCCTCTGAGGCCCTGTCTGTAGCTTTCATTCCTGTCTCATTTCGACATGGGTGAAAGGAGCGCCTGTCAGTGGAGCAGCAGATCGCCTCGGCTGCCAACGTTATGCCGACCCCAGAGGCTGGCTGCTGGATACTACATTGTTCTGCACGTTTTTTTTATGAGAAGGATTCATCTAAAAAAAAAAAAAAAAAAAGATCGCTTTTCAAGAATTTAAATTAGCCATAAAATCGCAGCACATTTGACCCTTCCTCAACCTTGCCATTCTTTGCATGTCCCTGAATGAACTAAACCCAGCCTACCCATTCATACAAAAATAGAGAAGGAAATGCAGAGTTGAGTTCCCCTTCTCACAGTAACGTTTGGCACTTACTTTACCTGTGGTTAGAACAGGAACACAATCATAAATGTCCATTTGAGGGTGCAGATTTCTCTCGTGCTCAGGCCTGTATCATCCTCAGCTCATTCCAGCGTACGGTGCTTGTGTCAGAAGGTCATCGCTGGAGTGTGGATATACAGGTGGTTAACGAAGGAGCTCACTTAATGGCATTAGAGTGGATTTAATATAATCCATGACCTGGCTGTTGGATCCTTTCAGCTGCCTGACATGAAGGTTTGGCATGCCGTAGGAGGAGAAAGAGAGTCGATGGGCTGAATTATGGGCTCACAGAGGGAGAGGAGGCGTACTCACCACAAAAGAGAGGAGTGAGTAAGAATGTATGAGGATAGAGGGAAGGAAGGAAGACGCGCAGTCACAGACCGCAAAGTGAGAGAGTTGAGTGAATAGAAAGTTGCGTTTAGACAAGAGGAAGTTACTTAGAGACGTTGGTGGAGCACAAGACAGAGTGCATACCTATTCTCCCCTGAATTTACAGTAACTGTTTTATACTGTATATATTAGTCTACTTAAATACAAGGATATACAGGAAGACCACTCTAGATGGAACGGATTTAACTCAATGTTTTATCTGCCATTTTTTTGGGAAAGCTTTTTTTTTCACAGATCGTGTATGGAATTTCTTTATTACAGCTCAGTTTACAAAATATAATATTATATTCTATATTTCTTCCTATTTATTGTCAGAAAGTAGTTAAAAATATCCATCACAATATTCCAGAACTGAAGATTACATTATTGTTTCGTCTGTCAAACATTCCACAACTGAGATATTCAGTTTGCCGTAATATCAGACGGAGAAAACTTTGAAGTGAGCGAGGCCTGGAGGGGGATGGGGGGGTAACACTTACTGAATTTCTCTGTAGGTTTAGGGACTTGGAGCTAGTGCTGCTAGCTACTTTTTTGTGAAGTAGTTGGCAAAACTGGGCTGAGTATTTATCATTTATAAAATCTAGCTAATTCTTGCTGCTTTCTTAAGATGAGTAACTTTAATACATGAGCTGAATTTTTTTCGGCAGTACAGTTTTATCTAATGAGCAAATACTCTAATGATTTACTTTATAAGTACAGTGTGATATCCAGCATATCATCAACATATCTAATAATATACTATATATTTCCAGTATAATGCACAGCATAGGATTGGGTAATCGGACGTTTTTCACTGATTTGGTGTGACTTTCATTTCCCTTTTAAACTCCTTCGTATGTGGTTTTGGATGCCTTTTATGTAAAGGATTGCTGACAGACATAACGAAAGACTATCGGCTCTTCGTGTTGACTTGAGTCAGACCGTTGGTATAGTGGGGAGGCGCGGGGAGGTTTTGGTTTTGATGCAGGCCTGCATCATCTTTCCTCACATTGAACAGATATTCCCTGCTGTGAGCAGTCTGGAGTGACTTTGATGGTTGACTCCCAGGAGAGCCGCTTTGCCAGAGCTCATCTCTTATTACACGTAATACTGTAGACTCTCCTGTGGGAATTCACTCAAAGTCAAGTTAATTTGTTTTAATAATCCCATTTCATGAATCCGGTGTGTATGACAGCAACACTCAAGCTACACGGACACCTTTTATTTTTGTGTGTGTCAGTTTGAAAACATTTCTTATCCTCAGTCAAGTCAGGTGACGTCAACCGTGTGCATGTGGAAACACTACCACCTACTGCCTATGATCATAATCCCACATGCTCAGAGATATTGTAGGCTTGTAATGAATCATTGCTTGCATCAGTAATAGATAATTGTTATTTTGAGTTCCAGCCCCGCATGCATTCTTTTTCATAGGGATATAATTATATATTTAAACAAAGAATGTGTGTTGGATTGTGAAAGTCAGACAACTTCATTGTGAAGTGAGCCAAGGTGACAACGCCCTTCAGAGTGAGGGATTTACATACTAATGCTTCCTATTATTGTACTAGCAGGTGTGAAAAATAAATAAAATACATGCTTATATTCCAGTGCATTTAACGTTTTTATGCTATAACCATAATAGTTTCATACATTTGTGGCTTTACTTTCACCGAAAGTGATAACAAGAACAACATCTTCTGCTTTAACTGAGAATAACATCTCACCATATCTCAGACAAGAATGTGAGGGTGAGGGCATATTCTCTGTCCCAAACCAGACCTCAAACCGACCCGTTGGTCACAGTGTACACCGCTGAATGTGTTCTGGGGCTGTAGTGGGAGAGCAGCAGAAAAATAGACTTTTTCCCTCTGTTAGTACTCCCTGCAAGACCATTCTTTAGTCTTAACCTTTGATGTGGTCGGCTCTCTCTTCCTGCAGGAGCAATTCCATGTCCCCGTCTACCACCCGACACCTAGCCAAGCCCGGCTGGCCACTCAGCTGACGGAGGAGGAGCAGGTTCGCATTGCCCAGCGAATCGGACTCATCCAGCACCTCCCCAAGGGCATGTACGACCCAGGGCAGGATGGCTCTGAGAAGAAGATCAGAGAGTAAGTGGTCGCATTCAGCAGGGAGATGCCGCTTCACAGCAGGGATCCGTGTTCAGGTGTTTTTAGGTCTTGAAAAATGCTGAAATAGGACAATCAAGATTCTGTCTGAGAACAAGATTAAAGTATAATGAATGCCAAGGTATCTGAACTATATATTTTTTGTAAGAACTTTGTCATTATTGGTGTGCATGCATTGCAGTATTACAGAGAGTCATGGTTATATAAACTCAATATTTGTATAATATTGTAGCATTTTAGAGAATGCACATTGCTGTGATAGTCGTGCATCCATGTAGTAAATAATTTAAAAGTGTTTTATCGTATATGTACTTTATAGGTTCAAGGTTTTGTTTGCAAATTGTTGCAGTTGAACCCTGTGGAGCTTTTTTTTCTTATCATTAAATGCCGAAAAGAAGAGTTTAAACTCTCCTTGCACCGTCCTTCACATTTTTCTAACTGAATAATACACTGAGTCATCCAAGTGGAGTGTCAAATGTGCTGTGCCTGCAATCCCTAACAAAAATCCCCATGTGTTCCCAGGTGCGTCATCTGTATGATGGACTTTGTGTACGGAGACCCCATCCGGTTCCTGCCCTGCATGCACATCTACCACATGGACTGTATAGACGACTGGCTGATGAGATCCTTCACCTGCCCCTCCTGCATGGAGCCTGTGGACGCCGCACTGCTTTCCTCCTATGAGACCAACTGACACACACACACACGCACACACACACTGTACATGCCCACGGGCACCAGTGGACCACACTGGACACACACACACACACTCACACACACATATAATATGCACATAAATGGACATACATGCAACTTCCATCTTGCTAACCTGTATTCTGGATTAGTAAGGTGTTTATATAAAACAGTAATGATGTGAATGATTTAGGATGAACTGTGTGTGTGTGTGTGTGTGTGTGTGTGTGTGTGTGTGTGTGTTTGTACATGTTCCTCCGTTGGCCTGCTGGACAGGATCGGACAACTGAACAGGCTGTCGGTGTCACTGACGAGCCGGAAGGAACTGGATTGAGGAGGGGGCGTGACCGATGCGAAAGGAACTGACACTGATGTCAGGATGCAATTGTAAAGGGAAGTCAAGGGAAATGGATGACGGTTAACTGACATGATTAAGCAATCCAACATCTACCTTGATATGCAGAGACACAAACTCTGTCCACTTCCCTTTTTAATGCCCCTCATGTGAAATGAACAGAATACAAGCGGAAGGACAGCTGACCGCCATCATCCGGCCGCAGATCGTGTTTGTTGAACAGCCGAAGCCTGATCGCTATAATGTCACGCTGCAGGACGAGGGGGAAAGAAACGTCCTGCTGAAGTTCTGCCTGATGCTTTGGCATCTCACACAGATGCCTGTCGCAGAGTCATATCTACTGCAAAAACTGCTACAGACACAGACACGTGATTTTAAAAGACTGCTATTGCTGGACATCAGACTTGAGACTGCGGATATCGGATATTATTCCGCGGACGCACCGCAGGACTCCACTGGTCAGCAGCACCCGGGCCTGGAGTCGTCTGTCTGTACAGATATATTACGAGAAAAACAAGATTGGTCGGTGGATTGATTGATTGATCGTCACGTGGCTTTGTGAAATCTGTTCCGTGTTTGTTTCGTCATAAGGGCTTCGTCAAACCATTGTTTACCAACAACGCGGATATGGCTAAAGGAAATACAGTATGTTCTCTGATGGTTAATGTGGGGGATAGCTGGAAGACTGTCGAGCTATCGACTCCTTTATGACTTTCTCAATCACAGTGAGATCACAGATTATTGGCCAAGGCACAAATAGACGAGTTAACATTTGCACTTCTTAAGACTTGTGACAACAGGCGCGTTCAATAATTATGTCAAAGTGAAACATGGGATTTGCTTTACCTACATTCTCATCATTCTCCAATGGTTTGCAATGAAAGCCAGGAGTGGACACACATTTTTATTGCTGGCGACACAAAGCGAACCACTGAATGATTGAATTCCAAGTTTGGCGTGCTTGTAATCGTCCCAATCCTGTCATTCGAGGCAAGTCAAGTACAGAATTTAAAAAGGCACACGCGGTCGGACTGGTATGCTAATAATTTAATCCTGTTTTGCTGCAACATCAAACCATCAAACCATCAAACCACACCTAAAGCAAACACGGGGCCAACGGTTAACGTTGGCACCACTGGTGATGGGTTGTGTGTTAGTGAATATGCCTCAAGACATTTATTTAGAATACGCTGTTATTCATTGCTGGCGACGTGTTCCCCGTTTGGAAAGATTATAGTTCTATCCAATTTTATTATTCTCCAAGTCAAGTTGAGACCTCAATCTAAATGATCACCTCGCCTCGTTTTAACATTTCCATCACGCCGAGTCGACCAGTTTACTGTCGAAGCACAAAAAAAATACAATTGCTCCGTTGAACTTTCTGTCTCCCTGCCAACTTTGGCACGCAGGTGAGTCGGGAAGACTTTGAATTATGCAGGAAATGGCGAATCATTTGAGCTCCCCCTACGTAGCTGGCATGATCCAGATCAAACCCTGTTTGAAAACCATGCCTCTCTGTGATCTGTGTATGTGTACACAGTGTGTGTGTGTGTGTGTTTGTAGTGGACCTCTTGACCATTTGTGTGTATGTTTAAGAAAGGTGGGGGGAGGGGGTTGGCAGTCAGCACCTTAGTTTTTGCACAGTACTTTAATCTACGTAATTCTTTCTGTTGACCTCCATCAGTAAGGTGGAGCTTCATGGCCTTAGGTTAAATGTGAGTGAGGGTCGGCATCTGCTGCTAAAATGTGGGGCAGTTCACTGAAGGACGACGGTTTAGACTGCGAACGCTGCTGCCGCGCTGTCATTGTACATGCCATGTCGCGAAGAATACAGAAAGTGTACCATGGAAATTGTCCGACTACGTTGCCACAAAAAGGAATAAATAACCTGTCTATGTATTGTGGTGTTTGGATTGGATTTCTGTCCCATCGCGTGGCTGGCTTTGTTCCCACTTCTTTCATCTGCCCTCTGCAGTACAGCAGATAACAGTTTGGATACAAAGGCCTCTTTGAAGAGCATGCAATTTTTTTATTTTACTATGGTTTGAATCTCAATCTGGACCTAATCATGGCTGGCAATGCAGAGATAAACAAACAAACAAACCATGCCGTTATGTGGGTTGTTGCCTTTGCTCCTCCAGAAATAATTGAAGAAACAGAATCCACATATTGATTTGTGAGAAGACTAGAACTCAAAGTGTGCTCACATTAGTGTGGCACTTTGCAGAGCCGGACAGTGTTTGAGATGTTTATGTTCCGACTAAATAGATTTCCAGCGAACAGTTCAGGCGTAGAAAATGTGCTCATTTCACCGGAAAATGACTCACGGGTAGGTGACATCTGCTAACAATGGAACAGCTGCACACTATTTTTCTTAATCTCGTGCCAGATAGAGCTTTGACGCTGACTTTGACTCTCAGAATGCTCTTAAAAAAAGTCCACACTTACAGGAACAGTAAGGATTTTCTGCTTTTATGTTACAGGATTGAACTTCGAGGTTTGCTGCTCATTCGTGAATGGGGTATGTGTGCTGTGTGTGTGTGTGGTACGGGTGATTGTTAGACCTTTCTTGTTTATAAGCATAAATATGCATATGCTATGTACTGCAGGCAAATAATAAATAGACATTGCAAATGAACACAACTGCCAGTGGGTGTGATTTATTTCCTCTGTGCTCGCTAACAAAAAGGGAAGAACGTAGTTTCCTGTTTTGTTTTATTTCAAGTGGCTTGATGGAATTTCTGGACTGTAAATACCAAACAAAAATGTAATTTAGCTCTCTGACTCTACTAACATCTCACCGTTTATATAGCAAACTCTTCATATACATTATATAATATAGATATTAAAGGCTCTTAGTTGGCTCTCAGCAATCTATAACATTGTTACCCAGAATATGATATAAAGACAGCATCAAATAACTTACATCCTGTTTGTTTTGTTAACGTGAGTTATTATGAATAATAATAATTATTGTAATATTGTCTGCCCAATCAGATGGCATCGTATTACAAAGGGCAGACACATGAAAATACACTTCTTTTCCAAATCATCCGATTGATTATGATCACATTCAGGCTGAAGGAATCTACACGTTCATGCCATGATGAGTTTTCTTGTTTTGAAGTTGATCCTCCCACATGCTGTAACAATCCCAGCAGATCTTCTCAGACACACCCACAAAACAAACAAACAATGATGTTGTATTCTGTCTGTCTACTGTGCCAGGATTTATAATGCAGTTCAGGAACCAGGAGTTGAGTCATGCTGGACCACATAGCCCGGGCCTTTTACAAAGTTTCCAACGATGACCTCAGACTTGGCAGCTGAATCAGCAAATTTTGGGTTTGGGTGGAGAGAGATGCCTGCATTCCTCTCACCAAACAAGTAGTCATTGTGTCACTGAAATACAGTCTTTAACAATAATATTCCAAATATAGAAAAATCCATTTTAGTACAAACTGTAGATGCAATAAATAATCCAACCTGATGATTTTCACAAGTTTACTTTTTACCAACAAAACAAGACTACTCTTGCTTGATCTTCATAATAATCTGATTATTGTTTTTTTAAGTTGATTAAGCAGGGTGATTTTAATCAATGACATTTTGTACTCATGTTTTTTAACCTCTAAATAAAATGCAGCCTTACAAATGACCAAAAACCTGTCATAACCTACATAATCTTTATAAAGACGGGGCTTTTGTGTTGGATTGCATGCGATTGTACAGGTAGTAACTCAATGGATGTGGCAGCTGGCCTCATGAACAACAAGGCCCCCACTGACATCACGCTAACCCCCCTTCTCTCTCTCTCTCACACACACACACACACACACACACACACACACATCTGTCTATGATTATACTGTGAAATCTTGCACAACAATTTAACATATTACTATTATAATATGGTGTATGTATCATATATAATATATGGCTGCATATGTAAGAGTATTTATCATTTTATGGTAATTTGTCTATTTATGTTCTTTGCTTCATAGTTTATTGTTATTAACTACTGAGCCACTAAACACGAAGGCAAATCCCTTATATGTGAAAAAGTACTTGACAATGAACTCCTTTCGCTCTGATTCTGATATGATGCCTTATTTTGATGCCAGATAAGTTGTTGGACTACTGTGTGCATAACAGCCCGTACTGGGCTACATATAAAATACAATGGCTTCATGAGAGTGGCTGTCAAATAACCAAACATTACTATGAACCATATATTATCATACTTTTTTATTTGGTAACAATGTCTTAATGCATAAACGTGTGCTTATAGTGTCCCGTTGCTCTCCACGCAGCATATGCAAATGTTATTAAATGTAAATGTTTCCGCGTACTTTATTTAATGCATTCCAGAAATATAACAAAAAGCGTTTTAGAAAAAAAAGTTCATGTTATCAGCAAAAAAAAAAAAAAGGAGCAAAAGGGCAGACGCGTCTGGGTTCCATCTCCAGCCTCCTCGTCCTTTAGTCTGTGAGAGAGAGAGAAGAAGAGAAAAACTTGATTTTATATAGATGCAAAACATAAACACTACGTCACGTGACAATAATGCACGCATGCAACATGAGAAATAAACATGATAATAGAACTCAACGTAAAACTGATGTGGTTTTGTTTTGGATCATGACTTGGACCAGGAAAGTCCCATAGAACCATATCTATATATATGCCTGCTTTAAACAGGCAGAACGGAAGAGTTGTTCGCACGCGCGCAGGTTAGACTCGCGCCGGACTCGCTCGTTGCCTCAGATCTCCTCTCGCGCAGTCAAGCCAATGAGAACTCCACGAGTCAAGCGGATCCCGGATCGACCTCCATATATGGTTGACCCCCCTCCTCCCCGGATGCTGAATAAATATGCTGCCCGGCCTCGCGCACATCGGGCCCTCCTACCCAAAAATCCCCAAACGATTTAACATTTCCATAAACGGCTTTCAGCCGCCGAGGACGCGCAGGTTTCTGACAGACATGCAGACTTATAGGGGGAAATATGAGCTAAAACTCCTGTCAAATTATAACTCATCTTTCCTCAACGTTTTTATTTTTCATCACACAAAAATCAACACAACAAACGTACGCACAAATGTCGAATGCTTTTGTGGAGGCATTCGGAGGAAAGAAGAAAACGAAATCGCGGCCTCCGTATAGCAACGGTCATATGTAGGCCCATAACTGCGCCGACTTTATTATATGTGCACATTGCGCATTCATATTATGCTGCTCTTGCCTTTTATGGTGTGAGAAAGGCACGACAGAGAATATGAGCTTTTATTATAAGCCCATTTATCAAAGGGCGAGCATACAACGTGGACAGCAATAAGGTTTATAATTTAGAAATGGTGACAACGCTTGAGCTGAGATGATAAAACTAGTGTGGGGTCAATATTAATAATAGTAATAGCAATGATAAGAAGTAGGGCCTATATTACTATGCGTCAATGTTAGCTTTTATTCAATACCATGAGATTCAAACGGACAGCAAACGTATTCTCTCATCGAGCAACAGTTAATGTGAGACAACCTAAATAAAAACACTCATTTCCATTTTAAATAAGCAGGTTGTAGATAAATGGATGTGGTGGAAAATATGTGAGATCGAGGTTTCAATAAATGCTAAATGCTACGTTTGCTCGCAAAAAAATAAATATGAGACGACAAACAGTTAAAACCACGTTATAGCCTGACATGAATTCCCCCTGTCGCTCAGCTTTCTGTCGTATGACACAGACACTGGCATTGTGAAAGATAGCAAAATATGACCTTTCCACGCAGAAGAAGAATAGCAGCATCTCAGTGAACGCACTGACGTGGACTCACTTCATTCTCTGCCAGATGTACAATAACCCCAGCCTACCTGAACTAACCTCAAGCCCGTCTCCGCGCGCGCCAGCGTTTGTTTCCCGTGAACCCCGCGCGCACGTAAACAGAGAGACAGATACAGGCAGTGAGTCGGCGAGCAGCATCTGAACGGCTTTCAGTTTCGATTCCGGTTCTGCTTTTCGGCTCCTTCACGAGGCCTCGTGTAGCCTGTAGCCATATTGTCCCTTGTGATGTCTCTCTTTTCGTGTAGTCAGATCAGTGACTTGAATTAAACAAGCATCAAGAAAAGAACGCCACAACCACACTTTCAAATTAGTGGCAGCGAAATGAATGGTTGTTTTTTTATGAAACCTTTACATTATGACTAATACAAACGGGTCGTTCAGGCATGGAGTGTAGTACTATTATGAGAAGTCAAAGGCAGACCGAAAATCTGGTGGGCAACAAATGAATCAACAGGGCGTCAACGGTTCGTTATTAGGTTTACCTTAAACCATAACAAGTCAATTCCCTGAAGATGTATTAAATAAAACACACATATAAGGTTTTATAGTATTACATTATCAGGAAATTGACTACAGTTGTTTAAATCAAAACCAACTGAAGTTAATTTCCTGAAGATGTACTACTATAAATAGCACACACATATAAGGTTTCATAGTATTACAGGAAACAGTTGTTTAAATCAAAACCAACTGTATTTCATGTACTACTATAAATAACACATGTATAAGGTTTTAATACACGTTCGCACTGCCTTCATTCCCACTATAAATAAAGTAATAAGGAAGCATCAGATGTGATAAACAAAAAAGGGACCCAAATGCAGAACATTTAACAAAAGGCGGGTTTTAATGACTGAGCTGATACAAAACAGTAGGGGAACAAAAACGGCGGGCTGGGGCAATAAAAAGTGCAAAAAAAAATAAAATAAAAAATACCAAAACATTATTTTGTTATTATAATTATTAGATTACAATAATTAAAAAAAATAAGGGCATCATTTGTAAATACGTATGTAGTAATAATTATGTTCCATTTTGCCAATTGTGAGTGTGTTGAAAGGAAGCGACGCTGTTGACGTCAATTCATCATAAGTACACTATTGCGCATGCGCATCCTGCCACATCCGACCTCGACGCGGTTCACCTGTCTCCGGCCAGGAGCAATCTGTTTTAATGGGTAAGTCTACACATTATATTATACATTACTCTTCAATAAAATGAAAATGAAAAATTATAGTCATCAACCTGCGCTTTTGTTCGCTGTCTTGGTTGATTCGGGAATGCGATTCGCATTAGCTAGCTAACTAGCTATCTGGCTAGCTAGTTAGCTAGTAAAGTGTGAAAGTTGGCGTGCGCTGGGTTTTACTGCATTGAATGACGCAGATAGGCGGTGTTAGGAGCCACCTGAGACTATGTTGTCCTCGTATTTATTTGCAATTTGGTCACTCTCCACCTGGAAGACAGATAGCGTTGCGTCTGCGGTATCGGAGATGTTTACATCCGGTAGTAAACAAATCGACTGTATCCGGCTGAATTCTAATTGGATTTTCATGACTTTTGATTTTCTAATTGTGAGAAATTGAACATTATACTGAATAGAAACACACATTTTTAACATCAACACCATGTAAGTGTATTATTATTTCCACTTTACACCAAGGCAAGGCAAATGGGAGGTTTGATATTGGTCTATTGGTCTATCAATTGTGAAGTGACTGTTATTTTTTTAAAGAGAGGAAGTCACATTTCAAGAGATTCAAGATATAATGTTATTTCAGTACAAAAGTATGTGCTGCATATATTTAATAAACCCTCAGGGGGGGCAAGATGTTGGTTATTTATATGTAAAAACGCAGTTTTAGCAAATTATCGAGCATCAATTAACGTGATATGTAGAAAAGCTACATTTTTTTTTTTTCCTTGTACACTTTCCACTATACTTTTTAAAACACAGGCCTTCAATGCGTATTTGCATCTGGGAAAACCTGATACACATGTTGTACTATATACTGTAAATTTCAAGATATATTATTTAATTCTTAGTTATTATTCTTGCATGTATATTTTATAAATGTATACATCCCAACTCTGCATATCTATCGAATCATATTTAAGCTGTGGTTCTGTGTGTCTGGTGCACATATTTCCTGTATTTTTTAATTTCCTGTTTTGTACTTGTATACCATAAATTGGGTTATATAGCATTATGTACATAATTAATATTTTATTTTACAAAGTCCTTTGTTTCTGTGTTCTCATAATATATTCTATATGTGTGTGTGTGTGTGTGTGTGTGTGTGTGTGTGTACACACATACATTGTATATTCTACATATTAGGGCTGAGCGATTTTTCTGATAGATATTGCGATTGTGATTTGTATTGCGATTTGGTCCAAATTTTTAAAGACAAGTATCAGTTTCAGTTAAGGCGTAATTAGTCACATATAGTCATATATATGACAACTGTTTTCATATTCTCTGAATGCTTGTTTTATTGTGTTGTATAGCTCAGGGATTTCTGTGTACATGAAATTATTAAATGAAGGTCCATGCTATTTGAATGCTACAGGCCTGTTTACTGGTGACTTGGTACCATGTTATCATTGCTGATCAGTTAGAGTTGTAGAGCAGGCTGCCACTGTTTCTGTCCACTTGCTGTGACTGTTCAGACACAGGTTATTGTGTTATGCTGTTAAATTAACGTCTCTTAGCTTATGGGCGGGACTGATGGCGTTTGCTGCCCAGCTCCACCATTAACGTTAATTATTAGCCGCTAGCTGCTAGCCACTAGTTTAATGATAACTTAACCATTTAAAACTTATGGACTCTAGGAAGTCATCATAAAGACCTGGGTGTCAGCTTTTAAAATGCTTCGCCAACTTAGCCGCCACCACTTTAGCATTTTTAGCATGTCGGCTCGTTTACATCCTTAGCCTTTATCTGGTAATTAGCCTTGTGTGCCATACTTCCGAATGGCACTTTTGCTTCGTTAATTTTCTACTGAAAGTGGTAGTGAAGGCCCTCCAGCAGCAGCAGTGCTAGCTGTGTTCAATCAGCTCAGTGTTGTGAACTTGAACTAGCTTTTCAGCTGCTACAGATGGAGCTGTGTAGCTGCAGCGCTGTTGGTATCGATACTTTTGCAAATTGCAAATCTAATCTGATAATATTTTTTAGTGCTGCGTAAAGGCTCTCATAATTACGTATATTGCAGTGTTCAAAATGGCGATTTTGATTAAAAAAAGATGAATTGTTCATATATATATATACAGTGTATATATATATATATATATTATATATAATGTTTGTGTAATATAGTAATACAAATAAATATAAAATCTCACATTTGTTGGGACTTTATGTTACCGACTCCTGACCGATGCCATGGTGTCCACCTTTAATGTGAACCATGGTGGTCTGACACCATAGAAGTTTGCCTGGACATTAGAGCCGGGAGGTGAGATTTTTGGAACAATGCCTCATATATTTTACAACACCAACCTTATTAATTCTAGGAACAGGAGTTACTCCTCATCCCCCAACTCTTCCATAATTGTTATTCCAACCACGGAGTTGTGTTGGGCCAAATCTATATGGAACGATTAAATCATGCCCAAATAAATCCAAGGCAACCTAAAAAAAAGGATTTGGAAACTGGGTCCAAATCAGACTGTACATGTGATATGCAATCTGCTGCAATACTATATATGTCTATAGTAACTTTTTTTTAAATGTTTTTTTTACATCTCGGAAAACAGCCATTTCTGAGGACATCTAAGAGAGAAAATCTATTTTGGTTTGTAGAAAAATTATTTTCCCTCCTAAATACACTATCACTCATCTATTTATACTGTACTTACCTGCATCCAGCATACCTCAGGCCTTTTTTTCCTACTTTCTTTTACCACATATGTAACTTAACGCTACCGTTACTTGTTCTTATAGTTTCAGGGTTTCAACTAACAAGAACAGAATTGTTCTAAAAAAAGTCCTGCTTAATCTGTTGATTCAATACTGGGTTTACTTTTTTTTCACAAGGGTTCAAGAGCTGTTCAAGGATGTTATTATGATGTTAAAAAATGCTATTACATAATAGCCAGTGTTTTAAAGCTGAATACAAATACACTAAATATGACATTTAGTTTTTATATCTTGTTTATTTTTTTATCCAATGTTTTTGTGTATATTCATTTTCTAATATTTGCATATTATGTTGTGAATGAACCTCCCCTCCCCCTTTTATATGTGATTTGAATAATGATTTATAAAATGTAATATAATGTATAATATCTGCACACTTTTTCAAATAAAAGACATCATTATAGTACCTCATATTTGTTATTTATGTGATGCTACAAGACTAAACGTCTAAGGTATGAAAGTATGTTGAAAAGTGAAAGTTGAGTTGGCGTCTAAATTTCTATAGACCTTTATTGGTCGTCTGATAAACGTCTATGTAGTCGGTAAAAATACGAAACGTGGGTCTACTAAAATCTAACTTTTTCCACTTCCCTTTGAATAACCGTGATTTAAACTAAACCTCTGCATACATATAGACGTATAATATTACTGCTTTATATACCCGACAGACAGACTTGGGTTTATGGGCAGGTAGTCACCTTATTGAAAAACATACGGAGGAAAAAACTTAAAATACAGAGCACTCACGTGAGCTTAAATAGCCGTCGATGAACTCGGCCGTGGCCGTCCTCCTGTGGAGGTGAGCCAGCTGTCCGGCGGTGTATCCGAGACCGTTGGGGGTCCGGGGGTTCGCGGTGTGTCCGATCAGCAGCTGGGTCGCCTCCAGGTTGCCCTCCCTCGCGGCCAAGTGCAGCGGCAGGTTACCTTTCTCGTCCACGAGGTTCACGTCTGCCCCGTGTTCCACGAGCACCCGCACGGAATCGACGAATCCCTCGCGCGCGGCGTCATGCATCACAGTGAGACCGAGGACCGGGTCGCGTACGCTGTGGTCCGCCCCCGCCAGGAGAAGGGCCTCGACCACGGCGGCGTTGCCCAGCTTCGCCACCTGCACGGAGAGAGGAGGAGGAAAACCAACCGGCGAGGGAGGAGGATCATTTGAATGTAAATGATGGAAAAATATAATAATAATAATAATAACAATGTGGCCGCATGAAAATAAAAATAGTACCAAGGCGTGATGCAGCTTTTTGCAACATTATACTGTATATATATTATTCTTATTTTGTATTATTTGCATACATGTAAATATGCTTCACAAATCAGATTTAATAAGATGCTAATGTGAAAATATTAAAATACCATAGTCTATGAAACTGTTACTATTAGTGAGGCCTGTAGGCCTCGTGTAAAAGGAAAAGGAAGATTGTGTAACCACAACAGGCCCTCTCTCACTTATTTTCCTCAGCACCACCATTTTGTTTTCCCCTTCTCACACTTTACCAGTTACTCTCACATTAAGCAAGGATATTATAACCTTTATTACAACATTAATGCAATTAGTTCATTCTTTATTATATCTGAATAACGTTTTTCCTCAAGATCAAGTGCAAAAAATAGCTTCACATTAAATTGTGAAAAAGTGTGTGTGTGGGGGGGAGGGGCATTTCATTGTTGCATTAAAAGCAGATTTGTTCGTTTCTATTGATCTATATATGATAATCTGACATAAAATAAGCATAGCAAAACTACGAATTTATAAAAGAATCTGGCAAACTAGCTGTTTTGACTCGGATGTGAACTTGACTCATTTCAGCCTGGTCTGTCCAGGCATTTGTCTTAATTTGAATAACATGTATAAGAGGATTTAATGTTATATAATGATGAACAAAGTCTACTGGATGTTTGATGAAAAACTATGAGCAGGCCTTATATCCTGAACAACAGCACAAAGAGATGAGGAAGTCAAACATGCTGCTTGTTAGATCACGTCTACAAAAAAAGAAAAAAATACAACCATCAAGAAAACGATTTTTCCAAGCTCACTTAGAAACAAAGAACTCTGTAAGTTTGTACCAACCTGCAGTGCAGTCCTGTTGAATATATTAATTCCATTAACATCTGCTCCATTTTCCAGCAAATCCAACAATGTGGGGTTATCTCCACTGGCAGAAGCCTTGCAGAGTGCGTCAGCCATTCTTGTAAAAAAAATAAATAAAAATGAAAACAGAAGCCAAGGTTTCTGAAAGGCTGTGTCGACAAGACTACATTTGAGAAATGGAAGTCTGATTTAATATCTCCTATAAGCACCTCCCTCCCTATGATTGCATGACCATATATGGTCCTTTCTCTGCACTGTACTACTTAAATAAATATATATTTCAGCTTCTCTTCTATCCAATGTTGACATTGAAAATGTACGTGATATTTTATAATAAAATAAAAATTCCTGCAATCATTTTCAGGCGTGCATTTCACACAGGAAAAGTCGTGACACTTCCCCTCCACTTTCACGGCTTATATACTGTTTTTAGTCCTCCATCAGTATCTGAGCGGGCAATAAATCTATCTAAATCCATAATTAACGTTTTAAATCCAAATTCAAATGGATTAGTATTTAAATACTTTTCTAAATACAAAATCTGCAGCTGCAAAACACCTCTGGGTGACTCGCAATGCTGTGTTTTCATGCGAATTGAGGCAGTGCAGGTGATAAATATATGGAAACAATGCAAGAACAACAACAGTCGTTCATCCACGTTTTTTTTAGAGCACCGGGTTTACCGCAGCCCTGACTGTCTTGTGATCTGATGTTGAGGGGAAGAATATCTGGGGCAGATGTCGAATTTAATCCAATATGCGTTTCTTTTCCCTATTGAGGCAGCAAGAGACGCACTGAGCCGACGAGCAACAGGCCTATACTTGTGGTTATACACGGGTTAAAAAGCTACCTGCAGCTATATTCACTTTAGCAATCTGATCTTAAATCTAATTTATATTTGAAAAACCAACAAAACATCTTACTTTAAATGCGATTATAACCATAACACAAGTCTTCCTCGTTAGATGCCATCCCACCGAGTCTGAAAAAAAGGCAGCACAAAAAAAAAAAAAAAAAAACACAATTATAAATAGACGCGATATCAAACAACGCGAGGTCGTTCAAAAAATCACTTCGCGTTCGGTTTCAAATGATTTTGCTAAAAATGTAAAAAAAAAAAAAAAAAAAAAGAGAGAGAAAAAAAAAGAACGTGTGTTCGGCTGCCGTAGTGTTCTAGAATCAGGAGGAGCGCGCGCGGGGAGACGTCGGGAGCGCGGACGAGGCAACCCAACGTCCGAGACGCACTTTCATTTTCAAAAAACAGTTATAAACCAACCGCGTACGACGAGGATCCTCCGCGCACCGGTGTCACTGCGATGTCCGACGGGATTGCTGTCAACATTTGCTGCCGGCTGAATGTCCGAACACCGTGGAGCTCCTGAGTCATCACGAAGCGGGCTTCATCTCACGTGTGCGGATCGAGGCTGCGGGAGGCAGCGCGGTGTTTACAGTTGAGCAGGGAAACAAAATTTTTTGAATTACCCACCCCAAAAAAAGAATGGCGTGATTGGACGGGAGCTAAATGATAGGCGGGGACGCTTTCCTTCTCAACGGAGCGTGACCGTGATGCTGTGAACGACGTAACGGCGGCAGAGATGCCAGCATTTTGTAGCTGCGATGCGGTTTCTTTCCAGTAGTTGCACTGTCGCACGCCGATATATAACCAGTGTTTCCTTCTTTGCCCTGCGATTACAGTTTCCAGTGGAAGAACAAGAGAGGCTTTTTTGATGTCATCATCCGCCATGGGCAACATCTTTCAGCTTACTTGCGTCGCTTCCGCCCTCTAGTGGTGGAATTCTGCATTGCCTTCACTGCAGCGCCGAGGTCAGGTGTGCACCTTCTGTAGAGTGATCCACGAGGACGCACACATTTTAACAAGGCTTCCGTGAGAGAGTGTGATTTAGGCTGCCGTTGGCCTAACACTGGCGGGGGGGGGGGGGTTATAATAATTATAATAATAGTTATAATAACAACAACAACAACAACAAGGTCAAATCGGGTCAATGGCCTGTGGATATGCAAGATGGTGTGCATAATGACAAAAAAAAATTGTTCTTGGACTTTCTTTTGGCGCTAGGGTTCGAACTGGGCCTAGTCCAGTTAATGACGAGTTGGCACGCGTCGCAATACACATTCAAAAATCATTAATGGCATGGCTAAGGCATCTACCAGTTGGTTGCCTGTTCACATGTCCAATCCTCAAATTATCCTATGAGTAGGCCTAATATTATGTATCATAATATACAGAATGCTGTTTGAGATGTACATTGGTTCATGGCTAATTGTTTGCACATCTGTTCAGGCACCACAACCTCTGGATAAACCCATATTGCCATGTTATGTTATGTCCCTTCACTGTCATTTCCACCACTGTGTGGCTGGACCCCCTCTTTCTTAATTGCCTCTTTGACCCCCATTGACCTGCCATGACTGATAGTTGAGGCGTACGTGAGTCTGTAATTAATGTAACGGGCACATGTCTGCTTTTACACACACACACACTCAAGTTTTATGCATCTGCATCACACCGTGCAGACCATCCTCTGGTCTGCTGCAGTCCTGGACCAGTAGCTCTCATTGAGACCAACGTGGGAAACCCAGGTTCTCAGAATATATAGTACGTAGCCTGTACTGTTAACCTTTATATGCTGTGTTATCCAAGACAAGATCATTTGAATGTATACACCCTGGGAAGGTTAATTAAATATTTACGTGCAAGGTGAAACGACGCTTGTAAACATGGTGTTATGGGAAAATAAAAGGTTGGTTTGACGTATTTTCTTTGGCGTTGACATAAACAAGACAGACTACAACCATCAACTTCACGTCCTCTCCACTCGGGTTTTTTTACGACATCCGCAGCCTCTTTACGTCAGCCGTAAGCCGTAATGGACGAGATGACAATAATGATAGGCGATAACTGAACACTGTAACGTTACTTTACACTGTTCTGTCTCTCTGAAGCGGCTGAGTCCCGATAGAGGTTAACATTCCCGATTCGCTGACTTCTCTCTCGTCGCCGCGTCCGAGCAGAGTGTTTTATTGATACTCAGTGTCCCCCTGTGAGGCGAGGAAAGCGACGGGAGCCAGTGGAAGAAGAATCGCTTTTAGCCAGTCATTGCCATGGCCTCCGAAAGCGGCGAGAGTAACATGGATAGAGAAATGATTCTGGCCGACTTTCAGGTGTGTCTCTTTTGTATGTGCCTCACATCGTGTCGGGTCGTTGGTAATCTGTTCGCCGTGTGTTGATTCGTCTCGTGCTGCTGTCAACAACCGTACACAACGACCCGGCTGGCGTCGCGAAGCTGAGCTCCACTGTGGCTAGCTTGCCGAGCTAACACACTGACAGCTTGCTAACTGACTCCCAAGGCAATTATTAGCTGCGGGCTCGCTAACTAGATAGCAGTTCGGGATCTAAACCTGTGGAGTAATTTGTGTCTACCCTCCCTTCCCCTCCCCCCGCTGGTTTACGAGTTGTCTTGACTCGACCGATAACGACAATGTAGCTAAAAAAAAAAAAAAAAAAATACGCTGCTCGCGTTTACTGGCAACTTGTTTACTCGTCACCAGTCGCCCTGTCAGGGGTTTAAATCCTCGTCGCCAGGATTTTAGGCCGGTTTGCAGTTAACGTTAGGGTGCTATATTTTGTGAGAAAATACAGGCTACCAAATGATGCCCCCCTCCTCCTCCAAATTTGCAGTCATTTAGCATCCTGTTTGTTTGGTTCCCGTGTTTAATGACATCAATGCTAAAATGACATAGGCCTACATCCTATCTCTAAAATGCACCATATGTCTCCTCTTCGGTGATGGCCTTTCCCATGGGTTTGTTATTGTAGCTTTGTGTTTTGAATCAACAACAATTAGTCTAATGATATGTGACAATGGGCGTAATGCAGGTGTACACGTTTTCTATGATCCATTCAGATTAGGACAGGCCACAATAGATGTTTTTGTTTAATCATATGTTTAATTATCACATTTTGCAACTCATCGGGCTCTTGTCTTTGCTATGTTATAGCTTCCTGAGACTGGGTTGGACACATGAGATACCTGGGATTATCTTAAAGTGTTATGATTATTAGTCAGTCTGATAATATAATATAGCAAAAATGGAATAAAACATGTGAAACAATAGACTTATTGTCATAGTAGCAATTAAAGTAGCATAACATGGGCATCAAACAGACAGAAGAGCTCCCTAATGTATAAAACATCCCTATTGTTTTTATTAGTTATTTATAATCAACAGGATACATGCACTTCGTAGTAGATACTGTCAATCAAATAAACAACAAGATAATTGCCAGCAGACTGAATACTCCTGGGCAACAACAATTAAAATACATGTATTATTTCATGTTGGCACCTGAAAAAAATAAATAATAGGTAAAAACTGTTTTTATCGTTGGTGGGTGATTTCATCCAGGCATAATAATGCTCCTTGTTTTGTACAGTTGTTGCTTAATGATGACATGAATATATTGTTTGCCAGGTATCTCACTGGTCTGTTTTACAAGGAAGAGGTTGCTTTAAACTTCTAAACAAATGTATAGACAGCAAGAGCTCCAATTGATTAAATAAATGTGTATAATATAACAATTTCATTACAATTTAAACATTTAGCCTTGACATTAAACAAAGTCTGGGTTACTTGAAATGGTCAACTGTGTCATTTAGTCACAGTCCTGTCCTGTATCAGGTTATGCCAGTTTGTCTGTTTACCTTCTACACTTTGTAAAAGAGAGCAAGCATGAAACCCCACCCTTGAAATATAAACAATCTAACCAATAATATTTGGATCAAGATGAAAATGATTTTAAAGCTTGTCTAAAATGTATAATTAAGGCCAAGCTCACTCCTCTACAACCATTCAATCAATCCTGTGATGTGGTCATTGACATCGGTACAGATATGCGCTGTTTCCACATAGCAGAAGTTGTTGCTCAACTGCTCTGCACACATTTTGAGTGATTTTCCTAAAGGTTTAGCTTGCCTTTTCACATCTGCATGAGGGATAGCAGCTTTTTAACATTACAACGGAGGCGATTATGCCTTTGGCTTGAGATCATCTGCCTTATTTTATGCTTTAGAAAGAATTCGAATAGATTGAATTTATGAAATGTAATGAAAAGGTAATTTAAATTGGTGCATCCTGGACAGGAAATTAGTGACCTTCTTTTGATCCAAACATCACTTCTACCATGGGTGACCCCAGGGTAGAAAATTCATTCTTTCTCCTGTTTTGTTGTGAAATATTGTATTTGCATTGGAATGTTTTGTAAACTGCAGCAGAATCTCATTAAATGCAGTTCTCTGTATAATTCATTTTCTTCTTCTTCTTTTCCTCTCACAGGCTTGCACTGGAATTGACAACATTGCAGAGGCAATCACTCTGTTAGAGCTTAATAACTGGGATTTAGTGGTAAGTTCATTACCTGTAGGCTTTGCTCTTTGACAGACAGGTTGATCTAGAGTACAAGTTCACAGGGGCAGTTAACATCCAATAACGCACACTCTGTGTCATTTTGTGACGGCCACGTTATTTCTCCATTTTTACACCGTATGTTTTTGGAAGCAGGCAGCATCTTGTCCAACCTCAATGTGGTGACTGTGGGAGAGAAGGTGTCCAGAGAAGTGTGGCAGAGTAAATGTGGAGTTCAGAGATGATCACTGTGAGGAAAAAAATGTGTCCTTCCAAGTTTGTTTTAACTCACGATGAGTCTGAAAAACAAGGAGCCCTTTACCGAGCAGTTCGTATCGGAGGGGTCAGTCTATAATTAGACCGCTGCTGGCTGTAGTTCAAAGTAGGCAGCAGCAGCAGTCAAAGCAGTGGTAGGACAGACAGTCGGGCCTGGACTCACTGCCCCTGTAAATCTGATGACTTGCCCTTTCTCCGCAGTGACTAGTGGTTTTTGTAAACACTGACAAAACAAATTTGCTTATGTGTGGGCTGGGAGTGGGATAGTTTTAAAAAAAAGGGATATTCTTGAGCAATGTTTCCCCCAGGATATTATTGATCAGAGCAGGGAATTGTTTAATCCACACAGATCCTCACACAACTCATCTTGTGATCAATATATTTAGTGAATTAAAGTCTCAACATCCAACTGAATCTAATACACAGTGCACATGATAGTATCTAAATCATGCTCTTATCCTAGCTTTAGCTATCTTGACCAATAATATAATATCCCAGCATGTCACTCAAACTTCCTTTATAACAAAGCACCAGCCTCAAACAGCTTATTACCACCTGATTACAATGTATTTGTGCTTATCTTTATGTCTTTATTTGATACTTTAAGTGTACTTGTTCTAAAATGAATAGGTTATGGAGGACCTTATTCTTGTACAGGTAGTTTTTTTGAGGCCACAGTGGATATCTGATATTCAAAGGGTACTCAGAATGAGATTTGGAAGATGCATTAAATTCCTTTGTCAAACTTTAGGTACTTTATTGTAGCCTTTACTAATAACCTGTTTGCCCTGCAGAACATCATCTTGAGGCCTTTAAAGGCTAGAAGATGCCTTCCTCACACCAGATATCATGACTCGTCATAGTAGGAAAAGCACAGGCGCCTCTAACTACATTAACAATGTATCCCACGACAGTGTGACAGTGAACCAGCAATGTCAGGACCCTTAAACCAAAGCAGCTAAATTGACTTCAGTCATCATTAATTCTATTATTTAGACCTGTGTTTGTCCTTCTGTGACATGTCAAAATGTCCTCCATGGAAAAAGGTGCTTTTTAAATGATAAATAGACTCTCTAGTCTTCTGACCACTCAAAGTGCTATACCATTCACACCTACCCATCAAGATCTAAAATACTTAACATTCACTTCACAGTACAACATTGGAGTACATTCGTCCTAATTGCTGCCACCACAGATTGTGGCTCTTTACCTGTTACACAGGTGATGCAGACATCAGTGCTTTATATAAGTGCCTGAGTGGGATCGAGAGGATTGTGGTGACCATGTTATCCATTTCATGGAAGCTTAAAGGTGCCCTGTAGAGTTTTTGACCTCCATCAGCACTATGGAGCTGGTTTTCGAGGAGTGACTCTGGGTTTGTGCCCATGTGTCACACATGAACAGTCTGGTTTTGCACTAATTCATGATTAACACTTGGCAGTAATGTGGAAAGATATGCAGCAGTACGCCAACAAAGGCAGGGAAGAAGCACACTGCTAGCAAGTTAACATGAATGAAACAATGCTGGATTTAAAATGCGTATAAAATACATTCAGTGTGGGTATTATACAATTGAGGAATCCCAAATACACAACCTGTTCTCGTGAGACATACTGCAATTAAACATAACTTAGGTTTGTTTACAAGGAAACTCCACAGGGCACCCCGTTGGATACAGACCACCAACACGTTAGTGTTTGTTTTTCAGTGTTGGTGTCAGTGTTGAGGAATGGTGAATGTTCGAGAGAAGTCCAATCAATTGTCCATTCAAACAAAAGCTCAGTGCAAAGCTGACAGTACTGTCATTTTGTGTGTGTCCTTTGAGCTCTCTTTGATCAGCCACCCTATTTAAATATTCCATTATCTGTCACGTTTATGTTAGGTTTAGTCTGAAACATCAAATATTACTTAGACAAACATAATGTTACAGCAACAACCAAAATATAGTACATTTTGTGTTATTCCACGAGGTGTTCCAATGTTTTTATGTAGGTCCCTTTTACTGGAATAAAGATACTTAAGTGGCAGTTAAATTTTGTCATTTTTACATTAGTATCAGATTGTCATAATCACATTTAATGATATTGTTAAACACTTTTTTTAAGGTATAATGAAATGTTAGCTGATAATATAGCAGCAATCTTTTTGACAAAGTATGTTGCAAATTTAGAACTATAGAAATATAGCATTCCTAGTCTTTTCCACAGGGGTTCTTAATGTCTCATAGCAAGCCCATGAAATACATGTAAATGTTATAATTAACTGAGTCGTTGGGTTGCTTATTGGTAAGTGTGCAACTGGAGTGCAGATATCTCTCTCTTTGAGGTATGCTCTTTATATATTGGCTGTTATCTCATGTTTTGTCATGTTGTAGTTTACTGGTTTAAAGATGTGATGGGTTGCACTTAACGAATCCCGGTGCACAGACTATTTCCCATAGCAACGAGTTGGTCATTGATAAAATGCAGAAACTAAAACAAGAAAATGTGATATTATGCTGTATAATTAACCTCCTCTTTCTTTACAGGCAGCCATCAATGGAGTGATACCACAGGAGAATGGGATCTTACAGAGGTAATGACCATGTTGCCACACATTTACTGTAAATCAGAAAAAACATACAACTTAACCATATAACACTGGACAAATGCTACCTGATCATGCATATCATGTTTTCGTGCAGTGTGGTTCTTCTCACTAGAATGACCATGATCAGTACGAAGGAGATACCAACATTTGGTATGGAGGATTTTGTGCCTGTGTCACTACACAGTCTACGTGTAGTTTCTATGTAGATTAGCATGTAACAGCTTTCCAACGAAGCAGGGAATGTGAAACCAAAGCCTGATTGTATAAAGCAGAGAATTAAATTCCATGTTTCCATGGCTTTTGCCATGATTATAGTGGGTATAGTTTTCTCACCACTTCAATAGTGCAGAAATGAAGAGAATGCGTTTAATGTGTAACCACCACTTCCACGATGAAACACAACAGCATCCACATGCACGTTTGGCAAATAGCACTAACAGAGATGCTACTGTGTTAGAGGTTATTGCTCTTGCTATGGTTTCTATTCTGTGGTTTAATAGAGGGAAAAACACAAAAGACTGCAACTGCAAGGAAACTTCCTGCCAAGAGTGGAATTGTACACCGTTTCTGAATAGAAAAGGTTTCTTTAAGAGGCTTTGAGCCCTTCACTTTCCCTCAACGGTTAGCTTACACTCTTGAATGCACTGGGCTGATCTGGACCCACTCTAACTGGAGACGTTCTGTTAAACCGTTTTATTTTGTGTACACACTTGTGTGCATGTTTGTGCGCATGCATGCATGTACTCGAGTGTGGTTCAGGCCCTTGGGCCATGAGAATATTGCTGGTCTTTCTCAAGGGCACACATTGCTGTGAATGGAGGCTGGCTGGCAGCGTGACCAGCAGCCAACACATTTACTAAGTGGCTGGCACTGGTATGAGTAGGCTGGCGTTTCCCAGTAAACAGACTCTGATGACGTGACCTGAGCTGGCGCCAGTTGGAGGCTACGCCAATGTTCCCATCTAAAATGTGTTTCCCTCCTCCCTCGCATCCTCTTTAGTAAGCAGGTTGGGAATTATAAGAGGCTCACATTGTTGATCAGTAACCAAAATGCCTCAGGGTGTCCGGGTATCACATTTATTTCCTGGTACGACTTGATAAATATGCCGAATGCCCTGTTGAACTGGGTTGCTGGTCTGACAGTTTGGGGTGAAGGGCTCAGTCTTTCTCTCTGCGTTGGTGCACCTCCTGGACTACACAGAAGAACAGTGCCATCTAGATGTAAGGCAGCATGGAACTATGCCCAAACAGCAAAAACGGACAATTTAACGGCTTTCAGTGTTACTGTGCCAAATTTAGGTGAAAGTTTACTTGGGATCTTTTTTTTTTCTTTCTTTCTTTCTCAGATGCTTCCAAGAAGCGTAAGACTCCTTGTGGCAAGTTATCGCTTGCTTTTCCTTTGCTTCTTGGAATAAAATATCCGTCTCATTTGTGCATTATTTCCGCCTCCAGTCATACATGTAAAACGATAGTAACGGTCTGCCTGGTTCTAGTTATATTTTGTGCAAAAATGCTATCTCAATATCCTTTCACAATAACTGCCATGTCTGTGCACTTGTCCAATTGTAGTGTTATTTGGATCTAGGTGGGTTGGTTACTGAAGTGGCTGGTGGAGGAGCACCCTTTGGTCGGGTTAACGTCCCACCATGTTGCCCTATTACATAGAAGTTTTGTGGCTGTTGTGACAGTGAACCTACGCCTCGGGACAGTGGCCTCTCAAATAAAATCTAGCCGTTGTTGGATAGTTTGAGAGTGGCACTCTGTTCTTGTGAGACAGTTGCTGCTTACACTTCAAGGAACAAAGGAAACACTTTGTTCGTGGTCGGGAGACAAAAAGACAATAACTGTGTTGTGTGGAACGTAGAGAGTAAGCAGATATTGTAAGGGGGGATTCAGTGATAAAATGCTTCAAAACAGCAGTCTGCCAACCCATCGTTGACACAGTCCACTTCTTATTTACTATGGTATAACAAGGGCAAACATACAATATATGTGGCCACAAATGTGTATAGATATTTGTTTCTGAAGGAATCTGTTATGTTTTGGCTGTTTCTTCTTCTATCCACTTTTTTCTGTCATGCCCTTCCATGAAAGACCCTGGGATTTGAACTTGGCAGCCATCACTAACCCTGTCACCTCTGTACAGTAACTTTTCCAGCGAGGCGAGCCAGTCCAGCATGTTCGGACCTCCTAGCCAATCAGAAGCAGCCGATGCAGCAGCAGGAGGTTCGGTTCCTCCCCCCTCCTCTTCGTCTTCGTCGTCCTCTCCTCCGTCGTCCTCCACTTCAGCTTTTTGTCCCGTCAACCCCTCCTCCCGACACATTGTAGAGCGCCAGCCCCGGATGCTCAACTTCAGGGTGGAGTACCGGCAGCGCACTATAGAGCTGGTACTGGAGGAAGGCAGCACAGTCGGTGAGCAAGGCACACACCGATGTGCATACTGTGTATAACACTCAACATATCACGCTGCCTCTTTGTGCATAATATACATTTTCCTCTTCATAAATCTAATTTACAGGAGAAATCAAACAAATCCTTGAGACAGAGCTTGGAGTTCCAGCGTCCAAAATGCAGCTGAAGGGATGGAAGAGTGGAGATGTATCAGATAGTGTGAGTTAACAGACTCTATATATGTTTGTCACAAGCAGGCAAGTGAGAAAAACACAACGTGATATGAGCCTAACCTGTAATATCTTATATATTCTTTCCTGTGTTTTTCTTTTGCTATTTGACTTCATGTTCAGTGTCTTAACCTAAATTGATGTCATTATTTTTACATTTCAAATTTCAACTGCAAAGTATTAGAACATAGCATACATGAAATTGTTCAAAAATAGTTATCCAAAACGTTCTATAAAACCATAGTGAGTTCATATTAAGTGTCTGTGGCCGAGTGGAAATCCCCACACCACTGGTGCTCGCAGCCTTGCTCAGCTCACTGAGCTCTTGCTAACATACCAACAATAGTCTTTCAAACAGGCTTGTTTGCCTAGCCCACAATAAGAAAGACTATTTGATGTTCCTAAAAACAATATTGAGAATAAAAGATAACGCCTGGATACCACTCCAAGCCACAATTCATCCAGTGATGTTTCGATCCTGCTTGGATCATCGCCAAGTCAGAATCATTCTCACCTGACGATGATCCATGCAGGCTCTACTGACAGCCTAGCCCTGTCGTGATGTGCATATAATCCATCTAGCTAACCTAAAACCTCTGTGTGTGTGTGTGTGCAATCAGACGGTGATGAGAAGTTTACACCTGCCTAAGAACAACAGCTTGTATGTCCTGACCCCAGACATCGCCCCTACTGCCAGCACCAGCAAAAACAGGTATTCAACCAAGCATTCAGCACCCTCTCGCTCTTCTTTCTCTTTTAAATCTCATTAGAAACCCTCCTCTTCCCATCCTGCTTTACATACACTACTATGAAATACTGCTAGTAATGGTGTGGACGTAGTACCTAATAGTGAACACCAGGTGGCGATCTATGTCCAGTAATGGAGAAGATGCATCCAGAATCCATCTCCAAACACCATTTTCATTGGTATATTAAGAGACATTTGACCTGCTGGTGCACATCCATTTTCTCACATCCATTGTGACATTTTTGGGAGGAACATCAATCTCTGTTGTGTAAATATTAATTTCCCCTCCCGTCTCTGTTTCTTTCAGCCTGACATTGTTGCTTGCCTCGGGTTGTTTTGCATCGTACTCCTCATAGACTGCGTATATGATATTCACACTTCATAATCTATGTTTTTGTTTTCAAAAACACGTCAGTCTGTTACAATAGTGATCGCACTTAGGGACGATAGAGATGTGTTGATCTTCGTCAAGCCGGCGTTCTCCATCCAGAGGTTGTCCTGTTCATTTCAGTGAATCCGTGGCATATTAGCAACCTTTCCTTCTGAAATGTCAGGCTGCTCAGTGTTAAGCCAAAGCGGTAATACAATCACAGGTGGCAGCTGAACATGTGATTGTCCTTTCATCAGTGTCGGGTAAACATCATCCAAAGAAGTCATATTTCTTCCTTCATTTCACCTGCGTATTATGGGGTGACCAAGACCTTTTTATTTTTGATTTGACGATAAGAACATTGGACCGGGGAAAGAGTGTGTGTGTGTGTGTGTGTGTGTGTGTGGGGGTACATGAAAGATAGAGAGTGTGTGTGTGTGTGTGTGTGTGTGTGTAAATGGATGGGACTAAGCCATTTTGGACTGAAAAAAAAAAATTTGAATGATGAAATAAAGGCAGGAGTAAGGATTTATTTTCTTAAAAAAAAAAATAATAATAATTTTGGGATATTCTTTTAAGCCTAACTCAAGTAGATTTTTAGAGAAAAAACAGTACTTTTACTCCGTTACACTTGGATACATCAATCAGTCTTTTTTACTGCAAATGTTTTTGTAATCTTACTCACAAGTTTTCCTTCAGCTTGAACCTTTTTTGCAAAGTAACATTACTTTGACTTGTCCACATTTGTGTCTGCTCTACACACTGGTAAGGACCCATTAACTAGCAGGCCAAGTAGGGGAAACCACAGGCAAACTCGGCTCTATAAAAGACTGTTAAGGAGATGATGAGCATTACAGCTGACTTTATTTACAAAACAACCGCCGCCCACAACAATCATGTGAAAAAAATGAAGAAATTGACTCATAAGAAGTGAAAGGAAATTCCTTGTTGCTTGAATAATGGAAGAACGACTTATGCAGATTGATTTGAAGGAAACCATATTCCACCAGATTTAAAAGTAATACAAATGAATCTTTTAGAGGTCCTCTTGTATCTTTTCATGACATGTTTCTGGTAAAATCTCGTCACCATGGTGCACTATTGCACTAGAGCAGTATTAAAGAAAGAAACAAGCCTGTATTGAGCATGGATATTCAACACCAACTATTTTTAGACGAAGGCGAACCCACTGAGTGGTTCGATAGAGCTTTTGGAGAAAATCCTCTGTCCAACTCTTTTTGAAATATTTGTAAATTTGGATCTGGGGATTAAGGAACCTTATTTAGGTGCTTGGATGACATTAAATTGGGAATGTTATAATCACAGATGATATAATTTTATTGGTCGAGTCTGACCTACAGAATTAGGAAATTATTGTATTTTGAGTTGTGGTGTTATAAGTGGAGAATAATAAAATCAAAGCAAAACATATATAATGCATTTCAGAAAGAATGGATTGGTAATAAGTATTCTTTCTCTGGACATTAAGGTTGGTCAATTAAAAAATAGTCAAAACCGATAAAGTGGATTAGGATGATTTAAGAGAGTTAATTTTTTGCTAGCTTTGTCTCAAAACCTGGAACAGAAGGCAAGATGGATTATTTGACTTTTAGTATTTGGAGGTAGGCTGGGCAGAGTTATGTATGATAGGGTAATAAAAATGTCATTTGTTCATTCTTATGTCAAATGGCGATTTAACAGTTTTTTTTAACAAAACATTTAGCTAAAACCATTTTTCAGAAGGACACCTTTTGGACTCCTAAATTTACTGAGATTGCTCGTTTTTTTTTCAAAATTTAAATCCGATAGGATCATAGTAATGAGGTTTTCATAACTTTCAGTAGCACTTCTCTTAGATGCGTTTTCTCTGCTAGCCAGAGTTGTTTATCTCATTATGATGGCCCTTGTATTTTGGTTTCCAAGTTCAAATTGAACTGTAACTCTCCCCACATTTCCTCATGTTAGCAGCCAAGCAAGCATCCACATGTCACCAGAACACTTGTAAAAGAAGTCGTTTGGCAGTTTGCCGCTTTGCCTGCTAGTTAGGCTAAGTGGTAGTTCTACTGTGTTGGCAGCTAATGGCCCTCATCTCCCCCGCCTTCCCTCTCTCGCCTCACTCTCCTCATCTTCTCGCTTCCCCACTAACTGCTGTGTCTTTTTAGCAGCGCCGTTGCCATTTTTCCAAGTGTTATCGATATCATTTTGGGTGTCAGGAGCTCATTATTCTGTGTCAGCTATTTTGGTGGAGGACAGTCGGGCCTAAATGGAGTGGGTGGGCTTCTGAGCGTATGCACTTGCATTTGTTTATGTGCGTGTGAGTGTGTGTGTGAGAGTGTGTGGTGACCCTGCTGTCATACTAGGCTAGGTGACAGATCACAGAGTAAGGGGGGAGGGGGCAGTACCCTTTAGCGCGATAATAAGACAACTCGTTAGCTGGCGGTAAAAATAAACTCGTCACACCATAAATCCACAGTAAGTGCAAATGTGTTGCAGTAGACTGAGCTCAGTGCCAATGAAGGCCTCAGCTTAAAGGTTTCAGAGAGGGAAGCATACCAGCTTAAGGTACTAATGTGTCTTGATAAAGTGAACTTATTATTTAAATTATAGAAAACAAAAGTTATTCATGAACCACATTTACCCATCTTTTCATATCTAAAAAAAACTGCAAAACATCTGTGCTTAAATGGTCATAAAATAGAATAAAAATAGAATAAATATCTGAGAGCCAAAGAAAATATGAATTTATTATTATTACTCTTAATAAAAGCAATGTTGTGGTTGCTAATGCTCTTGACCAATCGGATCAAATGGTCATGTTTTGAAAGAGGTTAATGAAACTACCACTGTCTCCTATATATCCATATTTGCTAGTTTGTAATTGCATTTATCCACCCAAATTTAATTTCTCCATGTTTATTTGCTTCAAATTGTTGCTGAGTAAAAATGCAAATGTCCCATAAATGGTAATATCCTTGGCAATTACTTTGTAGAGCTTGGCTCATGCAGCACACACACCTAAACCAAACCGACTGATTAAACAGTGCTCCACTGTCATTATGATCCCGCTGAGTAAACTCCTCTTAGTTGTCTTGTTTGATTAGAAATAAATCTTCAGGCTTTGGGAGATTTCCCTCAGAGCACCAATCCATCTCAGGTAGTTATTTAGTTAGCGATGTGATCTGCACTTCATACTGCAGTGTTAAAAGCCCGGTCTGTGGAAGGTTTCTCTCTCTGTGGCCACGTTGATGACTGCCTGTGAATACAAGAGGGTGTTGAGGAGGACCTAATCTCTTGCATAAATGATGAAGGCCTGATGAATATTTCAATGGAGCCTGTTTCCTTCCTCGTTTATTCTCCGCTCAGCTCTCGGCAAGCATGTTTGCCAAGGAAAGGTTATTTTAATTTGAACCCTCATGGAAATTTGAAATTGCAAAAATGATTCATTAGGTTTTGTATGTTTTTGATGCGGCTTTGCCCCCCCCCCAATCTACTCCCTCTGTGTGTCAGCTATCTCGTAGCAGATTCACAGATAGGTAAGATGGCGGGCTGGTTAGCTATAGCAGCCCTGATGGGAAGTATCTAACAGTTAGCATGCTGATTAACTTTGGGACAAGATGGCAGAGCAAAGCGGAGCAGGGCCTCGACGGTTTCGCGTCCTTCTGCTTTGTTGCGGATGCAAAATGTGGAGGTAAGAAGACCCTGTGTGTACTTCATGAACCTCCTCTGCACATATTAGAGGCAACAACTCTCCTTGTCAGTGTGTTTTTATGTGTCTAAGCGGCGCATAATGGTAGTGAGTACATGTGTGAGAGGTTTGAGAGAATGTGTGTGTGTGCATGGGTATTTGTATTTTGCAGGCACATGCCGCAATTTGTGTGTGTGTGTCTGGCAGTGCTAGTTTAATAAGGTCTAGAGTCTGCTATGTGCCGCGGGGACTCACAGCTTAGGCGATGGGCTTACCTCAGAATGAAACCAATCTGTTTAGCCTGCTCTTCTCCCCTGCAAAACGCTCCATTTTCTCTGTCCATAAAGTTAAATGACATTTTCCTCCCGGCACCCTTATGCCATGTCGAGTACCTCCAGAGATGTTGCAGGCCGACCTGGATGTCACGAGTGTGTGTGTGTTGAGTGAGAAAGAGACCCCTGAAGGCAGAAGCAAACACGGAGACAACCACATTTCGACCCCGTGCTGCTCGCAGAGCCTGCTTCCATCCAAAGACAGCTGCTTTGAAAACATCAGTGGTGAAATCAAGTCGAGACAAAGGGATATTGGACTGGAAACACGGGTGTTTTGTTTATATGTGAACCAGCAGGCCTTTCCAGACAGATGGCACGTTTTCCCCTCTGAATGCATCCGATATTTCGAGTAGCTATATTTGTACTATAGAGCACGACGAGTGATCCGATTTTTCAAAGTAAATCTTGGAACAGAACTCCACCCACACACACGCACCAAATGGCTCGTCGGTCTGCCATAAATGACTGATAAGATGTTCCTTCTTTGCTTGGAAGGACAGAGTAACACTTCCACTCAGTTTACCCTCTATCTCTGTCTATTTAGGAGTCTAGCTGCCTGCCAGCAGTAGCTGTGGACTGTGTCCAAACATAATCATGATATTAGCGAGATCCTTATTTATGTGTCCCTACCCCTTCCATTTTTCCTCAGCCTCTCTCGCACGCCCATGAACACACATCTCTCTCTCTCTCTCTCATCCTTCTGCTCAGCCCTATTACATATGCATCCATCCTTCCCACTCCACACATTTCCAATCTTCCCCAGTTAGCTACAACAAACATTACATTTACATATTGATTTCGTAGTTTTAGTCAATGTAAATATGCTGTCATTACAGTAAATTTGAGCTTCTGTTAACATAAGCTCGTCCAGATCTGCACAGATTAAGGGTGTGATTGCATAATTAATGTGTGCGCTACATATTAATTCCCCCATCCCTCGCTTTCTCTCAACTCTTCCTCCTCTCCTTGGGTTCTGAGCCCTGATTAAGTGCCTGCTTCGGCCCTTAAGCCTCCCATTGATATTCAGCCGCACAGACCCAGCGTTTGCTCAAAACGCTACTTAACCTCACAGCTTATTGTAAATGAAGCTTCCAAAAGTTGATTCCCCCACCACCTCCTCTCTACGTGAAGCACACAAAGTGTCTGCGTTTGCGTCGCTCGCGGCGTCTCTGTCACAGCTGTAATCCGCTGATCGAGCCGCGGTGCCAATCCAGAACGTCTGACCCTTCAGGGTCTCTGAGCCAGATCCTGTCTTCACTGCCGGGTCTCTGCTCACAATGTCATCAGCATATGACATCCACTGTGAGAGTGTGGACATCTCAGACTAGTATGTACCTATAAACAGATTCTTTTTTGGATGTTTTTTATGCATTGAGGGGGAAAATGCTATTACAACATGTTACAGATTTATAGATTAATTGTTAAGATAAAATAGTATACCACGTTTGTTTTTATTAATACTCCTGTGAGATTCTCTGTCCTCAATTATCAGTTTGTCAGTCGTTTTACTTCCATATTGTAATACTGTGAATTTCTTTTGAAATGGTGAAATGTGTCGCGATGTTAGATTCAGAAACTTTAGTTTAAGAGCATCACAACCTCATTGAATCATCTCCAGGTGTCTGGTACTGCTGACAGCAGCCTGTAATTGATACCAACTGATATGACTTGTAATTGATATGACTATAATCACTATACAGTCATGTTTCAGCAGCTAGACAAAGGTAGTGAGGTACAGCAGTAATCCAGCAGCATCTGCTGAAGAGGTTGATGCACAATAATGGCTCTCTTGCTTCTTCTTGCTGGTCCCTTGCATTCAGAATTGTATATACTACAGGAAAAAACTGGAAAACTCTCTACCTGAAGCAATTGTTGAGTTGTTTTTGCACACACTGATTGTGGTTTAAGGTGTATTTTAGCGTTCGTAGTTAGGACGGTGCTGGAAGCTCTCTTGGGTTTATTTCATAATTGCTGCCAGGTTTGTGAGCAGCAGACTGATGGACTCCATGCTGTTACTGTGCAGGTGGTCATAGCTGTGGTAGCCTACTGTGCTGAGTGCAGCTCTGGCCAGGCTTGTTAAGACACAACCAGCGAAGTGGGCGACCCACCCCCATAGGAGGCACCCACCTCCCTGTGGGCCAGCAGGTTACCACTAGTTGGCAAGTTTCAGCTTGCCCTTTACGCGACTGAGTGGCTCTTAGTGATAATGCTTTGTTTTTCTTTTCTGCCCTATTCTCTTCATACATCGATTTCTATTTCTTTTCCAAAGCTCATACTGTGTTCATCCCTATTTCTTACCATTGTATTTTTTTCCCCTGCCCATCTAGTGGTCTCCAAGAGTCGTTAAACCAGAACTTCCTGCTGGTCATCAGCCACCGCGAGGCTCAGAGGGACTACAGTCTCAACTTCCCCGGCTCCAGAACCATACAGGAGGTATGACATCAGCATGCACGCAGACACGGACCATACGGGACCTCAGAAAGTCACTTTATATGCCCCAGACACGCAAAATACTTGCACTGACTCACGCACAGACTCTCACATGCATAATATTGTTGTACCTGAGTCTAGTTTCCTATAACTCCGCTTTCATTCCGTTTGCCAAACATTGCTAGTCTATCTCAGCCATCGATTCATTATTCATCACAAATGATCACATTTCCTTGCACATAATTACTCTCACAGCTGCGGTCTGGTACAACCCCCTCTTTTCCTCCCCGTTCCCCCTACGCTGCGTCTTTCTCCCACTCTCTCAGCAGTTTGGAGGCGGTTTAAATACTGAACATTGTTTGATCTAGGCATGCAGGAGCAATGGAAAGAGACAGACTTCCATTCATTTTCCTCATCTGAAACTAAACAGTAGATTCGGCAGTCTATGAAATATTTATTGTAACTCATACTGGACCCGGTGTGAAGGTAGTACACCTCGCTGTCTATCGGTTATTACTATCGCAGCTGCAAATGGATTAAAGCTTGTGTGTGTGTCTGTGTGTGTATGTGTGAGAGAGTGAATGTTTGGCCCCGTGTGAGTTAGAATCAGCACTTCCCTACACACACACACACACACACACACACACACACTACTGGCCCATACCGCTCTAACCCTCCGAGGGAGACCTGAGCAGGCGCCATTTGTTATTCACAGTGGGTATCTTGCTGCCACAGGTGAGGGGAAATAAGCTCCCCAAAGAGTTATAAGGTGGAGAAGTCCCTCTATTAATTTGACCTTACATCTTAAGTAATAATCATTTCATTTGCACTTAAAATACTGTCAGTTTTAGCTGGTGTCCATCATGTGGCAGCTTTACACGATCTATTTCTTTATAGACTTCTTGTTTTACATCCAGCCCATTATTAAGTTCTTTGCTCATCACTGTCACTTCATCTCGGGTCTGGCTCCTCGGTGCGGGTGAAGATTACACTAATAATAATCGGGCTACTAGCAGGGTTTATAATGGTGCTAATTGAACAGATTAATACATCCAACATCTGAACTGGATGAGGCATCCTGCCTCCCTGGTTTTCCTCCCTCGCTCTTTCTCCTCCCTCCTCCCTCCGTCATCTCTCTCTTTCTCTCTCACCCTCTTCTCAGGCAGATGGTTTTGATGAGCACCCACTGTGAACCTTAAGTGTTTCTGCTGGGATTACAAACACTGGGGAGGGGTCCCTGCAGTGTGGGAGGGGGGAACATGGACACAGAAAGGAGGCAAAGGACTGGTGGCTTGGTGGGGGTGCTGTAAGAGGCCATAGGGGATGGAGAAGGGACAATGTGGGCTTAAACAGGCCTCCATGTCGCGGTCTTTTCCTTACACATGCTTGTCTTTAGGCATCTCAAGGCCCCCTGCAGTGAAAATGAGGCCCAGAACTTTAACCTGCATAGATCTGGACTCTGTTTGCCCCATGTTTGACCATGCTCTTTATATATTTACACTTTAGCCTGGGAACAGGCGTCTTTCCTTCCTTCCCTTTTTTCTTTTCTACTACTGTAATGTTTTAGAACATAATATGTCATTAAACCATGTGTACACACTACGCAGGGAATGATTCAAAGGGTTCAGTAGCTAGTGTGGAGAGCTACAGGTGCAACCACAATTAGGTAGTTTAATAGTAGTTGTGGATGACCTCTGTGAAGTTGCTTTGGAATAATTTCTGATCATATTTAAGATGAGGGAAAATCGTTTCATAAAAAAAGAATAATAGAAGACACAAACAGGAGGGAGGAGTGTATTTCTGTCATCATACGAAGACTTAAGAATGCAACAAAGAAGTAACACCATATTCAGCCAGCCTGACTCCCCTTCCTGCTCATACTGTGTCCACTCACGGACACATATGGACTCCACTACAGAGCACCTTTCTCTCCCCATTCTCCCTTTTGTCTTAGCTGAAGACTAGCCGATGGTCCCTGCTTGTGCATATCAATAGGGATAGAGTCCTATCTTCTTGTTTGTCTTTGCCAAAGGCTCTGGCTTTGCCTTGTGGCTCTCAGGGAACTGCCCTTGCCCCTCCTTTTCTATTCCTTCATTCTCCATCTCTGTCCCAGTGTCCCTTCTCTACCTTCTTTCTTCTCCATCTCTAGAGTGCAGGGCTGTGTAGACTCTGATTGGCATTACCAGACAAGAGTGTGGGGGTAAGTTGCTGGCTAGCTTCTGAGCTAAGCTGGAGAGCAAATGTTTGCCAGGGACGTAGAGGGTAGAATAGGGATGGCTGCTGTTTTTGGGTTGTCCGTGACCAGACCAGTTGTCCTGGGGATTTCCCTCCTCTACTGCCCCCCGGGGCTGGGCCTGGGCCCCATCTCGACTCCGCAGCTGGGTGACATATAGGAACCAAATGCAGAAAGGGCTACAGAGCTGAGAAAAGGAAGGTTGGATCGAAAAATGGAATGAAAGAAAGGCATCTGGTGCCTAGGGGAGACGAAGAAAGAGGGAGAGAGAGAGCTTGTGACTGTTTAACGGAAACCTTTCCTTCTCTTTGATTTGCTTCCAGCCAGGGATTACAGGCAATTGGCATTTACAATGATTGGATCATTAATTTTGCCGTGAGGCGCATTGCCCAGCGGCACAGCACCACAGCCAGTCTAGTTAATGTCGTGTATAACTGAATTTGTACCCCCCCTGCCTCATCTCAACATGAACAGCAACACATAAATCAGCAGTGCTGTATTTGGAACTAAGACTTGGATTTAAATCCTGTTCTGCTCTGTTAAAGACATTTCCTTGGCATTTGGATACTGTATGTCCAAGTCGGGTCGATGGATACTTTTCATCATCGGTGCCATGTTCTGCTTATTACCGCCCGGTGTCATATAATGACATTCTGAGTAGTGCATTGTTTGAGGTCAAGCATTTGTAAGTAAAAACTATGTAAAACGAGTTTCTCATAGTTGAATGAAATATAATTGTTTTAAATTTGTTGCAGTAACTTGTGAATGAGAGGACTGTGACAGACAGGGGGCAGCATTAGACAGTATTGCGCATGCAATGCTCTCTTACTGAGGGCTGCAACAAAAAAATTCAGCTACCTGGAGAGGCTAGGGCAAGGCATTTTGTCAACCTGTTATTCCGTTGCTATGGTCTAAATCACTTGATGTTTTTCATATGGTTGCATTGGATTCTCATAATAGCGTCATACTTATCAAAAGGTCAGACAAGACTTGCGTGAGCGCCTGCGGATCCTGGCGGTGTAGTTTTAGGTGGTCCAGGCCTGGTGTGTAGCTGTGTTTTCTTTCTGTGTTGAGATCAGGTCATCCTCTGCCAGGTGCCTCCTCTGTCTCCACTCCTTCTCCTCCTCCTCCTCCACCTCCTCCTCCTCCTCCTCTCACATTCATTCCCTCTGTGGTGGGTGTTAGTTTGTTGTTTCTCTGATGCTGCTTTAACCTCTGACTGCAGCCTCTTCATTACTAGTGTTTATGCCTCTCCTTGCCTCCCTTTCCCCCTCTATTCATCGGCTGGCCAGCCGGTCAGTGAAATCCCTGTAGTCCGGCTGGTCAAACATAGATATTACACTCTGTAATAACACTGGCCACCCGCTCTGACCCCAGTCTGTTATCCTGGCCATAGCCTCTCTTCATAAGGATAGGCACTGAGCAGTGTGGTGTAGGATTTACGATAGAAAGACAAAGGACAGACTGTGCCACTCATTTATTATTGTTCTTTTTATTTGTTTCGCAGCTTGTTTGTACTGCAAATTGCTTTGCTGTGCCAGGCCCGGCACAAATAAAATATCATTTCGCATTTCAGGGATCGGCAACTTCAGGGAACTTCACTGTTGCCTTTATAAAGGGATGAATTGAGATTTGAATATCATAATGTCTGCAAGCAGCCATTAGTGTGTTGGTGCTCTCAGACCCCCACAGAAGTAGATCATATACGGATTCAAAGTGTAATATTAGAGTATTAAGGTGAAAGTCTGCCTCCGCTTCAGCCTGGCTGCTTTCTTGCTTTTTCCTGACATTGGCTTTGACTTTGTGTTTGTAGCGTATTTAAGTTTCCACCTCCATGACCAGCAGCCCTGCACATGCCCAAGGATCCATCTCTCTTCAGTGCTTTTTACAAAGACAGGATTTGACCCATGTGTAGAGGGATCTTTGCTCCACAATTGACAGTTTTCTCAGCATCAGTGTCCAGCCAGCGCGGGCCCGCAGGGCATAATTCTGCTGAACAAATGCAGAGAATCCACGGCCGCCAGCACTCAGACGCCGACGGGGCTTTGATCACCTTCGGCTGGCGCACATCAGGCTGGCGTTGGGGCTTTAAACCAACAACCCACTGGACGGTGTAACGCGGCGCTCGGTGGGACAGGCGCTGCTGGCTGCTAACTGTTTAAAAGCACGGAATGTTATTAAGTGATGCAGATACAGCGTCCGCGCATGAATGGGAAAAGAGAAATACTGTTCATTTCAGAGCGTGGGGCTGTTGTTGCTGGGCATTAGCTGTGGCATTTGAAGAATGCTGATAACACTGGCTGTCTTTTTTTTTTTTTTTTTTCTCCTCCTTTTGACTCATCTCCTCCTCCACTGTCGCCTCCATCCTACTTTCCCTCACGCTACTGAATGGATGATACTTTGATGTAGCCCTGGCTCTAATTTATAACACTTTTAAAATAAGAATGAAATTGGTTCCCAGTTCCAGTTTTAATATTACTTAATAATGACAGGATGGTAAAGAGTGTATATTTAAAATTGAGTCGTCTGTAAGGTTTTCTTTGATGTATCATATGTTCTTCTTCTTATTATTATTATTAGCATTGTGCGAGTCTGATTTTTGTGTTTGAATATACACTGATAATCATGTCTTCCGTTTGTGTTTGCAGGTGAAGAGAAACGTTTCAGACTTGACCAACATACCAGTCCGGCATCAACAGTGGGATGGGTGGCCCGCGTCAGCATCTGATGACTCTGTAAGAGGCACACACACACACACACACACACACACAAACACACACACGATCCAAAATATAACACTTATAGGAAACACCTATAAAAGCCATCTTGTCTACCTATACGTTGCCCTCACTGATTTTTCGATCCCAGACAGCCCTCTCAAAGATAATTTAAAAGTCAAGCCCAAATGCATGCCCATGTTTCACAGATGATTTTACATTATTTTAATACTAATAGTGGAAACTGTTCCCCGCTCTGTAAACCATCTCGAAACCATCTGTCAGAAGCATGAGAGTAAGATGTTGAAGCTAATTAAGATGTCAAAGACGGTTCCCATCCTGTGTCCTCTATCTGTGGACATTAAAGCTCACATCATTGAGTCCCACTGACCTCTCCCGTCCCAGGGTCGCTCTTCCCAGCTATTCACCCTGCACACAGTCAAGCTGATCAGAAGCGGCCCTCATACAGAACCTTGAGGAACCTCTGACCCCTTTTGTCGTGGCCCTTCTTTGACAGCCTATGTGTTCCCATGCTAATTGTATAGGATGGTTTATAATGCTACATCGAGGAGCTGTTGTGCACACATTCTTGCTTTAACTCCTAGCTAACGTTTTCCTTTTAGATCTATGTGATTATTTGAGCATTGGTATTGACTTTGTTCTTTTTCCAAGTCACGTGTCCCAACGCCAGAACTGGCTCTAGTGTAGCACTGTGTTTTGGTGGTTACAGTCTATTCTATATGTCATCAATTATTCATGTTTCAAAAAGTCAAAGTGAATGATCAATAACTACACCTGTTTTACAAAGTAAAGATTAGACCGTAAAAGCAAATACATTACACATTTAATGTGCCTAAAAGGGCAAAGTACAAATGGTTATGGGCCTTTCACTCTTTATAATTTACTATTACTCATTTCTGTCACATGGATTGACTATGCTGTGATTTTATTATGTTGTTCATTCTGTACACATAACATCTGTTACACGTCTGTCACACCTGGGAGAGGGCTCCCTCCTTACTTGCTCTCCCTGGGGTTTCTTTTTCACAGTTTTTCCTTATCCGATGCAAAGGGTGAAGGAAAGAGGATGTGGAATTTGTTATATTGGACAATATAAATACAATAGAATTTAATTATATTGCCAGTATCCACCAAACAAACTATTGCTATATGCTGTTTTTGTCATCGTTAGCATTATCTTTGTTGATATCCAGTTATCTGATCAGTGAAGCAGAAATAAAAATCCCCGTTCATAAGAGAAAACATTGTGGGCACTTGGGTCATGGCACCAAATGACTTGCCTCTTCCAGTTTGCAACCACAACATACAGCTTGTGCTGTATGCATTTCCTGTTCACACTGAAGAGGAGAGATAACCGCAGACATTTCTAAGAACTGTGTTCAGGACGTTGATGTTTCTGGGTACAGTACATTTTAGGATATTTCTACGAATCCACGGTGTCAAAACAGAAAGTAATGGAGGCAGTCCCTCAATTTGTATTTTGTATTTTTGTAAATTTCAACCATATTTAGGACCGTTATCAATAGAGACGTTATTAAAATATTCATTCAGGTTAAAACATTTTCACTTTTTTAAATTAATTTGCAACTATGACCAATTAATACTTCCACTCACTGTCAGAACTCAGTTCAACTAATTTTTAAAATATCTATGATAGTAATATTGATGTATTTCATTTGCAAAAATATGTGATCTAATTATACATATAAACCCAGCAATGCAGGTTTTTTATAATTTTATCGCCAAGCAGATATTAAGATAAGTAAGGGTAAAGTAAAAATAACTTTTGGATATTTATAATCTGTGGTCAGTGAACCTCAGCTCGACCCCCTAGGTAGCTGTGGATATGATTGCCAGGGATCATGAATAGATTGCAGCTCATTGTGCCATCATAGGCCCGGTTGGCACCTGGCTAACACACATCTGCAGTGTCTGTGTTTCCTGGATGAGGAGATATTAAAAAGCACAGAGACAGAAGTGTAATAATGGCCTCTGCCCTAGCCACAGCCCTCTTATTGAAACGTCTGAAGGTATTAACAGAGAGAGCCCAGGGCTTGGCTGGGCGGATAGGGAGCCAGTGTTAGTGTCTAGCTCATTAGCCCAGTCTCATCTCCCGGGGTTTGGGCCAATAAACATGACAGCCAGAGGCCCCCTCGATTACGTTTAGCTCCGCACACTAGCCCTCTTTCAGTGGAACCTATTACTACTTATCTCTGCTTTGCCTTTAAGTGTGTGATTTCCTGCTTTCATTTACCTTTTGTGTGTGTTTATTCTGCATGTTTAATTTGCGTGTTTGCAGAAACATTCAATGACTATAACCATTCATGACAGGTGCACATTCATGTGTCAGGTGTGCAGTGGGTGTCACACCAGGTACTGGAACATTGAGTTTTTTTTTAAAAAGAACACATTTGCAGCCATATTTGAGGGTTGCATTTTAGAAGTTGATAAAAAACCTTGTGGAACACAGTGTTATGATTTATGTACTCTACGTAAACACAAGGTCAACACAATCTGCCTGCTAGAAATGAGCATCACCTCACATTACCACTACTTCCTTTGCCATTCAACATTTGTGTGACCTTGGACTTCATTTCGTGAAATTGTTTCCTTATTGTTAAGGTCACACAATTCCTGATTTTTATCAATTCATCACTTTTATATTGTACAGTATTTGATTTAAATATAGTACACAACAAAAACACTAATTATTTTGTGAATTTTACATGAAAGCAAGTAATTCTGGTTTCGTCATGGAAACAGCAGTTTTTTATTAAATATTTTCTGTATTTTCTGAAAGTTGCCTGTAGCTTGGGTGCTGTAGCTGTTGAGTTGTCCAGTCTTTGTTGACTTCTCACATTGATCGGTTGCTGCAGTTGCTGCATTATAGAGTAATAAGTGAACATGTAAAAATATTTTTTGGAGGCACCAGAAGCACACATCTTATTGATCAATTTGTCCAGTTCTACTGTCAGTTCTTGTGTTCTGAGAACGAGATATTTGAGTGCTGTCGTTCTTTATGTAGTGTTGTGAGAAAGAAATTCTCACCTTTCACGGATACTATAGTACTTCTGTGTTACGTCACCCTCCCTGATACTGTCCACTCAATGTGTTTCATTGTTTATTGTGCTCTCAATTATTATGGAGAGTTGAAATTGGATCAAGATGGATAATGCTCAACTAGCTCTGGAAAACGGATCAGTTCATTCAGTGTGCTGTGTTATTGTGTGTCATGTTAGACCAAGGAAGTTGAATGTGAAAGGAAGTGGCACAGAGTGTAGTTAAGCAGTAGCAATGTGGGTCGATGCTCATTTCTAGCAGACGGGTTGTGTTGACCTTGTGTTTATGTAGAGGACATTAATCACAACACAAAAAAACATTAATTGCAATTTGAAGTATCTGGTCTGACACCCAATCTGCACACCTGATGCATGAATACTGGTTATAGGCATTTTTTAGCAAGTTCCATTTTTCTTGATTGCAGTTTTTGGGTCCCATGAATCCAATCTTCCTCGTGGATTCATTAGAAGACAGTTTGTAGTATTTGCCAGAGTAGCCAAATGGAGGCTTGCACTGTCGCTCTTTTGTGTGTGTGTTTGCATTTGCATTTCTTTTAATTGTCATTGGGTTTACTGCATCACCACAGTGTTGACAGTACTAGAAAAGTCCTCAAAACTTTAAAACTTGGGGGAATTAATTTTGCTCCAAGTAGATTAAAACAAACACTCCAGCATTATTTGCGAATACCATGATCTAGATCCTCGTGGCTTTTTCGAACGGTGCCGAAGATGATGACAGCTTTTGGCAACAGCTGATCTGAGAGGAACGACGGGACATTAACTTCCTGCGCGATGTGAAATATACGCTGATTGAGCCTCTTCCCCTGCTTCCTCCATCCCCTTCTCTTCTCTTCCTTAGCCCAAACAATATAGAGTGTTTCCAGACGGGCCTCCTCTCATTGGAGCTGTTTTGATTGGCAGACTTTCCTCTACACCTGTTGGAGTGATTGACAGCCAGCGGGACAACCTTATTACACCCCCCCACCACCCTTCCTTCTAGCCAGTAATTGCTGACATTTATGCAGTGTTTCATGGTGTTTGCTAATGTATTAATGCTGCAGACCTTCCAAGGTGTCTGGCCTTGTAGGCCTCCAGCTCCCAGCTGACATTAATGGAATCCTCCTCTACCTGATAGGCGCCTATTAAACAGAGTCTTTATCGAAGGGGGGGCGGTGGTTTCCACAGCAACAGGGCTCAGCAGTAAGCTCAAGCAGAGCCCCCCTCCCTTGTGTGACTGGCCTCCTTCAGGTGACATTCAGCACCAAGTTAGTCTGTCAGTCTCATTTCCATCTCTTCTAATTGTTTGCATGCATTCTGTGAAGCTCACATTTAATAGAAATGCCTGTGTCTGTTATGCATCACGTTGAGCCATCAGTCATTTGTTTACGCCTCTCTTAGCCTCTGGCATTTGTTTGCATGTGTACGTTTATTACACAATGTGCAGGACCCCAGATACTAATCAGGAGAGTCATATTTTCAGCAAGGCTCAAAGGAACCTGGAACAAGGACACCAACAGGTGTTATGGGTGTGGCACACCTGGCCTGTATTCTTTATTTTTTTGCCTTTTTCTCTCTATCTTGTTTTAATTTTTTCTCCATACTTTTCCTCCTCCTCTGTGAATCTCCTTTCCCTTTACTGGCTCCTCTCCCCCACTTTCGTTGCGGTTCTTCTCTTGGTCCATCAAAGAGAAAGTGGAGTAAGGTGGTACTGTGGTTGTGGTTGCCGTCAGTGCAGCTGTCAGTAGTAATTATCTCACACTCACAGCCAGACACCTAATCCAAACACTGCCTACACTAGAAAAGAAAAAAAAAATGAAACACAAAAAGAATGAAGGGAGAGAAAGAAGGGTAGAGAAGGGAAGAAAGGGTTGAAGAGAAGAGGGAAAAGGAGGAGGAGGAGGGGGGGAAAGGGAGAGAAAATTCTTTCCCTGTATCGGCCCCTGAATGCTTAGAGCCTCAATGCAAGTGTTAATTAAAAGAATCCAAAAAAGAGGAGCCAGTTCCTTTGTGTGGACATGTGGGAGAGGGTCATTTGGGGGGGTTAACCTCTTCCCCCCAACCCCCGTGCCCTACGGCGCTTCAGCCTTGTTTCCACGTTTTACCACTGAGCCGCCAAGCTGCACTTGTGTACCTCAACATCAGGAGAAGCCATCGGGTCAAAGCGAGGAAGAGGATTGAGAGGCACTCAACTCCATTTTTTTCCCCTTTTCACCTCCCCTCCTTGCATCCATGTCAGGCCAAACCCTCCAGGCTGTCCTTGACGGGGGGAAGTGATCAACTTTATTTATACACTTATTAGGCCCTCAGACGAAAGCCTCTCATTGTGAGGAGCGGGGGTAAAGGGTTTATGGGGATCCTCTCAGCAGCCGCTGTTAAGATTCTCACGTTTGATTGCCACTCGATTGAGGAATGGGCAGAATAGACTTTGGGGCCATGCCTTCACATCACATAACTAAGGCTCAGACCCTGTATGTCTTTGTCCGGCTCAATACCTACAACTCTCTCTCAGTGCTAATTCAACCCTCAGGCCTGAGACCCATCATGGCTCAAATGGCTATAGCTCCTCTCTAAGTCACAGTCTTTTATCTTCTTTGGTTAAAAAAAACAAAACTTTTCTTTACTTCTACTGTTGAACTATGTAGTCGTTCTATTACTTTGTAAAGTTCTCTGGAAAATATGACCATAACACAGACTAGACGACTAAATTAGTTAGAGTTAAATTACACCAGCAAAGAAGAGGCAATTCAGTTAAGTGTTCTTCGTAGGTGTTCCAGGGTTACTCGGCTGTCATTTATACAGTTCTAATTGTTAAGAGTACACTCGCTACTAATTGGTAATACACAAGGAATACAATCTGTTTCTCTGTGTCTACACCTTTCTTGCCGTTGCTGTGGTTTTTAATTCAGTGAAAAAGCCGCAGGCATTTCTTTTCATAATTGATATGTGTTTCACTGTTGGCGTGTCCCTTTAGCTTTAGTGATGTCATTCTTTGTTTGTGTAGTTTCAACGTTGCATGGCAGTCTCGCCACTGCTTTTTTTGAGCAGTTTTCTCTGCTTAAGACAACATGGAGGGGGAACACTCATCAGGATATTATTCGTCTAGAAGTGTCAGGGGAGGTCCTGCATTTCTCATATCTTTTCCTTGGTTACTGAGCTGGTGGGAATTTAAAACACAGTGGTTAATAGTGTAATCAGTATATCCCTAAAATGTAAAATGGTCGTTTCTCTCCTGGGGATCGGTAAGAGAGTTCATTATCTTTGTTCAGGAAGAAATCTTTACGCAAACAATCAATGTAATTAGATGTATATGTATGAACAACCACATCTGAGGGACGGAGAACATGCTCACAATTCAAATAAAATCATCCATTATGTCACAGTAAATTAATTTATGGATACAAACCAGGCGGAAATGTCTGTTTTTACATTGCCAACTATGGTCTAATACACCCAAAGTTATGAAGCTAATAAATACTGTGAGGTTAATGTTATTCCCATATAGTCCAACGCTAGTGGCACCAACCGATGTAGCTCAGCCCCATGTTCTTTGTGAACATATTTTTAGCCTTTTGGTTGCAGCAAACTTACTTTCTAACATTGAAAAGATAAGGTAAAGTGAAAGGATGGGTAAATAGAAAGTAGACAGCATGGCACTGAGTCAGGTATGTTGGTTCTTATCAGCGCCAGGTACACAGGAGTACTTTTTATTGAGTCCATGTTACTGACAAGGTCTAGTGATTACACTGTTCTCTCCTGCTATAGAAGCTGAGGCCAGCATGAGGAACTGCTCCATTTTAAAGCGAGACCGAGAGAAAGAGAGAAACTCCCTGCGGTCTGCGTAGCCCTTTTCAGACTCAATTGGCGTTGCATGTAATCGTCTCCTGATTCAACCATGTCCAGCTGCTCTTTGTGTGTCTTAGCACCCGACAATGGTGCAGATCACAGGACCTCTGCAGGGGACGAGCAGCTTCTCTTTCTCTTATCACACCCAGCCCGCCTGCCCTGCCTCGGCCCCGTTGTTTAGAAGTTCACTCTCCCAGAAAAGTATTTGCATCTGGTCTTTCTGCTCGGCTCTGACCAATTAGTATGTCAGCGAAGATATTGTTGCATTATTGTGACAAGTTTTCACTACATTCAGGCCTACAAGTCATGGTTTGATTGTTACCAGTCTTGTGCTCAGTGGTCACTGTTGACAGGAATGAACAAATGTTTCTTCATGTTGAGAAAACATTTATTTTATTGTTGAAGTTGTATTTTCATTGCCATTCAGCTGCCATACCACTAGATTTCACAGCAGCTTCTTTCCTCAGAATATGGGATCCTCCATCCTTCACCACATCATTAAAAATTACATTTTATTGTGTGACCTAATGATAAATCAAACTCCAACTTGAATCTGACGCACCGTTTTTTTATCAGTCACTATCTTTAGTTCCGCACTTACATCCTGCAACTGCCCTGCCTGTATTGTTGATGTCCCTTGGGGTCTTAGCCAGGAGACACCAGCTGTAATGAGTCCCCGCTGAATGCTGACATTTACAGTCCTGGCTTTGGATTTTGGAGGCTCATTAGTCGGGTGTTCTCTCACCACAAACCACCATCATGTTAACGGCTACTGCAGGTGTACAGAAACCTCATCAAGCTTCTCTCTGGCTAGAAGGATGAGCAGGACAGTGTTTGAAAGTCATAAAGTGTCTCATGATATTACAAGAGGGGGAGGTGCTGTGATGTACAACTTCTGGAAATGAGCAGAAATGATCATTCACACCCGCTGATGAACATGCAGGACTCAATTTAACTTGATGGTCACGAATCTGGCAGTAATCACTAAGATCTCACACAACTGGTTGACCTTCCTTGTGAGGGCAGACATTAATCACTCACTTCATTTGTCCTCTGTTGATTAGATGACGCTAGCCGTCTCTGGGATCAGCTATCCTTGCCATCACCTCAGTGTTTGTCGAAGGTCCTCGCCAGCCAATTCCCAGGAACCCACAGAAGAGGTATAAACACAGAAGATACACAAACACTCTCTCATTGGGCAGCCTGTATACAAGCTAACTCCTAAAACAAAATGCTTCTGTCCATGACTTCAATAAGCCTGTGAAGGAATTACTCTTAATGTTTACAGTGTGCAGATGTCCATATGGTCAGCGACAGCGAGGGGGACGATTTTGAGGACGCGTCAGAGTTTGGTGTGGACGATTCGGAGATGTTTGGAATGGGCTCTTCTACCTGTCGGAAATCACCTATGAGTGAGTACAGTGGAGCAGCTTAATAATGCAAGATTGGAGTTATCCGTTTCGGTTCCAGGCATCGTATGAAGTGACATGCATCTCAAAGCTTGACCTTCATATAATTTGTGTCCGCCTACAGTGCCAGAGAATAGTGAGAACGAAGCTGATGCCTTACTGCACTTTACTGCCGAATTTTCTTCAAGGTGAGCCAAGTGTGAGGTGCTGCTCGTTTCCACTCAATGGTCTATAAAATCAAAGAAGGCTGGCATGTAACACTGTGTTTATGTACTTTTGTCTGTCCTTTAAGGTATGGAGAGACCCACCCAATGTTCTTCATTGGGTCTTTGGAGGCGGCGTCTCAAGAGGCCTTCTATGGCAAAGCCAGAGATGTAAGTACGCTGATTGACTGTTTCGTGCTTTTTTTGTTTATTACCATACTAGAATGAGGAGAAAATCCTATTTTTCCTTTCCTTTTTAGCAATTTTCTTTGTTTAATACAACACAGAGGAGGAACATAGACCTAGAAAGATATTATTCATACTCTATCTTTAAAGGGAGATGCGGCGTTTCACTTATTTTCTCCTTCTTTACTCAGCTGGAGAGAGTTAAGACACAGTGGTCAGAATTATGACCAATTTCAGCATATGCCTATAGTCTGCAGTCCAGGCTGCAGTAAATGTTAGAATGGATATTTCTGATGAGACCGTGAAGATCTCCTACTGAGAACAGGCTGCATTAGTGTGTTATATTGCTACATGTACCAGTGGAAAAGGGTTTATGCACTGAAGTCCAGTTTGAAAACACATGAATGAGTTTGAAGACTTAAGATGCAAACACACTGCGTAGTGGTTTATACTCTCATGAGGCAGAATTCCTCGCCTACAATGCAGGGTCTCCATCAGTCCTTAGAAGGTCTTTAAAGGTATTGCCTTTTTGGATCTAAAAATAAAGTCTTAATTGATACTAAATTGTCTTAAATCAGTTAGAAATTGCAGAGAAATATATCTGCCAAGAAATGTATCGGCCAGTCTGATCGCACATGCAGATCACAAACTAAAATGACAAAGAGGAACAACATATATTTACAAACAGACATACGGTTGACATTAACAGTAATGCAGCTTTCATTGGCTGCATGTTTGTGTAAATACTCTTCAAAATTGAAGTCTTTTTTCAAACAGTGTTCACTGTTATTTGTCTACCTCCTGTGTGGGGAAGGCTTTATAGCCACATTGCTATAATTTCATCAAAAAAAACCCTCATCAGATTCTTACCCTGACAGCTAAGGCTTTATTTTTAGCTGTCCACTTTCCCTGCTTGTTTTTTGGCTTTTGTCCTTTTAAGGATGCTTGTATCAACTGACAGCTTGTGTGGATTATAGCCTTATTAGACTGCGAGGACACAGCAAGATGTTCGGGGGGGTTCAGATCACCAGGCGCGCGCACACACACACACACACACACACACACACACACACACACACACAGGAGGGTGGAATAGATGATAGCGCGGACACAAAACAGAGAATGTGGTCTGGAAGGCGAGGAGGGTGCACAAAGTGAAAATGAGGAACATACTGAGTGAGTAGAGAGGGGATAAAGGCACAAGAGGTTGCAGGATAAGTTCAAGTTATGGAGAGAGCGTGAAATTGACAGAGAAATTTAAAAAAAAAAAAACGGAAAACGAAGCTTGGCGTCTCGCCTGCTTTCCAGCTGATCTTCTCTCCTAAGCCAGCACAATATGGCCGTTGCCTCCCTGGTGTTCACACTCTGTACTGTACCACTGTGCTCTACGCAGCGCCGAGGCAAAATAGTGTTCATTTTCACTGTATTTAGTTTGATTGGGTGAGCTTGACTTAGGCTGCCAACTGTGCCGTGGTTAGATGGCTTTAGGGAAGCTGGATATGTGCAAAGAATTTTGCATGAAAACAGAAGCTTTTTGATCTGTTCTATGTTTGTCCTGTTTAGTCACAAGCGTCCTCGACGACAGGCCAAAACATGCTGCTTTTGACGGTTTCATTACACAGTAGCATATGTTCGCGACTCCGCCTTCCCTTCTCCCATCTATCCAGCCATTCCCTCCTTTGCTCTTTGCTTTTATTTAAGACTAAATCTCGTTTTTGTGTCCTCCGTCATTGGAAAAAAAAGCCCTACTTCATTAAGCGGATATTGAAATAGGTCAGATTTGACTGAAGGGGGACTACTCTGGGTTTATAAACAGAGGAATCAGTCTCACTCTCTCAAAGCCTGGGAGAGGCTAATCACTAAGCAAAACACTACATTTGATGAAGTGTTTCTGAAGGTGTGTGTTGGGGGACTGTTGAGATAGACTCAATCCATCCTTAATGAAAATGCTTTGGACTGCAGAGCTGAGCTGAGCTGAGCTGAACCCTCTTGGGGATCAGTGGTTAGTCAGAGCGTACAGAAAGATAGGCCACCCATCACTAACCACGATCCTCACTAAATCCCCATCAACGCAGTGGTTAATCACTCTAACCCCACTCTCCGCTCCTCTCTCCTGTCTGCCACACACAAAGACGCATCAAAATTCATAGCCTCGCTGGAGAGGAGTTCGTGGATTTATCAGTGCCAAGTATCTGCTTTAAAACCCAGCAGAGTCGAGAGGAAAGAGCACCGGTGAATCAGAACGGCATGAAGGGTATACGTATAGCTATGAAATCTAGGGCTGTAAATCACAAGCTCAGTCGTGGTTTATTGACTGCACCTGAAATGATGCTTTGAATGCATAAATTGATGGACTTGGGGTTAAATCAGAGTCTAATTAAAAATGCAGGAAGCTTAATCACGCGTCGGTTCAGAATTTGGGGCCGTTTCTGTGATGAGGCCTTAACGTTTTTTTCAGCGGGGTGTGGGGGGAGCCTGCTGCGAAGCCGGTCATCGATCTGAATGCGTTTTCCCACTGTGTGTTCAGGGTCATTAGATCAGTCATTTGAGCTCTTCATTTTCAAGTGTTTGCTTTTCCAGACTGCCATCTGTAGAACAATCACTATCCGGACTCCTCCGTCCTTGTATCTCACTCACTGGTGAACCCTGTTAAACGTACTGTACCGGGGATTCAAAGTATGCAAGGATGCAAATATCATCAACAGAAGACAGGCCTTTGAATAGACTATTAGCTGTGTGTCAAGATACCACTTGAGCACTTGAGTTCCCCTTCAAGTTCCCACAAGGAGCCATGGCCATGCAGAATACCTGATGAGGATTGGTTGGAGGCTAGTATCACACTTCAAAGTTAATACTAGATGACTTCTTTTTGTGTCCACTAAGTTCTTTAACATTTTAAAGCAGATTAATAGCAAATACGGAAGCAAACACAATGTTCAGCTTTGGCTTTACTGTGAATTCACAGGGAAACGACCAAAACCCAGGATGGTAGCTACAGTACATGTGTTTTATTTCACCGATTCGCATCTATCCAGAGACCTCATTTAGTGACACCACAACATAATACAAACTATTCAGTTCAAGCAAGTTAGTTTTTTATTTCACTAGTATAATATTGACATTTCGATGACTAGAGGTGCGACGATTCATCATGAATCGATTGTCAGTCCTATCGATTCAACTAAATCGATCTCCTATAATAAACAAATAGAATTAATCGTTTTGCTTCACCAATAATTGATATAAATGCGTTAAATCTTACGAATCGTGATTCTTACTTATGATTAATGTTTTAATACGTTTAAGACACTCTCTCCCCTGCCAGCATGTAGTCTATTGAAAAATGTTAAAAATAACTGAGAATTACATTTTTATATTCAGCATAAAATATTATGCAGGACTACTTTTTTATAGAATAAATATGTTAAATAAGTAATTCTGTGGTCTGTTTATTTTTTCACCTTTCAGGAGAATACAGATAGTCTCACTCACATTATTGCATGTTTATTTCATGAATATAGAATTTTGGTTACAAGTTTCTGAATGAATGAATTGAATCAAATCGTTGCAATAAAATATTCCATGAATCGAATCGCCAACTACTGTATCGCATCAAATCGCTGTGAAGCCAAAGGTTCACACCCCTAGCGATGACTAAAACTATCGATCGAGCCGACTCCATGTGAATCTTGAGTCTCTCACACACACACAAACAGTCAGCTCAGATTTAGGTGAACAGGTGTGAGGAAGGGCTATGGGGGTCACTATCTCGCTCAGGTTGGACCTAGTAATTTAGCTGAACTGAAGGATTTGCTCCTCCCTGCTCAGACAGGCAATACAAAAGATCTGACTTGAAAGCGGAGAGGGAACAGAGGGCTATGGACAGTTGAAGGAGTTCAGTTTGCGAAAAAATGCCCACTTTGATTAGTCCTTACACTTGCTCTAATTGAGCATGCATGTGCCCGAGTGTGAGTCCTTCACTTTGTGGATACCACACGGTAAAGTTTGAGCATCTGCGCATGTGTTGGAGCATCAGTGTTTGAGCGCGATCTGGGTTTTTTTTTTTTCCTCCTCCATGTTGTAAAACTCTCCCTCCCTCTCACACTCATTCCTCTCTCAAGACCGAATTTGCTTGTCTTCTCAGCATGAGTGTTTAATCTTTTCAGGCCGTTGAATCGGCCCAATGAATGAGTCCCCAGCTCCTTCTCTCTAGGAGCCCTGGAGATTATTCTAAAGCACTAATCGTTGAGCAAACACAGCAGTGCTCTCCCATTCCTTTTCTACACAGGCCACAGTATAGCACAACTTCTCCTTTCACTTCCCTTCACGTTTTACGCCCTGTGTAGATTTTTTGCTTTCTGGCGTACGTAGCCTAGATTACTGCTCCTGAGAAACAGACCTTTTGACTCCCCCTCCACAGCCGTGGTTAAAAATGATCTAAGCGGACACTGAGAGAGTTTTTCTTATTTTTTTTTCCCCCTGTATATAGCGCGAGAAGTGACATGTAATTTAGAGAGCATTATTTCCAACATTGTCCTCTGGAACCTTTTATGTTTGTGGGTGTGTTTGTTTTTTAATTAGATTGTCAGAAGGGAGAATCTGCCAGGCTTATATGATGGTGTCAATATCCTTGGATTTGGAGCTTCGTCAATATTGTCTGGCCCTGACGCTACTAACCTGAACAGGCTCCTGGCATTTGGTGTAAAATAAATAGAGTGATTTGTCTGTTTTGTTTTCTCCATATCTTCGTCGCATCCGAGAGGAGTTTTTATTTACACCGCTCTCCGTTTGATTTTGCGTGGTATTTGCTTTTTTGCCTGTTGTGGCCTGGCTGTGGTCTGTAGAAGTCATAGCTAGCTCCGCAGTGCTAGCACCCGGCCGTCCCTCATGTCACTTTATGGTCATGTAATGTGGAAATGTCTCGGCGGTGAGGAATCCATCACACATGGCTGATGGATCTCACATTACAGATCTGGGAGCAAGGGAATTTTTTTTTAGTTTTGTTTTTATCATTTCAAAGACTTTACAGATCATTATTGCCTGAGATGTTTTAGTCGGGCATCCAACTTTTCTTTGTTCAATCTGTAAAGTCTCTTTTCCTCAAACTCAACAAAAGTTGAGCACCCATCTGTTAACAGCCATACTATTTGTTGTTTTGTTTCCCCCATCACTGAATCAGCTCGCCATGAAAAAACTTAGACAAATGTCAAGGGGGAATATAGTTTACTACATTTTGCTCACATCTTTTCTTTCACTCCCAAAAACTCTATTTGCATCTTTCTTTTCTCTTTCTTTTCTGTTTCTTTTCTGTTTTTTTATGTCCCTCCTGGACAAGTCAGAGAATCAAATAATTGAAGCCCTAGTCAGCCCTCTGAAAAACTGCTATAGATTCACTTCTAGTCCTAGAAAGTATTGGTGCAATAGCCTGTATGTCCTATAGGCTAATATGTGATTTTTGTATTTGTGTATTTTGTATGTCCTTTTATACGATTTTATTATGTATGCGTATGATATGGACCTGTGTCTGCAATAAAAGTTTTTATATGTTCCTCTCCACAGAGAAAGCTGCTGGCCATCTACCTCCACAATGATGACAGTGTCCTCGGCAACGTCTTCTGCTCCCAAATGATGTGCGCTGACTCTATTGTCTCCTACCTGAGCCAGAACTTCATCACATGGGCCTGGGATGTCACTAAAGAAGCTAACAAAGCCAGGTACCGACATGTTTCATTATTTTCTTGCTGATCAAAGAGCTACTATGTCATGTTTTGTTTTCTTCTGTGTATCTCGCTGGCTTTACTCAATCTTTCACTCGTGGTATGAATAAAGACACAACTTTAGTTCAATATATTCTGTTGCTTAATAACGTATGACGTGATTGAAAATGAATAATTAAACACGTCAGACTCGGTACAATAAAACCGTAAGGATTAGAAGTTTTTACATTTCGACTGAAACAAAAATGCACTCTGTGTCCATTTTATTTTGTACACCTACGCGAAATGGACACAAAAGTACGGACACCTGTATAATATACTATAAGAAATGATATTGTAATTAATATTTCCTCTTTTCTCAACTCTAAAACCAGATTTTAACAGTTTGAAGCCAAACTCCAAGTTAATATTAATACTTGCAACACGTTCATTCTCTTTCCAAGCCTGTTGGTGTTTATTATATTCTATTCCCTGCTCTCTGAGTCTCATCAAGAATCCACTGACAAAACCGTTTTGATGATCAATCAGAATGATTACCAAAACTAGATGGAGAAAAAAATGATTTACCCTTTTAATAATTTAATTCTCTGGACCTCTTAGAGATCCTGGTATCTATCAGAATGTTTAATATTGCATTGTGCCAAGTGTAAAGTTAAAGTAGAGCAATAACTGAACCTCTAAGCCCTGACTGCATGTTTAATCCTTATGTTTTATTTATGTGTGACTTACTGTCTGGAGGAGTGGACTGTTTGCATATTGAGTTGTATCTAATAAAGAGGGATATTGAATGCATTTCAGTAGGAGAGCAGCTGCTTGTGTGCAGAGGCCTCTGCATACTGCCAGAATACCCTGACAAGGAAGCTGTTACTACCTCATTCTAGTATCTTTTTATTCATATTTGTTTTATCAGAGGAGATAAATTATATTTTAGTGTTCCAACCCACACTATTGCTTATATTTAATATAGTTTTTTTTGTAATTTCAGTGTGAACAACAAGCTATTAGAAAATGATCTAACATGTTGGATGGACCCTCATATTGACACATAAACAGCGTTTTTTCCAATCTATTCACATTAGCGTGGGCATCTCCTTAATTGCCGGCATTCAACTCTCACTCCATTGCTCACACTCTGCATCTCTGTCTTCTCATTCTCTCGTCTACTTCATTCTCTTTTTGAAGCGCCGAGGTTGCATGCTAACAAAAGGCGTTGTGTTTGCATGGTGAGGCCCCTGATTGGGCAATCTTGACTAAGCTGTCTGAATAGATGGTCAGTGGGAGACGAAGGACTCCCTTGGAGTCCAAACATCTCTATCTCCCCGTTTTACGCTCCAAGTTTAGGTGCAGCTCCATTAGTGTTTGTTACCGACAGATATGTTTATTACACAGATTTTGCTTCTAGGATGTATATTTTTTTCTAAATGGATAGTACATTTTATAGAGAAATATTGGAATTGAATTTGAAAATTAATTTAGTCCCCTGTTGGTTCAAGGGTTGAAATGTGGTGTTCCTGCTGAGTGTATGATTGGGTTTTGCTCATTACCATTGTGCCCACAGCTCTCCCCTACTTCCCCTCATCTTTCTGCTACATCTTTTCTTTCCTGATCCTCCCATCTCTCTTTATTTCCCCTTCCCCTCTTTACTCCAAAACCCTGTCCCGCTCCCCAGAACCTCCAGACTTAAGCCTGCCCTCTGGTAGCAGCCATTTAAGAAAGACTCACCCTGACCTCACCCCTCCCATTATTTCTTTTAAGGAAAGTCCCTCCTTCCTTCATTCCACTCTCCTTTCTCTCCCATTTTGCCTCCTTTGCTTTTTGCCCCAGCTGAGTCTTTTTTATTGCACATTAAAAGGCAGGCAACATCTGGAGCTTTTCATCGCACACAGCTAGTCACAGCTTTGCTGCTAACGCATGCATGCACATGTGCACACTCACACACTCACACACACGACTTCTCCGCATTCTCACGCTCTCTAGTTGATCTAAAGTGACTGATGATTGGCATCAATCACACAGGCTGTTAGAAAGGTATCCTGATTGTGTGCGAGTGTGTGTGTGTTTGTGTTTAACCTGCTGATATTGGAATGCGCCTGTTGCTTTGCTCTCTGTATTCTCACAGGCCTCCCAGTTAAATGATTAATTATGCATAAATGCAGTTCTGCTGATTGGATCCCAGTGTAATTGACACCCATGGGAAATAAATCTGATATATCTTACAGAAGCTCTGTTGGCAAATGCACATGGCAAATATTGAAACTTTTAAGTAGATAAACGCAGTGAAAGTAGATGATTTTATCAGTGTGGGTCATGCTTCCTCAAATCTATTACACATTTTATTAGATATCTGTTTAAGGCACATCTCTAAAGTGGCATTATTGTCTTGACTTTGTGGGGATTTGGACCATCAAGGGCATACAAATGGCCCGACACAACACTCTGACAATGTATTCAGAAACACAGGTGTTCATGTTATTGTTAATGACCTTTGGGCGTGAGGTGTTGTCCCAACCGAGTACAATCCAACACGCCAACCTGTCCCGTACACTTTTCCTCTTGACATCCTCCAACCTGAAAACAGAAACCTGTTGACACGGACAAGGAAAATGTCATTTTCAAATCACAACATGTCCACGTTTGCTCCGTAACAAAGTGTGCGCGACACAGTGAGCAATCGGAGCATCCGGTTCCCATGCGTGCTCCCGCGTACAGGTGGCTGGCAGAAACATTCCCTGCAGTGCTACTGTGCTAGCCTGACTCATCAGCCGCTCAGCGGAGCAGAAGCGAGGACTTACCAGTCCACTTGCATCTTCACACGCCACTCCGATGTGAAGAAATGTGACGTGACATTCCAGGGAAACATTAACTGTTTTAGCTGTCTGGATGCGTGTTGAGAGATGGAGATTGGGATTGGTGACAAATTAGAAGCTGCCACTCACATTAACCATCGGAGCGATCAGCTGCGAGTGCAGCGCAGGTGTTTCCTCTACATTTAGTTACCCCTGAAGGATCTTAAAGGTCTGGTGGAGACGAGGCTGCATTCTTTACCATGTTATGTTATGGCTGGATGAGACGGCGCTGAACTGTTCACCTCAGTTCCTGCAGTAGCTTGGCTTCCTCCTGCCCTCAGTGCTCTGTCCGTACTTGTTCATTAGGCAAATGTATAAGTGCTTGATATCCTGGCTGCAGCATTTCTGTCTGTAACCCCAGTCCCATGTAGCTGATAAATATTAATTGATAAACAATTAGGGTGTGATAGTACAAAGGGGGCGGGGCCTGAGTTTGTCTTAAGATGGCGCTGTGTACCTGTGATGTACAATAACTTGGCGGTACCTCCAATAACTTAAGAAGTAACACAAAATTTGGTACTTTCCCTTGAAAATGAAAAGTTCACATTAACCTGTTATATCACTTATTTAAATAGAAAGTATCACCTTTGCATTAGTAGTTACAGTGGATACATGTTAAGGTTTACAGGTTGAGCAGGTTTAGGTTGTGATGACCATCTTTCTCTGTGGTGGACTGACTTCCTTAGTGTTTTTTAGATGGAAACCAAAGCAGGTTGGCTTGTGTTTGATGGGAGATTTAAGATTGGGTTACCCTTCAAGTTAGTGTCCATTGTTCCCTGGCCTTTCATTACAGGTTAGAGTTTCCCTGTGGACTATTGTTATGGTCTGCCTGGGTCGAGGTCTGAAGGGGACAAACGTCAGGACAAAATGATCAGTAGGATTTAGGGGACCCAACTTCTTCTTTGCAAGACGTGGGTCACTCAAAGTTCAACATTTTGAAAAGTGAATCATATTCTGAAAGCAACTCGAATCCAATTCTGCATTGAACCCAGAGGCCGTAGCTTTCCCATCTGATCTTTCAGTCTATCATCCATATTTTCAGCACATATCGGTCCAATTATTACTTTCAAAAGCACCACAATGAGCAGTAAGTACCATATTTCATAGTTTGGAAAGTCTGCAAGTAGCTCCCTGTGCTTCGGCTTCATGTTTTAATGAGTAATCCCCCCCCAAAAGAATACCGTCCATCTATCTTCTTCCTCTGACCTGCTGTCCCTTCATCCATTCCATTACTTCTCTATTTTACCAACCAGTTATTAAAGTAGATCTTATTAAAAGGCGGGAGAAAAAGCTAATCTATATTTGCATTCAGTCTATAGCAATTCATTAATATTATGACATTTACAGGGAGCTTGGCGGTGCCCTCGCTGCCTGCTACCCTTTTCCCTCTCTGAAATGTTAATTTAAAAAGTTCTGTCTTTGTAATGGAATAAGAAATCCTCTCTTGTCCTATCAATTCTCGGTGTCTGGTGAGGAATACTAATTTATCTCCGCTTCCAATTGAGATAGCATGTCACTTTGATGGAATAAGAAAATGCAAAATTGGTTTTAAAGTCCTTAATGCCACAAGTTGTGTGTATATTCTCATTTCTACTGCAGTTGGGAAAAGCTGGAGGAGACGCCCCCTTTTCAATCCTTTTGTGAAAATGTCTCCGTTTTACACATACATGTGTATGTTTGTCTGCGTTGTGGTCTTTTTTTCAATTACAGGGTCTGAAATATGTATTAAATTCCAAGAAAAACAACCAAGTGAATTGGATAGAATAAAAATATACATTTAAAATGGATTATTTCTTTGTCTTCCAGACTACTCACCATGTGTACGAGGCACTTTGGCAGCGTGGTGACACAGACCATACGGACATACAAGACAGACCAGTTCCCCTTGCTCCTTATAGTCATGGGCAAACGCACATCCAACGAAGTTCTAAATGTTATTCAAGGTAATCACAACCATTATTTATAGCATGATAACGACAACTGTTTATTGGTCTGTAATTCATGAACGGATTAAATGATACCTCGTTTTATCTTAAGGTAATACGACAGTGGATGAGCTGATGATGAGGCTAATGGGCGCAATGGAGATCTTCACAGCACAACAACAGGAGGACATCAAAGACGAGGTGAGGTTTGAGTGGCTGTAGAAAAACACAGATGTCAGGCTCTGATTCTTAAATGTGTCGAAAATGCTGTGGATTATTTTGAAAACCAACGTCTTAAACATACAAGAATCCGTGACGCCTCCAAGAATAAACTGTAAGAAACAACCATCATAGCAAAAAATGTTAACTAATCACATTATTAATTATGTTGTCATCTGAAGAGAAAAAAAAACATAATATTATTTATGAAAGTTACAGTCAATATGAATATTGTGTAAAATGAAATTAGACCAAGAGCCCAAGGAAATCTGTGCTCCTTCAAAATCTTCATATTGGTGACTTCAAAGAGACCTCCAGTAACAATCCAGACCATGTTTATCTTATTTTTCTTGATTTATCCTATGATGAAACAGATCAGATTGTTAAACTGTGACATTCGTGTCATGACAAGCAGAGAATTCTTCTTTTTTTTTCACCTCATTCCCCTTTAGTTGTAGTTTAATGTACCAACTCTTTGGTTTTGAATAGGTACAGGACTCTGTGCTGCTCTGCGTCTGTCGACTGCCCCTTTTACTCCAATAGAAAGTGGACAAACACCATTGAGGGATACGCTCCTTACAATAACGCGAGGGAACAGTGGTGGGAGGCTTTTCATGTCACAGACAGGAATCTGGGACAGTAGGACAGGGAGGTCCCCTCACCGTCTATGACTTTCACCCGACCCTCTCAACCATTTATGTGTTTGCTCAGTGACATCAAACAAGAGAATGAATGACACACTATGTCCATATATTTTTGTCCAGACAGGTTATCAGTCAGCTGACTATGAGTTATCCTGCTCTTTTTCTCTCTCATTATTAAGAACTTTTGGTCAGAGGTGTAGAAGCCTTTCTTACATTGTTGTCTCTTTAACTACTGTATCCAAGATGACAGATGTCACACCTTATTAAGATTTTAACAGTTAACCAGTCAAGCAAACAGCCTCTCCAACAATGCTAATATGACAGTCATCGCTTTTCGGTTATGAGAACAGTGGTTATCGCACGCACACACATGCACGCACCCTGAGGGTTCGACTTCCTCAGGTGGGTCACCGAGTGTTGAGTGACAGCGTTCGCCGTCTACTTGTTATTGCTACATTGCTCTGGCTTCATTTTGGATTCGTCATACTTCGAATGATCGTCAGTGACGAGAAGCAACAAGTGGTATTTGGAGTATGTCCATGCCTCAGCTCACACTGGGAATCATGAAATGTCTTGTAAGTTCACACACGAAGGCTGGATTTTATTTTTAATGGGATTTAGACTACAGATACCAAACGGGAGACTTTATCTCCCTGTTTTCAGTCAGTGTGTAAACCAAAGTTCTTAAATGTAAATATCATCTGAACTGCCACGGGCTAAAAAACTTAATTTAAATGAAGACCGGCTGATGAGCAGATTTTCTACAGCAGCCTCACACTGGGACACTGCTTTGGTTGACTACCTTACATTACCTAGTTAAGTAATATTGTTAAATACTGAATCTAAATTGTGTTGAAAACACATTAAGTCCTCCATAGTTGGATAGTTAGATTTTTTTTTCTATCACATGAGCACAGAATTGAACAAAGTTGGATTTTATAAATAATCATTGCATTAACTGGCTTGAGATCTGTCAGAGAAATAAGACGTATGATTTGCCAAAGCATAAGAGTTTAGTAAAGCTGTTCAGAAAGGTATTAAAGCATGAGAATCACCCAGGCGTGGCCTGACGGAAGGAAATAGCTTGTGAAAATGTCAAAAAGACAGCGTAGAGAGTTTAATTGATGATGAAAGCATAATGTTCCAGTGTAAGTTATTCAGGATAATTACCAACAACCACAGGATCTTAGTATATCCTGTATCTGACAGCCCGTATCCCATCGTCAAGGTGAAGTCAGCCTTGACATTGGACTGATCCCATCTTAACTGTAGCTCTGATGCAACGGTGAATTTCCCTTCCTCCCTAGCTCCTCTCCTTATTTCTGTTTTCCTCCTTTTTCCCCCCCACCTCCCCTTTTCAAAGACAAACCGAGACACAAACACAGACATCCACCCAACCCAGACATTCCACTTTGACAGTGACTTTTGTGTCTTGTCTGGAAATGGAGCAGCTGGACGGCCACATTGTGCCTTCAACCAACCTCACCGACTCGCCAGTCATTCATACGCTTGTCTGTGTTTTAGCTTAGTAGCTAGTAACGGACGACTCACCGCACATTCTGTGGTCTGCGTTTGTCAGCATCGCAGGCTATTTTCAGCTTGGGTCATTCCGCATGCATTTCATGTGAAAAGCAGCCAAAACTAACCAATGTTCAGTTTTGGACAAGAGCACCGCGCATGCACATCTTTTGATATTGGAGGAAAATGAAGCACTCGGGGGAAATATAACCCGAGATCAGAGGAGCATGCAAAGTTCACAGAAACGACCTGAGCTGAGATTACGTTCTGGACTTTATTGCGCTTGTGAAGTGATGGTGAGTCACGGAGCTGCCCAAACACAAATAATTGCACGTACAATTTGTCCCAATTAAAGTAGCTATGAACCACACAGGTAACGGCAAATACGTTCTGCAAAATAAAGCTGCTTTTCCCCCCCAAAAAAAAATGGGCGACAGCTTGCATTTCTGACGTCTGATCCCTGAAATAGGAATTTATTTACACCACTTTAAGACAACACGCGTCTCGCCAACATGATGAGTAGCCAAGATATAGATGCAGAAAATAAGTGTCTGTTTTGTTCCAAAAATAAGATCTTTAAAATCATGTTGAGTCGGATTCATGAAACGCTTCATATCATGACTCGCGTGCACATGAGGTCATTCAAGGCAGACTTACAAGCGTACGAGATGAGAATCAAACACGCACTCGTTTGCGTGACTCGGGCCGATCTATTCAAGGTGGCCACTTTTGATGCTTTTGTCCGTCTCTACCATTCTTTTACAGTTTCCTTTCAATGCTCATCTATTATGCGGGGCCAAAAGCTCAAATGTATCCTTTGCATTTTCTGACTGAATACAACAATACACACTGTCCTTTTGCTTAGCCACTGCTTAGCTGCACAGTAGCCCTCTGATCGTCACAATAAGCTTACTTTGCCATATCCAGGCTGGCACACAGCATGGGCCTTCAGAAAATGGGAAAACTAATGGCTGTGCACTGTTAACACAATGGACGCTTGTGTTTAGGCCCGGTCTTTATAGAACACTTTGTAGCCACAGCAGGTAGAAAAGAGAAGGGCCGCCTGTCCCCTTCACTCTGTACAAACAGGAAGAGAGAGGCAGAGTGAATGAAAGAGAAAGGAACGGTGAAACCGAGATGAGGAAACATAAAGGAGGCTCAGGGTCTGGTAAATGACAGCCCCGTCACAATGAATCCCCTCTGGTGCTACTCTTTCATACCTGGTGTTTGTACGTAACCACACTTGACATGCTGCATTTTCTTTTCGCTTGCTTCTCTCCGGCTCCCACACCCGTCACCTCGGCTCAAATGTTTTGTCCTTGTGTGTCCTTTTATGATGCTGTTAGTTAATGGGAACCACTTTCTCTCCCCCCTCTGTCTACTCAGGACGAGCGTGAGGCGAGGGAGACGGTGAAGAGAGAACAGGACGAGGCCTACCGTGTCTCTTTAGAGGCTGACCGTAAAAAGGTATTTTCAAAATAAGACAAATCATCTACTTGAGTTAGTGGTTTACTGGACATTGAATGTATAAAATATTGTGTTTGCAGGCAACATAATGGGGATCCAAATATATGATATGAAATTTACAGATTTAAGCATAAATTCTGCTACGAGTTTACATTATTTTTCATATTTTTAATTTGTGTTGCATATCAAATGAGTAAGTAACTGCTATCATTTTCAGGGTTCAATGGTTTTGAGCACAACAAGCATATTAATAAATTACAATGACATTGGGCAGGAATAAATACTCTTTTCATGGATTAGTCAATCGACAGAAAATCGAACAAAAGCGTGTATTTCTTGCTTTTCTCAGATTTTCAGCCTGTATTACATTGAGATATCAGTGTCTAAAGAATTGAGTTACTCGATAAATATCAATAAAAGTTATTCAGAAGACACTTAACCAGTGGATTGTCCTCAGCATGGCACATTGCCTTTTGATTCTTCTCTTTTCAGAGAGAAACCCAAGAGAGGGAGGAGGCCGAGCAGGTTCGCCTGGAACGGATGAGAAAGGAGCAGGAGGACGAGAAGGAGGTGAGAGGAACGGCCACGTGGACGTCATACTGACGATGATACATGATTGCGCTATTATGCTGTCATTTTTTATTTTTTTTTTATCCATCTTGCTCTCGGTTTGCAATAATGAGTCAATTAGATTGTGGTTTTCCGGAAGCCTGCTAGTCAGTGAAGCATGTGCAGTGTCCGAAGAAAAGAAATATTCTAATTACAGTGAGGCACATCCCTGTTAATGTCACCTCACATGCACACAGTTATTGTTGTGTTTGACTGCTTTGCATTGGCAAAACACACAGGCCTCGTATTGAAACCCACTTGAACAAAAGCCTGAGGCAATTCATGTACACAGGCCCAAACACAACCTAAGCAAACACACATTATTCACTTGAAAACAATTATTGTATGGGAAGTGGGGGCAAACAAACATGCACACACAGGCATACACGCACACTGTCACGCATGCAGGAAAAACAATAATTGTCTGTGAGGATGGCACCGATGTTGAAATACAGTCCATAGTAAAACAGTGTAGTCCTGCTGATTGTTGTTTACTCAACAGCAGCCAGAGAGCTTCGGGGCTGAGAGAGGTATTGGGTGACTCGGCTCGCTCAGGTGATTTGTCACTTAAGTTAAACAGAAAACGACAAAGGAGCCCTGGGTTGGGCCTTCTTAATTATATCACTGTAGTTCACTAACCAAACTGCGTGTGTGCACTTGTGTGTTTTAAACAATAATAGCCACTATGGCCTTGTGTTTCCTACTTATAGTAATTTTCTCTGCCCAACCTTAGTGGTTTCCATGGTGTCTCCTGTGCTACATACTAGTGTTGTGTTTGTGCTACAGTCTAGATATTCATAAATATGAGAGCCAACAGCTGCTGGACGTGGACAATGGCAATTTCAGTTTCTTAAATTGTCAAGCAGGACCTAAAAGGAATCTTCAAACAGGTGTCCTTTTGTTTTATCACAACATAATACTACATTTTGTTGTTTGTACTCTAGTTTGGTCCATAAATACAAACACTGAACAATATTGCTAATTCACATTAAAAAATTGACAAGATTTCATTTTCATCAGTTAATTTACAAAAAAAAAATATGTATTGCCTAATTTGTGATATGTTTCAGATGGATCGGAATACAAACATTTACTACAACTTACATTAGAAATGAAAACTTTAAATACAAGTAATAGAAATTAACAAAAATCCACAGCTGCTTGCAACAGCTTGAATAGTAGATGAAGTAAAATAAATGTGTATTTAATTTTAAAAACTCTTGATTTACATATTCCGAAATAAACAAGTAAAAATGTGATTTTAGAAGGATGCCGTTAACGATAGCATCTGCTTCTTTTGCCTGTCCTGACCTACTCACATCTTCTAATATCCTTAAGATCAACAGATCTGAAGACTGAATTCCCTTTTTAACTATAACATCAACAAATATTTTCACTTCTCAAAGCTGCGTTTTTGTTGTTTACAGTTTTGAGTCCAAAGAGGTAGTAACCTACTTGTGTATACGACAGAAACTGCAGGCACAACAAAAACATCAGTTGCCCCCAGAGAACGCGCAATGCTCGTGGGAACGCTTTCTCTGATTTAGTGCCTTTGTGCAGAGTCAGATGTAGGAGATGGCGAATTGAGGTGTGCCTGTGTAGGTCGACTCCACTATTTACCTCCTTCACAGATCTTAGCATACAGTTGTGCGGCTGTCAGGTCTGTCAGGTGCACCTCTCTCCCCCCCCCGCCCGCCATCTGTTTGCTTTCTGCGGTTAGCCGAGCGAAGCTGGAGCGGCACATAAATGGACGGAGAGATGCTTCTGATTATTTGTGCGGCGCAGCCCAGGCCCGAGGCTCGACCAGACGCGTGTCCTGTGGTTTCTTGGGGGGGACGCTACCTCTTACCCGCATGGGTGTTTATGCTTGCGTCTGTGGTTGACTGCCTGTCTGCATGTGTACGTCCCCCCCCACCGCCATACACGCTCCTGTCTATTATTTGTGTGTATTTGTGTGTAAGTTTGTCCCCGATGGCCCTTTAACGCAGTCAGCATCAGCTTCTATACCTGAGGGAGCTGATGGTGGAGCGGCACGCGCGCTACCCTGCCCACCTAACACCAGAAGCTGCTAATGAGCTACTGTTGAACACTCTTATGAAATATAATTGCATTATGGTGTGTAAATAAAGCCAGGGCGTGTTGTCACAGCATATGCTCCCCGGCTGGCCAAACAGGAACAACAAGCCGGGGGAGGAGGGAGGCGAGGGGCAGAAAGAAGAGGGAGGCTCCAGGGAGCGGCTGAAGTGGAGTTTTTTTTTTTTTTTTTTAAGGCACAGGAGAGCTGATTACCTATTCTGTGGAATATGACAGTTGATGGTCTTTGTCATCCTGAGACATTACCAAATGTAGCGTCTTGAACATCAAATCTTACGAAACAAAAACTATCCGCGGTTCATAATGAGATATTCAACAGGCACAATGTCAAGATCTCAGGCAGTAAGAAAGCATGGAGCGCCAGGGAAACTGGCTTCAACACACTGGGATTGTACTTTGCAACCTTCTGAGCTGCACCAGAGAACCTGGAATTCAATAACATTCTCATTAATGTGAGGCATCGGTTCTGCAGTCAGACTCTGGGAGCAGCTTGGCTTGTCTTTCATGCTTGTTTGGATAGTGTGTCGTCATCTCCGTAACTGCCAGTGTTATTGTTGAATCTCTGGTTTAAATTTACCATAAACAGAGAGCCAGTGCTATTTTTTTTTTTATAGTTACACTTAATTGAATCTTTTTTTTTCTTGTATTCCAGAGGACTTTGTATAAGCTGCCTGGCTCTTCCCCCCCCCAACACTGATTCAGTTATATTTTATATAAATGTGTGTCTTTTACCATGTTGTTTTAAATGGGCAATCAATGAAACAAGTTAGATTAGAAGATAATTTAATCAGGGAGGCTTTTATCCTCCCTTTTTAGAATTATCCAGTGATTTTATCATTTTAGATCATCACTGTTTTTAACTTTAAACTTAAATTTAACTTTTTTTTCCTCCATGTCGCATAGAATGAACAAATATAAAGACTTTATGATGCTAATAGGCTGAAAAAAAATAATCACAGCAGCCATAATGAATTACGTTATTTGGGAAAAAAAGATTTCTGGTTTGTTTTTCACACATTTTAAGTGAGGAAATACATTACGTTATACATTGAGGCCATTTGCCTCATAAAAATCTGGACTTTTCTCCTGTGTTGATGAGGTGCTGCCACTTTTTAACGTGCTGTACTGATCAAAATCCTTTTTGTTTTTCAGGCAATCCGCTTGTCATTGGAGCAGACCCTACCGCCAGAGCCCGAGGAGGATTCAGCAGAGCAAATCAGCAAACTGCGAGTCCGCACGCCAAGTGGCGAGTTTCTGGAAAGGCGTTTCCTTGGCAGCTGTAAGCTTCAGGTCCTCTTCGACTTCGTGGCCTCCAAGGGATACCCCTTTGAAGAGTTCAAGCTCCTCACCACCTTCCCTCGTAGAATTGTGAGTGGTTTACCTTCCTGTCTTACTTAGAAAGCCATCAAATAATGAACACCCGCTTAGTGCTAATATATATCCGGTGGAATGGCTTTAAAAGACCAACACGTGAACTCCAAAAAGAAGTTATCCGATCTCTCGGTTCTCTGCCCACACAAACAAGTGCTAAATTCATCCTAAGAGTAGCAGCGGGTTATGAAGTGTTCTCAGCCACATCTCACATCTCTGCTGGAGAGATCCACAGCTGTAATTGGCTTTTCCCTTCTGGTCTGGGATGAACCTCAGGCGATGGTTTTATGTGGAGCTACAAGGACGATAGTTAAGACAATCTGTGACTTTGTTGTGTGTTTTTTTTTTAATGCTTTTTATCATCATCTTTCATTGTTTGTGCGCCTCGGCTGCACTGATGTTTGCTTTTTGTTTACCTGCAGCAAGTTAATCCCACTGTTTATCCATCCACCTGCGCACGCGTTTTATCCAGTGAATATTAATTAGTATGAGTCCGTAGTGAATACTGTAGATTATGACTGTGTTAGGATACAGTTGTCAGCACTAACAGTAGTATTCTCTATGGCTCTTCTGCTGACGCCCGGCAGCACTCAGCCATCCACAGTCATTAGAGGACCCGGCCGCCGCGCTCTGTGGTGGAGAGCTAATGAGCTCTGTTTTAACTACCAGTTTAATTAGCCATGCTGCTGGAAACAAAAATGGGATTTCCATTAATCAAGAGAGGAGTGCATGTGGAGGGTGGGTGGGGTTGGTTGTATAGAGGGGTGTGTGTGTGTGTTTGTGTGTGTGTAGGCTTGCCCAGGCGGTGTGCCATCATAGTCTGCAGAGACCGCCGGGGCACCAACACTTCAAACTAACACTCACATCAACACGTAGCTCGCACTCTTCGTCTTCCTCACAATCACACACTTCAACACATGCACAAATATTTTCAAGCAAACACATGCCCCGCTCACAACTTTGTCACTTAAAGGATTCACAGTTGTCTCTTTTATAATCAAGAGTAAACATGTGTTTGAGACAGAGATAAAGATGTGTCTGCATCGCAGATGAAATTCCGGCTAAAACAGGATGGGAGGATTAGAGGGGGGGGGAGAGAAGCGGGAAGAGGATGGCGACCGCAGAAGTAGTCGGGAAAAGGGAACAGAGAAGACGAAAGCTTAAACAAAGAAAAGATTTAATCAGAGAAACAGTCTGAAGGAGAAATGGATAGAGAAGACAAGTGGGGAAGATATTAAAAAGAAGAAGATGGGGCGAGATGATTCCAGAAAACAGAAAGGCGAGAGATTTGGGGAAAGAGAGGAGAGCGTGGTAGTGCCAGTATGAGGCTGTGAACACAGGCCCCTGTCTAATCCTGCAGCTCTGTGTTGTAATTAAATGAGAGGGAGCATAGAAAGCCTCCATCCCATCCAGACGCTCTCACTGTTGCTCTGCCAGGATCAGAGGATAGAGGATAGACCACTATTGCATTTGTAATACTGCACAACTGTTGAAACCTTCTTTCCCTTTTCAAGTTTTCAGCAGCTTTGTGCAGTGTCACTCTTTCTTTTGCTATCTCCCTCCTCGTCAGCCCGCTTTATTCAATTTCCATACATTCGGCTGGAACGCAAAAAGCTGGATCTGCTCATGTCAGTGTTGAATTTTTTACGTAGAACTAAAACATTGAGGATGTATCAGGTAACACATTTTATTCTCACTTGTAAAACAACTTAATTTAAAAATATCAGAGCCAGATCTCGCATTTTGATTCATAATTTATTTTTTTTCCCGCTGATAAGTGTCTATTAGTCTCCAAATTTTGGACTCAGTCTCTTCCCCAACATTTGGTATCAGTGGCTTATCTCTTCAGCACTACAGCAGGCCTTACACTGGCATCATTTGTACTAGGCTTAGCCGTGCTCAGGGAGCTAACCCTTCCTGCGTTTTTTGACTGTCAGCGAGTTTGAGGAAGGAGGGGGAGACTTTTAGTGTTTCAGTTTTCAGCTTTCCATTCAAGAATTTCCTTCGTTTTCTTTGATACTTGTTGAGCGCAAACCGCTGTTGAAAAGGCCCGAGGTCTTCTCCCTTCATCTCGCGGTGAACGTGTTTAGACTGCCGGTATAATAATCGGCCGTCCGCTCTTCCTGCCCGGCTCCTCATAGACACCAAAACACTGTCAAACCAGCGTATTAGTTTCCTCACTGTGATACTGTACTCTATTTCACCTTTTCCTAATCCTTCTTCCAGCTCTGTCAGCTCTGTCGCCCCAATGATTCTTAGACAAAACCTGAGATGCGGAACAAATAAACAGTGGCACGGAAGAAGCGAAGCGCCGCGCTGAAATAGATTTTACATCTGTTATACTGGCGTGTTATGTTATTCTTGTCCTGCCATCATCGGATTCGCAGGAAGAACTACGACAGTTTATTTTAAAAAGTAGTTTCACTCAAAGTCTCTTCCGCGGGAACTGTTCTCATAATGTTCCCTCCGCATAACACGAAACCCGCAGCTTCCAATTCTCGGAGACGGAGCCGAGAAATGGATGTGGAATGAGGCTGGATCTTAGGCTGTGCATACACGCTGCTATCTCCCTGATCTCGGCTCCGAAACGCACCTCGCTTATTGTGACTTCAGTTGAACGTTTGAGCTTTGCTGCGCAGAACGACGCGTGATCGTACGGGAGGATTACGTGACATCAAACTTGACACATCCACGTATGCTGAGAAGAGGTTTTTAGTCCAGGAGGAGACAATTTTTTGCATGTTTTTCCACAATAACGGTGACGATTTAACACCTTTTAATACGAGGATAGAACTTTTATTTTGTGGGGAAAAAGCAGAGTTTATTATTCAAAGCAGAGTGTTTTACATAACAAATCCAGAGGGAATCTTTAATGTTAAAAGCTGAGTTTTTCCCTCAGGATCTCAGCCCCCTCCTCACGTTCCAACCTCTCCTCTTCCTCCCTGCTTTCCCTCCCTCTGTCTCCCTTTTCCCTCCTCTTTCCTCCCATCCCTGCCTCTCTGCCTCCCTGCTCAATTATACTTTTGTTTTGCTCTCCGCCTTTGTATCCTCCATATGCCTTCTCACTCCCCCACCATATCCCTTCCTTTTTTTTTTTTTACCATATTAAAAAAACAACTTTTCAATATATATTTTAAGTATAAACGATGTATTCTTATGTTTTTATCTCCTCTCCTATTTCCTTGCTCTCCCCTTTTCTGTCTCCCGTTCCCAGTTTTTCTGTTTTACCCCTCAGTCATGCCCCCCGTCTGGTCGCGGCGGTGCATTTCTCCCTTTGAAGTGCCGCATTCTAGTCAGTTCTTTTCTATTCACGCCCCGGCGCTACGTGCTGTCAACGCTCCTGGCAGCAGATAATGATCTCCCACTGCTTTTGTAATTGGCCAAATAAACACTTGACAACACTAGTTTAAAACAGACAAGTTATTTGGTTTTAATTAACATAGTAGGGCCTGTAATGGCTTCATTAAAAATGCGTTATTTCAGCTGCACGTTTGATTATGTTGGATATGGACATCTTGAGGGCCTGTGTTTATTTTCCCTTTCTTTTCTTTCATGGCTGCCGAGTGTCGCCTCCTCTGTTATCAATGTGTTTTATTCATTTCAATCAAGCAACGTGCATCCCGATATTTGTTTTAAACTTCACGTCAAGTGTTAATTGTGTGGTTTTGACCACCGTTGAAAATCTGCTGCTTGATGACGCCAAATACACGGGGTTGATATTAGCTGATTATTTTGTCATTCAATTTCTTCACAGGAAAGTAAAGACAAAATATCAAAGATTGCCGAGAAGCACCATCTGTCTTTTTAATTAGTTCCAGTTTTTAATGCTGAGCTTCTAGATATTGTTCCATCTCTTTAGATTTTTGCTTTTGTTCAATTAAATTATTCTGTTCATTTGTGTGATTTTAATTAACAACGGGGAAAATCTTTTTTTTTCTGTCTTTATAAATGAATGTCATGTTTTAAAATACTCTAATTTAGCTGATTGATTTGCTCTAAATTGGCTGATGATTTATATTCACTCTCGGCAAAGCAGAGAGCTAAATTGTATCTGTTTTATGTATGTATGTATGCATGTATGTATGCATGCATGTATGCATGGCTGTGTAGGCACAGGAGGAGAGAAAATGGCTTAGGCATAGCAGAGGAAAAACAACAGCTTTGTTTGTTGACAGATGCCTCCATGCTTATGGTCTGTTAATTGGATGACAATGTAAATAATCACCGATGGCGCCCGTCTCCTGTGTCAGTGTGGCATCTTGTTTCCCTACTTTTCTTTTTCAGAGTCAGATGCTGCTCTCCCCCCGTCGTCTCCCCGGTGCACGACGGGCACAAACTCTCATCCCGAATTCACTAAGAGCTCACACACACACACACACACACACACACACACACCGCTTACAAGTCGAACACACACACCTGCTCCCCCCCCCCCCAAAGCCTCACTTACTCCTACCTGATGCTGTGGTGTCACAACAGCCTGTCGGGTTCATTAGCATGGCAGCCATTTGCGGCGCTCGGCTCCTGAGGTGGGGAACAGAAACGCCGCAGCCCTGTTGGACGTTTTCCCCACCGCCGGGGTGGAATATGTTTCCAGCAAACACACACACACACACACTCCTAAAGACGCCATTTCACCCACCTCTCTTCGCGGCGTCTCGCTCCCCGCTGTGCTGTGAGACGGCTGACGAGGTGAGGGACACGAGGTTGATGTGGCAACCCCTCCTCGCCCACAGCGGGATCCCAGGGACCCCGCTGGAAAGTCAAGAGTCTAAATGACACGTTGAAATGAGGACGGGGAGATGAAAGACACGGAGTCAAAGTGCACGTGGTGTGACATTTCCCAACACCCATGGGAGATGGATAGGTTGTCTGATGCTGATACGTCCTCCTCACCTTCCCCTAATTTACCTTGCCTCCCCCCCTCCTCTCCTCTTTCTCACCCTTTCTCAAACACCATCTTGGTTCACTTATTTTTCACAAGTTTAAATTGTAGATTGTTTTAATTTTTTTTTTTTTTGCTGTTTACTCATGAATTATTTTCAGAAGAAAACATAATCTCAGCTGGGATTGGTACAAGGATAAATCGAGGAATATTTAAATTAAATGTAATATAATCAATATTTTGAATTATACTCGAGGCTGTTTAATTGAGTACCTTGTGTTAGCTCTCTTGTGTATTTTTCTAGTTAATGTGAGTGTAAATCTAATGTTCTCTATAATATCGTAAATCTTGCACATTTTCTGTTTTATTCTTTTTAACAATTGTTCGATGGTTTGTTCAAATTAATACCAGGGAGGGTTTCTTTAATTAATCTTTAGCAGTTTAGAAAAAAAACAGAGTTAGATTTATCTTGTATTTTTATTTGCTGGATTTAGCTTTTTAAAATACTGGACACTTTATATAGACAGCAGGAGGTGAAGTTGTGGTTCAGTTCACGGTCAGAGTTCACGTTTCTGTCCCTACAATAGTCCGCTTGCTGTGAGGTCGACCTTTACCATGCTAGGCTCCCCCCCCCCCCCCAACCTTCTCCAGCAGGTACAGGGAGCTGGTTAATTATCCCACTGTGAGGTTAGAATAGGAGGCCTAATCAGAGGGGCTGACGCAGCAGTCATCAGATAAGCCCTGGACACATCTCGGTGTCACACCAACTCGCCCGTTCAGCCCAGGTGTTAGATTGGCCCGACGTAACCCAACCCCTCCGGTGATTAGCTCACATAAGCTAAGAGAAAAACAGAGGTCAGACCCCCTTCATGTAAGCTAACTCGATCAGCTCCGTTGTGGGTGGTACTGCGTGATTCCTCCCGTTTCATAAACAATGGCTGCCATGCAGAGGCTTCAATGCAGATAAATGTTTCTCTCCTCTACGTTCCCGTTTGACCTTTTGTCACAGATGAAATTAGGCATTATAAGCCATCAAAAACACACAGTTCTCCTCTCAATCCCCACACACACACACACACACACCAACAGGCTTTTACAACACCCTCTGCTGTCCTGTAACCTTCATCAGTTTGTTCTGGATCGGAGCCTTTTTAAGAAAACAAACCTGATGGCCCTCGTCGGGAAACTAAGCTCTCGCTGCTCAGATTACTGTCTTGACTTTTTTAAAACATGATGTTAGAATAATACACACTCTCTTACAAACACACACACACACACATTCAATGAACTCAGCAGTAAAGCTACACTGTTCTCCGCTCTGGATCGCAGGGCATATATGGTGAGACTATCGGCAGGGGATTTAAAGAGGTTCATATTTTCGGGTTAAACTGGAGATTTTAAAACATAATTGCTTGTGTTTCATAGCCGACTCTTAAGGTTTGTCTAACAGTGTTTTGGTGAAAATCTCTTTGTGGAAAATAGCAGCTCCGTGTAGAAGAAACATGTAATGCATTAAGCAGCGAGGACACAGTTGATGGATGGATTAGGCAGAAACATTTAGTGGTAATTTATTTTTTTAGATATGAATGTGCTGGTTCTGTTTGTACATTTCATATTTTTTAGGTTATGGACACCTGATTTGAAGATGACATTTTGGGGATCTTTTCCCACTGTTTTCTGACATTCACTGCCCCATCTTGTCTCACCTCAGATCACCCAGTTGGAACCAGGATCGACTCTGCTGGAGGCCAAGTTGTTTCCGCAGGAGACGCTCTTCCTGGAGGCTAAAGAATAGGAAAAAAAGGTCCTCTGATAGCTGAGAGGACCAACTGACTGATGAACTGGCTGGACACACAATAGTCACCGAGCATGGGCCCCACCAGTCCAGGCCTACAGTACACACACACACACACACACAACACATAAAAACCAATCGTCTCAGACACACTGGCATGCACGTCCAGTGACACACAAGTGCAAGTAAGCTTCTCTGCCCTCGGCCTGGTCGTGGCACGGGAGTCCTAGTGTACACGTGTTGCACAGAGGAGCAAAGACAGTATCACAAGCACACAGCCAAACATTCACCTCCCCAAACCTCTCTCTCTCTCTGTCTCTCTCCCTCTCTCTCTCTATCTCTCTCTCAAATCCTCTCACACTTCACGACTCCACCTTCCCCAACCAACACAACACAGTCCGATGACAGCATTGAGTGACTGAGAAGACGAATCTTTGCCACAGGAAAAAAAAAAAAAAAAAAGAGAGGAAAAAAAGAAGAAGAAAAACATGGACTTGCTCCCCTTGTTTCCACATTCAACACACCAAGGCTGCTTTTTTAGAACATGTTTTTTTTTTTTTTTTTTTTTTTTTTTGTGTGTGTTTGAATTCAGAAAAATGCTAAAAAATCGAAATAAAATAAACAGCAAGAAGAGACGTTGCCTGACGTAAGTCTGGGCTGTTTTCATCTCCCCCTGTATCTCCTCCCGTAACCTTCCTAAAACTCCTTAACCTCCCCCCCTCCTCACCCACCCTCCCCTGCTCCATCTTCCACCCCGCCGTCCGCCGCGGGGATGATGAACAGGACGTGATGGGACTCCTGCAGCATCTGCAGCGCCCCCTCTGTCTCTGCCCCCCCCCCCAACCCCAACCCCTCCCCCGGTTTTAACACCCACTGCTCCACAAGCCAACGGATTGCTCAGTTTTCAGTTTTTTTTTTCTTTCCTTTTCTTTATTCTCTTTATCCTTTTTAAGTTTGATGCTGTAGTTTTAGTTTGATATACATTATATAAAATATATGAATATGAACATCAATCCGTCTCGCCCTGGAAATCTGTTGCAACACGTCATGACACACACACACACACACACATATAAATATATATAAATCTTAATTTCAGGCCGTCCAGAGTAGATAGATCATTGGATTTTATATCAGATTTTAAAATCAGTATCATTTTCTGTACCACGACATTCCTCTAGGAGATATTATGGGATTAATGCAGCTTTATAGACTTAGCGTATATTTAAATACATTTTTAAAAATAGGGTTTATGTAGACAGTTGGTTGCTTTAAACAAAAGCCTTAATCAAACAAAGTAAATCAGAAGGCAGCCATCCATCCTCAACTTCTCGTTAACGTCTGAGCTGTCCACTAACGTCTCGGTTTCCACACATCCCAAAGTTTATGTATGCATCTTCACATCTCCGTTACCAACGACAGACTTTATCTTCCTATGTTTTAATATTCTCACTTACACGCCACCTGGTAATATCAGCCACACCGCAGCTAATTTCCTGCTTTTAGCGAGGCGAGATCATGCGGGCTTAGCCCTCCATCTGTGGCAGGGCGCCTCTGTCAGCGAGAGGCAAAGTATGAGAACCCCAGCAGGGCCATCGTCACAAACAATCTGCTTTGGGGGGAAAAAACACGACAGGAATATGAAATTAATGCAGATTAAGAGCTGCTTGGGGGGAGGAATTGTTAGAATTAAGATGATTAGCTGTGATGCTGGAGTGACCAAAAACACAAATCACAGAGTTGATCATTTTATTTTGCAATGTTCTAGAAGTAATTAATCAATACGACTTTCCTAATCATTGTGCAACTATACTTGTGCACTTAGAGTCAGGGGGACCATGTAAGACCCTATTTGGACCCGGAGCTAGATCTTAGATCTGCCTTACATGAATCTAGAGGACACGAGCAGAGGAAACCAAGCTGTTTTGAGTTTGTCATCTTTCAAACAGGAGCTCTGAGAGCTTCGCTTTAATCCCGGTGGGTGAAACAGACAACAAACCTGTTTATTGCTGGAAAATCTGAGTGTCAAAAAGTTTTATAAGGTCATTCCTAACCATGTAGTTAGGTTATACACAAACACACACACACTCTAAAAAACTGACACACTGAGTATCTCATCCCGGGGCGTGTGTGTGAGTTCGTCTCGTTTCTCACGCGAGGAATGAGTCGACCTGATGTGCTCAGCCAGCCACACTTCCCCGGGTTTGACCAGACAAGAGGTGTCGCTCCAGGCACTGATGGAGAGAGAGAGAGAGAGACAGAAACACTGCAGGACAAATTCTCTCTCTCTCTCTCTGACGATTAAAAAAAAATATTTAGCGAGGAATGTTTAACCGTTTAGTTGAAACAAGGTGTGATACAGTATTGGCGACCAAAAATATCCTCATTCTCACATGATGTTTGTTACCGGAGGAAATCTAAACTTTTTCCATGAGCCTCGAAATAGACCTTTATTCCTTGAAAACAGGGCCTTGAAAGTTTTGAAAATACAGTCACAGGAACACCACCAAGTAAGCAAATACAGACTTTTATGTAACATTTATTTAAAGATCTTTGACAATGACTCAGTCCATGAAATCTATGTATTGTGGCACATTTTGCAGCCCTTTCCCCCCCCCTGAGGGAACCATTCAACGTGGCGTTCTGATGTGGGAACAGTGGAGCCATGAAGCAGCCTTCACTGCGACGGCAGCAAGAAGACATTACAGGTAAACACAGTTCAAATATCCCTCTGAAAATCAGACTGCAGGACAGCCAATAAACTCATCCTGATTTCAAGATGATCATGCTAAAAACCTCCATGTTTGGTTCCAGAATCTTCAGTTTTAAAGTCTTTAATCCGTTCCTTATCTTATCAAACCAGCCAGTGGGGAGTCCTTGAAATGTCACCAGTGAGAGTTGGAGTTTTGCTTGATGCTCTAAGGGCACAAACGGGGTCATGGAGTTTGCGTCTCGGGGCGAGGGCGAGGTCGGAGCTGGGCGAGGAGCTCAGTGAGCGTGAAGCCAGAGACGGGGGACAGGTGCACCATCCCGGCTCGTCTGTCAGAGCGCCGTCCTCGGGGAGACGGTGCACATAGTCCCGCTCCTCTCAAGTGTGAGATTACAGTTTCTATCACGCAGCCTTTTGAACTTAATGCGCGCAGGCATGTTGCTCTGTGACGGTGATACGCTCGGAAACGCCAATGAGACATAATGATATTCTCTCTCGACCTGACCTAACTTGTCATCAGCTGCTTCTTCTTCTTCTTTTTTTTTTCTGGGAAAAGTCAACAGTTTTTTAATGATTTAGAGAAATAACATAAATAACATTAACAAACATATTGCATGTTCACTATAGTGACATCTGTGGGCCTCTTCAGTCATAATTATATATAAGAATTGATTAAAAATGAGAATTTGTGAGAGTAAAGCTGCTTTTAAATGCCATGGACCCTCCTCTTAAGAAGCTGCTTGAAACATCCATTAAAAGATTATCAAAGTTTACATCATTTGTAGCCTTTAAGCATTCACTTTAATTGTATTATAAATTGGAGAATTGACTTCCTTTCTCCTTTTTTCTAAAGGAAAATGTGTTTTTTTTGTTGACATATTAGTCAAACTTTGGCTGGATGTCTTCATCAGCAGCACCCCTTAAATGTGACACATTTGGGGGGTGGGGGGGGGGATGAGAAAGCGTCTGTGTGGTAATGAGCTTACTCTCTTACCACACATTCGGCGGTAGCGACATCAGGTTGCTGTCTTGATTCCCCGACGACAAAAGAGGGGAAAGCGTCCGTGATGTTTAACCAGCTCCGCCGGGGTCAAGAATGCAGCCCACTGGCGAGGGAACAAAATTCCTGACACAAGCGATCTCTCCTCCCTCCTTTTGAAGTGGGACCCTCAGAGATCCCGGAGCACGGCGGCTCCTCGAATCACAGGATCCCCGCCTGCGTCCCAGACTGGCCTAACCTGGAGGGTCACCCCAAGTTTACTTTCTCAGAGACGCCGGCCCGCCCAAAGAAACAGAATCTATGCAGCTTAAACTGTTGGGTGGGCACAAAAGGAGGGTCATCTCTCCCTCTCTGTTTGTTGACGACACAATAGACATGGAAAGACTTTAGGTTTTATGTTTAAAAAAAAAACAGCATTTTCTTACAGCCATGTAACCAATCTGATTTAAAAATCAGGCTTAAGTGTTTTATTAACACACACTGATTTAAAACGAGCCATTTAATCAATCAATCAACGTTGAACTATCTGTAACAAGTAGGCAATTGGTTTAATTATACCTTCTGTTTTAATGACTTGTTGTAATGGTTAAATAATTCTAATATATACCCAGAAGAATAAACGCTGTGTCAGGTTGAGCCTCACACAGTTGTGTTGGGTTGCCTTCATGCAGCAGACTTGCTCTTGCTCATTTAAGAACAAACAGGCAAATAAATGAGGATTTACTTCTATGTTCAGTCAGAGTCCATCCAATTTAGTGAAGCCACTTTTTTTTATGTTTTCATAAACATTTATAGGTAATTAAAACTTTTTTTTAGTATTCTTATTGTGAAAATCAAACGGTTCTGCTTTTTGTGTAGATAAGAACAATATGACATTTTATATGTAATAATATCAGTCTGTAATGGAGAATCTTTATGGGGAAAATCTGAAGCTATTTTTTAGGGTGAAATATCATGATAGGAAATATTTCTCCAAAAAAATGTGTTGCTAATATTTTGTAGGGCATCGAGAATAACGAAAATGTGCATTAAAGGTGAACCTACTGGTCATACTGGTCATACTGGGGTGGTGATGGGAGAAAGTGTGTGAACTGTACAAAAATACGTTTTCAGGTAAAAATAATAATAATAAAAGAAAAACATGAATAGAAAAAGTAAAGGCTAATATATTAATTTAACATAGTTGTTATATTGTGTAATATTAATCAAACAAAATAATGTAATTATTTGATCAATTTAGATGTTCACGTGTGAATGTGAAAAATCGAATACTGGTTTTGTTAATATAAATGTAATGAATTGATATTATACCAGTGATTAATCTACAAATATTCTATTAATAACATACCTGAGGCTGAAAACGAATAGCTAACTTTCTCAGCGCGTCATCATCGCTCGGTTAGTCGGTTTACTGCTCGGTTCATATGGAGCGGCCTCCTCGCGCGCACTTCCAATCTGTCTCGTCATACCACGCTGCACGCGGGTTTTTATAAAATAAAAAAAACCCTGTGGTATTCGGATTATCAGCCGCGTGGGATAAAGCAATAAATGGACCAGTGGGGTCCTGAATGGGTGCAGTGGCGTGAAGGGGGAGTAATCACAGCTTCATATTAATTGTGTTTTCTTTTTCTTTTTTTTTCCCTTGAACGTGCATAGTCACACACACAACACACGCGCGCACACGCATCACGCACTGATGCGAAGCCGTGGTGACATCAAGGAGGGCCTCGTCTTTGTGCCGAACACTTCAAGTTTCAAAAACAAGGCCAATTGAAGCGGCGCAGCTCAAAGCCGGCGCCATTGTAGGCGAACACATTGAGTTTTGATTGGGGACAATGGTGTTTCTCAAATTTCTTGCAAAAAGAAAGCCATACTCCATCTGTGATCTCAATGAGCGCCCATTCATCAGCTTCCTTCTTTTCTGCGCCTTTCGGCGGCGGAGAAAGGGAGGCAGATGTGGAGGGATGGAGCGAGGGGAGAGTGCATTTTAATTGGCCGCAGTGTGTCTTCCTCTCTCTCTCTCTCTCTCTCACACACACACACACACACACACACACATTTATGCCACCACAGGCCTCGCAGAAGGGAGAGCGAGTGAACCCAATAATCTCGCCTTGTTGATGAACACTTGTAGCCCATTCATTAAACAAAGATAATCCCTGCCAACCTACCTCGGGGGCACAAAAACGGTATTTCCCCCCCCCCTCCTTTCTTTTCTGTGTGCGCGTGAGTGTGTGAGAAAGAGAGAGAGAGAGGGAGAGAGAGAGAGGGATAGTGTGAGTGCTGGCCAACCGCTTTGGCACATGGAGACCCTTCAAATCTTTGAAATATTCATACGCCATTGGCGGGGTTGTCCCCCATTTACAAATAAGTGTTATTCTAGCGGGTGAAGAGTGATGATTGAGAGACCCCTCTCTCCCTCCCTCCTCTCTCTCCCTCTCCCTCGTTCTCTCTCTATCTCTCTCTACCTCTTCAGATCGAGTGTTTGCAGCACATGGCCTCATTACGCTGCCAATCCTGCTGTCATTTAGCCGGTATGGCTGTTTGTCTTTGTGACTTCTGCACGGCTGCGAGCCCTTTTTGTTATTTATTTATTATTATTTAGTTGCTTTTTGGTGATTTTTTTTTTTTTTTGTTTAAATCTATAATTATAAAACCATGGGTCGTTGTAGAGCCACATCAAATGATCATCCAAAAACAACGAATACTGCATCAATTCATACAATATTTAATAATATACTGTCACATTATGAGTAGCTCTTGATATTTTAGATACATTTAGCTCATATGTGTCATCTGACGTACATTTTTTGAATACGGGTCCATGACGCCATTAATTAATCTTCCATCTTCTCGCGCACAATTAAGTGTAAACGCTGATGGAGGCTAATTACAGGCCTCGTGTGTAATTATCCCATTCTCTGATGGAAAAACTGCACGTTATGGCACCTTTAGGTCACCACCAGCCCGATAGGATTGAAGAATCGAGGAGTCATTTGGTGGAGCTATGACGGATGTATGTGTTATATTTGTGTCCACTGACTCTGCCCTTAAAGGAATGCTTTAATCCCGGTGGAGCTGGTGTGAAGCGGCAGGTTAACGGTCTGGAAGCCCACTCGGCGTGCCCGTCAAGCGTGTAAATACTTCTGTGGAAGAAGGAGAAGAAGAAAAAAAAAAAAAGACCCCAGCGCGTTTCTTTTCTCCGCGGCCCCTTGTCTAACTGCTACTCTAACCTCTGCCTCTGTGTGTCGGAGCCGGCTGCTGCAGCGGGAGAGCGCCGGAGGGGGATCCGGGCCCAGCCGGGCTGCAGGCGGGGCCGCGGCGGTGGGAGAGGCCGCTAGAAAGCCGCGCCGGGGTGCAGGGGGCAGCGGAAACATGCTGCTACATATATTGGGTCAAGCATGGCCTTTTGTTGTGCTCTTTAAAAAAAAAAAAAGGGTGTTAAAAACCCACTCGTCTGTAGCCTTCCTGAAAGAAGTGAAAGCATCGCATAGTTTTTTTTGTTGTTTTTCCTTTTTGATGCATCGGCCTAATGAAGTGGTTAAAAGAATGTTGGATTTTCTAAGTGCTCACAGTCACTTTTAATTGCGCGGAGGGCATTTTTAATTGGGCCGCGAGGAATAATAGAGAACATAATCCCTGTCATAATGCAATTTTTTTTCCTCTACCAAAAAAAAAAAAGAGCTTTTCGTTATCAGCTTTATCAAAAAAATAGATAAAAAATAGGCTGATGTTTTGGATGAAATCAACGACGCCCTTCAGATATAAACACCTGTCATATCCTCCTATTAACCAGAGCCATTAACAGCACGTAAATATGTCTCAATAAACACAAAAATCTGATTTTTAACAATGTGTGCAGGTGATGAAATCCCCTTAAATGATCCTCCAGCAACCTGCAGCCCGTTCGGCCACAGTGAAACACCCAGTCCGTCTAATGAGAAAACACAGGCTGTTTATTATTATTATTTTTAATCCATTCCTCATGAGCCTATAATCTGTAATCTCTCCAATCAGCGCCGGGCCTTCTACTTCGCAACTATCAGCGCAGGACGGTTTTTTTTTTCTTTATATCCGAGGGAGATCGTCGCCCGTGCAGATAATTACTTTGAATGTCAGAAAGATGTAGTTTTAATATCGTCTCCATTAGCCTGTTGGCTAGGTAATTAAGGTGCAGATGACGGCGGCGAGGGAAACAGATGGCATTTGCTTACAGTGATTCAGAAAGTAAACAATGAGGCGGGAGGGGAGAGAGGCAGGGCCGCACGCGCTGCTGCGCGCGAGCAGCCATGTCTCTCCCCACTAAGCCCGTTGTTATCATCCTCCAAAGGACTGACAATTGTTGATTTATATATATTTATATTTAAAAACAACAACAACACACATCTATGACTTTTTTTAAATCTGGATTTAAACACCCGCGTGACTTCTCTGTGAGTGAACAGGTGAGGAAGCAGGTGGTTCGCGCGAGGTGCCCTTTAGTAGCTGTGACGTGGTAAAGCTCCGGAAGCGGGACGGTGGTTGTCGTCTCGCGCTCAGGAGGCGGCGGGACGACGACGCGGGGCTCGGTGTGTGTTTTTCTTAAATGTAGAAACGATCGGATGGAAAATAAAGGAGTTGACATTTAATTGGAGAATCTTCTTTTTCTTCAGCATCAGAGAATAAATTCATTTATCATCTGATGCTGAAATTTGATTTATTATTATATTATGTCCGGGAAAAAAAATTATTGATTCTAACATGTATATACCAAGACACCCCTTAATTAAATTCGACTGTGTTATTTATATTTATTTTTTGTTGTTAACGATGACAACAATAATATTACAACGAAAAAAAATAAATAAAAATGAACAATATTCATTTAAATTCCTAATTTAAATCGTTTTACCGGCTGTGTGGCGTTGGTCATCTTAGAATAAATAATTATAATAGTTAAGCTTATTTAATATTGTACAGGAGGCGATGATTGACTAACAATAACAAACGATGTTTTCGAGGAAACATGCATTTAAATTAAATGTTTTATAAACCAACACTTAAACAATTAAATATGTGGAATGTTTTTTACCTTTTATTTCTTGTAATTAATCCAATAATTAAATTCACCATCACGCGCCAAACGCGCAGCAAACAGTTTGTTAAAATACAATCCAAAAATAAAACATTGTGCCACACGTTTTACGGCGAATATAAAATCTAAAACTTAATAATTAAATAAAAATACATTTTTTTAAGAAAATGTATCAAAGTGAATAATCGTTATATTGTATGCCACATTACATTTAAAAAACGATGTAACGACAAATAAAACATGCATGCATATTCTGATTTAATGCATTAATGCACCACATACAACGGAAATATAATATATATATAACCTATCAACAAATATTTCCAAATATTATATTATAATACATCAAAAAATAACATTTTAAACGAAACGTAAGGTTGCAAGGTTATTTATCCTCTTCAATATGCTACATAAAATAAACAGATTAAAATATTCCAATAGATTTTGTGACGTGTAGGCCACACTAACGAGCACGAGACGAGGTGATCATTTGGACAGGGTTAATCACGTGCACGTTAACCATTTAGCATCATCGATAGCTTTTGTCTCTGCAGTCAATAACCCTCCGCAAATCAAGTTGCCTCCTCTTGAATCAATAAAATAAATGATACTTACCTTCCAGGCTGATGAGTCGCCCTGCGTCTCTATTTAGTCTCATCTGTAATTATTAGCAGCATAAACGCAACAAAACGGAGACTTCTCCAATAATCAATGTCGCCAAATGAGACGGACTATTTCTTTTGAAATACACTGAAAATTCTAGGAAGGGATTGATTGTTTTCTTCATTTCAGGGTAATAATTTCATATTTTAGTGTCCTGTTTAGCATCCCGCTGCGTGATAACGCTGAATACATGGAATAATACATGCTATTGCTTTAAAAAATATTTTTTTGGGGGGGTTAAAAATACACAGCATCGATTTTGGCTTTCCGGGAACTCCCTTCAGATTCTTAACACTTGATATTTGGAAGAAGAACTCAGGTGGACACAGTTGAAAAAAAAGAAAGAAGAAGAAGAAGAGCAAGCCAATCAGATTGCTCCTTCCCCCTTTGGCCAATGGCAGACGCCACATTGTTGTCAAATTTGTCTAATGAAAACGTAGGAGCAACAATAGAGAGGGGAGAGGGGGATCTGTATCCACTGGCAATCTCTGGAGGAAGTTAGTGTCTCAGGCTGCGGCGAGTAACAACCTCGGCTCCTCCCGGACACTTGTCGCTTTCCGTCGGGGAGGAATGGTCGCTCCTCTCCACGCTGCCGCTCCTTTCGGATTTAAATCTACAGTATCTTCGTGCTTTTTCTGCAAAACCCCGTGAGCAGATTACTATAGAGTTTCGTCTCCAGAAAGACTTCACCTGTTGAGATGCGCTGATCGCATGTGAACATCTCAGAGCAGAAACGTCCAGAAGAAGAAGAAAATCCACTTCCACTATTTCTAGTTCACTCGCACCCGCGTGGATCTCGGGCATGGATCTGAGACCGGACCTCCCCACAGTCTCCTCTGCCTCTCAAATCCACTCGTCCGCCTCCATCCCGGTGTCCATGGCGAGCAGCCTCCTGCGCGGCCCTCCGCTCATCCTGCGCGCCGCGGACAAGTACCCGCGCACCCCAAAGTGCGCCCGCTGCAGGAACCACGGCGTCGTGTCCGCGCTCAAGGGCCACAAGCGCTACTGCCGCTGGAAGGACTGTATGTGCGCCAAGTGCACGCTGATCGCCGAGAGGCAGCGGGTGATGGCGGCGCAGGTGGCGCTGCGGCGGCAGCAGGCGCAGGAGGAGAACGAAGCCCGGGAGCTGCAGCTGCTCTACGGCACCGCGGAGGGACTCGCCCTGGCCGCCGCCAACGGCATCATCCCGCCGCGGCCCAACTACGAGGTGTTCACCTCCATCAGCAGCGAGAGCAACTCAGGTGAGTGGAGCAGCTTTACGCACCGGGAACAGGAGATTGTCAGGTTTAAAGGCCTCGATGTTATTGATTGTTCCCTCCATTTATATTCAACTATTATGGGGTCATTTGGTGAGTTTCTTAGACAGTAAATATACATGTTTTATTTGGCACATTGATGTTAATTCTGTAAATCTGTCCTCTACGTCACTGAAGCCTTTAATGTTTGATACACACGTGTTCTTTAATATCCTCCATCACCGTGCTCAGCCTGAACCTCCACGTATTCACGTTGTCTAACCCCCATCGTGATGTTCTGCCCCCCGCAGATTCAGGCATGCAGAAGTTCGAGATGTTCCCAAAGAACCAGCAGTCCGGATCCGCCGACTCCCAGCAGACTGCGGGGAAAACCGCGTCCAACGAGAGCGACTCGGCCCCGGGCATCTCGTCCCCGGACGGCCGACACGGAGGCTCGGGCTCGGAGAACGGAGACAGCGAGTCCTTCATCAGCTCGCCGGTGTCCAAGCCGTTAAAAGACGGCGGGGACACCCCGAGGTCCGTGAGCTCCCTCGGCTCCGACTCCGGCTCGGAGACCGACAAGGACGAGCAGGAGCCGTCCCCGTCCTCCGCGGCCTCCCGGCACATGAACGCCATCGACATCCTGACCCGGGTGTTCCCCAGCCACAAGCGCAGCGTCCTGGAGCTCGTCCTGCAGGGCTGCGGCAAAGACGTGGTGCAGGCCATCGAGCAGATCCTCAACAACAACAACAGCAGCGGTGGCGGCGGCGGCGGCGGCGCGCACGGCTCCAAGACCGGGACGGACGAGACGTGGACGGCGGAGAGGGTGCTCCAGAGCGCACAGCAGGCTCCGCCGGCCTCTGCGTCCGGCACGGCCGCCCCGACGAGGCCCATGATCCCGGGAGCCATGACGCTCAGTAACCGCTCTGCGTTCTCCCCTCTGCAGCCGAACTCCCCGCACTTCGGCGCGACCCCGGCACCTACCCTCTGGGCACCCACCTGGGACTGAACCCACTGCGGCTGGCCTACTCCGCGCACAGCCGGGGCCTGGCTTTCATGACGCCCTACTCCACCACCGGGTTGATGCCCACCCTGGGCTTCAGACCCCCGATGGACTACGCCTTTAGCGACCTGATACGGGACAGGACGATGTTGCACAAGGAGCAGGGCTACGCCAGCGGCCTGTACGGGCCTCTGGTCAACAACACGCCGGAGAAACCGTGAGGAGGAGGCGGCGGGACTGAGCGCACAGAGACACGTTGCATTGTATTTGTAGCCACAAGTGTTGAATGTTTTGGCGAAAATCTGTGATTATGTTTGAGCTGCAGGCCGCTGTACATAATAGGATTATCTGGCTTGTAGTCAAATGGTCCGAGAGGGAAAAAAATAACTTACTTCTGTGTAATTCTCATAAATAAACTCATATGTTTGGCCCGAGAAAGTTTGGATGACATCCCCCACTTATGCTCAATGAAATAACGTGAAACAGATTCCAAGATATATCAAATAAAAAGAAAAGCCCAGCTATACAGCAACACTATATTATTGTGCTTTTATTATTATTTTTGAATGACAATTCTGCAGCAGGATTTAAAATAAAGTAACAAAGACTTGATTTATCAGCACATTTGCAGCTGGTTGTTCACAATCAAACATTTCTCTCACACACATGGAGTATGAAATGAGGCTAAATTAAGTTATTATAACATGTAGATTACGGATATTAACCCTATTTCCTGATGTACGAAGTCGAACTAATGATGTGTAAAAGTCATCCCTTTTTTTTCTCCTTTCTCTCCTCGTGTATTATTTCACTTATCTCACCTGTTTAGTTCATTTCCAAACCGCCTGTATTATATATTGCATTTGGTCATATGAAACTGCTATATTTGACTTTTCATTATAGTCGGCTCAAAGATTTTGTGACGAAGTGCTGGATCAAGTCGGTTCATCTTCAAAATGTTACAAGCTGTGCTGTCACATTGTATGAATATGCTGGAAATAAATGTTATTTTAAAGAAAAATGGGGAAAGTATCGTTATTTTTGCGTCCTGAACACACGTGACATGTTTTTATTTGGGAAGACGGCGTCAAACACGCAAACCTTCCAACATCTCTCAGGTATGTTGGCCTCTGCTGGACACAACGTGTTTGTGTGCAATAAGACAATAAAACACGGGAAGGTTTACTGATCAATCATGGAAACATGTAGTCTGTTTCAGATAATAACATGACGTTGAGACGAGATAAAAGGATGGATGGATGGATGGATAATTTTCACAAAATTGCACATACATTTATTCACTGACTGGATGAATAAAACCAAGAATCTCATTAAAGTAGACAAACATGAAGCCAGATGTATTTTGAAGGTTTTGTAGCAACAGGGATGTCGGCTTGAAGCACATATACACGTTTCATAAAGTGTGTTTGTTTTGGCATTAAATGACCTTTCATTAAAAAAACTGCTGACTGAGGATTAAATATATATTTTAAGGGACTTATGTTTTTATTTAGTTTTTCTTCCACTCGCTTTATTTTTGCATTAAAGCAGACCGACGTTGACTAGAGTGACAATAAAATATTTACTTTTAATCAGACCTTTTGGTTTATAGGCTGGTTCTTTTTTTTTTTTTTTTAAAGAAAACACAAAGAAACACAATTATTAGCTGAACTCATATATTAGTTTATTGTCTAAACATATTACAACATGAACTCACTCATTTTAGTATGAGGCACTCAAGACTGTGACGGTTTTAAAATGAACTTGATTCGTTTTGAAAACTGTTTATTTCCACAGAACAAAATCTTAAGTTATGAAATACATGTTTTAAATAACATTATTCTGTAAATAACAAGGTCCGACTGACGTCATGGTTTCACCGCCGAGAGAAGACTACACGTTCTTCAGCTCCTCAAGAGAAAGCTCCCTGTTTCGACGGAGCAGTGGCGCCACCTGCAGGCCAAACACTGTCAACACCATGCACTTCCTCCAAATGCGGTTTCGTTCCTGCGCCAATGAAATGTTAAACGCTGATTGGTTGAGCAATTTCTCCTTCTGACGCGTCACCCTGAAGGGAATCAGATGGGCGACAGCAGAACAGTTACCCACAGTCACCACTGACCACGCATTATTGGATTTTATAATAATGAAATCGAGTAAAAATAAATAATAATTATAATGACATAAATAATAATAATATAAATCATAATAATAAAAGTAATAATAATAAAAAAATATATAAAAAATATGATAATAATAACATAATAATAATAATCATAATAATAATTATTATTATATTTGCACTTAAAATATGTGAGGAGGGATGTAATGCTTTTAATGAAGCTAATTAGGCTCAATGATCACAGTTCACACCAGCGTCCAGTCTGCTCACGTGGGAGGGGTCGACTCCCTTCATATTGAGGCGGCTGGGTGTCACACATACATCGCCACTAGATGGCAGTGTTGCCTAACGAATGCCACATGCAGCGCTGCTGTAAAACCCAGCATCGTGCCTGACAGACGCCTGTATATAATAAACGGGGGGGGCTGTAGCTGCTTTCATTGCTTCAAAGTTTGGCCACGATCTAAATTCCCAACCGGAACCATCATCTGCGCAGGAAATACGTTTACTCTAAAACACGCCCACCGATTTCATGCGTTTGTTCCGCTTTGCGTCATAAAAAAAAAAAAAAAAAGCCAGCGCCACGATGTACGTCTGCAAGTGCGTCAACACCCATCACGCACATCTACGCTCGGATGTATCTTATTTGTGTGCTGCGGTGCATGCAGCGCCCCCTGCTGGCCACTCGTCTGCAAAGCAGCGGGTGAGAGCATTTCTGGCAAACCTGAACAGCGTTAGCATCGTTTGTTGCCTAATGAGGGAGATTCACGTGACTCACGCGGTCACGTGGTCCAAACAGCAGCAGCAACACTGGGAGGTAAACACCCTGGTTTGCATTGTGTGAGTGTGTTTAAGTCATATTGTTTAGAGTGTGGCATGTGGAAGTATGACAGATGTTTGACCTTTTGACCCCTGGAGTGTGAGGAAGAGGGGAAGGGAGGCGGGAGTGCTGCTCTGCTACAGAGAATCCACAACTCTGTTTTCTCTGTGTTCACTAATGAATAATTAGACACTGCTAGATAAATGGCCACAGGCTCCCAGAGTGCTGCAGACACAGAGAGAGAGAGAGAGAGAATCCATTTAGGTTATTACTCCATACATAAAAACCCATTTTCATTTTCAGAGTCGCTGTTTGGTTTACTGTCAGAATAACAAATAGATAACGGCAAAACAAACCAACATCCAGGCAAAAACAATTGTGCACATTCCGCACTGAATTTAGAGTCTTGACTCTTACAGCCTAATAAAGTCACAGTAAAATAAATAAACGAATAAAACTAAATAAATAAATAAAGCAAACAAAGCGCTACAGTATGCACATTGTTTTACGGCTTTGCTGACTCATCATTAATAGCGCTGCCTCAATAATACCAGTGTTAAAATCAAGACGGCTGCTGTAAACGGAGTTGAACTAATCCACAAACACTAGATATTAAATATCATTTAAAAACACTCCCCTGGGAGTGAAGGATGCTGGGAAGTTTCCCACCATGCACCGTGAGTGAAGGGTTTTGAAAACGTTGGTGGTCCCCGATGTCAAATAAAATGTCATAAAGTGTGCATGTGAGGGGTCCTGTTAGTGGTCTTGGTCTTGTTAGTGGTCTTGGCCTTGTGAAGGGTCTTGGGAGGGGACTTGTGATGGGTCTTGTTAGGGGTCTTGTTGTGGGTCTTGGGAGGGGCCTTATGATGGGTCTTGTTAGGGGTCTTGGTCTTGGGAGGGGTTTTGTGATGGGTCTTGTTGGGGGTCTTGGGAGGGGCCTTGTGATGGGTCTTGTTGGAGGTCTTGGGAGGGTACTTGTGATGGGTCTTGTTAGGGGTCTTGGTCTTGTTAGTGGTCTTGGCCTTGTTAAGGGTCTTGGGAGGGGTCTTCTGATGGGTCTTGTTAGGGGTCTTGGCCTTGTGAAGGGTCTTGGGAGGGGTCTTGTGATTGGTCTTGTTAGGGGTCTTGGTCTTGGGAGGGTCCTTGTGATGGGTCTTGTTAGGGGTCTTGGTCTTGTTAGTGGTCTTGGCCTTGTTAAGGGTCTTGGGAGAGGTCTTCTGATGGGTCTTGTTAGGGGTCTTGGTCTTGGGAGGGGTCTTGTGATGGGTCTTGTTAGGGGTCTTGGGAGGGTGCTTGTGATGGGTCTTGTTAGGGGTATTGGGAGGGTCCTTGTGATGGGTCTTGTTAGGGGTCTTGGGAGGGTCCTTGTGATGGGTCTTGTTAGGGGTCTTGGGAGGGGCCTTGTAATGGGTCTTGTTAGGGGTCTTGTTAGTGGTCTTGGCCTTGTTAAGGGTCTTGGGAGGGGTCTTCTGATGGGTCTTGTTAGGGGTCTTGGTCTTGGGAGGGGTCTTGTGATGGGTCTTGTTAAGGGTCTTGGGAGGGTCCTTGTGATGGGTCTTGTTAGGGGTATTGGGAGGGTCCTTGTGATGGGTCTTGTTAGGGGTCTTGGGAGGGTCCTTGTGATGGGTCTTGTTAGGGGTCTTGGGAGGGGCCTTGTGATGGGTCTTGTTAGGGGTCTTTGTCTTGTTAGTGGTCTTGGCCTTGTTAAGGGTCTTGGGAGGGGTCTTGTGATGGGTCTTGTTAGGGGTCTTGGGAGGGTCCTTGTGATGGGTCTTGTGATGGGTCTTGTGATGGGTCTTGTTAGGGGTCTTGGTCTTGTTAGTGGTCTTGGCCTTGTTAAGGGTCTTGGGAGGGGTCTTGTGATGGGTCTTGGGAGGGTCCTTATGATGGGTCTTGTGATGGATCTTGTGATGGGTCTTGTTAGGGGTCTTGGGAGGGTCCGTGTGATGGGTCTTGTTAGGGATCTTGTGATGGGTCTTGTGATGGGTCTTGTTAGGGATCTTGTGATGGGTCTTGTTAGGGATCTTGTGATGGGTCTTGTGATGGGTCTTGTTAGGGGTCTTGGGAGGGTCCTTGTGATGGGTCTTGTTAGGGATCTTGTGATGGGTCTTGTGATGGGTCTTGTTAGGGTCTTGGGAGGGGTCTTGTTAGGGGTCTTGGTCTTGTTAGTGGTCTTGGCCTTGTTAAGGGTCTTGGGAGGGGTCTTGTGATGGGTCTTGTTAGGGGTCTTGGGAGGGTCCTTGTGATGGGTCTTGTTAGGGGTCTTGGGAGGGTCCTTGTGATGGGTCTTGTGATGGGTCTTGTTAGGGGTCTTGGGAGGGTCCTTGTGATGGGTCTTGTTAGGGATCTTGTGATGGGTCTTGTGATGGGTCTTGTTAGGGATCTTGTGATGGGTCCTTGTGATGGGTCTTGTGATGGGTCTTGTTAGGGGTCTTGGGAGGGTCCTTGTGATGGGTCTTGTTAGGGATCTTGTGATGGGTCTTGTGATGGGTCTTGTTAGGGATCTTGTGATGGGTCTTGTGATGGGTCTTGTTAGGGGTCTTGGGAGGGTCCTTGTGATGGGTCTTGTTAGGGATCTTGTGATGGGTCTTGTGATGGGTCTTGTTAGGGATCTTGTGATGGGTCTTGTGATGGGTCTTGTTAGGGGTCTTGGGAGGGTCCTTGTGATGGGTCTTGTTAGGGGTCTTGGGAGGGTCCTTGTGATGGGTCTTGTTAGGGGTCTTGGGAGGGTCCTTGTGATGGGTCTTGTTAGGGATCTTGTGATGGGTCTTGTGATGGGTCTTGTTAGGGATCTTGTGATGGGTCTTGTGATGGGTCTTGTTAGGGTCTTGGGAGGGGTCTTGTTAGGGGTCTTGGTCTTGTTAGTGGTCTTGGCCTTGTTAAGGGTCTTGGGAGGGGTCTTGTGATGGGTCTTGTTAGGGGTCTTGGGAGGGTCCTTGTGATGGGTCTTGTTAGGGGTCTTGGGAGGGTCCTTGTGATGGGTCTTGTTAGGGATCTTGTGATGGGTCTTGTGATGGGTCTTGTTAGGGATCTTGTGATGGGTCCTTGTGATGGGTCTTGTGATGGGTCTTGTTAGGGGTCTTGGGAGGGTCCTTGTGATGGGTCTTGTTAGGGATCTTGTGATGGGTCTTGTGATGGGTCTTGTTAGGGATCTTGTGATGGGTCTTGTGATGGGTCTTGTTAGGGGTCTTGGGAGGGTCCTTGTGATGGGTCTTGTTAGGGATCTTGTGATGGGTCTTGTGATGGGTCTTGTTAGGGATCTTGTGATGGGTCTTGTGATGGGTCTTGTTAGGGGTCTTGGGAGGGTCCTTGTGATGGGTCTTGTTAGGGGTCTTGGGAGGGTCCTTGTGATGGGTCTTGTGATGGGTCTTGTTAGGGGTCTTGGGAGGGTCCTTGTGATGGGTCTTGTTAGGGATCTTGTGATGGGTCTTGTGATGGGTCTTGTTAGGGATCTTGTGATGGGTCCTTGTGATGGGTCTTGTGATGGGTCTTGTTAGGGGTCTTGGGAGGGTCCTTGTGATGGGTCTTGTTAGGGATCTTGTGATGGGTCTTGTGATGGGTCTTGTTAGGGATCTTGTGATGGGTCTTGTGATGGGTCTTGTTAGGGGTCTTGGGAGGGTCCTTGTGATGGGTCTTGTTAGGGATCTTGTGATGGGTCTTGTGATGGGTCTTGTTAGGGATCTTGTGATGGGTCTTGTGATGGGTCTTGTTAGGGGTCTTGGGAGGGTCCTTGTGCCTGAGCAGTCAGGTGAGGAGTATTGAACGTGGGACCCTCACTCTCTGCGTTAATAGCCAAACACCCTTGGATGGTATTGATTCTCTCGTTCCAATCCATCCTTGGAAGGGTCCTTTCATCATTCTGCATCCCGGAGTGCCCTTCACTGACCCCACCCCCACGTATCGCCTCCTCTTCCTCTTCCTCTCAAGCCTTCCTCCCGTCACATGGGCCCTGCCTTTCACAAACCCAAACCTCTGTTTTCCTGTAGTCTGTCAACAAGGTTTTCTGACCTGAACACAGAATCTGTTTTTTTATCAGTTTTATAAAATAAATGTAAGATGGAAAAAGCGGTATTTGGCTCTATAGAGTCAATGCCTTATCTCATTTATTATTAAATGCATTTTTATGGTTTGTCCTCAGAGCCTCCATGATGCAACCATCCTCCACGTTATGGATGTTTCCAAGAGACAGCAGAGGACGGAAACCTGTCCACCGCTCTGAGGCTCAAGGATGCAGTCTGCAGCTGTCAAGGAACTCCAGGTAGAAATGGTCACATGACTTCACTGTCACCACTCCAACAACCTCTGTTATCTCATTGAACCACTTGTTAGCAACACACATTTTTAAGACGCATAAAAGCTCCAAAATTCACAAAAATAATATTTAATGATATATTTTATATCGTAGAAAAAAATCCCTGTTAATATCTATTCATTTCATGTTAAACACAGGCCTTAAATCAGGCATGTGACCAAAAAACCCACTCAAAAAAAGAACGTTTTCAAGATGAGGGAACCAGGAAGTGCATGACTCATTCCTGCAGCACTATGTGGACTACAACTGTGCCCAGATAGACCTACGTGGGGTCTGTGTTGGGCCTCAAAGCTCCCATCATGTACAGCACAACAGAAACAAAAGGATTATGACTATATTTTGAAACAAGACCCCTCTAGAAGATTACTAAATAATGTTTAAATATTGTATATTTAAACAGGTAAAATGACAAAAAAAAGATGGTACAGATGATCAACTTTTGCCAGAACCAGCTGACATTTGGTCTGATGACATCACAGCTGCCTGGTTACCCTGGAGATCACTTTTAAACCCAAAACAGCACACAAACGGTTGATATATAACCAAACTAGTCCCTTCCCTGCTCAGTTTGTCCTCAAGTGGCTCACCCTGCTCCCATTATTAGCTCAGCTGACTGTAAAATGGTAAAAAAAAAAATTAAAAAAAATGGTAATATACTAATGTTAACAGGCGCAAAGAGACCAGCAGCAGTTGCCAGCGAGTTATCTGTACCCTGCGAGTACCCAGATGGCCTGTGTGTATTTATAGTGTGTTGGTTAAATCTGCTGCTGTTGGAACTGCAAACGCCACGGGCTCCTTCTTTCTGTGTGGCAATTAAACGCCACACAGCTGATGTTGATGAGAAAAAACACAACAACAGAACGAAAGAAAAAAAACACCTTCAAAATGTTTTTAAGAGCAAAGGAATGAAGACTTTTGATTCAGGATGGTTCTACTTTTCTTCAGCAGCGACAATGAAGTTAGTGGGGAAATTAGTGGGGGGGGGGGGCATCGTGGGCGGTGTGCACGTGGTTGGCATGGAGTTCTTGGAGATGCTTCATATGAGTTTTAAGGATAAATGGGCATCAAGCTGTGCCGACACAGCACGAGCACACTTAATCTCCTCAAGTGGAGAGTGTCAGTCAACGCTGCCGGGCCAGATAAGGTGCGATGGAATGTGGGAGCGAGCCTTCCGTCGGGTTGTGTGTGTGTGACTTCCGGTCGTGTGTTTTGCATGCATGTGTGTTCAAACACCTCCAGGAGGAGGAGCACGTCTCTCCTCTTTACCTTTAACTGTTGCCGTGAACCTGGAAATGTTAAATTTAGAAACTCTCTCCAGGAATTGTTTGATCACCTCTCCCACACACAAGCCTTGCACATTATTTAATGTTTCTCCTTCTTCTTCTATTTGTTGTTGATTGTGAAGTATTAGCGGCGTGTGTGTGTGTGTGTGTGTGTGTGTGAGCAGCTAAATGTTTAGCGACATCCGACTGACTGACAGAAGTAGGTCTGCGTGGAAGCAGCTCTTCCTCTCTGGCTCTTTTCCTGTTGAGATCTCCTCCTTCAACATCTCCCTCAGCGATCACCAGGAGATTTTCCACTTCTCTTCTTCTCCATCCGTCTGTTTCTCCTCCTTCTCCTCCTTCTCCTCCTTCTCCTCCTCCATCCATTCATCCTCAGCCTTCCTTCCCTTCCCTTTCTTTCTTTTTACTTAGTGTTTGCAGCCTCCCTGCTCTGAGTGAGAGTCATCAAATGAAGATTAAAGACGCTTCTGTTTCCACTGACAAGCACACGCCCACACACACACACACACACACACACACACACACACACACACACACAAAACCATCTATATGCACATACACACAGAGATACAAGCATACATGCTGAAGTACACATGCAAAAACTTTCATGCACACACACACACACACACACACACACACACACACACACACTCACACACACACACACACACACACTCGCCCCCTCGGGAAACCTTACACAATTATGGCTAGAATGGGATTCATTCTCAGCCTTCAACAACTCATTAACTGCATATTGCAAATCGTACGTTTCAGCAGAAAGCATTGATGAGGAACAGCGAGAACCGTGGCTTTGGGAGAGGCCGGCATCATTTTAATGTGTGTTCAGAATGTATTAGCATATCACATAGAGTAGTACACTGTATGTACTGTATATTATTCATGGAGGGATTGAGAAGGAATGACAACAGGGCTTTTTTTTTCTCTAAAAAAAAAGACCTGCAGGTCAAATATTTGTAAATGTTGAGCCTTTTTTTAAAAAAATCTACATTAAATCCAAAGTATGTATCTTATTCTAACATTCCAGCTGTTAAACACTAATACACCCATATAATAATAAGACACATAAGGGTAAAATACATGCAGTTGTTGACGCTTTCTGGTGCCGATTTGCCAGCAAACTGCACCAAACCAAGAACTAAGTAGGTTAATGTAAACCATAAAGAGTGTTCCCAGTCTGATCCTGCGTACCGACTACACTGGTCTGTTGGCAATTAAAACATTTGCCGAAGCATATATTGTCATTCGGTTGTCCTTGGCTTTTTGCATAACAAACACCAGATCACTTGCGAGCGGCGAGGAAAGACGAGTGCAGCAATTGAAACAGGAAAAGCAGAATGTATCCCCATCTCTGGATCCTCCCTGTGTTTGTCTCCGTGATTGTTGTTTGAGAGGTTTTTGGGGAGTTTGCTTAGCGGGGTTTGACTGGGGAGAGAAGTTTGCGGTTTGAGAGCAGAGAGAACGAGAGCGGTGCAAAGGTGCAGCTGCAGCAGGCTCAGCTGATACGTGACCAGCTCATTAAAGTTTCATTGGCTCTTTGTTTCCCCTCGGGTTATCCTTCACAGACCAGGTACTCTCACTCAGTGCCCACGCATGTGTGCGAGCGTGTGTGTGTGTGTGTGTGTGTGTGTGTGTGTGTGTGTGTGCCTCCTGTGACACACCCTTCTCAGTCGTGCTGTAACAAAGAAATGTTGTCTCTCAAACGCACACAATGGAACAAACACGTTTATTTATTCCTCGTATTTGTGTTGCGCCCCAGCGACTGTTTTAACTGATGAAAGCACGCAGGAGTAAAATGGAAACGCAACACACACACACACACACACACACACACACACACACACACACACACACACACACACGCAGCTGATGAGCCACTGAGTCTCAAATTAGCACTTTGTTTCTTGCTGGTGCTTTAATTGAAGATGGAAGATGAGTTAGGTTAATAGCGTTGTTAGCGCAGCTTGGTGGAGCAGGAGGGGGATCCCCCTACCTTCTCTTTAGCGCCACCATGAGGTTGACAGTTTGTCTTTTAGTGACATCTTAACAGCCATTGGATGGATTTACAGTTAACCCACATGGCTACGCTGATTAATCGCACCAATGTTGGTGGTGATGCTTTAACTTTTCCCTTTTGTGCCACCAGCAGATCAATTAGTGTACAAGATGCATTCATGTTCTCCAGAGGATGTATCCTAATGACTTTGGTGAGACGATCCCCTGACTTTTCCTTGGATGCCGCCAAAGGTTGACATTTGTGGGGGGTTTTTCCCGCTTTGGTGATCCTGTCGCTTTACATAGTGCCATAAGCAAAAGGTTATTTTTGGTTTATGACCAAATATCTGCAACACATCAGCGGGAAATATTGGTGAAAATGGTAAAAAGTAGGTGTTTAACAACAGCATGTTAGCATTTAGCTCACAGAGCTGCTGGTCTTTGTCTTGTTAACGTATGAGAATCATGATTTATCAGAGAGAACCTGCGTCTGACTGAGTGAAAATAATCGTGCACCAAAGACAGTAACTCGTTTTCTGCCAAATTGGCAAAAAAAACATATAGATTTATTTCCATCGTTACCATCAAAGAACAAGAAAACAGTCGAACATGACGAGCTGCTGGATGGGCTTCTTTCACCGACTCCATCACGTGGTGTGTACTTGCTTAGGTAATAGTGTGATTTAATTAGGGCGTTGGAAAAAAAATCTCCTCTGGGCCTTGGCAAGCTCTACATCGTCCTCAAGGGTATGTGATGATTCAGACGCGGAGCCAAGAGTTCTGTTTTTGCGAGACAGGTGTTACTAGACAGATCATTATCAAACTGGCGACGTCCTCCTCCGACGCGGCGCTCAAACGGGTGTCAAGTGCAGCACAGATGCTGATGTAGGCGTTGCTGGTGCTGGTTTAGAGCTGAGAACAAACACACACACACACACAGTACTACACACACCGACGCAGTAGCAGAAGAAGAAGAAGAAGAGTGATAAATTATGTTGTTTTGGTCTGTGGATCTTTGTAAATTGAACTGAGGGGGGGGGGAAAAAGCGAAGATAAGAGGAGGAGAAGTGAGAAGAAGACAGAGATGAAGAGGAGAAAAAGAGGGAAACTGGGTCAGGCAGGAGAGTGAGGAGGTGGGGCAGAGGGGAGGACGGGACTGGAGAAACATTATTGACACCCCCACCCCCCCTCCAGCATCCACCCCAAGTCTCTGACCAGCAATTACACCCCTCCAAATTATGATCTATACCGGCGGAGTGGATCTGACCACGGATGGAGATAGATGGCTATAGATTGAACTCTCTCTCTCTCTCTCTCTGTCTCTCTGTCTCTCTCTCTCTCTCCGGTTTGCGATGGAGACAGATGGCGCGGGGCCCTTGGCCTCGGCCCCTGCAGATTGATTATTGATCAGGAGGACAGAGATGGATCGAGGGGTGGAGAGGACACCGAAGAGCGGCGAGAGGGCGGAGGTGGAGAAGTGGGAGGATTTCAAGGAATTTATTAGTTAGGAGCTACGGGGACGGCGGGAGGAGGAGACCAGGCCGAGTTTTGTGGGTAAAGGCAAAGGTTTTCTTTAGCTCGGCCATCAACCTTGAGAGGGAGCTATCGACCACGCTCCGGATTTATAGCCAAAATCTGAAGTGTTTTGGATTCGGCTCAGGATTTCCAAGTTGCAGCTCATTCTTCATCACTCACTTTAAATAGATGGTAATCATCTTCACGGTGGGCAAATGCTGCAGATGTTAAAAGAGCAAACTTTTCATGAATGAAGAGAAATAACTTCGAGAGTGGGCAGTCCTGGGATTCACTGTGCAGATAAGGAATCATCCAGACTTTCTCTTCTTGTTGGATGTATGAAAACGGCACCAAAGTCACACTCAAAGCGTCTACTTATCAAGTGTGAGTGGAGGCCGGGTTTGTGTGAGTGGTTGCCCCCGGCGTTGCCAGTGTGTGGGGAAGGTGAAACTGTCTCCCCCTGCCAGACAGATGGCTATCAGCAAGGCTCCAGAGAGTTGAGTGCTGCTTTACAGCGGAGCCAAGAGGTTAAGCTGCAATCTTCACTGTCTTCGCTCTTATTTTCCCCTCAGTCGCTGCACCTTTCATCTTCTCTGTGTGTGTGTTTGTGTGTGTGCTCATTTACTCCCTTTGCACTCCAACAATATGTGTGAATATCAGTGTGCGTGATAAAGGAGCAGAAGGAGGCTGTTGGCTGGTACGCGTCAGTGTGCTGGAGGCAGATACTGGAGGAAATAAACGACATGCAGGCGGCTGCCCAGCTCAAAGTTTACACTGGGTGCCATCACTGATGGCAATTCCTGACTGTTTGTCCTCCCGAGTCAGTCTCCCGATAGCGCGTGAAATAGTCACGGAATTGAAATCTAGTGATTCGTGGAGAAGGACACGTCATTTCCATTTTTTTTTTCTGGTGTCACGCAGCAGGAAAACAATGGAAAGTCAACACTAAAATGAAATGCGAGCTGGTGTGATGTTGAATATTGAGGGAGAGCGTTTTTTGTTTTGCCTGAACCGAACGTTCATTTTGTTATTTAATTGAATTCATTAAAAAATGTGCATGAACACAAATCAATAGATTCAAATTATGTGACTTTAAATGAAAATGATTGTATTCATCTTTCAACATTTACTTAAGTCCCCACAAACAAACCATTTTCTATAAAGTCCTAATTTCAACTTTGTTCTTTCTCTTCTGCCTCTATTTTTCTTCTTCTCTCTTGATTTTCAAGGTGCTTCCAACACGTCCATTTGTACTCCGGCAGCCCCCCAGGCAGAGTGGGAGTAGTGTCCCAGGGGGGAAGCGTCTTTGTGGGCTTCAGGGAGTGGGAGGACCAGGAGGATGCAGGGTGTTCGATCTGCCCTCTGGAGGCTTTATTTAGCCACCAACAGCCCGAGGGAAAGCTACTAAATTAGGAATTGCCTGTGTCTGTTTTTGTTAACGATTTATGCTGGAAATTTTAGTTAGTGAGGTTTAATACTAATTTAGCACAAATTCATCATCACTATCATTGCAGCACACGGGTTGTGGTTGGAGTTTTTCACTTGCAGAACACGCACCGTCTGATCAGGGCCTCATGAAGCACTCATTACTCAAAGGCAGAGGTTATTCTATTCAGAATCACTCTCTGTTATATTACTTGAAATCCTCGTGACATTCCGATAGCCATCAATACATTAAAGTCCCAGTCGGCAAGTCTGGCGGATTTTGAATGTTTCCAACTCTCACGCTCCTCCCCCACGACCACCGAGCTCCTCCCCCACGACCACCGAGCTCCTCCCCCTCGACTTCCTGCCCTTTGAAATCATTTAGACCACGCCACCTTTGAAACGCGGGTCCGATGTTGACTCTGGTTTCATCACGGGCAACGTCGCCATCTTTCTTTTTGTCCTTCTTTTCCACCGGTGTTTTCTTTTCCTTGGTTGTTTTGGACCTCCTCGTTTCAGTTTTTAACGAGGAATTGGAAGCTTGTTGCTACTTCCCTCCACCTCCCCCCTGTGATAGTGGTACAACCCGAGGGGGAGGGGCTCTATGTGTGCACGAACACAGCCCTGCGTGCCGATTGGACAGGATGATCCGGGCTCTGTCGGATCTTTGCAAAACAAACAACAGGCTCTACGTGCACGTAGAGGCACGCTTTTATTTCTAAAACTGGATGATTTATGTTGTTCTATCGGAGCGTTGTGTCGGCTTCAGTGAATATGATCAAAAACATGTTGCAGACTGGGACTTTGAACATGAGTCTGAACAAAGGAACGGGACTTTTGTCAGTTTGCAGACTGTCGTCAAAGTCAAAATCATCGTGAATATTTTGATTCTGTTGTCGAAGCCACTGATCTCGAGCACTCTTTAGCTTCTGGGATTTAATAGGTCTCAACATAGTCAATTTGTAGTTAGAAATAGCGTTCAAAGTCTTTTTTCTTAAATGACCATCAACCTAATAGTCCCAATAATTTAGTGAAATAGGTAAGCTTGTTTCTGCTGCCCCCAAGTGGCAGAATTAGTTGAAGCAGGTTTGAACCGAGCAGCAACAACATTAACATTTGATAAACTCACCCATTTAAATTATATTAACGCTTCCAGTTGAGGGCGTGGCCTCTGAGTGACGCCTCAGCTCCACCCACAATCCACCTCTGCTTATTTCTGTTGCCACGCTGGACAAAGTGTTGCATCAACATAAATTCACGGGACCATGGAACGCGAGTGCAACCACACATCTCCATATAGTATTTATAACATAATAGTTGCACTTCCCCACAGCCCAACACAAGCTGGTAGACCAGCTCTCTAAGATTTAGCCGGGTTGTGTAATACATCCCGACGTTTAGCAAGTTTGCGGCGTTAAAAGGCTGCTTTCAGCCACATTACACATGCACAGCTCCAGGATTGACTGTGTGGCAGTGGGGTTAATGAAGTTTCTCTCCGCTACGCCACAGAGAAGAATTATCTAGTGAAGCGGGAGATGTCTGGCTCTCTTACTGAGTGTCAACAAACAGTGGGGGAGTCCTCCATAAACGACAAGATGTAGCCGGCCATATTTAGCTGCATTATGCTGCTGTCTCACCAGCGTTTGGTGGCAAAGTAATCAGTCTCAGCACACCAGCGAATGAGTGCAGAAAGCGAGACTGTGTGTGTGTGTGTGTGTGAATCACACATTCATATACATAAACATCCGCCGCGGAGTTTCACCAGGATACGGATACACACCAGCAAACACGTGCAATCACACTCATAAATACATACAAATAACTTGGCTGGTCGGCTTTTAAAAAGTTCCCCATCCCTCAGATCACAGTTGGGGGTGCATAGATTCTCCCCGAGTCACTGCAGTCAGTGAAGGATGGAGGGAAATTGTGCAAATTAGGTGAAGAGAAGAAGAGGATGAGACCGCACGCCGCAGAATGCGAGTATAAAAGAAGTGTGAAATATCCTCGAGGCCTCCTGGTGTATCAAAGAGCAAGGCCAGCTGTGTGTTTACTAGCTTACCAGCATCAACAGCACACACACACACACACACACACACATAAGCAAGATAATCGCTGAGGAAATCTCTCTCCGTCGCCTTCCATTTAAAATGGATAGAATTTCTGTTGCTTTAAATATGGAGATATAATTCCCATGGCAAGAAATGCAGGAATATGTGGAGAGACACTGCGAGAGGTGTTTCCAGGGATGTGTGTGTGTGTGTGTGTGTGTTGTGTGTATTGATGTACATGCTATCAAGAGTTTGTTGTGAAAGAAATGTTTTATTCACTTTTCCCCTCCTGATGTTCCTTTCTGAGAAACTGTTTTTTTTTCTGTTTACTGACAGACAACAGGCCTGACCTGAATGTGTGTGTGTGTGTGTGTGTGTGTGAGAGAGAGAGGGAGAGAGAGAGTAAACATTTGAATCCAAGCACATAATGATGGACAGAATACAAGAAGAGTGGGTGCAGGTTTGTGTGTCTAAAACCTGTTGTTGTGGATCTGAAGTGACATCCCTTTTAAGTCTTTGCAGGGGGGGATGGAGAGTGTAGTGGTGTGTGTGTGTGTGTGTGTGTGTGTGTGTGTGTGTAGGGGCGGAGGGGAGACACATTCCTCGCCCATGTTTGATGTGAGTTGTGGTGTGGTGTGTTAAATATATGGCTCCCTGTGAAAAAGACAAATGCTTTCCTCTTTTGAAAACTGTGTGTGTGTGTGTGTGTGTGTGTATACATGCTACTCACACACTGTTTGGAATAACAAATTCACAAATAATTAGTGTCCTAATGTGAAACCCAGTGCATCCATTAAAAAAAGAAAAGAAGAAAAAGAAAACCCCCTGTCGTTCATCTCGAAGAAAATAGATTTTGTTTTGTGGGGTTAATATTTCTGACCCACTGTCATTTATGAGTCAGTAGTAAAACATAGCTGGACCTGTAATAAGATGTATGATGTTGTTAGAGTAGATGTAAAAACACATTTGTCTGATGAATATTCAACATTTTCCAATAAAACAAAACCTGCCCGTCGCAGCAGCTACGACAAATTGTCAGCGAAGGTTTGCAATTCATCTGCACCCAATGTCACATGGCCATGTGCCCCTATCACACAGCGTAATGGAGACTCCTTAGCATCGGTGAACACGCTCTTCAAATCCTAATATAAAGGTTTTTTTTTTTTCAAATCTCCCCCCTCGTTTCCAGCCACCTCTCCCTCAATCTCCCGTCTCAAAGGTTGACAGTGACGAATCACCTTGATGGAAGTCTGCATCGCCTCACCGGTGTCAGTACCCAAACATGGGGATGACAATCCTCTCAGTCGCAGCATCTTTGTCTCCCTCCCTTTCTGCTGGATCTCTTTCTTTCTCTTTGACTCCAGCTCTTTTTTTTTTTCCTCCCTCTCCACTTCTCTTCTGTCTCCACGCCGCTGCCGTGGAGGGAGCGGGGGGGAGAAACGGGAGGTGGAGATGCTCCTCTGAATAAGAATTTAGGAGGAGCTCGATATTGTCTGCAAGCTTGATGAAAGGAGGGGAGAAGAAAGACTGGGGGACTCAAGGAAAGGGTGAGCAGAATAGAAGAAAGGGGTAAAAATAAATTGTGAATAATGTATATTGCTGGCCTCCTCGCGCTTTGCTGTTTAATACCGGCCTAAATCCCTCAACTTCTCGTAAAAACTTCAACAATTTCGCAGTCGAGTAATCTTCCGATTTAATAACCTTAAGCTTCCCTAGCTCCATAAATCTGACGTTCTTACGCCTTCCCTCCCCAACCTCGCTCTCCCCTCCTCGTCCGCCCTCCTTCCCTCCCTCATTCCAAGCCTCTGTGCATTTTATCTCCATAATAGCACAAAGCGGCGCGAGCAGCCTCGGTGGGTGAGATAAGGGAAATTCCTGCCCGTATTTTAATAGCTTCGCTCAGCTATCTCTTCCTACCAACTCCTCAGGAGCTGCCAGCCGGCACACTCACCTTGGACGCAGCACCCAGAGGAGAATCCTACAGAAAGGCACGGCTGCTGAGCGCCTGGTGTGTGTGAGTGTGTGTGTGTGTGTGTGTGTGTGTGTGGGAGGGTGTGTTTGTGAGTGTGACAAGGAGAGTGTTGGGTGTGTTCATGTGGAGGTGTATGCCTGAAACTATGTCCGTGTGTGTGTGTGTTTGCATTTTATGTGTGTTTTTTAGAGTCCAGGTGACAAATGTTGCTCCAGTTTGACTCACCTTTGACCTTCCACAGAGCTGTACATTTGATTTTTTACTCTGCTGAATAGGAAATCCCAAAACAGCCAAGCTGAATCTCAAATTACATTTGTTATCAATATTTATTTAATCAGGCTGACGACATCCAATATCTATTTTAACACATTAGTTGTGCATCGTTATCCTTTGCCTAGCTACAGCACACATGTGCATGGAGCGCTTCATGTTGCTCCAGCCCAGTAGAGCTAATTACGTTTATATTGGACATAAAGCTGCGGCCCACTCACTCCCAGTGCCAATACTCTGTTAAAAATGCAGGTCGTTGCATTATTGAGCCCCTTCAGACCCGTCGACACTCTGCAGATGTGTTGACAGTTGACAACTGTGAGAAAAATGGACAAATGTGTGAGACACGCCCACCGTTTGGCTTTGGAAAAAAAAAAATCATACCGTCACCACGACCCTGATCTACAAATAAACCAGAATAACAGCAAGAATAAAACATGAAATGATGCAGATGCACTGGAGAGCTAGCATAATGCTACTGCTAGAAACATTATCATTATTATGAACTCTTTTTCTCTGTATTTTTTTGAACATTAAAAGTATTTAAATACGTTCCAACATAGGTCCGCTTTAAAAAAAAGGTTGGTAAAACCATAAACACACCTTACACCCACACCACGCCCTTATTTAACCCTCAGAGCAACTGATGTAGTGTAAAGTGTGTGTGTGTGTATGTGTTTGATGGTCCAAAACCCATCCACAAAGACATTTTGTTGGATGAGTCATTGGTCATGTGACTCCTTTTCCTTCGCCTAATAGAGGGGTTCGATACTTGAAGACGGAACTTTATTTTGAAAAGACACCCATGCATGTAGCAAGCAAACATGCTGTCCAGTGGTGTAGTGGTGAGGTGGGTGTCCTGCTCCATAGATGGGTGGTTACAGAGGAGGAAGTGGGTATTCTCTTCTACAGGGGTGATTCTAGGAACGGAGCTTCACCCAATGATCCAAAAAAAAAAATGTCCCCCCACTTTTTTTAAACAAAAATCTGTACATTTTCACGTTATTTTGGACTATCATTCCCACATTTGGGAATGAAGAACATCAGACGTTTGGGGAAATCACTGTGACTGGAAATCTTACTTGAATGCTGAGCCAAAGAGCCATCACTTGGTTTTACAAAGTACTACAAATGATATTGTATTAAAATGAAAAGATAATGAGGTATAAAGCGGGTGAACGGGGCAGGTGGGAGAAAGAGGGAGTACCATACCATGATGCAGTTGTTGCTGTTGTATTTTCATGTTAGAATAATAAGTTTAAAGTATCCCATAAGTACTGTCGATGGTTTTTTGACCATGTTTAAGTTCGTCAAACACAGATTTTTGCGTTATTTATATAGCATTTAGGCTATCTATGCAATATTTTAGGGGTGCTAAAGCCCTAAAAACGGGGTAGATACACCTATGCTCTCCTATATATTCCAATGGCTTTCTTGCTGATAGATGGGTGTACTGTAAACCTCCAGAAACAGAGGTGGGTATACACCGTATACCTTCGTACACCCTCCACTCCACCCCTGATGCCGTCCCTGATATGTCCAAATCGGACGCTCCGAAATCACCACCGTGACCCGGCTCCATCTGCAGCAATACCGCCGCCCAACCAGTAGGAGTCGCTAGCGCAGTGACAACAAAACGATCCCTCGGTGGCTTCACACCTACACCGCTAATCGTCTTTGATTGAGCTCCAAACCAAACTGGAACCGCTCTGGGAATTATACATTTAAAGAGTCAAGGACGCAGACATCATTTTGATTTTTTTTTTTTGCTCTCGCGAGCCGAGCCAGGACGAAAGCAAAACAGTGCATCGTCCCAACAGAATCAGCCGGTAATGGCATTGTTACCTCCGGGGACCACTTAAAGTAAAACCAGCACCTGTTTTTGGGGTCCGGGAACTTAATTCAATTTAATCTCTTGCTCTGAGAAATTAATGGAATCATCAGAGACAAATTGTGCTTTACTTTTTTGGCACTGTAGCTGATGTTATTATCTGGAGTGCCTTGCTGTAGGTGGACAGGTAAACGACCTGCTGAGGGGATTTAGGATTTAGGATTTAGGACAGGGGACAAAAAACAAGAGCTGCTGTGGGAATCAAACCTGCAACCGCTGGAGTTCTTTGTATGGGAGGCTTGATTTGGGGGTCTACATTATTCACCACACGCCAGTGTTTAAAATACACGTCTGCATGTTTATAACGGTTATACCTTCATGTACTGTAGGTGATATGGATTCTATTTACCTATACTAATTAACACTTCAAAGGGAAAAGATTTAAAATTTGCATTTTACTGTCAGGAAATCCTATTACATTGTTTTGATGTGCGCCTGCCAGGAATGAGCTCAGCACACAAAAGCCAACCGAGGTGTTTAGGAATATTAGCATCTTCTGTCTGAAAAATTCCTGACACAACTATTCTTGACAACAACTGCGGGATCTTTGGGAAATAAAAAATTAAAAAAAAAAAAAAAAAGAGATAGAGAAGAGGAACGGACTCAATTCCAACACACCAGGAAGTGTGGGCTGCTGCGTTCTGATAGGCTGGTTGCCAGCGAGTCAGAGTGACAGAGAGCGGTGCTCACACACTGCGATGACACAGCCAGCCAGAGATGCTGTGGGATCACTGACACACACTGTGTGTGTGTGTGTGTGTGTGTGGCATGAATTTGTATAAATATGCATTTGTGAATGTGAACATATTTTTATCATGCGTGTGCATGTGCAACGTCGCTCTAAATGCTTTTTCTCGGTGTAAGCAAGTGTGAGTGTTGTCATTAATATTTCCATCCGGGTGAACTTGTGTGTTCTCGTTCCAGTGTAACTCCACAGGAAACACACATCTAACGCAGCACAAACACAACTTCATACTTAAATGCACCGCTTTTAGCTGTTTGCCCAGAACTGGTGAGAATTGGAGGGAGATCCAGAGAAACACAGAAGCCGAGGCAACAAAGATTTAGAGTCTGTTGGGACGCCAGATTTTAAAAGCAGGCCACTCACCACTACACACACACACACACACACACACACACACACACACACACAATCCTGCACCAACACACACACCTTTCACGACATGTTTACATCCTCACTTTGAGTGAAAGGATGAAGCACTTCTGACAAGCTGCTTGCTCCAGTGTTGTGTAAAGACTGAACCGTGATGTGTGTTCATGTTGAATGAGGATACGTGTTTGTTTGTGTGTGTGTGTGTGTGTGTGTGTTTGTGTGTGTGTGTGTGTGTGTGTGTGTGTGTTTGTGTGTGTGAGGGGAGTTGATGTGGGAAGAGGGGGTTATGGACTGAAGAGTGAAAAAGAAAGAAGCAAAAGGAAAAAATGGGGAACTGGGGAGGGATTAAATGCTGACATTCTGCAGTTCTCAGCACCCCGAAATACACAACCACTTCTCCCCCCCCCCCCCCCCCTCTCTCTCTGGTTTGGCAGAATGCTCTGGAAATTTTGGGGAGAGAGGATTTGCCTGTAAGTCACTCAGCTTTTATGTAATAGCCGTTTGCAGCGTTCCGGGGAGGCATCTGTGGAGATGCGACTGAATCGGGGAGCGAGCCGGACTGCTCCGCCGACTGCAGCTGCCGGGGCTTGTTACAGGAAGAAGGTCCCAGAGAGTGGGAGAAAGGGGGGTGGGGGGGGGGGGGGGGGCGACACTGTGAAAAGCCATGATTTCAAAGAGGAAGACTGGCTGGGAGATCGTCATGTGGATGCAGACCCACTATGTAGCCTTGGCATAAACTAAGATTGAGGCTTTCTAATAGTTTTTTGCCTCCTGTCTAGAGCGGTGCTATTCCAAGCTGATGTGTTAGGGTATGAACAGGTGACTTCTTAATATATATATATATACACAGTATATATTCTCAATCTTTGTGCAACCTAAAGTAAACAGTAAACAGGGCTTGCAGTGTCTCAAAGCCAGACATTGTGTGGATCTTTTTCAATTATACTGTATTTTATCTGCAGACATATCATGAATATCTTATTATTTTACAGCTATTAGTCTGTTTTTACAAGAAGATGCACATATGGGCACTGGTTGGAGCAAGAAATGATAATAGGTCATGCACTTTTGGCTGGCCAACCCAACCAAATGGCCTTTAATTGGTTAATTGGCCGCAGTACTACGGGTTCAGTCTTATTCCACCTATATGCATTTCTTAGCATCAGTTATGAATACAAACCAAAACCACTTTCAGAATACTCCCTCTGATCTACAAGGCTTTCGATGATCTCATATCACTCTGAAGTGTTCTTTTGATTCAAGAGGCTCATACCTGTTAGTAATTAGCAACTTCACTTTTGTGATTGTATTGATTAGAATCACTAATGACTGCCTGTGTGTCTGTGAGCATATGCTTGTGTCTGATGTTCGTAGGCCATCTGTAAAGTGTGCAGAGATGGTTGGTGATGAACCGGAGTCCTCACTGCCATGTCTATGTCCACAAACATTTGCTGAGGGTCTCTGTCTCTCCACCCTCACGTCCCCTCCCTGTGTTTGTCCTGGACTTTTCCAGTCCCTGTCATGCCACACATGCCCACTAGGTGCCCTCGCTGTTTTCCCTTTGCTGTCACCTGATCAGTCTGCCTGCACACCTGGTCTCAATTGGTCATTAAGCCAATGTATAAAGTCCCAGGTTCCTTTGTTGAGCTTTTAAAGTGTCTGAGTTGCTCCATGGTGTCCCAACTTGTTCCACTTGGTTTCTCCCAGTCTGTTTGCTAACTGTTCACCCCTGAAAACCTTGTGGATTTGTCTGCCTGTTCTGACTGATGTCCCACTGATCAACCGTAAGCCTGTTCATTGACCTCCAAGTAAACGTTTGAATTTCTCATTGTACTTTGAATTGTTACAAAACACCCATAAACACATGGAAATTTCACCTGCAAGAACAGCCAATATTTAGAAGGGAATTAATATTTAAATGATCATACCAGTCTGATTCTGATTTATCTCCATTAGCAGAGATTTCACATTCTATTTATTTATTTTGTGTGCATCAGAGTGCACTTTAGTAGAGCTCAGCTTACCTGTTTTGACTGCCGTTTCCTGCCATTCAGGATGAAAATTGTAAAAACACTCTACTAGTCGCTGGGTTTATGTGATTCAACCTTGTGAAAAACATCACGTTTATTATATATTTTTTAATCTAGCATTAAAATTCGCGCATTGATATCAAATCACATCTTCGTTCGGAACGTGAAGCAGGTTATGGGTGCACTTGTTTTTACGCTGCTTCCAGTTTACGTAAGTGGCCCGGGTGGAGCTAGCCGGTTATATCAAGTTCAAGAGAATCTCATTTTTGGCGTACGCCGACCTAAATAACAAGCACACACTCTCGGCTCAAGGAGCACGTGTTCCCGCTGGCTGCATCCCATTGGTCAGCCAGTTCTCTGGCTGGCTCTGATTGGACTTTTTAGCCAGGAAGCGGCGGGACAAACAAAGCTTGGTTTACGATCCACAATTCAGTGTAGAGAAGAAAATACTGATCAGAGAACAGCTTCACTACATGTCGAAGTATGAATATGAGGAAGACGTGCTGGGAGAAGTTGAAAATGAATCATTTATGGCGCGAATATTGCACCGTATAAAGCTCGGACTTCCAGCCAATCGTTGACCTTCTTTATGCTTTAGCCCCGCCCTCTGAGCTGCCAATCACAATAGAGCCAAGACAGCCGTTGGGCCGGCGACGCCATGAAAATAGATTCTGACAAGAACTGAATTTCAAACTGGAATTTTAGCTTGAATGAGGATTTTAACGACGAGGTGAGTTTTAACGAAGCTCGGCAAACGTTTTCTGGTACATTCTGTAACCTTTATTGAATCTGGACAAAACGTAAACAAACATGGCCGAGGTTTATGTAAGCTAGGTGGCCAATGTTGCCATGGACATGACCTTAAAAGTCTTATAAAACCTAAATGTGTGTGTAATTGTGGATTACATATCTCCCCATATGTTTTCCTTTTCTTCTTCTTTTTTTAAACATTTCCCAGCTAAACATTTCAATTAATGTATTTCAAGTAATGGAGCTTATAGCTGACTACCGGTTATCCGAATATGGAAGAAACTATTTTAAATGGTGCAGTAAAAACATCCCCATGAAACTTTTTTTTCTCCAGTTCACTTCTTGTCTACATGACGATGATTCAACGCGACACCAAAGGTGACTCCTCTTTCAAGTCGACAATAGGTGAGTGTTTCATAATCAAAAGACTATCACTGTCAGAAAATGTATTACAAATTAGCTTGCAGGATATCTGCAGGGCTATTGTGTATTTTTAGCTCTTGTATTTTTGAGATACTCTAGTACACATTGTCGACACACAGATGGTTAACGTTGAGGTCACAATTTTTGCTTGAAATATACAGTAATTTGACAAAAAACTTCTTCATCTTGCATATCCTCATGCACATAAACTGAACACTTGATACACAACATTGGAGGAGACGTTTTCCCCCAAAGCGCCCATAAGCCTCGGCTTCAAAGCCAACAGCCTCACATTGTGCTGCTCAGCTTGCTTTGTCAAAGAAACTGTGCTTCATGTTTCTGCTGTGTTGTTGCAGTGCTGATGTTTGATGGTCCAATTACAGAAAATGGCCAAGAGAGCTGTTTATCCAGTGTATTTCCAGAGTAAAGCCAGTGATTAAACGGCCACAGATAATAGTGCATAAATCGTGAGGTTTAACACTTTCCAGTTATGGTCCCTGCTGATGCTTGTGTCCGCTCCGTCTTAAGTCCAAATCAGCTCAGAGGTTCAGAAGATGGCAGAATAGGAAAATCTTAATGTCCGTTCAGGAGGGAAGCTTTGGTATAATCCATCTTTGAGTCGGACGCACTTGACCGGTAGCGTCGAGGAAACGGGGGAATTTAAAGACGTTGGTTTGAAAAGGCGTTCTTTCATTTCTCCTCTGACCCGCAAAAGTGATCGTAGTCGGGCTGAACTCCAGAATCCCTCCGACTTGTGTAAACTTTTGTGAACTCAATCATGAGGGATTCTGATTCGGGGCCTGGCTAATTGCTGGTTAATTACATCCTCAAACACAGGTCATAGTCAGAGCCGGAGCCAAGTATTTACATTAGCTCGTCTCGTCGTTGACAGAAACTGAACTCAACTGTGTTGAGCTGCGTTAGTTGTTGCTATACACCCTATTTTTTATTATTATTTCTATGTCGCATGCTTTTGTGTGTCGGGAGAGTGGCTTTCACTTAAAATATCCTCAATAATCCCCTCTTTCACTAGTTTGACACCTTCTCTATCCGGCCTCAAAATGAGAGCAAAGGCTGTTTTAATGAATCTTCCCATTCATACACAGATATCGATAGCAGCTTTCCAGTTTTCTGATCCCCTCTCCCTTTTCCGTGCTGTCAGAGCCGCAACAAAATCCACTGATGTGTGAAGCTGCTGTTACACTGAGAATTTCCTGCATCTGCTACACGTGAAAGATTATAGCGACTGTGGAAGGCATTTATTCCTTAGAAACTGACAGGAAGTGTATAGGGACTGATGCTTGTTGCAATAACGACGGACCAACATCTAAACGTGGGGAGGTTTTGATGAACTGCATGGAGGACTGGCAGATAGAAGAAGCCTAGCACTATCAGTTTAAGGATGTATTTGAGACATTAATATATATTTTTGTGAAAAGTAACAAGAGCTTTAATGTCTTTACACTGACTTTGTTGCTGGGTTGTAGATGAATTAACCGGCTACCACAACAATGTGACGTGCACGAAGGCCAGCTTAAAAGAGGCAGTTAATGGAATTAGTTATATTTAATCCCAAGAGGATGGCATCTGTTGCTGTTTTTGTACCGAAGGAAAAGGTCAAACACATTTTCTGCTGCCGTGTATAAACCCGTAATCAATCCCGTAATAAGAATCTGACAGTCGTGCCTGCTTAGCGTTTAATTGCATGGACGATCTTGGCGGATTGTTTTGGACAGTTTGTGTGACGTTAAACTACAACAGGGTCCACACGTTCAAGGCTCATTCTTTTATCGAGTCAAGAAAATGTATTGGCGGCTTAATATTTTGCTGATATGATCCATTTGTTTAAATTAGATATTGGTGAATAATTGTTGAAGAACCAATAAGACCTAGCCCTAGGCAGACTAGAAATACTAGAAATGTGTCTTAAATGGGAAGTGAAATCTGCTTTAGAAGTGTAAATTATTATTAGTTTGGTTCAAATGCACCTCAGTACCAACAACAGTACCTAAATGTCGAGGCTGTTGCTGGTTCGAGGGATTCAGAACAAACCTAGGCCTACGCAAGCAGTATTCCTAATATTAGTATCACATATCTGTGACAGTAATCTCATTATAAATTCTGCATAGTTTGGAGAACATGATGTTGTAGATAAAATTCCAAATTGTGTGGTTGAAGGAATGCACACACAGCGTAAATACCGTAAACAACGTGTGAATAAATAACTAAATATGCACGTACCTGCAGCTCTGTGTGCCGTTTATATAGGCGATATGCACAACTTTTACAAAATAACATAAAGGACACGGTCCAGCCGTCATGACAGTCACGTTAGCGTGGCCTGTGACCTGTCAGCGTAAATAAGATGGATGGCCTGAGGAGAAGCTGGGAAAGAATACATATGAAAGCTTATTGTGCACATATGGTCCATTAAGCACTTTCCTGCTTGTTTTTATGGCTGGTTTAATCTTTTTTAATCTGTCAGAAAATCAATTTGTTCACGTCGCTGCCAGGTTGCTGAGCGGAGCACTCCATCACGCATCCATAGACCTTGCCTGCCTGAACAAGGCATTGTGCTGGATGCTAGTCATCAGAAACGGCTATACAGAGATAAATGAATGCATTGATGGCTAGATAGGGCAGGAAAAGATGGAAAGGGACTGAAAAGAAACCGGCAGCTTTATGTGACGCTGAGTGGAAATATATATGGACAAACAGATTTACAGTATCTAGAGAACCATGAGAACACATAAAGGGCAATAAAAAATATGATACAAACAAAAGTTTACAAAGTTTTTACCAGAAAATATTCATGTTAATATAATATAAAAAACATCATGTTGTTTTAGCAAGCTTAAACATAAATTTGTATTAGTTTTGATATGAAAAGATCTATTACAGTCCTATTTGAATAGTTTAATTTGCAAAACTGTTGCAGCATTGAGGTGTCAGATAATTTCCATCTCAGTAGAAATAGTGTAAAGTTCTCACTAAATGAATTACTCAACAGATAAAAAACAATAAAGACACCATTTTCAGCCGTATGAAGCTGAACAATTTAACTATCTTTTATAGCTTATAGTCATAGGATCTGTTTATAAAAAAAATGGAAGACTTTAAGCTCAGTGAGATAGACGGGGAAAGAAAAGAAGGGAGATAGATTGAGCTTCGTATCTAAAACCCCGCAGTGAACCGGTGATTATCCCGCATTCAGCAAAAACCAAATAAGTCCTGTAATTCCTCCAAAGGGCCGGGATACTAAAAGAGCTAATTTGACAGAACAAGTATAAGAGAGGAAAAAGTATTTTCTGTAATAATCTGTGGATTTAGCGAGAGAAAGGGAGGATACCTGGGATAAAGCAGGGGTTTGGCTGAATCCATTACACCAGTGCTACGGGATTATTAGCACAGCCAGGAGTCACTGGGGCTGATAAATACCCATATGAAGACATTGCAGGGGCAGTGAAATGTGTCATTTCCACTCCCGACAGCACGGTAAGGAAGAAAAACCATTAAAATTGCATGCAATTTATTTGTCAGCTTAAAAGGGGGAGAAAAAAAAAAGAAAAGTCTGTATCTCGTAAAAGTATTTTTTTTTTTCCTCCTTTCAAAGCAGGAAGGCTATTTTCTCCTTGAGCTGCTCGGAAAGGGAATACGCCTTATTAGCCTCTGCGACACACAGAGCGTTATTTGGTTATGCAGTGAAGCCTAAAACAGAGTTGGCGTTTGAAGCTGCTTCGTCACTCCATCTCACTGAGTGATTACCTCTGTCAGGCCTTCAGCAGACCACGCAGGACGCACACACACATGCACTCGTGCACGTGCACTAGCGCACACAGAGCATAAAACACCTGTCCCCTAAAACGCCCGAGAGCTCTCATCCTGCCTCTGCCACACCTCAATGTGCAGTAATTCTGGAAAAGGGGCCTCTTTAAGTTCCGTGGCCATAAAAGCCAGACGCAGACCGAGCCATTAAATGGCTGCTGTGGGTACTGGGATGCATCTGCAGCTCAGGGCAGGGAAACATTCCTAGACCATTAGTCTAACACCCAGATCTGTAGACAACAGGAAAAGAGCCACCTATGAAAATTGTATTTCATTCTTTTGTGATGCAAATCCAGTCAACGAAAAGGGAGTGGGAGAAAGAGAGAGAGACGCTCAACAAAAGCCATTTCTGGGATGAATGAGGGAGCAAACTGAAATAACTAACACATCGTTAATGAGTTTTGTTCACATATAAGAAGCAGTTGGCTCACAGTGCCTCTCCAGCCGGCGTCCTCTTTGCTCTCTCCTTGAACGTGGCAAAACTCAGGAGGAGGAGGAAATGCAAGCCAGCACTGGTGGACACTGACGTTCTGTTAAGCTCTGTCTTAATTAAAAAAAAAAACTTGAAAAGACAACAAACGAGCAGAGAACCCGATGATACGCTAGTTTACTGTCCTCCCAGAGCCCCTTTTCCAAGGACTCTTGCTAACTGTTTAATTTTCGCTGCAGACAGTGACATTTATCAGTGGCTTTCCAGCAGGGATGCTCATAAACAGCCTGTTCCCTGGACAGGGGCATCTTGGCCGGAGGGGGGAGACAGACAGAAAGTGATGGAGGGGGAGACAGCTTCATGACTTTCTGATTGAAAGAGTGAGCAACAAACGAGGAGGTTTGGAGGGAGAAGAAAAAGACAATGTGATTATATAGGATTTCCAATTTGTTGCCGGCAACCTTCCCTACATCTTTCCATCGTCAAAGTGTTTTTGGGTTAAAATGACCGAGAGATGCAGCCTATCACAGAAACATGTCTCAGATGTAGAGTTGCCTCATCGGTTGAGCTAAAGGACGACAGTTTTGTTGCAACAATCGTAGTGCAGCGATTGAGCCGAAGGTTCAGTATTTATGTTTGAGTTTCAACATGTTTCCTCATCACGTTGCTAAAGAATGACATTATGTTTCCTTCCAAATGTATTTTCTGTTGAAGATTACTAGTAAATGAATATAGTTAAGAGAAAACACGGTTGGTAAAGTCAATTGTTTGGTTTTTCATTAGTTCATGTTTGGAGAGACGACATCATTGACTGGAGTGTTTGATGAGCAGCTGGTTTACATTCAGTCAAAGCTATGAAAATCTGAAAATCAGTTGAGCCTCTGAGACAGATTTGAAAAAAGCATCCGACAAGGAGCAGGAGACGAGGTGATTGGATGGAGGGTACGAGCCAATGGGAGCCTTCCAGAGCAATGGCTCCCATTGGGCAATTTCTATGCAGGCTGGTAGACTGAATGGATCTTTTTTAATTCCAAATCGTAGACCATAGCTTTAACAGTTCATTTATTAGCTAATATCGGGATCAGACCATCCAATGGGTTCCAATAATCTATTTTGATGCCATGTGTTCAATGTTTTATAGTGTCCACACAGACTGTTGACATGCAATGTGATGGGTGAATACTTTTAATACAAACTGACTGCAAACGGAAACCAGAACGCCACCAAAATCTTCATATTCAGATATCTGTTTAAGGAGATTTGTTCCGTTGACACAGGGGAGGCTACTCAACATGACTTACGCTTTGCTTATTTGCGCCCTGCACTCCTCTGTCTCTTCCTCTGTGTATTCTCTCCTTCCCGGAGGCTCCTCTCAATTCTTGTCAGTTCCTCCCACCACAATCCATCCCCTCCAGATTTATTCAGGAATACAAAATGAAAACACTCTCGCACTTTTGACTTGCATTAAAACGCCTTCATTGAAAATCGGGCTTGTGGAAAAAAAAAAAGACTTCCACTGAGGAGATGCCAGGGCACGGAGACTGTTAACATGCAGACTGTATGACCTGACCTGTTAGATGGCAGGGTAAACAAAATGAGCGGGGGGCCAAAGGAGGTCACAGACTAAAGAGGCCGATATTAATCCTCGAGGCCTCTCCAAGATGACAAAAAAAGAGGCTTGCAGTGAGAAAAAAAAAGCTCCTCTGTCTCTTAAGTTCATGTATTACGGGTCGCATGAAGCCTCTCCACCTCGGCATCACTGCAAACTTTGAGCAAGTTGGAAGTTTGACAAGTGTTGAGGCATTAAAATGAAATGTCTGCAATTTTCTCCCCTCATGGGGGGAATTTGCATCAGGCTGAGTGTCCTTCAGAGTAGTCATAGACCAGCGCCCTGCATCAGAGCCAAGTCATGATTAAAGGTACAGTCATCAATCGAGCGGTGCGAGAGCAACAAGATCCCCTTCCCTCGCCTTCATCACACAGTACCTTCACCATTATGCTTTATTGTGATCGGATTAGCCATTCCTGCCAGTGTTTGTCTGATTGACATTGAACCAAACCGAACCCCTTAGTGCGTTTCTGAAACGGCTGACTGTGACTTTAAGACGAGGTGTGTTTTTTTTTTTGTGAGACTGATGAATCAGCGTTGCATTCAGCAGCCAAACAGATGTTGTTCCCCTCCTGTTAGCAGAGAAATGCCTACGGTGTCCTGCACGGGACATTTGGCACCCTGATGTCTATCATTATTCATTGTGAGAGGGTTTCCAATAACAAGGGCAGGCAGGGGGCATTTTTTGAGCACATTATCCACAGAGAGATGCGTACATAATGCACGGCTGCCACGGCAGAAAGTGGCCTCTGCTCAGCGTGTTCTTGCCTGGATAGCTGAACCACAGCCTGCTTGAAAAAGGGTGAGAGTCCTTAGAAAGAATCTGGCCATCAAGTGTTGGGATGCTGATACATAACCTGTCTGAGCAAGGCCTGTGGGCCATAGCTGTTATGTTGATATACAGAGCTTTCAACGTTGTGAGGTTTTTATATTATTGCTCTGTGTGGCTGCAGACAAAGAGAAAGATGGATGTGAAAGAAACCCTTTTAAAATCTTTTTTTTTTTCCTAGCTGGTTGCTTGGAAAGAGCCTACCGCTGCCTGTGCCGTCTCCACAGCTGTACTCGGTAGAAGAAGCAGCAGGCGCTCGCTGCAAAGCGTGCAGGAATATTTCAGCTCGTACTTTTTCTTTCATACCATATCGAGGGTTGGCTGTATTCATGCGTGGGGGGGAAATGGAGCAACGGACGGAAAAAAGGGAGAGAAGGATTTGACGGAATGAAAGCATCAGCTCTTTAACAGAGGAGTCGTCACATGGGAATATGTAAATCGTTTCATTTAAGTGCTTGAACTAAAAGACGAGAGTGAGCGAGAGTGCTATTGGCAGGGAAAAGACGCACGCTGGTAAAAAAAAAAAGTGCTCCTAAGCAAAGATTTTCTCCATCAACTTCACCTGTCACTTAATGACACGAAAAGCCATCTGGTATCAGAAATGGGAAGAATAAACACGACTTCATGAATTTGAAATTGACAATGACTTTAACAGTCTAGCTCTGATACACTTTAAAGTCACTCCTGCAGAACTTAAAACAACAATAGGGCCTTTAGTGCCACTTTCATTCAACTTTTTAAAACACAGTCTGGATTACAGATGGTGAATCCTGCTCGTCGGTACCATCATAGGGGTGTGAATCTTCAGCTTCACTTCGAGTAACGATGCAGTAGTTGGCGATTTGATTAAAGGATAATTCTTTTTTGTAACGATTCGATTCAGTAACTTGTAACCAAAATTCTATATCCATGAAATAAACATGCAATAATGTGAGTGAGACTATCTGTATTCTTCTGAAAGGTGGAAAAATAAACAGACCACAGAATTACTTATTTAACATATTTATTCTATAAAAAAGTAGTCCTGCATAATATTTTATGCTGAATACAAAAAAATGTAATTCTCAGTTATTTTGAACATTTTTCAATAGACTACATGCTGGCAGGGGAGAGAGTGTCTTAAACGTATTAAAACATTAATCATAATAAGGAATCATGATTCATAAGATTAAATGCATTTATATCGATTATTGCTGAAGCCAAAACGATTCATTCTATTTATTTATTTTAGCAGATCCATTTATTTGAATCGATAGGACTGACAATCGATTCGATTAATTGAATGACTCGTTACACCTCCATTATTCGTGCTTCTTTCCCCTCATCCTCCCTCCTCGGATGAATCTGCTCAGCGTGGCTTCCGATAAAAACATCTGAAAAAGATGTCAGAATTTGTCAGCATGTCTGAGAATGTGTTCATCTTCCTTTTGTCACTGTAATATTATATTCCAATATCCCTGCATGAGTAAATCTTCACCTAATTGTCTGTTTTATTCTGCTAGATTTGAACTTTGTCCTTCACAAGAGAGAGCCTGCTTCTGTGGATTATTCAGTGACTCCACTGGCTCAGTTTCCCCACGTCTCTCTTGCGTTTCTGTTGCTGAATCTGACCTGCTGGAGGAGTTTGCAGTCCAGAAACCCCATGGAGGGAGAGGCCGTCTCCTCATACCGTGGAAGGTCTTTCTGCTCATATGCTCTTCAGTGTGACTCAGAACAGCCTTGATCCCACTCTACTCAGCAATCTACCCTTCTGCTGAGACATCTGGGAAATTTCCACAGTACCTTTTGGGACTTAAGAGAGTTTTCCAGTAGGATTAAGAGTTTTTCCAACTCCTCTGCCTTGAGCAGAACCTTCATCTCAAGGCAATGCTCGTCTTCTCTGAGAGCAGTAAAAGTCTGTCCTCCTCCCATAGGTCATTCCTCCTCTGTCTATCCTACTATAGATCATTAACTCTAACTAGGAAAATCACAGCTTCAGATAGAGTTCTGGCTTTCAACTCAATTTGGTTGGTGGATTACAAATGGAAGCTTCTTTTAGTGTGCCGGTATAAATGTTAAAATGCTGACCTTCCTGACCTTCAGCCCGGCAGTAGGTGGGTCCCTCTGGGCCTCCTCAAGGAGATCTAATGTTTGAGCAAATCTATGCAGCCTGAGCTGAGAGGGTCTGTTTCTACAGATTACCTAACTGGACTCTGCCTATCTCTTAACAAAACCCTCCACCATGTTTCCAAACCTTCAACCTGCTCTATAAGACAACATGCTATACTGAGTTTAAATACATTTTTAATCCACATGCATACTCTTAAGCGTATCAACATTAAATTGAAACCATCGAGGGGCAATAAACTTGAGTTTGTTATTTTTGCTTCGGTCTTTGGGCTACATTCTGTCCCAGTTCACAACAACACACACACACACACACACATTCTCCAAAGTCTACTTCACCTATAATTGAAGTAATTATTGCGACCCTGAAAGGTCAACGGAATAGCTTACTAGCTTTCACTCCCACTCCCAAGACTTTCTGTCCAGATGCCTTTTTCAAATGTTATGCATGCAAAGCTAAATGTAGCATTAGCGGAGCCCTGGAGACCAGGGTTTGACATTGATGACTTTGTTAAGGGGAACATATGTTTGAACAGAATGCCCCCTCTATAAATATAGGCTGTATTCAATCCCCATGGCCTGAAGGCTGCCGGCAATGTATGTCTGTGTGACATTATAGAGAAAATGAGCAAGGGAGGGGGAACGTGTGTGTGTGTGTGTGTGTGTGTGTGTGTGTGTGTGTGTGTGTGTGTGTGTGTGTGTGTGTGTGTGTGTGTGTGTGTGTGTGTGTGTGTGTGTGTGTGTGTGTGTGTGTGTGAGAAAGGCACAATGAGGGGCGAGAGGGCAATCATTGTCAAGCTCAAGTGTAAAACTATTGTTTGTGCGGTACATTTGACATGAATCTAAATTGTGCTCATAACCACAACGGCATAATGGTCACTTGTGACTTTCTTACAACAATCCTCCAGGAAGAATGACTTTGACTGTCTCAAAGGTTCTTGTCAGCTTGACCGTTTTCTAATTAAAAACCTCTCATTGACGTAAAATAATCGCTTTAAAAGTGACCATCGACTGTTACGACGTGGGATATTTGGGAATGCAAGTGCAAATAAGCTGTTGAGCTAACCGTGGCATATTTACAAAGACGTTTATCTAAATGTCAGCGTTGATGAATTTGCACAGTCGCCAACAAATGAACTAATTATTGATTAGCACAGAGACATCAGAAGCCTTTCCAAAAAAATAATTTGGGTGTATTCAACTGTGCCCTTATTGCCATCAATGACAGATCTTAATAGTGAAGCAATGACGGCCAGAAACGGTGTTCTGTGGAGCTCAGTATTGTATGTAATGGTTTGTAATCTAACTACACTTGATGCTGAAATGAGTATGTCTATGGTGATGTGAGCCAATTAGTGAAGTGCTAGTGTTTTCTCCCCCTTGATTTTGAATTCTTGGACGTACTCCCCGATCACGTTTTTTTTTTCATGTCGATTGTTGGTCTTACAAAGTGGATTTTTCTCGACTGCACTGAGCATCACTAGCATCCAGCGCCGTGCTTTCCCCCTCCTCCTGTATGGTAGCGTCGGTTTGTGAGTGGTGGGCAAATGAAGAGCATTTTCCAGCGTGAGCAGATGGTGAGCATTGAAGTGCCTGTTGACAGGTAGCCTATAGCTTGTTGTCTGAGTTGCCATTATCACACACGCAGCAAGGCACACGCAAAAGCACACACCTATGCACACACACCGCAGCAGCTTTGAGCCCTAATTGGTACCCAGAAGGGTTTGATGGAGCGAGAGTGAGGGAGGGAGGGAGAGAGACTGGTATGAAACAGGGAAATGAACATCAAAAAAACAAACAAACAACAACAAAAACACAGACCAGCTGGTCAACTATTTACCTTCAAAGCACTGAAGGAAAGAATTAACATGTAATTTTATTGAATGAGAAAATGAGAAAATAAAAATGAATGGAGCAAGCAAACATGAACAAAAGTAAGCCTTTTTTGTTGAAGACAGTTGTCATGGCATCGCAGGCAATCTGTCTGTCTCTGGAAACTTCTTTCTTAATGTCTTTTTCACTCACGAATCTCATTGCTAATTCAGTTTCGTGACATTCTTTGTGATTGGATATGCAATCTGTAATCTGCAATGTAAGATTTGTTTGATCCCCTGATGTTTCTGTAGGGGTCGCTGTTTTCTATTCTGCTTTATGGAGGCATTTGCGCTCAAGCTATAGCTATTTTTATTTTTTATTATCATTTTTCAATGGAAAGGAACTTGGTATGGCAGCTTATATGCATGCATCTGCACAGGCACGATGGGCTCAGCATCATACTCATATTTACTGTATATGGCATGGAGTTCTATATGGACTAGGGGTGAGTATTGGCAAGAACCTCACGATACGTATCACGATACTTTGGTTGCGATGCGCATCACGTTATCACGATATTGCGATATAAATAAAGATGGAAACACAAGTACCTGTACATCAGATGATATTGATCAGAGGACAAATTGAGTCAAAACTATTACATTCAAAACAGCCTCTCCATTTTATTAATTCCCATGAAATTCATTGGAATAAATATTGAAAACAAAATGAAAAAGGATAAAGTACTACATTCACAACGCTTCTAAACATGAATCTTTTTTTTTTAAATCCATCTTTGGAGTTGAAAAATCGATATTGTATTGGGCAGCAAAGTATCGCGATATATTGCTGTATCAATAATTTCCCACCCCTAATATGGACTATATTGTCGTAGTAGACTGCCTTTTGTATACAGTTACAGACGACCGTGTTTATTGCTGACAAATAATCTTCGGTTGTTGACTGCCTCAGTGTTTTCACAAAACTGGGACACAAAAAAAGCCGCACAAAAATAATTTCCGCCCTCCGGGAACAGGTGAACTTTCAGCCAACATAATTCATGTTGTTATCAGACTTGGAACAGTTCTTACCCAAGAGAAGTTATTCTGACGGCGTGCAGGTGAATATCATTAAACTCAACACAACCTATGTACAGTGATTATTTCAGCATTCAGCGACTGGATAGACGACTGCTCTGTGACATTGCTCTCCGTGGTGAAGCTGATAGCTGGAGGCTATGTAGCAACCATCCCGATGAAGGAAGGTGCTGTGAGGATAGACTGTAGAGGAGTCTAGACTGTCCACAGCATAACAATGGCTGAGATTCTTGTGATTTGTTGTTGTTGCCTGCTAGATGATGGATCCATTTAGCCAAATCATCTTCACCCAAGGTCCATGCAATAGCTTTTTCTATAGCTAGAAGCTGAAAAGAAATGGCTGGCGAGTGAGTGGATCCCCCCCCTCCTGTCAAACTGTTGTTTCCAAGGTCAATGGTCAACTTTCATGCTCATCCCAGGAACATGTTCAGCCTTTCTCAGAAAGGCAATAAAAGAAAACACTCTACAAGAAAACCAATTCCTAGAGCAGTTGGACGGATGATGGGAGGCAGGACAACAGAGCTGGTTGACTCATATAGTTTTTTAGATTTATAAAATCAATTTTATAATTTATATAATTGTATTTTTTTTTTCACCTGAGTGAATATCATCAACACGACCATGTCATATATATGAATATAGAAATTATGATCAAGCTAATTTTTTTTTGGAGTATAGCAGATAGAAAAAAGAATCTAATCATCAAACAAACACACACATGTATAGACATAGAGGCATCACTAAATAGAGACTGCTTTCATTTCAACTGCGCTGAGAAGGCCAAATAAAGTTTCTTAACATGTGCTTGACTCGTCGGTTCCAACAGCATGAGGTGTTAGTGGCAGGTTGACCTCTGCTTCTGTGTTTACTGCTCAGAATGACTTGTCTGACGAGCTTTACCGTGGTTCTTTGTTTTCTGCTGACCCAGCACCACAGGTTTTTTTAGCGTGCTGGAAAGATCTATTTTACTTCGACCCTTGTCTGTTTACCCTTTACCTGGTTACACTTTGTTTACCCTTTTTATAATTGGCTGTGTTGCAACTGTTCTCCATATGAGTGCATGGACAAACTGACCAGCATGAAGTAAGTGTGTGTGTGTGTGTGTGTGTGTGTGTGTGTGTGTGTGTGTGTGTGTGTGTGTGTGTGTGTGTGTGTGTGTGTGTGTGTGTGTGTGTGTGTGTGTGTGTGTGTGTGTGTGTGTGGTGAGAGCTTCACGATCCAGGCAGTGGTAGCAGGCCAAATGGCACATGGGGAAGCATCATCTGTGTAAGTGGCCACCAGGGGCAGTGTTAAGTGTCCTGGAGGGTCTCCAAGGTTATTATACATGCATGTGCGCACACACACACACACACCCAAGCAAGCCCACACACAGAAACTCAGAAATGCATTTCTGGAGTGTCCTGGAGCTGCTGTGGGGTCGTTACCCTACTAATGGGGCCATATGGTCACAAAACAAACAAACTGTTCCTCCTCTGACTGTAATAAGGTCACGACGATGCTGATCTCATTCAGATGGAGAAACCGGCAAAGGAGAACGTGCCCAAGGATATGGACTAACTGCGCAGGGAGGGTGGTCAATAACCTGCAGCGTCTCCTTTCCACAGATTTTAGTTCTGGTACAGTGTTGATCAATACATGATCACCTGAAGGTTATGGCATGTCCCTGGTCATGTGTAGTCTGTGGTAGTTTATACAGTAATATAAACTGATGTTTAGCAGCCTGTGAGAGTATTGCAATTTTATATGCATCAGGAAAACTTTGCTCCCCTGGTGTCAGCATAGATGGTAAAAGACAAAATCAGCATATTATAACAGCTGTCTCAAATCTATACAACACCTTGATTCTGAATCGTACCTTCCGTATGGTGAATTATTGTATGCAACACTGTGCATACTGACTTTGGTCAAGTTTACTACGTGAGAGCACACTAAATGCTTAGTCGAGTTGAAATGAAAATATTTTTTTTAACCCTGTTAGATCGCATCCCCGGGCATGTTGTGCACTTATTTAACAGTACATGCCAAAAGAAATAAAACATATTCTTCATATTTTGAAATCTAAATCCAATGTATTTTTACTTAAAAAAAATTAAATATCGCATGCAAGCACGTACGACCAAATTTAAATCAATATCATGACATCAGTGCATAAACCAATCTGCAATTTTGGCATTGGACAGAGCTGAAGACGGTCACGAACTAATCTTTTGAACGATCAGATAAAATGATTCCTGATATATATTGATATATTTTCCTCCTGCCTATCGTGTTTCACTCAAATGTCACACTACGGATGTTAGATGTTTTGACTTTAAGGGGTGCAGAGAGCCTCCACTATATGATATACTGATTTATTTTATGTTATTTAGTACAAAGATATTCCAAAGATCTGATTGAAATCTGTCAGGACACATTGCATCAAATAGTTTATCTTAGGTTTATTTTTTATATAAATACAATACAATAAATGTAATTTGTAGTAAGAGAATCATCTATTTACTCACCATTAGTAGCTTCGTATTGCTGTCATCACAACATTCCAGAGGGAGTCAAAGGTCAATGACGAAACTACACTGAGGGTCAAATCTGTATGACTGTGTTTGTTCATGGTGGTCGTGTTTTCTTTGGCCGATGATGCTTACTATGAACATGATTTAAATGTTTCGTCCCCCTCCTACCTGATACTCTCTTCATAAGCAGCCGTTTACTCCATCACACCTTGTTGTATTCTGGTGCTCGGTGCTATGATTGCTCTTTGACAGTCTGCTGAGTGGAAGGAGCTGTTCAAGGTGCTGAAGTCGTGCCGGTTTAATTATGCAGCCTTTTTTAAAATGTGTACATTATGTGCGCGTGTTGCCAATAAGGGGAGGGTGGCTTTCATCAGTCAAACCGCATCGAGTACAATACATAATCAAGGCCTGCAGACTCCTGTTGATATAAGATTAAAACATGCATTACAACCTGCAGGTCTGGCAAGGAGGGTCTAATGAAAACATGCAATTGGTTTGATCATGGGAAATGTAGGAGGCTGCGCTTGTGGAGCTTGACCCATACCAAGAATTAAAAATCGGGATATCGGCTTTGACCATTTTGCTTTTAATGTCTCCCCCAACTTTATGGAGGTGCTGCTTTTAAAAGCACCTGTGTGCCAGCTCATAAACACTTATGTGTTGAGGTGCTTGAGGGAGCCTTTAAGGCGCCTCTGGTTTGTGCGAATGGCTCGGTGTACAGGTTAATGTCAGCCAAACCACTCATTGAATTCACAAGACGGCACCTGCACGTTTTCAGATTTAATTCCGTTTTTTTTAAGGGTTTGCCAATTGTGCTACAGACGAACACAGTTTAATTTGTCCGCATTGCTGTAAAACCTCAGATTAACCTCCTTTTTTAAATTTTGCACGTTTAAAGCACCTCCTACCATATGAAATCTGACGGACAGACCTTCGGTTTTTGTGACGGTGAATCACCTGAACGCTTCCAGAGAGCGAGCTAGTGCTTCAGTCTGCTGGGAGTTGCAGATTCCTTGTAAGATGAGCATCCAAAGTAAATGACAAAATAGAAGTGAACAGAATAACCATCTGCATGAATAATTCATGAGAACGCATCAAACTCCATTACTCTTTGTAGGAGAAGATGTGAGAGATTAAAATGTGAACGTGATACTGGTGAAAATATTCTACCTCTCCCTACAGACTGGGAATGCGGTGTCACTGTCATGCATATTGTAGTTTTAAGGCAGTTCATGGACTTTAGAAGAGAATCTGTCGGCTGTGAAGTCAATTTCTAAGTTCTAACTCGACCATAATGTGCATTTTTTATTGTTAGTGTGGTGCTAAAACCATTAGTAAATCTTTTACTTGAGATACGATATGATTGTTAACATAAATTTGAGCTTACAGCCTGCTTTCTTCCACTTCCCTTTGACCACTCATACATTTAGCTGCTGATTTACTTTAGGAGTAACTGATGCATGAGCATGTCTGGATAAGGACATGACACACCTGACCACTTGGTGGGGTTGTTAGTCCAGCTATTCTCTGGCAGGTGAAAGGGCAATAGTGTTCATGGATGTGCCAGCTTACGACGTGGCATAAAATGGTTGTAGTGAAAGAAGCTAAATTGTTATTAGAGTACAAATATGAAGACTTAATATAACCACACGGTCCCTGTCATCCAACACTGGGTGGAGTCTCCAGCGGTGGGCCGCTGCCAACACGGGGAGTTGTTTTTGTCGCAGCAAATCCTCCGTCATGAAAGCCAAATGACATCAGTTCATGTATATTAGGCTTCTGCATCAAAGACACAACAGTGGCATCCTCTCAGGAATAATTATTCAACAGTGCTTGATACCATCTGTTTCTCAAAAACAAGGTGAGAACATCCAAAAAGGACACACGGATACATTTAATATCACAGTAATGGAGATTAGCAGTGATTAATGTGCGGTGACAATAGATAATCATGTCAGTATTTCTTTATTCATATTCTGATTTTGTACTGTTCCAGCCCAGGAACAACAAAGTGACTAATCATAATAATGTCATAGGCAGACTTTAATAGATGCATTAGGATTGATATACCCCCGGGGTGAATGGGTTATTGCTCATAAAGCAGAATCATCTGCACTGGCAATTAAATCAGATGGCATTACAGGTTAATTTAAGAGACTTCTAGATAATACAGGCAGAGAGAAAATGGTCAAATACATGGTAATTGCAACAAATTTAGGAGTTTGAGCAAGAATACGTTAGAGAGATTATCAAAGTGCTGTCCGTGTCTGAAGCTGGAGAGAACCCTGCAACTATTACCACATTTCATCCATTTTAATTAGATGGACTTTGAGATGAGTGAGGAGACTGACCCTGTCCAAAACGCTTTGCACAAATCCCTTTTATGCCAAACTCACTCTACTGTATGCTGTGATACGGCCGGCGATACTTTTTTTATTGTCAAGGAATGCCACGAAAAAAGACCAAAACCAACGTGGAACCCGTACGTCCACGTCTATCTTTATTAACAACAAATACTATACTTACTTTGTTTTTAACAAGGTTAAGTTATATCCTAAAAGGCCAGGGCACTCGGGAATAAGGAGTTAATTTGTTGGGGACTATATGTAGGACTGACTCCAAATAAACAAGTGACCACTTTCACTGAAGCGACAGTGTGGCTCACTGATGCGATGGTTGTTGGATAACAATGGAGGCGTATCACCCCGAGGAAATGGCTATGTATATCACAGGAAATTACTTTACTGTTGGCTTCGCTCTGTCTGGATTGGTTGATAATAAGAAAAATATAGAATATTGCCAACCTTATCTTTTTTTAAAGAGAGGAAAGTCAAGTCTCCAATCCTGTGCTTGTATTTTCTGATAGAAATGAGAGTTAGAGGTGTTCGACATGCAGACTTAATTCACTGGTTTTACTTGATTGTTTGATCTACATCTTATGCATGCAGGCAAGTACACAATATAGGTACTAATATACCTTCACATACATGTACACACACTAATATACCTTCACATACATGTACACACACTAATATACCTTCACATACATGTACACACACTAATATACCTTCACATACATGTACACACACTAATATACCTTCACATACATGTACACACACTAATATACCTTCACATACATGTACACACACTAATATACCTTCACATACATGTACACACACTAATATACCTTCACATACATGTACACACACTAATATACCTTCACATACATATACACACACTAATATACCTTCACATACATGTACACACACTAATATACCTTCACATACATGTACACACACTAATATACCTTCACATACATGTACACACACTAATATACCTTCACATACATGTACACACACTAATATACCTTCACATACATGTACACACACTAATATACCTTCACATACTTGCGTGTTAGCATAGTGTGTCTACATGACGGTCAGGCTTCTTGCCCAACCAGACACACTCGTTGCTAGCTAAGAGTGTGTGTGTGTGTGTGTGTGTGTGTGTGTGTGTGTGTGTGTGTGTGTGTGTGTGTGTGTGTGTGTGTGTGTGTGTGTGTGTGTGAGAGACGGCAACCAAAACCGAGGATATGGACGGGCATAAATGGGTCATATGAAGTATGTATGTATGTGTGTTGATCATGTTGAATTACAGTACTACTGGCGTGTGTGTGTGTGTGTGTGTGTGTGTGTGTGTGTGTGTGTGTGTGTGTTTGCTCCAGCTGCTGTTTCACGGCAGATTAAAGCCTCCTGTGGTCAATTTGCTCTCCCTAATGTCAGGTCCCCTCCAAAGACTGGAATCACCCGTAGCCTAGCAACCGTGGCCACAGCTAAGGGAAGCGCAGCCATGCATGCAAAATTCCACTTGCTTAGGTGTGTGTGTGTGTCTATACATTCTGTAGGAGAGTATGTCTGTGTGCTTCTGTGTTTGCACCTTTTTGGACCACGTAGATAATTTCAGTGTTAATGGTGATATTTGGCCAAACCAAAAATGCCCTTTTCCCTCCTCAGTCCATTTTCTTGCTCAAACCTACATCCCTTTTGCTGTAATTTTGTCTCCACTAACCATCTTACCTCATTCCTACGACGTCCACATCCAGCCGGCTCTCCAAGGCTTGGTGCTTTCTACCTGGGCGGTCCTGGCAAATGATCTCTGGCCCCCATGCTTTGGACTTTTGCTTTTTAGCACCGAGTACGCACCTTCGCCTGGTTGTTAGATCGGACCGCTGCATAGCTTGAGGCAGAAATGTTGATACATATTCCCCGGATGGAATCGGGAACCAGAACGAAAGAGAGCATGGGGAGTGAGAGTCGGTCTTGCAGCCGCAAACCAGCTGGTCACCCACTTAAATATAAAGCAGATGGGACGTCTTATTTCAAGCAGGATTTGCTCAAACACTGAAGACCTTTCTGTAAACCTCTTGTTTGTCATTAAGAAACAGAGAAATAGATGAAAAGAAACACAACAAAAGCAGACCAGGTTTGTGTGCTTATATACAAAAAATAAATTGTATGCTTCTTGTTAAATAAATAGAGTTTTTTTCAGGTTTTTTTTGTTTTTTTAGTATCCATACCAAAACTCATGTATCATCACAGTATAAATAAAAATCCAACAATAAGTGGCCCAGCTGTGTGTGTGTGAGTGTGTGACTGCTTTCATGCGTGAGAAGAAAAGAGAGAGAGAGAGAGAGAGAGGGAATGAGAGCGGCAGAGAGACATGAGCCAGCAGCAGCACTAGATTACATTAGCAAGGCATGAGGCAGCGAGAAGGTCAGTGAATCAGATACCGGTTCAATATAGCAGCACAACTCGGAGGGCAGGAGCTGAGCCGGATTGCTGAGGAAGCCTCGTCTTTGCGGTCGCGTCTCAGGAATTTGACCATGCTGAGAGCGGACAGAAGAGCTGACTCCTGAATATGGCAGCACGTCCGTTTCATCTGCGAGGGAGGAGGAACTTTGTTGCTGAGTAGATGTGTATTAACAAAACAAAAGAGAATCTTTTTTTTTTCTTCTGTCCGCTGGGTTTTTACATAAAACAAATGCGTAGTGTCGGTCTTTTTCTACAGTACGTATAGTAATGCAACATTTTGCTGATGTTGTAAGATGCTCGTAGCTTTCAGGAAAAACCGATGCGAATCTCAAATTTGATAGATTACAAAATCAAAGCATTCCTGCAGTAAATCCTGCAATTTTTTTTTTTTTTGCCGCACTATAATTTGTAAAAATCAATTACCACTACATCCACCCAAGAGCCATGCTTTGAATGAATCTAAATTTTGAGTGGCTATTAAGACTCTCGTAGATCATATTGACTTAGATATGGTCCCTCTAACTTTTAATGGCGGGCACTTACAGTAGATGAGTAGTTCAGCACTCTTAGCCCATTATAGTGTTAGTGGACACACAGTGCAATCAGGAGGGTCAAAGATTTAAGTGTGCTCCATTAGTGAAGTGCACTACTCGGTTGGATTCTAATTGACCTGCTGTAAAAGGAGTGGACAAGCTAAACCTCTCCCAGTGAAAAGTAATAACCACGAACTGTCAAATCTGCCAGTGGGGGAAACCATATTACATCTCTGGTCATCTTTACTCACAGATGTCCAAATACCTCCTAAACAAATCCATTCAGTTGAATACGAGATGATGACAGATGAAACCAAAGAAAGATGCTTCAGGGTTCACAGAGGCACATAAATGATAAACCCAGAAAAATGTTGTAAAATATCTATATAATGGGTTGATTTAAAGAACCCAATGATGAATGACAAAAAAATGCAGATATGCAATAAAAGAATATGAAACCTTTCACAATATGAGATACAGTATTGCTGCAAAGATTTAAGGGCATTTTTTAAATACGAGTCTCTGAGAGCTAAGCTGTGCAAACACTTTTTAACATTCCAATATTTTGAGCACCCCAATCCCCATTTTTTTAATACCAGATCCGATTTTTTCGATTTTAATAATTTAAAAAAAAAAAAAAAAATGTATTTAAATGACAGAACATGAATTTCCCTACAAGGAATAAAGTGCCAAACTTTCAGTTTCACCATACCTCATTTGTAAAATATAAATAAAGGGTTGCTGTATTGTATGGACACTATGTGCAAACGAAGTGAGGCGACGGAGCCTTTTTTAGGAAGTAAATCCTCACTTTTCCGCACACGCTGCCATGTTGATATCACCAGAGAACTAGTGGAGGGAGGGGGAAGGGAATGGAGCTGAAGGGACGGGAGCCGAGAGGGAGCAGTAAACTACCGTGGTTTTTACCCAAGTTAAAGGAAAATCGATTTTCATTTTTTTTAACATCGTCCAAACAAATAATTACTATTTTGATTTAAAATCGATAAATCAGCCCTACCCCAAACAAATTCCACAGCATCAGATGAATTTCCGAACATAAAATCCCAAACTACTTGCGTTGCAAAATACCACAATGAAGCCTTTTTTGTTATCCGAGTAAAGTGAACTTCCCCGATCAGCTTCAGTACGCCTCTGCAGATTATACAATGTCTGGACCTTTAAAACTCTTGAGATGTTGATGCTCATCAAACTACTCAGAGTGCACCCACACGCTGCAGAGTGGAGCGGTGTGACCGCTCCAATCGGTTCCGTATTTAGTCACGTCTTCCTTGTCCTTTTTAAGCAGAGCAGCGGGCCTAAACCACGGCAAGAAAACGCACCCTACCTCAATTTTCTGCTTGTTGAGAACAGAGTGAAGGATGACTGGAGTAATGTTCCCTCCATGCTCAGTCTGCATTTTCAAACCACTTCACTTGAACTCTATAAAGATGATTTAAAGCGTTATTTAGATGTAGTAACCATTCCTTCAGTTGGGACAACATGTTACTCACCAATTTCAATTTTTCAGATCTGAAATTCGAAACCGATTTGAGAACAAACAAGGGTAGCTCTCAAAGCATGCGGATAAGGTTCGGGGCTGTGATTACAGTTTGTCAGAACATGAAATCAGTTTGCATCACACAAGGAATAATTTCACGTATTATCTTCTCTGGAATCACAAACGCATTACGAGATTAGAAGATAACAGCACCGCTCTTTCAAACACTGTCACTCACTCACTCACTCACTCACTCACTCACTCACTCACTCACTCACTCACTCACTCACTCACTCACTCACTTTTAGTAGATATTTCTGCAACAGATAGATGTCTTTGACGTAACGTTGACTACATTTTATATGCAGTTCATGATTAAAATGACTGTTTTAAACTGAAATTCTGGTCGGATCTTACACATCGCCCCCTCTTTAAGATGAATGCTACTCATTTTCATCATATATTAGTTGATGAATTATCATGTATCCGTTAATTAAGAGCAATGCCAGGACTTTGAGACTTATGGAACATTTAAGGAGGCAAGGAGTGGTGAAGACACAGGCCAAAAACATGATGAACTCTCCCACTATTATCTCATACTACTATCATCTGGAGGCAGATTATTTAAAATTCCATAAAAATGTGTGCAAAATATATGCAGATGCTACCAAATTGATTGTTGTGTGTTAGTGTGTTTGAATGCATTATGTGCTTTGGAGCACATTGCAGCTGCAGTGAGTAAAGAACTATGTTTCATGCTTGAGGTCATTACTGTAAGAGAGGACGATCCTGCTACTGTACTGTGGGGATTACATTGAAGACCTGTGAGAGTTACCTGGGTCGTGCTGTCATGTCTCCTCTTATTCAGGATCCCATCCTGGACTACTCTGTGCTCTTTAAATAGAAACAGTGACAGGAGTGAAACCGCATGCTCTCCTTGGGAAAAATACACCAAGGGGAGCCGAGAGTGGACAGGCAGCTCTCCTTTAAAAGAAATAATGCACACGGCAGAGGACTGCTTGGTTCTCCTCAAAGAAGATGCTGCAGGGAGTGGAATTTGTGATGACCTTTGTCTCATATCCCAAACTGACTCACTGTGGTGAACTTGGTGGTTTCCCGCGATACGTTTTCTCCTTGTGGATCCGTTCCCCTCGGATGTGATGAGCTGAGGCTAGAAGACTCGAGAAGTTTGGAGTCGCCTTTTATGTTTTTCTTCTTTCTTTCGATAATGACCATATTAAAAGAGTATTGTGACTTTTTAAGAATGGCTTTCTTTGATTAACACACTCCAATGTGGACTTGACTCTGATATAACTTGTTATTTAAATCTTCACTCATTTAATGCTAAGCTTCCAGGTATTTGTGTTTTACTCACAACTGGTTCTTTCTTCTATTCTTATTTAAGTGCTGCTCAGAGGGATCTGGGGATCTCTTTCTGCCCTTTGCCCTTGGTTGAAGCATTGAGCAGCATTTTGTACAAAACATTACTTTTTGCAAACCTTTCATACAAAATAAAATCCATTTGTTGAGGACCTTCTACAACCAAAGAGCATGAATGACGAAGATGAAAAAAAAAATGCAGAGTAGTGCTCTCATCTGTTTGGCCTCAACTTTTTTTTTGTGGCAAGCGATCCCAAAGGCCGTACATATCTGATTTACAAAAGGTGTGACAGGTTTTTCTTATTCATATGTAGTATTCATATGTTGTATTCTGGCAGAATTGAGCATGATCATCATCTTAATTACATCCCAGATGTTGTATTGGTCGCTGTAGACCCTAAATGTGCGTATAGGTGCAGGGAATGGTATTCAAATCACATTTCTTTTTCTGAAATGTTAAAATATGGCATTTAAATAGCAGTCATAGCTGTACGACTCAAATGAATTTTGCTTCAGCCTCGCCATCAGTAATCTCTTTTGAACCCACAAAATCCCTTTTTAGTCCGTTGAGATTAGGTTGGCATCAAAGAAACACACAGGTGATGATCAGAAATAGGTACGTTGCAATATCTAAGCCTTTTCTTCGTGAGTCTGGGATGTGAATATGCTGATGAGTGGCTTCATTTACATGATAGGGAAGTTCAAAGCTGTCCAGTAAATACACTGTCCCACCGCTTTGGAGTCATTCCTTTTATTGATATGAATCTCCAGGTCTTCATTCAGGATTAAACGAATGAACTGCTTTTGAGCTCAAGCACAAGATATTCAATTGATGTAAAATCACCCAGGTCAATGTCATTGCACGCAGGCTGTATAGTATAGTATAAAATGGCTGCTATCCCTACATTTTTTAATAGTCTTTTTTTTTTTATCCAACTGATTAAAGTAGTATAATTTGAAGGGCAATCCTCTATCAGTGTTTCCACACAAGTAGTGCTGTTTTGCCTCAACTCAAAACAAAATGCTAATTCCTGATTCAGTTATCAGATCATTAACCAAAAAGGATTTGTTCGCCAATGATGTGACATTAAGAGGAGCTAGATTTCAGCTGTTGGGCTTCTGTGACAGGAAAGGAGAAGTCGTGGCTGAACATTTTGACAACTTTAAGATTACTGAGACGGGTACCAGATGGTCTGTGATTTCCACAAGGTGTTTGACCATGCCACCAGCTGTTGAACACCACCAGTACGCTTAAGGAAGCAGCATGAGGTCAGGTCTACTCTACGATAGATATCTGAGTGCTGTCTGTGGTTATTCCTGTTTTATAGTCCAGCATAGGTATTGAAATTGCCATTTTTTTATTATTATTTAGGACTGTTTATGGATTTAAGGTCGTCTTTTGTCAATTTTGGACATATGCGACTGATTCTTCACCACCTGGATGAAGACAGTGACACAATTCTCGGTTAATAAAACCCAAATATCTTAACGGGCAGAAGTCCAGAGAGCATCTGTGGGAAAGAGAAAAACGAAGACTTTACTGTTTCTACTGTCCAAGATGAGAAATCCCCTGGTAAGAAATGTTTTCCTCACACAAATTATTTCAAACGTGCCAAAACATCATTTTCCCCAATGAGATATCAGCCGGGATGTTGACAAAATAAAATACCACCCGCACAATTCTGTCTTTTTGAAATTAATTGTGGTATGGCAATAAAAAATAACTGGAAAATATCAAATCTATGGAGGGCTCTTGGTTGTAAGTGTATTTACTATGTCTACACGGAAGGTATTTTATTTCTTCGACGGTTGTAGGTGGTTTTGCTTCCTTTCCTCCAGCAGACTTTGACAGCTGCTGCCATTTCTGGTCAACTCGATCCATATCACAAGCTGCTGTCGTCCTGTTCTGTGCCTCTCCAGTTTGATATGCTGTATATATGCTGAAGCTCCTGTCAGTTCACACTTGAACTTTGGATGCTCTTGTCAAGTGAACCGTAACAAAAAAACAAAATAGGGTAAAAATGTTTCATCCTCATTGGTTGTAAATGCAATAGAAACTGAAGTTAAGCTCCCAACTAGAATAGAGAGACAAGATATGTATATATAACACAATCCAAAAATAATTTAGAAAGACAGTTATTATATAATGGATGGGTAATTAGAGTGTAAATGGTTGTGGAGTATGAGGGGATGCATTACATTTAAAGGAAAACTATGATTAATTATCAATAGCACCAATTGTTCTACTGACTAAAGTAATTGCTAAGGTTTCACAATGCGGTGGCTTCGCTGAGGGTTCAACAAAAGCAATTGTACAAGATGTGTAGCGCCTGCCACCCCCGTAATGTTGCTAATAACCTCTCTTGGCACAGGAAAATTGTGTATGTGCATAACGAGGCAAAGTATGATGAGTCGACGTTGAACTGGTATGCTGTGATGTTTGCAGTTTGGGTTATACTTTTCCAATTAGTTGCGATCAACTGGGGGATTATTTTACACCACTTGTACCTTTTTTTTTCTTGCTCTCGCTGTGTTCCATAATCTCAGCAAGTCCAGTCAAGTTCAGTCATATAGCCCAAATGATTTTACAATGTCTACAGCATACTACACTGCCTATTCTTAGACTCTCAATTCAGGATCGGAAAAACTCTCCTAAAAACTATTAAAATCAGGAAGTGATGTCAGGAAGAGTAACAGAGGATGGATTTCTCCTCCATGAAATATAGACATGAAATACTGAACAATACATTTGAGTACAATTTTGTAATTTACTGTAGTCTTCCATTGTGGGGAAATACACGTATTTGCTTTCTTGCAGTGTGATATCACTCTTATATGTCCATTATCCAGCCAGCTAGCCAGTTAGCATAGCCTAGAATAAACACTAGAAACGGTTAGCCTGGCACTGTACGGATGTAACTTGTATTTAAATTTAGTTTTTTTTTGGTATGTTTTCAACAAACTGCCACTGAGTTTTGGATGTGCTGGCATACAGATTTTGTACCTCTAAGCCCGGCTAGCTGCTCCCCCCCACCTATATCCGACTGTTATGCTAAGCTAACCAGCTGCTCTCTGTATCTTTGTATTTTGCACACAAACATTTGATTTTTTGCCAAGCATTAGATGAAAAGACTGATACCAACAGAAAAACATTCCTGAAGGTGAAAGTATTCACTTACAAGATGATAATTATATGGAATATTTAACATTAAATACTTCACCCGTTAGCTCTAATGTGAAACTATTCAACTGATAGCAGCAACCGGTGCCTCTCGACCACCAAACGAGCGACTATTTGGAACGGCAATAAAAGCCTGATTTTTTCTCCGACGAGGGAAAGGGCCTTAACGGTTTTCAAGGCGAGCGTCTGTGTGATTGTTAAGTTTGTGTGTGTGTGTGTACGTGTGTGTGTGTGTGTGTGCCTGCTGATAGGAGCATGTGGCAGACGTTGTCATTGTTTGTGTGTGAATGTGTGTTTGGCGTGCCGGACCATTGTTGGAAAGCAGAGCGAGGATCCTAGAAGCTGTTGGAGGGAGATGATTGGCTTCAGAACGCGGTGGCCCCTGTGTGACAGATGGTTGGGTGCTGGGCTCGCCGAGTCGAAATCACCCACTCGCACATATGTGGGGGCCCGCGCAACCTCGCACGTGCACAAGAATGTCTGCACATGCACTGACGTACAGTACTCACGTGGAAAAAACGCTTTAAAAAGAGAGCGGGTGGTCTCTGTGTATGTACACATATTTGGTAATAACAGAAAAAGCCAATCAGGAGCATTTGTATATTTACAAAAAAAGCCTTCAAATACACAAGTGTGAAATAATGACACTCAAACAGGCAGGCGAATAAATAGACACGCAGGCTGACGGTGCGACAGATGCACGGACAAACACTCAGGCAGACGGGCATGAATTTGGAAAATGGCATGAAAACAATATGCGCTCTAACCAGTGCCAGTGTTTTGGTTTTACTGGGGGTTTGCAGCCTTGGGTTGAACACAGTAAAGCTTTGCTGTGTGTCTCTCTGTGCAAACAGGAGGGGATCTGGTGCCTGCTGCTTCTGCTAGCCAACACTGCTCTCACTGTCACCACCACCATCATCACAGCCATCAGCGGCGTAGCGATAAATAACACCACTGTGCTCGCCATAGAGAGTGCGCGGCGTTATCGGTGCCAAAAACCAAACACCCGGGCAGAGCTGGTTAAACAGTGAGTGAGCGACGGAGCAACAATAGGCATGTGTTTTCATGAAAAGGCAACGCATACGTAGTTTATAATCTGGAGCGTTTTCGAGGGGCAGTGGCTCAATTAAAGACGGGAGCAATCCTCAAGAATATGTGAATGCAAATGACAGAGAATGAGTAAACACAATGCTTAAGGAGCGCATGCTTGACTAAATAGAATGGACCATGGAAATGGAATTAAACTCAATTATGTTAACTGGTAAGTGCCATCCACTTCTACCACATAGACATTATAAAGGAAGAGGATGGGGTGATGTCACCATCTAAAATGCAGGAGATGGAGATGATGTTTTTAGGTGCAGGCTACTAAAACACTTTACATTTACATTTCGGGCATTTAACAGATGTCCAAAGTGATTTACTTGGTTATGTTTCCATATTGGGGGAAAAAAGTAAACATAGCCGAACTTTTGTTTTTGTAGACAATGTTTTTCCTAATCTTAACAATTTACTTTGAGGAGATAGCCTATAGCCTAAAAAACTCCATTAGAAGTACGTTATTGTAAGTCTTACTTTTACTTGCTAGTATATTGTATTGTATTTAATCAATTCACTTTTACCTACAAGCAGCTTTAAACTGGTCATGAAACAATTAAATAATGATGCAAGTTCTATAAATGTATTGTTAATGCCTGTCCCGGGTCAGATTCCAACACGAAATCAGACGAAGTGATGTATTGCAAATAGACGGGTAAGTTAGTTAAAATGAAGCAGAAGGAGATTTTTTTTTTAGAGGTTTATGTTTTACCTTGTGTTTTGGGGTTCTGGCTGATACTGGGGCTAGATCAGCTCAGAGAAAAAGAAAAGACTTGGTCGAAGAACAAAGATAAGCCGGAAGGGAGAGTGAAAAGAGCACGAGCAGAAACGAGGCTCAACCTCAGTCGGTCATTCAACTGTGGGATTTGAAAGGAATCAAAAGTCATCTTCAATTGGCACTCTTCCTCCTTGACTGATATATAATGTCTATTTTATCAGAGTTTCCTCCGAGGGTTTTTTTTCAGCAGAGGTGGTAAAGGGCTTTGGTGGCCAACTGGGTCTAACCTGTATAACGGCAACAAAAGAAGTATTCTGCTCCGGCGGGAAGTCAGGGCGATGGTTGAAGGGTCCTCCTGAAACAGTAAATTCATCAAATTTAGTGCATATTACAATTTCTACTGTAGCATATTTTTGCAGGCTTGAATTTGAAAATGAAAACAAAGCTCCAAAAGCTAAAATCTAATTTCATCCATTGAGATTCAGTACTGGTGCGAATGTTACCCTGCACTCCTGAGTAGGGGTGAGTATTGGAAAGAACCTCACGATACGATAGGGGTGGGCGATATGGCCTCTAAATGATATCTCGATATTCTGACATTTCTTCTAAAGCACTTAAAAATGCTTAATTTAACCCTTTGATGCATAGTCACGCCAGTATGATGATTCTAGTAGGCTAGTCCCTGCAACATATGTCTGCATTAAACCATTCTTATTTATACTGTATTCATTAATGGTTTCTATTAGAACAATTTTAAACTTGTGTTTAAAAGGGGTAAATCACAACGAAGTTAAATTTAACAAAACAGTTTTTATTCAAGGCAATTGCAAAATGCACATAAGCTTTTAGCAGCTAGTAAATGAAAATAAATAATGCCACATGATGTAGGCCTACTTACTGTAGCCTATTTCTATAATAATACAAATAATACAATAACAATAAAATACACAAAATACTAAAATCACAACATTTTTTAAAGTGTAGAACAGTGTGTGATCAATAAATCGCAGTGTTTGATGTTTAGTCATCTGCAGGTTGGACCGTTCAATATCGCCGATGTCCGACAGCTCTACAAACACAAACCAGAGAACAGCGGTTTAATCACAAACGTGTCCACGACGCTGGGAACACAGATGTTATGTTACGTTGGTAACGTTTAGTGAGCCAACGGCAGTCAGAAAGTGGCATGCTAACGTTGTTGTTAGCAATATCCCGCTAGCCGGCTAGCTAGCCGGTCAGCTTCCATTACCCGAGGAAGCAAAGCCACTAGTTGCTGCTGTTACGAACGTAATCACTAGCTTGGTAAACTAAACAGAAATGTGTCGTTGGTTTGCAACGAGGTGAAACATTTTAAAATTGAAACTTACCGGGAACAGTAACGTTAGTAAAACTCCGCACTCCGCAGCGGCGTATTTTCCCCCGTCGCCTTGAGCGTTAACCCCGCCCCCAGCCCCTAACGTAAGCCGGGGCCGGTGTGTGTGGGCGCGTGTATGTGACGTTGAGCTAGTGGGTGTGACTTTTTTTCTGTTGTCTGTGAGCGGGACAGAGGAAAGAGCTGCGCTAAAACCAGTCACACTCGGCCGCGGCGGCTTAGAAACTGACGTAACAACATACACTCGATGTTCACGATATAGTCATTTACTACATCTCATGTAGAACAAGCCGCGATACATCGAGTATACTCGATATATCGCCCACCCCTACGATACGATACGTATCACGATATTGCAATATAAATAAAGATCAAAATACCTGTATATGTACATCAGATGATATTGATCAGAGGACAAATTGAGTCAAAACTATTTTATTCAAAACAGCCTCTCCATTTTATTAATTCCCACGAAATTCACTGGAATAAATATTGAAAATAAAATGAAAAAGGATAAAGTACTGCATTCACAATGCGTCTAAATCAATATTGTATTGGGCAGCAAAGTATCACGATATATCGCCGTATAAATATTTTTACCCACCCCTACTTCTGAGTTGGATGAATTTCGTAGATTATTCCAATATCAAATTAACCATTGTTAAAGAGTGAAAGCGACCATGACTCAACCAGCGATGTTCTATAGATTATTGAAAATAAGTTTTGCAAACTAGTTTGAGTGCTGAGAAAATCGCTTCCATAATGACGCCGTTCATCCGGCTCATTCAAGCACAAAGATAAAAGGTGCAGACGGGAAAAAGCCACAAACTGTTGCAGTTTTGCTTTCCTGTCTGCTTTACAGCCGCTAATCCTGCAATCAAGTCTAACTTAAGCCTATTTGCCGATCACCAACCCTGCTAAAGGCAATACGGCTCCCCTGGCCTCAGAAAATCGGCCAATGTGTCATCATCTAATCTTTGCCGCCACCGCCATCGCCACAATTATCACAGCCATCATCGTTACAGAAAATCACCGTCACACAGTCACAGACATCTGAGCTGTGGATGCTGCTTGTCATTTCCACTTTCATCGCAGTCTTCATATTCTCGGCCAAATCTAGCAGGAAACACACGAGAGCCCAAACACCGCAGCAGCTATTGGTGTCTAGTTCCTGGTAAAAAAAAAAGAGAGGAAACATTAGCAGGAAAGAGTCGAAGATGTCGTTACTACTTCCATTATCTGTCCCGGTAGTTTGCTTTATTGTGACTGGAAAATGCCCTCATGATGACAGGACTGTACACTGAGGAAATGCCCTTGAGAAAGACATCGGATCCCCGCCAGCTGGAGGCAGCAGGAGTGCTGCTTTGCCACTGTGAGGCAGTTTTCAGAAAAGCCTATTTCTCTACCAGGTGTTGTCATGTAAATAAAACAACAAAACCAATGAATAATTGAAATGTGGAAAAACTAAGACTGAAATAAAACTGTTACTTGCATGCAAATTAAACCGAGCGATGCGTGGAGGTTAAAGGAGGAGGAACGATGTGCAGAATGTTTCCTCAGCCGGTTGCACTGAATGCCTACTAATGGTGCTATCATATAGATCATGCATCCCAAACTCTTTTACTTCTGTCCTTTCTTTAAAGGGAGATTTCACCCCAAAATCCAAGAAACATTTGTCCTCTAAAGATACCGTCACATCAGCGGCACTATTGTATATACAGTAGGGGTGAGTATTGGCAAGAACCTCACGATACGCTCCGTATCACGATACTTTGGTCACGATACGCTCCGTATCACGATACTTTGGTCACAATACGCTCCGTATCATGATACTTTGGTCACGATACGCTCCGTATCACGATACTTTGGTCACAATACGCTCCGTATCATGATACTTTGGTCACGATACGCTCCGTATCACGATACTTTGGTCACGATACGATACGTATCACGATATTGCAATACAACTAGGGCTGTCAAAAGATTGATTTTTTTTAATCGCGATTAATCGCATTTTGTCCATAGTTAACTCGCGATTAATCGCAAATTAATCACATTTTTTGGCACATTTTTCTTTCTTCTAAGTGTACCTTAATGTATTTTTTTCATATTCTTAATACTTTTAACAACATAAGGGCAAATGTACTTGATTTATGAAAATGTTTATTTAACACTTCAAATATCCCCTTACCAAAACATGGGATCAAAACAGGGTTATAAGAATATATCACAAACAATTAAAGTGAACATGTCACAGGAGATAGTGTAACAGGAGAGAAGTACAGTTAGGATATAAGTGCATTGGCTTGCAAGTGATATCTCAGACTGGATGTATTTCTATGGTAGCTCATTTCTTCTTCTGCCTCAAGGTACGTGTCCACAGGGGCGATTTTAAACGCGAGTGGACGCGCCGCTTCCCAGTATTGCACGCTTGGTGGGCTGCCACTAGAGGATGATTGACAGGCGCTCTCCTTCAAACAACAGATTTTTGCGAGCGTGCGCGAGCGTTCCCGAGGTGGCGAGTCGAGCCCGGCGCCTCTCGACATTCGCCGCGACGCTACCAGAATGCATTGCACAGCTTTTCACATAGATAATGAACAGGACGCGGGTAAACACCGCTGCCTGTGGACACGCACCTTCCCTCTGGATCAAGACTACAGGTGCCACCGACGGCCATAAATCATACAATGCGCGTTTTTTTTTTTTTTAATACCGAGCGTTAATCGCGCCTTAAAAAAATTAACGGCGTTAAGAGGATGTTGCGTTAATGCGTTATTAACGCGTTAACACTGACAGCCCTAAATACAACATGATCAAACATCAGCTTTAAATTGTGGAGGCGTTGTTAACTTGACGTCCATTTTGCAAAGACCTCAGCCACTCTCTCTAATACAGAAATATGCATTTCAATAATGCATTCACAACACGTCTAAACATGAATTAAAAAATTTTTTTTTTTATCAATCTTTGGAGTTGAACAATCGATATTGTATTGGGCGGCAAAGTATCGCGATATATTGCTGTATCGATATTTTTACCCACCCCTAATATACAGTTATATATTGATGCTGTGACGGTCGATGCTTGGCTTGCTATTCACAGTGACAGCTCAGTGAAAATCACCGAACTCTGGGTGATGTTATGAACTCCGACAGGACGTAGATTGGTTTCCTGTTGTATCTGGGACTTTCACAACATCATACAAAGCCAACAGTGTGTTTTCAGTTAGTGAGGGTAAACAGTAACCTTTTTGGCCACCCAAAAATGCCTTATTCGGCATTATAATTTATACTTGACATCAAAACAGCCGTCCACAACCCAACGGGGATGTCACGGTGGCGTCTACTTCTTCTCTACAGTCCGTGGTTGGTGCATCACACCAAAATGAGACGGACATAGATGTTCCCGTGAGACGGGCGTACATTATTTACACACCATCTGCTGGTCCAGTCATCAGTGCTGTCCTGTTTGTCTCTGCTGCATAATGTACAAAACAGCTTAGTTAATTTGATGTTGCCATTTTGCAAATGCAAATGAGAAGGGCAAGGCTGGTCTAAAATATTAGTATCTGTGTGTGTGTTACATTGGTATTCAAGTCCTATGTCAGGATTTTAAATCATCAATGAGCATTTATTCTGGAACCTGATCTTTTAAATAATAATGATTGTAATGCATATTTATAACTTTGTCTCATTTTGTCTCACACACGGCTCACTCTGACTGTAACACACACACACACACACACGCTGTCATTGTAACTCAGGACAACATACTTAAATACAATTTGCATCTTTAAACTTATGAAGCTGACTTTACAAGAGGATAATATTAAAACACTCATATGTTTGGATATTTCTGACATAATGATGCTGGTAGGTTGCTTCTTTATTTTATGTTTCCTTTATTTGCTTTCTTCAACACTCTCACCTGCTTATCTTTAGAGTGCATCATCCCTGTAAAGTTTAACCAATATAACAGGCTTAATTTCTAAAGCTATATTTATTTTCGGCTAACCACAGTCTGCAATTAAACTACAATATTACAGGATTTAGGACGCAGAATTTTTAATTCAGTGTAATCACAGAAAAACAGTTTCCATAGTTAAGGCATGGGTGAGGTGAAATAAACTATATAAGCACTAAAAATATTTCACAATTATCATGCTCAACTGTTAGAATATACCCACCACATATCCCTAATGAACTAATTCAGAGCCAATTAAGACCATATTTTCAGGCAAACATTCAAATGAGTTCATGTTCATAACAATAACTTTTTTTAAGACACCGAGCTACGCTTTCTGTACTCAACCATAACAAACTCCAACAGTACCGGCACTCCTCTCTCCAACTCCAACTCTCACTCACGCGTCCACCGTTGCCTCCAGGCAACGAGTCCCACGGCACAACAAGAAACGGAAATTTCTGATATTGGGCTATAAAAATAAAATTGAATTCTCCGCACTGAACAAACACCTAACTTCGAATTTGGCAAGCCCCCTGCTACAACTCCTCCACGGTGCTTGAGTTGAGGAAAAGGCCAGGAATGAGTCGCTCTTTTCAGCTCTGTGTACCAGAAGCGTGAGAAAAATGTACATGTAAATACATCTTCAGACGTTGGCCGTCGGAAACGGGACATTGATTGGTTTGATCCCCGAATCTTCTCCGTCGGTTTGCGTCTCAATATAGCATCACATCTGTGAGTCATGCGTTCCTGTGATGCAGCGGCGTACGTCACAACGTGGAGGCAGATTGTGTGTGTGTGTGTAAAAAAACGCTGCCCTTGAGCAAGAACAGTGTGATCCCACGGTGCTGGAAATATTGCATTTAAATTAAGCGACTTCACGAGGGAGCAGATTGCAAGCAGAGCCCCGAGGGACTGAAACTCCTGACTGGGTTACGTTGCTTTATTAGGCCCTTGTGAGCGTCACTTGCGGTCCAAGGAAGAAGCAGCATCACCAGTCCATCACTGCTCACACAGGCAGGAATCTGTCACGGCATTTGTTTAGCATCCACACTTCAAGTGACCTCAAAGAAAGAACTCAAATGGGCAACACATATTCGCTAGTTTGAAGCAGGAAAGGCTGATCTGTGATTTGATCATCGATCATATATTTTTACGCTCTCACCTGTCGGTTGTGGAGGATATTAAAAGAATGCGATGAGACGAAAGAGAATGTTGCTTCCAGTTTAGGTGATGAGAAACGAGTTATATTTAACAGTAGCTACAAACGCAAAACAAATAATCCTGCCTGAAAAACAACAATGTATCATGATATGTCAGCTTGTAATTATCTATTCAGAAAAGGTCTTCTCTGCTGTCACAGCAAAACGAAAACAGCGTTGTGAACATTTAAATATAACATAATGCAAGAAAAACGGATTAATGACAATCAAGGTCAAACCAAAAGCAGCAAAATGCAAATAAAATTAAGTCCAACATCATTCAGTAACTGTATATGTTATTTCTAGGGGTGGGTAAAAATATCGATACGGCAATATATCGCGATACTTTGCCGAATACAATATCGATTTTTCAACTCCAAAGATCGATTTCTTTTTTTTTCTTTAGACACGTTGTGAATGCAGTACTTTATCCTTTTTTTAAATTTTATTTTCAATATTTAATCCAGTGAATTTCATATAATTAATAAAATGAAGAGGCTGTTTTGAATGAAATAGTTTTGACTCAATTTGTCCTCTGATCAATATCATCTGATGTACATATACAGGTACTTGTGTTTTCATCTTTATTTATATTGTGATATCGTGATACGTATCGTATCGTCACCAACGTATTGTGATACGTATCGTATTGTGAGGTTCTTGCCAATACTCACCCCATAGTTATTTCACATCTCTAATTTAGCTAAAGCTATTTAAGTTTGTGGTTTATCCAACCTCTACTAACATCCTGAAAAAGAAAAACTATTTTGCACAGCAACTGCTGTATTTTCTATGGATATTTCGGTTGTTTAGGAACTAATACATCGTTTTAGGGTTTCTATTACCTCTGCAAACCCTGTTCAATCCACGGTAACATTAAGTAATCTGGTACAAAGTGAATTAAGGCAACACCAAAACTATTATGAGCAGTCATAACTATCACTTACAAAGAAGAAGTGAACCTTCGTGAGGCCGCTGTAATGCACTAATAAGATGGAACACAACACACTTCAACCAGTCGGTTTCACAGAGTGACCTGAATGAGCGGCTCACATTATAAACAACAAATAACACATTAAAACAAACTTTATAATTGAACAGACAGTCCAATCAGTCCGATCAGCGTCGGCTAATGCCAGCGCAGCGAATGAAGTGGGAACTTATCTAAGAGCAGCTCTGTTAATAAATAAAAGGAAGTAGAGCCTAATCAACTCTTTGATTAGACGGTGTGAAATCTCTAAAGTGGACAAAGGGGGTTGGAGAGAGGTATCGCATTAATGTCGGTGTGTGTGTGTGTGTGTGTGTGTGTGTGTGTGTGTGTGTGTGTGTGTGTGTGTGTGTGTGTGTGTGTGTGTGTGTGTGTGTGTGTGTGTGTGTGTACCAAGGAGAGCTAGAGGGCAACAACAGCTCCCCCACTGCACAGATTTGACTGCGGAAGATTTGTCAAAGACAAGTAGCTCCTCATGAAATAATGTGCTTCCGACTGTGAGGCTCGTGCTCGTCGTTTGGCAGAACCGCCGTCTACATCACAGCGTGGCAGGATGCTGACATTCACACCATGGAGCGAGTGTGATCAGCTCTCATCCAAGCAGATGAAAAGTGGTTCATATATATATATATAAAAAAAAAACCTGAGAGGCACCATCATATGGTTGCACCTGGTGGCAGAATGTGGTGAGAACGGAGCCATATTAAACTCTCCGTAACGAGAGCACTCTCGCTTCCGTCTTGTTTTGCGTGTGATATTTTCAGTAATTCATTTCATGCTACGTGTTATTTTCCCCGCGGGTGAGTCACAGCGGACTAAACAGACTTATTTTTTTATAACAACGCCATACTAAAGTTGAAATCAACAGTTTATTGGCTTTAAACCCCCAACAGGTCAGATGAAAAGGGACTTGAGAGCACACGCTGACTAATGTCCTCCATCGCCTTTCTCCTTGATGAGAGTGGAGGATCATTAAGTGGCTAACAACGGGAGAGGACATACCAGAGTGGTTGAACATATCGCAGTCTAACAACCGTCATCTCCTCCAAGAGCGCCGTTATTCTCCCTGGGGTGATTTGGATTATAAAAGGCATAAAGCCGGGCTCACATCGCCGGACATTACGGAGTACGTTGTTATCGATGTGCAGATGTCTGCAGCAGTGATGTATCTCTCTGTCCTCTCAGGCCTCGTTCAGTCCCTTTTTTTTTGCTTCTTGGCTGTTTGTATTGAGAAGCTAGAAAAGATCAGGGGGCGAGATGAGAAGCACGTATTAACCACGTATTCCCGCTCGGTGAGGGGGCAGCGTGGCGTGCCGCGGAGGTCTCGGAGACTCTGCCGGAGACACAGGGGGCAGTGTTATCTCACGGATTCCTCGCCGCCGTCCTACAGCAGCACCTTTTTAGAGGGCTGACTGAGATCAGCACTGCGTTTTATGTCTGCAGTGTTACTGCCTCATCGTCGTGACTGTCCCTCAGAAGCTGAAAGGTCACAGTGAACGCAGATTAAATCTGTGATTTACTGTCGCAGTTAACGCTATTGTGTTGTGTAACTTCTTTGAAATCTTGCCAGATAATTCTGAAAAAAACGACCTTTGCAATTCTCAAGATATCCAAATAACGAATCTATATTCAGTGATAAAATTAGTAACTGTATCTGAATGTTTTTTAATCGTCGTCTTGTGCGGGTGTGATATGTTCATTCATCACAACAAGAAACATCCAAGCTCTTAACACCTCATTTTATTGTCCCAACATTCAAAAGTACAAATAATTCAAACACAACAGATTTTATGAAAAAGAAAAAACAAACATTTACAGCAAGATTTTTATTTTGTTTCCAGTTTCAGAAATGACCTAAACTAGCAAGGATAACATGAAGTCATTCATCGCAGTAATTGGATTAATAATAAGAATAAGAATACTAAGAATAATAGCAATAATAATCATAATAATCATCATTGATAATTGTTAAGTAATAACATAAGCAGGAGAGAGTAGAGAGAGCCGCGGCCATGGGGCCCTGTGAACATTTTTTCGTCTTTTTTGTCTTTAAAGATTTCGTTTATAGATTTTTCAGATAGTAAACAAACACGTCTCAGGAGGAAAATGAAAACTGACAAGAAGAGCCTAGTTCCTCTGTTCACCTTCCCTCCTCCACTACTGGCTGCGTTGTTCCTACTGGCAGGCTGCCACTATAAGGCGCTACAGGGGATGGTGTGAGCCATAGGGGTTGGGCATAGAGCGAGGTGACGCAGCCCCATGTTTCAAACACCCTGACATGCACACACACACACTCTCTCTCACACACACACACACACACACACATTCAGAGCGACTGCACGTTGCCGCCTCACACACACGCGCGCACATGCACTCAGGGAGACGCACACGTATATATACACACACGTTTGTGTGTATATATATGTATATATAATGTGCACTAAACGGACCCAAATGCACAACCGCACACACATAACCACAAACACGTAACATATGTATATACTGTTCATACGCACGCTTTTGGATGTACTCCACGCTGACAAACATTATGAGGACACACCGTTACGTAAAAGGAACATGCATACAAACATGCACACATGCGCGCGCACACACACACACGCTCACACACACACATTTGTGCACACAGGGTCTAGGCAGAACACAGGCACGCATCGTAAGAGTTCAAAAGTCATACAGTGTAGGAAATTAGTTCACACTTCAGAACAACATTCTACTGGGGTCGTTGCATAATTCAAGCTCCCGACGGCGGCGTGGAGCATGAAGGGGTCTGGTCGGTTGGTGGGTGGGTGGGTTTTGCGTTGGTTGTTTTTTTTTTTTTTCTTTTGTTGCCGTTATGACGTTAGAAAACTATGTGATTGGATGGCGCAGATGATGACTGGATAATAATGAGGATATAAGATAACCCGGCCTGTCAGATGACTGAGGTGTGAGAGAGAAGGATGTACTTATGGGAGCATGCGTCTGAGTGTTTGAAATGCTCTCCACACACCTCCTTCATGTTTTCAAGTCTTAACAACAAACAAAAAAAATCCAATTCCTTATATTTATACTTCTGGAACCATTCCCTTACCTTTCACCTTTCAAAATATATAATATATATCATATTAGAGTATATAAAATATAGAATCGGTACAATCCCTTTTCATACCTCCAGAGTACTTCTTAAGTATAGCAACAACTGCTGTAAATAACAGTTGGTGTGCAATGGTAACAATTTCTCATTTTTAAAGATTTGTTGGTATGTCATTTGAAAACATGATGAATAGTTTTAAAAATAAGTTTTGACTCTTAAGTGATTTTGACCGATTTAGTCCAGTGCAATGAATGACCCTCAAACAACAATGGGCATTTGCTCCTTTTTAAAATGTTTCTGCCCAAGCCTCCAAGAGCTGAATGTTATATAAAATGTTTTACTGAAAACTGAAAACTATGCTTTCAGACCCACATTTTTGCATAAGGTTTCATCACAAAGCGGTAGTAAGTGGAGGGAGGGTGTGGACGGAGTGGCTTTTTAGAACAACACAAACTTATCACAGGTTATATTGAACCAGAACGACTGTTTATAACATTCTATTAAGACTAAACTTTATTGAAAAAGATCTAAAGATTTCATTTTAACAAGACAAGAAAAAAGCAATAGCAAATTTAACTATTAACTAGGTTATGCATAGCGAGTAACTGTTTCTAGTAATAAGGGAAGAGCGTCCCCCAACCCTCCAGACATTTTTTTCAGTTTTCTTGACTTTTAGATTTTTTATATTGTAATTTTGATATATTGGTACAAAGCACGAACGTACTAAAAGTTCTCTCAGTGCAGTGGACTACCGGAAGAGCCTCTCCACTAGTCGCTTTGTTCCCTTTTGCTCAGAAACGCCCCCCTCCCTGTACCAGAATCACGCAAATACACAGACAATGAAACAAATAAATACATAAATACACAGATAAATTAAACAATTAATAAATATATAATAAATACAAATAAATAGAAAAATAAATAGTTCCAAAAATAGAGAAGTAAACAAACTGAGAAACAAATACAGTTATATTCTAAGCTTTTGTTCGGTTTCTTTTGCCGCGGTAGCTAACTGAAAGTTAATCCAAATCTTTTTTTTTTCTCCACAAGCAACATGACAACAATTGAACAGTTTCCTCACAAGTTTTTCTAAGTAACTGAACCACCACTTCATAATAAGTTGTCATATGAAAAAGACAAGCTCAAACAAAAGAACAGTGACAACTCATATAGTACAGTAGATATTGTAAAACAAATGTAGACTATATATGTATATATATATCATCTATTTGTACACAGCAAATAAAGACACAGTTGTCATAGATCCTTTTAAGGAAACAAATATCTAGACTAACGGAACTAGCTAATCATCATTTAGTTTTGACAAACGTTTCACGCTCAGCAAGTAACAGAAAAGTCAGCAAGCCAAACAAAAAAGATACAAAATCAAAAATTTTGTTCAGTGATTCTTACAAGGCCCAAATTAGTTAATCTGGTTCTTCAGCAAAGAAATAGTCTCACCAGATCTTTGGGCCAACAATAAACAAATATTAAACAAAGAACAGCAGCTCAATTCAATGCCAACATCGAAGTATTTTTTTTCTTTAAACAACACATAGAACAACAAACTTGGATATTTAAGATATGTGAATAATGTAGTATAGCACCTACTGTTGATCGCTAAAAGGAAGTTCTTTTCAAATGTAAGTTCACAAACGCAGAGCGAAGAAAATGATATAGATAATGTATAGTATGTTCTCTAAATGGATAGATGTGTATATTTCTATTTACTGATATCCCATATTGACTGATGACGAAAACAGGAAAACAAGTGGACAAAAGGGTCTTCTTGCTTTGGGCTCTGGACTAAAAGGATGGTTAGGCCTCGGAAAGACCCCTCTCCCTTCCCTTTTGGGTATCGCTGTTGAATAATTACGCACTAGTACATATGTGAAAAATTACCAAAATCACCTGCCTCAGTTTGCATCCCTTCCATCTAGAAAATCACTGCCAACTTGGATTCCCCAAAAAACAAACAACCTTTTGATCCTATAAAGTACCACGGCAGAACGACGAGACAAGGTGGTGCCCCCTCCCTCCCGCCCCGGCCCCCCCTAGTTAGCCAGTCAAAATATTTTTCTCTTTTTTCAAATCCAGATTCTTGTAAAAATTCTTCAATAATTATTATTTTAATCATCATTTATAAAAATAGATCTTCTTTCTCTTTATTTTTATCTTTTTCTAAACACATTTTTTTTTCAAGCAAAGAGATCTTCTCTTTGGCAACAGTGTTATTTTTTTTTTTTCTTAAATTACTGAACGTGTCATCAGGAAAGCTAACCCATCCCCTCCCTCCCCATCTCCCTGAACCCCTGTGAGGAAAGACATTATGTTTTGTTTGCGATACAAAACAAAAACAATGTTAGAAATTCTTTTTTTTTCTTTTTCTACATCAGAGTTTCTGGGATTTGTGGAATCCCATTCAGAATCGTTAAGGGGAACTTTTTGATACACACTAAAAATGAATGAATGGGTCACCAATTTAAAAAAGAGCCCCCTCCCTTTCACCAACAGGGAGGTATATAATACTAACGACAGTGGATCCGGATTTACAAAAGAAAAACAAATCCTGAATCAAGACAGAGAAAAGGTTTCAATCTAAAAAGGACGTTCTCTTCTCTGAAATAAGGGGATACAGGGATTTGCTACTGTTTACACAGAAGAGAGAAATCATTTGAACAACCACAACAAACAGAAAGAATATACAACAAAGAGAAAGCCTGCATTATCACAGGAGCTTCCAAAAAACTCATGAACATTATCATCATTTTTGTAATACTTAGGCAACATTGGCTTATAGGTCCAAAGTTATAATATAAGCCATTTCTAGTTCAATTTGTTTGATGGTTTGTCGGTTGCTTTGTGTTCCGGTTGGAGTTTGAGTTTGCTGTGTTGGATGGCTGTAGTAGGGTGGTAGTGGTAGTGACTGTAGGGGCTAAGGGACGGGTGGAGGTGGGGAGAAAGGTTGGGGGCAATTTGGGAGCGGACAAAGTCGCGGGGCAACTGCTTCTACCTGTCAAAGTTCAGGACTTGTGTGTCTTGTTAGTCTTGAAGGAGACTTGCAAGACGCGGTCGCCCAACCTGTAGCCGTTGAGACTGGCGATGGCCATGGCCGCCTCGTCGTAATTCGTCATGGTGACGAAGCCGAAGCCTTTGCACTTGTTGGTGTTGAAGTCACGGATCACCTTGACGTTGTTGACCGCGCCGAAGGGCCCGAACAGCTGCCAGAGCACGCTCTCATCCGAGTCCGGGGACAGGTTGTACACGAAGATGCACCAACCGGTGCCCGTGTGCCCGGGGATGTTCATGCCAACCAGGCTGGTCATGCTGTCAATGGTGATGGGGGAGAACCTGAGAGGGGGAGGGAGGGCAGAAGAAGGGGGAGAGAGAAAAGAGAAGGTTTTAATGGAACAGGTTAAAGGTGGACGGCGGAACTCAATGTCTGCATCTAATGCACATGGAAATGGACGCAGGTCGGTGAAAAATGTTAAACATAATCCTCCTTCCAGTTATAAAAGCTTGCCATGATGCTCACCTACATGATTCGCCACTATCTACAGCCATACTAAATAACAAGCTTCAAACGTCTGTTAAATCTTTGCAGTTTACTGATCACTCCATAAAATAACTATTTATAACCTCAAGAAAAATGCTTGCAAGTGCTTGGATGCTTTGTCGTATATGAATGCGAGTTTGACTAAATGCATGAGTTTTTGTGTATCTGCGTAGCTACTACTAAATGAGCTCAATGCTGAGTGGATTGTCAGGAATGACGACAGTTTCTGCTGAAGGAGATGCAGACGAAGGTTCTCTCTTTGTGTCCTTGAGTGGCTCCTCTAGGAGCTAAATTGCAGGAAGTTGTTGAATTAAACCCGTTGCTAGAAATCCATCAAAGATCATGCACCAGCCTGCTAAATCTGTTCTCATTCGCTTCATAATCTTCTCCTTTTTCTTGTGATGCAAGAGATTTGAATCCTCCGTTGACTTCACTTAATTGCCTTTCTGCTCAAAAGGAAGGGAAAAGGAGGCGAGGAAAAAAAAAAAAACCCCACTTTTAAATAAAAGGTAAATGAGATAAAAAGGTTCATTTCTTATGCCACCTCTCTCCAAGAAACGACTATAGGCATTATTGGGTGTGCTCTAATTGAGATTTCCGCTTTGCTGCAGCTGTCTCAGAGAAGGCCACTTTCTTAAGGAAAGGGAGGGAGGGAAGAGGGAGCAAACTAAATGGAAAATGGAAGCACTTTACAGCCCAGTGGCATTAAGGTACAAAGTGTATTCCTCCCACTCCTCCCGCAGTCTGCAGGGTGTTCTGTTATGTTCTATTCCAGAGCTTGTGGCACTGATCGATAGTGCTGCTTGCTGCTCAGAGCCCCCTCCCCTCTCTCTCCCTCTCTCAAGCGACTATATATGGCTGGTAATCACTACGACCTTCCTGCATGACTTTGGTCATGTAGTTTGCTTCTGGCCATTGTGGTTGCTGTGGACGCTAGGGTGGTTGGCTTAGTGATGGTGAGGGCTCTCTGCTCTGATTAGACTCTTGAGTGAGAAACAAGATGATATTAGTGTGTGTGTGTGTGTGTGTGTATATATAATATCATAAATCTATAAGACTGAGATATAAGGACATTTTCATATTCCCCATAACTGTATTATCTGAAGATTCCCAATCCTTTGTCTCTACATGGCCTCAATGTGTTGTTGAGGCGAGTTCATATTTTCTCCAGCATCAAGAATCTTAACTGGCTTCATCATATCGAGGCCTTGTCTTACATGCTTGGCTGCGTTCAGGCCTCTCCTGCTGGGCTCTGAAGGGGAAAAAAAAGCTTGCAGTGATTTATATGCAAACGCTGGAGTATGTGAGGAGGTTTGTGAGAGTGTGACGGTAGGCTAGCTAACACTGCCGCTGCGAGAGAGTGTGTGTGTGTGTGTGTAAATGTGCATGCGAGCGTATCCATCGGAGCGGGACCAAACACTAACCAATGTTACAGACGAGACCAGGGGTTGCATAGCAACAGTGTAGCTGACCAGATATCTATTCTGTCCTTTCTAAAGCCAACCATCCCCAGCTCTTTACACCTTTCTACTCTTTCCTTTCAAATAATAACCTCCGTTTACTAAAAAAGCACTTCTAACTTGATGGTCTACTTTGCAATGAGGACCAGACACTATTTTGTATCTGCGTTAAATGCCGTATAGACTCAGAGTGAGGCCATAGTGCGTGTTGTGTATGTGAGGCACTAAGGGTTAAACAGAAATGTTCAGCTTTTCAGGTGGAACTTGCTACGGGAACATTTATCTCTCGCTAAAACGTCTCCGTGTGAGTCGCTAAGCTGACTTCCGAAGGCGTCCACCGTGCTTGCAGCATGCAAGATGCCACGGTCAGCACATGAAACATCTATCAGCACGGTGACTGCTGCCCTGGCTTATGTAAGACCTACGGTAGCGATAAAGCAAAATGGAACATGGAGGCAAAAAGAAGGAATTCGAGCAGAGCAGTGCCGAGCAAAGCTTGGGCTGTCTGCAGTGAAACAGCATTTCCTGTTTCCAGCAGGGATCCAGGTTCATCCAGCCTCATCCCATGTCCTCGCTGAACAATACCTCATCTCGGCTAGTACTGCCAAGAAATGAAGGCGATGTTTAATTTTATAATAATTGTCACGGCTTCCGTAGCACAGATGTACATTTAGCGCATAAAGGATTGTGTACAAACTAGGATGTGCAAAGGTTTGAAGTGAGGAAAATACCTATATAATCAAAGTGATAAATTTAAAATGTGCTCCTTGTCTATATGCTACAGCTGTAGAGTGAGAAGGCAGGAGAACCTGAATCCGGTAGAAAAAAAAACACACCTAGAAATTAGGACTTTTACACCAGAGAACAAAATCCATTCAGTACATAGAAACAACCCAAAACAATCCAAACAACACCAGCACTTGTCATAATCAAAACAAAGCAAATTCATCACCACTGAAAACAAAGACTGATTGTTTTCTGATTATTTTTTTTTAAACCTTAAATGGTTGGGTTTTAAAACCAACTCAAGCTTACGAGGAAAAAAAACAAAACAAAATCAAAGAACCAAAAATGCAAGTTGACCTGGAACGAATTGTCAAACGCAAAGTGACTGCAAAAATACAAGGAAACATAAACTAAAATATAAAGAACAGAAAAAAAAAGGATATTGAAAAATCATTGAGTCAACATGGACATCTGGCATTGGGTGAAGTTTTTAATTACCTCTTTACGCCATAGGCCATATTAAGCAAATTGTCCAGCCTGTAAAGAGAAGGAGGGTTCTGGGGTTAATGGTGGGCAGATGGTCGACTTACTCAATGGAACTAATGTTAAGTCCCTGTAGGAACTGCATGGTTCTCCTCACTCAAGAACAAACAAACCCATCCATAGTTGGCCCATTACACTGAGGAGCCCCACCAGAAAATGCTATCATCGGCTAATGAAGCTACAGTACCATCAGTATGGTCGGCCACTGCGCTAACGCCAAGGCTTCTGCACACGTTGATGCCAGAGTGTCACAGGCACGTTGATATCGGATCCTACATAGGCTAGCCATAGCGCTACGCAATGGCTAATCATCGGCTTACTTTACATTCAGGAAATTGCATGCAATTTATGCCGCCACATTGATGGTTTAAGTAGACGGGGTTAATAATAAAAGTCATCTTTTCACCAACTACGGTCTGTAAATGTGTGTTCCCTCGATTGAGAGAACACCTGAGATGACAGGGAATGATTCAGAGTTCTGTCAGTGTAATGGTTTGGCATTTTTGAATGGTGGTGAGCGAGAGAGTGAGAGAGAGAGGGCGATGATGATTAGCGTGTTTGCAATGAGTCGGACCGACGGAAGCACAACCGGACGTTAAACTAGCCGTGAAATTGTGCACGTCCGTCTTGGTGGTCGGAGTTGACCTGTTAAGTGCTAACAGGTCAGGTGGAATGACTGCGTGTCTGACGGAGGGTGTCCTCTGTCTAAAAGGGTTAGGTTTTGGGAACTCTTCCGGTTTCATAATGATTTGAGCCCCGTGAGCGACGGCCATCGCAGTCAGCCAGAGAACCCTTTTTATGGAAGAACCCAGCAGGCTGCGTGTGTTCGTGAGCTGGACTTTGAAAACCTGTGGGCTGTATGAAATATCGGCCCTCTTGGTTGGATGCAGTCTGCTTGGTGACTCAATGACCTTCATTCCTCACTTGGGTCTGGCCTGTCTCATGTCTTATTAACTCCTCTGGCCTAATGGACAGGGGCCACGGCTTATTGAGCAACAGCTGGCCAGTGACGCCTTGTTCCTCTTGAAAACACAACAATTTCTCCGACTTTGCCTCGCCTACGAGGGTCGTCTCTGCTCATCTCTTCCCGTCGACGGGAATTTGCTTTCTTGCAACACATCTGCTACAAGGCATTAAAATCTTGTTGAACATTTTATTGTTTTTACCACAATATTTTTCTGATAACTATTCTGCAATTAGCCCAATTTAACATCTACGTTATAATTCCCTCAACTTTATTATAATTTGATTGCAATTAAGAAAGCAATCAGATTTTGAAGGCTTTTATTAAATAACTTGCGTAATAACTTCTTCTTAATACAATTTACAATGATTTTGAATTCCATTTAAATTGCATGTTAAAGTTAACAGATCAGTAGTGTTGTAATCAGAGACAATCAAACAACGGGATGCCTGGTAACTGTAGTTAAGCACCTTTATAAATGAGTAGTGAGGATCAGGACCAAAGAGCATTGTAATAACCTGTTTTAATTTGTTATTTTTACTGGCTCACAAGTTGCACAAATATTTTTTTTCAAATTAGATATTTAAATGAAGTCATATTGATGTGATAAGTACTACCCACGTTAAAGTCAGTGGAGCTAATCTATGTAACCTTTTTACATTTTACATAAATGTTTTGAGTTCATTATAGGCCTCCTTATTATCTGGGTTCAAAGTGTGTCTCTACTGTCACACTCTTCTCCCAAATAGCATGAAAATGGCCCTAAAACGAAATAAAAAAACGTGTAAAAAAAATAGTGCAGAAAAGGATATACGGAATAATTAAAGTGGTAATTATCCCATTACGTGGGAAGGGAACAAGCAGGCTGCTTTGTGGGTAAATGAGTCAATTGGAGAGGATGCTCAGAGGAGAGGCGCTCCAGGCCCGGGAGCACGAAGACATCTGCTGGCCGTCGGGCCGTTGGGCCACAACAAAACAACCTGCTGCTAATTCTCTCTCTCTCTCTCACACATGTGCAAACGCACACTGATGCACACTCGCCACGCAAACACTCTGCCAGCTTTTCACGCTGCCTCTCCAAGCTCGATATAAACAATAGGGCTTTTGTGCTTTCTCTCAATGCATGTTAATGGAGGAATGGGTGTTTTTGTCTTCCCCCTTTTTTTTGAGGCAAAAATCTGTTCAATTAAAATTGGCTCATGCCCTCTTTATAATAAGGCTAATTTCCTAATTACCATTAGTTAACGACGGAGGAACGGAAACGAGCTGGGATCTCGGGCTCGGCGTCTGATATGGTGGCTCGTCTTGGAGAGACATACGAGCACGTTATGCATAAACCATATAGGATTGATGCAATTAGAAGTATTTTTTAACCTTAGGTCTGAGCACAAACTTGTTGAGTATGTACAACAAGCAGCGCTTTGTTTTAAAATCTCTAATGGATTTAATTTACATTTCATTTTTGCTTCATTTTTAGTTTAATAGATGTATTTTTGTATTTAAAATATACATCTCACTTGAGATTTAATTTTCTCTTCAAGGTATAAGCAGAACAAACAGCTAAGGTTTACTGAATACTCTGTTGCTATAGGGAAAAAAGTAATTCTGCACTGTCCTTAAAATATTTAGAAAAAAACAGTGCACATCAAGCACATTTCCAACTTCTCCAGTTGGAGGTTTTAGTGGAGGGCTTGGGAGCAGAGAGCAGGAGCACAGAGACAGTGCGGAAGTGTCCTGTGGTTGTGAGTTGTGATGAGAAGTGACAGCTCTCCTGCAGAGCCTGTAAATTGGCTTGGCGTATCACAGACACACAGCCACGCTACATCGCTCAGGTGTCACACCAGGGAAGCCGCTCCAGAGGAAAAATACCTTCCGAGCTCTGACTTTGATAGAGAGTAAACAGCACGACCGGCTTAGTGTTATTGAAAGAGAGAGGAAATTGTATAAGCGCACATTCTCTCTTTCCAGTTCTGTAAAAAACGTCCTCGTTGGATCGCATGATGGAGCGGAATACCACGTCATCACCGTTTTCTGTCTCGTGTTCCGTCGAGGTGAAAGGTTACATGACCTCACGGAGGAGGTCGTGTGGTTTCAATAAAAAATACAATGGTTTGTGTCGTAAGCGAGTGACAGGAAATGAGCAGGTAGGATGCCATATATATACAGTTAGGGGTGGGTAAAAATATTGATACGGCAATATATCGCGATACTTTGCCGCCAAACACAATATCGATTTTTCAACTCCAAAGATCGATTTAAGAATAATAAATGGAGAGGCTGTTATGAATGACTAAATGTGTCCTCTGATCAATATCATCTGATGTACATATACAGGTACTCGTGTTTTCATCTTTATTTATATCGCAATATCGTGATACGTGTCATATCGTGACCAAAGTATCGTGATACGTATCGTATCGTGAGGTTCTTGCCAATACTCACCCCTATATACAGTACACCAAATACTGTATTTGATGATAAGTGATAGCTGGTTTATGGAGATTACAGACCGGGGACCTTTTTTTTTTTAGAATGAAGATCGCTCGAGGTGCTTAATATGCACTGAATTTAATTAAGTTGAAACGAGGTTAAAACCTAAATCCTTAAATTACATTTGGCATCATTTGTTTTAATTTGCCCTTTGTTCATTGGATTTAAAACGTTAGTCTCTCTTAACTGACTTCCTCTCCTAATGCTGTATTTAACACCGTAGATGATGTATTGTCAATTAATTTTTATATTGGCAATGTAGTTAAGTGAGTCAAACTCTTAACGTTATGGTTCATTGTATCACTTGGACTACATCATGCAAAACTGGGGCTTAAAAGTCAGGAAGACTGTGGCTCTTTTGTTCGATAAACAGTTACAATATTTCCATTCAAATCCATGTTTTTGTCAGGCCTCGAGGGGAGGGGGGGGGGATGTTCTGGGAAGTGTTGACAAGATGGCAGGATGATGAAATGAGGGGAAATACGTAAAGTGAACGACAGAACCCCACAGTCTCTTCTGAACAGTTCCTCTCTGATCTGGGTCGACCCACACAGAGCGCTCACAGGGCCTCGCTGTTATTGACACCTGCACCAGGTGCGGCGCCCACACCTGTGGTTCAAAAGCAGGACGTATTTGCTGAAATCAATGTTCACATGAGAAAAGTTGCGTCAGTGTTGACGCATCAGACATTACCATGACTTACGCGCTCTGCGTGCGTGTGTGTGGGTGTAACATCCCCTGTTCGAACATTGTAAATTGCATTTGGTTGCAAGTGTTTTGAACAGACGTGTTCCCTTGATTAAATTCTTTTATCGTTACAATCAACCCAAGAATAGCTGCTGTCGGGTTTGAGGCTGACATTAAACGTATGAAATAGCCATTCTGTTCTACTTATACACTTTTACAGTATAGTTTGCTGATGCATACATTTTCCTCGCTTTCCTTTATTCTCAACTTGAACCTGGAGATTCCCAACCTTTTTGTCAGGTGTGACCCCATTCTTAATATGCCTATACAGCACTTTGTGTTTCATTTTGTTACATCATGATGTCTCGGGAATAAAGCTTGGAAGTAGGAGAAGCTGCTGGTTCTGGGAAGTACATTTCCCACTCTGAATTACAATAAAAGGCTCCCAGTTAATTAGCAATTAACATGTTATAGCCAGTTTGAGGTATTTCTACACACAAAACAAAATATTTCAGGCTTGTGAAGGATGTTTTTAAACATGATGCACCATGGAAGTCATAGTTGACATCTAGCCTTATGTATTTATGTAGGTTGTATAATTATAACATGATGATTCAATCATTAAATGTGTCTCACATCCACAAGTGTGAGTCAC